>OX467709.1:45680836-46880836 GCA_950111635.1 Agelastica alni
AAATTCTTCTTTTACAGGGCTGCTACGGAATGGAACAAGCTTCCAAAATCAGAATGTAACAAAAAAGGAGGTCATAAGTTAAACCACATATTCTGGTGTCAAAAAAAACTCGATTGAACATAATTTACCTCGATGCAAATGTGCACACAAAAAAGTTACAGCCCTTAGAAAAAAAAATCGATTTTTTTAAATATTTTATGAACTGTTTAACATTTTGTAATGAAAATTTATACATGGGTTTCTTATCGTAAGAGCATCTTTTTTATATAAAACCACAAAATATGTACAGCCCATAAAAATTTTACGGGGGTTTTGAACCCCCAAAACGCCCCAAACTTTTCTTTGCGTTACAATTATATCAGTTTTGTAACACCATTAGTTTAATACATCATTTTTGAAATGTGTTGCTTTAACAATTACATACTAAAGCTTTCGATTATTGTGCATTTCAAGAGTGTTAAGAAAAATTAAACTTTCTGTAACAATGGTTTACACGTTTGCAGAAATGGCAGATATGCATTTAATTCTGGGTAAGTTTGGTCAGGCTAAAACAAGGTTTCAGATAAGTATCTGTAATTCTGGTAATCACAGGTGAATGACAAGGAAATAGTGCAGCAGCTGCAAGGCGTTATGCGGAAAAATATTCCAATCGGAATACTCTAGACAGACGATTTTTTCTTTCCATTGCTCGTCGTTTACGAGAGACGGGTACTTTGCGACCGCAACTTGCTGGTAATAGCATAATGGATACAAACGATAAGGAGATTTTAGAATTAGTCAAAGAAAACCCTGGAAGTAGTACAAGGGTAATAGCTGCTCAATTAGATGTTGGTCACATGATGGTTTGGAGAAGATTAAACAAACAGCAGCTTCATCCCTATCACTTATCAACTGTTCAAGAATTACTAGATGAAGATTATCCTAAAAGAATGGTATTTGCGACTGGTTTTTAACGGAATACAATCGAAATATCAATTTCATTAATTATATTTTGTTTACTGATGAAGATACCTTCAATAGAAATGGCATTACAAATCATCATAACGCACACCTATGGACCGAACAAAATGATCTCGCAAAAAAAGCGTCGAATCATTGAAAAAACAAATCGATTTAATCAGAAGCCAGAAGCGGCGGCGAAAAAGCCACGCACTATGGAGGACTCAAACGAGCAAAAACGCTCCTTTGCAACTGTAGCTAAGGGCATCAAGGTGGGCATAATCCACCCAGAACACCCAAATGCTCAGCTGTCAAACGAACAGCTACGGCTGCTACAGCGATCCATTATGGACACTGTAGACAAACTACCGGACGATGGTCCACAAGTGCGATTCCAGAGCTGCACCATTCAACCTGGAATCCTCCTTCTGTCCTGTACGGGCGCTGAGACGGTCAAGTGGATGGAGGAAGTGATATGCTACCTTCAACCCTGGGAAAACGCCCAGCTGAAGTTAGTTTAGAAGGAAGACATACCGAAACCCCACATCTGTGTGGTTTTCATCCCAGACGATGAGGGACTACCCAGACTGACTGGAGAACAGGTAACCAACCGTCTGCGGAAGATGAACCGTACCCTGCATACCCAGGAGTGGACCATTCTACACAGGGAAAACGCAGGACCTGGTCAAATGTGGACGTTCTCAATGGATGAGGTATCCATTAAAGATTTGGAGCGGCTAAATTTCCGCCCATATTTTGGCTTTGGACAGGTGCAATTCCGGTCCAAGGAAGCCAAGAAAGATCCATCATCGGTGGAAATTCCAAAGTCTTCGGAGGTAACCGTTAGAACCAAAGAGGGAGGTAAATCTACCTCGGCGGCGACAGCGGGACTGAAGAGGCCGGCCAAAACCAGCAAAAAAGCCGGAAAAGGGAAAAAAAACCCTTCATGGTAAAGCGCCGACAAAACGACCTACACCAGGAAACAATACGGGGAAGGAAAGTAAACCTCCCCACTCTACCTTTAAGTAGAAATGGCTAACCACATCCAATTTCTCCAGGCGAACATCCAACATGCTAGAGCGGCTTCATATGTCCTCAGCAGGAGGTTCGCCAAGGAGCAACTCGATGTGGCACTAATCCAGGAACCCTGGACTTCCAATACAGGCAGAATAAGCGGTCTAGGAAACTGCTCCGGTAAGTTAATAGCGTGTACTCTAGGTGGTAAGCCAAGAACATGCATACTCATCAGGAAAAACATAAACTATTTTATGTTAACAGAGTTTTGCACCCCTGATGTGGTTGCAGCACAGCTTTCGATCTCAGGAGGAGACAGTAGTGTAGATGTAATCGTCTGCTCTGCTTACTTCCCTGGAGACCGAAAAGAACACCCTCCTCCAGCAGCAGTGCGAGATCTAGTCGCCTTCTGCAAGAGGAACAACAGGCAACTGATCATTGGATGCGACGCAAATTCCCACCATTTGGATTGGGGCAGCAGCGACATCAATGAAAGAGGTGAGTACTTATATAATTATATAATAGGGGAAGGGCTAGCAGTCAACAACGTAGGCTCGGAACCAACCTTCGTGAACAGAATTCGCGGAGAAGTTCTAGACATAACTATTAGTACACAGTTTATGAGTACCAAAATAGTTAACTGGCAGGTATCTACCGAGCCCTCATGCTCAGATCATAGACACATACGTTTTGACGTGAGAATAGGACAACGTCCCATAGTGCAATTTCGAGAACCAAAATGCACAGATTGGAAAGGGTATTGTGAATCCCTCCAACAGCACCTAGGTAACGGTAATAGCACTATACAAAATAGAGCTGAAATAGAAGCGGCGAATGAGCATATCACATCCGCCCTTCTAACGGCCTATAAGGAAAACTGCCCATTAAAGGAGAAGAGGGACCATAGAGGTACACCATGGTGGAGCAGAACCTTGGACAAGCAAAGAAAAGAAGTTCGACGTCTCTTCAATCGAGCTAAAGAAACAGGTTGCTGGGAAATCTATCGTAAAGCTCTAACGACTTATAACAAAGAAATAAGGAAAGCCAAAAGAGAATCCTGGAGGAGGTTCTGTCAGAGTATATCAGATCTACCTGCAAGCACAAGAATCCACAAGGCTCTCGCCAGAGATCCGACGCAAGAGATTGGATCGATAAAACGACCAGATGGCTCTTTTACGGACTCTGGTAGGCAAACGTTAGATACTCTCTTGCAGACCCACTTTCCCGGCAGTCTGCTTCTGAGGGACCAGGAGCAAATTCCACTCTCAATGGGATCGACATCGCGACCCAAAAGGGAGGACTGGAGAAAGGTTTCAAAAGTGGTCACCCCAACATCTGTACAATGGGCGGTAAATTATTTCTCCCCATTCAAGTCTCCAGGGGAGGATGGTGTTTTCCCTGCCCTCATTCAGATTAGGGATAGAGGGATAGACGGTAAAATTTGTAACTGGATCAAAAACATGATTGAAAACAGATATATAATATCATCACTGCATGGAGAGTCGGTTAGGTTCAGGGCGGCGAAGGGGTGTCCACAAGGCGGGGTACTTTCCCCCCTAATGTGGTCACTTCTAGTCGACTCTCTGCTGAGCGAGCTTTCCATGCAGGGAGTAGATTTTCAATGCTATGCGGATGATCTGGTTATAATAGTTAGAGGTAAATTTGAAGCGACGATCTCAAACGTCCTCCAAGAAGCCCTTAACACAGTATACAGATGGTGCGAGAGGAAACAGATGTCTGTAAACCCCCGAAAAACTGTAATTATTCCTTTTACGAAAAGGAAAAAGCTAGATAAGCTTCGGCAGCCTGTCCTATACGGAGAGAGCATTCCATTTGCGACGGAAGTGAAATACCTGGGTGTAGTTCTGGATAAAAGACTCACCTGGAACGCCCACTTGGAAAAAACAATAAACAAAGCCAGGTTTTCTCTCTGGAATCTCAGAAGAGTATGTGGCAAATCTTGGGGAATGAACCCAAAACAGATTTACTGGATTTATCAAACAATGATAATATCTATGGTCACGTATGGTTCAGTAGTCTGGTGGACCAAAGGGTTACAACAGACAGCTAGAGCAAAGCTTGCTGGCCTTCAGCGGCTGGCATGCCTGGCCATAACTGGAGCTATGTCCAGCACACCAACGGCAGCGATGGAACACCTCCTACATCTCCCTCCCCTAGATATTCTCTTAGAGAGGGAGGCCAGGATAGCTTCCTATAGATTCCTGTCTTTGGAAAAGCAAATAAATGAAGAGCAACTCGGAGATCACTCCGGGATACTGAGTGAAACAAAAAACCACCAAATTCTCGGGATGGTTCCTGACTTGCTAGCCACAAAAATACACGTAGGAAAGTCGTTCAAAGTCCTCTTTCCGGAGAGAGACGAATGGATGAGGGGACAAATCCTCTTCCCAGAGACTGAATACGTAATGTACACAGACGGCTCAAAAACCCCAGATGGAGTTGGGGCCGGTGTTTTCAGGAGGAAACCAAAGATTGAAATATCTACCAGTCTTGGCAGGTATGCCACAATCTTTCAGGCTGAAATATTCGCTATCGAATTGTGTGCAAGAGAGTTGACCAACAGACCTCTAGCAAACAAAAACATAAATATAATATCAGACAGCCAGGCCGCTTTAAAAGCACTGAGCTCCAACAAGATAAATTCTAAACTTGTATGGAATTGCATCGAATCCTTAGAGTACCTTGGTGCGAACAACAGGGTGACACTACTGTGGGTACCTGGGCACCAGGGGGTGGAAGGAAACGAAAAAGCCGACACCCTTGCAAAACAGGGGGCCGAATCTGCGTTCACTGGACCAGAACCGGTTTTTGGAGTCACCACAAGTGCCGCCAAAACAATTATTTCGGACTGGGCGGAGAGGAAAATACTCACGTACTGGTCCGACTTACCAGGGCTAACCCACTCGAAGGCGTTTTTACCGTTACAACCCTCGAGAAACACAACTAAGCAGATCCTAGAATGGAGCAGAAATGACCTGCGTATTCTAACAGGACTGCTTACGGGACACTGTCGTCTGAGATACCACCTCAGAAAGATAGATCTGAACCAACAAACGGACTGTCGGTTCTGCTGCGTGGAAGACGAAACTGCTGAACATATACTATGTTCATGCCCCGGTCTGGGAAGAATAAGGTTCAACATATTTGGTTACACTAACCTAGAACCTACCGATTTTAAAAAAATCTCACCCTATACAACCATGAACTTCGTAAGAAGGGCTGGATTGTACGGTGAACTGTAGCCTCTAGGGATGAGCCACAATAGACCTACTAAGGGTCGCGGTGGAGGGGCGACCACGCCCCACTCACATAAAACCTAACCTATTCAGAAGCCAAAAAATTCTGTTTTCTTATTTAAAACGGTACCAAATGTGTATTCAGGAAAATGGAAACCATTTTGAACAATTATTATAGTAAAAACTAAACATTTATACATATTTTTTATACCTGCGAGTTATAACTTACTTTTTGTTACTCAAAATTATTGAAGGATAATATAAAATAAGCCACATCTCAATAAAAATGGCTTTTCGAAAAAGTGGTAAGAGCCAAAAAAAAATTCAAAAATGATGTATTACGCCAATGGTGTGACAATACTAATTTAATAGTAACGCATATAAAGGTTTGGGGAGTTTTAGAGCTTCAAAACCACCCTAACATGTTTAAGGCTGTACATATTTCGTGGTTTTATATGAAAAAGATGCTCTTACGATAAGAAAGCCATGTGTCCATTTTCATTACAAAGCTTTACAGCTTTAAGAAATGAACAAGTTGTGTTGAAACACTCAGCTAATGTCAAACAAAGATTGACAGCATTTGAAAACAAAGCAAGGCTCGGACGTTTTGCAAAGAAATAATCATCATGATAAATAGCTTACGAAACATTCGAGCATTTTTTGTAGGTTCATTAAACTGTACTAATATTTCTGTGTTGATTGTTAATTTGTATTTTTGACAATTGACCTATAGCCCACCCTGTATTCGTGGTTCACCAGCAATGTGCGTAAAAAAATCAAATCGAATAGTCAGAACGTCAGAACTTCTTATGAAGACTTGACATTTATAGAGTCTCTCTTCTGGGGATAATACAAAATACTATAGTCCGTACACAATTTGTTGATAGCTCACTGCAAGTTTGACCCTCATTAGAGAACTGAAATACAGAGAGGACAGGTAGTATGATATAATAACAAAAACCAACCTAAAACTGGCAGTTTAAGATGTTTTCGACTAACCCACCTTGTATCTGAATAAATACAATACAGCTATAGAACTTTTAATCCGATTATGTAGGTATTTTGAGTGGAAATGACTGACCAGTGTCGTAGAGTATATGATTAAAACATTACGTTACTTTAAATAAATATATATATAATCCAGGATATCTACAGCTGTCGCTGCCTTCCTGCTTTCAGCCCTTGTCTCCAGTTGTCCTTGTCCTGCCAGTCTCCGTCCTGCAGGTTTCTTAATTCCATCGCCTCATCCACTTCGTCTCTCCATGATCGCCTTGGTCGACCTCTCTTTCGTCTGCCTAATGGACTCCACTCAGTTACCCGGTGTATCCAGCGATCCTCCGGAGTTCTTCTAACATGTCCGTACCACGTTAGTTTCTTTTCCTCTATGTGTTCTAGTATGTCTTTTTTTACCTCCATTCTTCTCCTGATCTCCTCATTTCTTATTCGATCTAATCTGTTCACTCCACAACTCCTTCTCCAAAAGTCCATTTCTGTGGCTACAATCTTCCCTTTGTTTTTTTTGTTGATCACCCACATTTCAGCTCCGTAAGTCATTATGCTGCGAACTATTGAATTGAATATTCTTGTTTTATTAGTCTTGGTTATGTGGCGATCCCATAATATTGGGTTTAATTGATTAATACATGCCCTAGTTTGACCTAGTCTATTTTTTATTTCTTCCTCTGTTGTTCCACTTTTTGATATTATAAACCCTAGGTACTTAAATTTGTCTGTTCCTGAGATCTGTCGGTTATCATCTATTTCTAGGTGATATATCCTGTCTTGTGCCGTTGACATATATTGGGTCTTTTCGAGGTTGATTTCCACTCCATTTTTCCCATATTCCTCCTCTAGTTTCCGCATCATAAAACCTAAATCCTCCTCATCTTGAGCTATGATTACTTGATCATCGGCAAAGCTTAGAGTATACAGATGATCATTTCTAATTGGTATTCCCATTCCTGCACATTTTCTCTTCCATGGTCTTAGTGTCTGTTGTAGAAATATTTTGAATAGTGTGGGTGATGTTGAGCATCCTTGGAGGAGACCCTTAGTTGTTTTGAAGGCATTTGATAGTTTATTTCCCTCTTTAATCCATACGGTATTTTTTTTGTACATTTAAATAAATAAATATATTAATATTCTTAAACTGTAGGTACTGTAAATTGTATTTTTATTTTAATAAAATTTCTTTATTTTATTTAAAAATAAAAAGTTACTTGCAATTTGTAAAAGATACATTTATTTAATTAATACCTATTTTTAAATGATATAAACTACGATTACTTACAAAACTATTCAAATTCAAAATAAACAGGATCATCTTCGGAATCCGAGTCGTATTGCAGGTTAATAATTAGCGGTTGTGTCTCTACAGTCGCATCAATTATATTGTCAAGATCCCACATTTTTTGTTCTTCTATTACATGTCTTACTGCATCTCGCCAATTTTGTTCTGTAATATGTTGTAAAGACTCATATAACAATTCACGTACAGCTTGTATTTTATATGACGTATTTTTTCTAGCCACATAGCTTTTCATTTGTGCCCAAATGAGTTCAATTGGATTTAATTCGCAGTGGTAGGGTGGAAGTCTAAGGACTGTGATGTTTCGTCTTTCCGCCATTTTGTCAACTACGTATTTCTTGAACTTAGATTTGTGTTGCCGGGCAATTTTTAAAAGTTCTGCTTTAACCATTCCATCTTTGTAAGGCAGGGACTTATTCCGCAGCCATTCAATGATATCCTGTTTCTTCCACGCAGTCGTTGGAAGTCTTTCTACTAGTCGTGAATGATAAGGTGCATTATCTAATACTATAATTGAGTTTGGTGGTATATGTTCAATCATCTGCTCAAAATACTCTTCGAAAACATCAGCTGTCATCTCCTCGTGATAGTCTTTTGTGCTTTTGGATTGAAATTCCAACAAACCATGCTTAGCAAATACTTTTTCACTGCCAATGTGAGAAACTATTAATCTACTGCCTTTACCAGAGGGTGGGGAAATACCAGTAGACCAACCTTCCATAAAGGCTTGCCTGGAGCTTGATATATTTTTATCTGACCAAATTTTTGTGAGAGTATGACCTGCGTTTACCCACGTTTCGTCCTGATAGTAAATTGGCTTTCCTTCAGCCCGAAATTTTCGTATAGATCTTAGATACTTTAATCTCCAACATATTATCTCTTCCCGGTCAATCAAAAGTGATTTTCGGTCTGATTTCTCCCACCGGAAATTTAATTCTTTTAAAACTTGCCACAATTTGGTTCGTCCGACATGAGGCAAATCCGGGTCGTCTCTAACTTCTTGTAAAATTTTGTTTAAGTTGGGTATTTCTTTTTTGTAAAAAAATTCGTGAATTTTCCTTCGAATACCATTTTTGGCAAATTCATCAATTTCAATAGGTTTTCTCCCCCTCTTTAAGTATTCGTTTGTATTTGGGTTAGCTATACCTTGTTTTTTTCTTTCTGATAGGAACCTATATATTGTTGACTCCCCTACGCCCGTCATGTGGGCACAACTCTTGATTATGTTCTGAACAGTGTTTGTGGGATTCTGAGAAAGCAGAGCATCGTGAACGTTCAAAACAATAGTCTTCTCTCTTGGTGAATAGACAGACTTACTGACTGTACGCAACAGTACCGGTGTAAAACTTGATGATGTTGATGATGATGACGAAGCCATCGCAAGCAATCAAACAAAACAAGCAGGAACGAAAGGTACGTATATGTTTGTAGGAATATGAAAAAAGTTACTCACGCACTGCACAAAATTCGCAAAATAAATATTAGAGACGTTAATTACTGCCGTAGACGCCGAAACACCAACGAGCCGTAAATTAAATGCGATCAAAAACGTACTAAACCTAATGAGGGTCAAACTTGCATTGAGCTATCAACAAATTGTGTACGGACATGAATAAACACCTCAGGAACCTCCGCCTATGATTTTACGACTATTACGGCCGTTTTATGACTTGGACGCACATTTTGTGCTATCGACAAATTATGAACGGACTATAGTAACAGTTATTGGGAACAGCTTCGAACGAGGAACAGAATATTAATTTACCTGTTTCTGTTACAACCGTTCAAAGGTTTCGACTGTTCCTAGTAAACAAAACGGACGTTCTACGTTTTTTCTGCATTAAGAAACAGAGGAACCGTTCTTAATTGGCAACATTTTTACATTGTAGGTACATAAAAGTCGATTCACACCTTAACATTAACATCGTTGCATTCGATATCACGCCTTATTGAATGCCAAATGTACATTAAGTCTACTTTCGTATCACGCCATAACATTAACATCGCGCCTTATTAAATACCTAGCATTGAATTCTTCACAGTTGTGCAATAATATATTTACGTATTTTGCGGAACAAGTATTGTTTGCTCCTAACCTTAAGTTATAGTAATACATAAACATATTTTTATTTTCTTATGTATGAAGTAAATTATTTTTTGTTTTAATTTTTTCGAAAAATTCCTTTTCCGCGTTTTGTTGATTTCAAATTTTACTACAGTTGCACGTTACAATTACAATCAGAATTTCGAGATTCTCACGTTAGAGCTGTTAAAAAATAACAGTTTTTTGGGGCTGATGCATAAACGGAACATGAACGTAACGAATATGTTAACAAAAACAGCTTGTAACCACCTCTACTCTCTTTTATGACATGTGACTATTTAAAATATTTTTTGTTTGATGTAACAAACGAACAAACCCATACAATAAAAGGCAGATGTCTTCTTTTTTCCACTTAAGCGTAAAGAACGTGAACGAGGTACATAATTAAATATTACTTTTCTCTCTACTTGGAGACCTGCTTTTCTCGTTCTATTTTAAATAATTTCTGATTCTTACTGCCGTAACTGTCAAACATTTGTGTTTACTTGTTTAATTGTAAATATAACTTTATTTGTGTAGAGAGAAAATAGAAAAATTCTGTAATGGCTAATTCTGACGCTATTCAAGTTAGTTCTCTGCCACTTTCTCCTATGCAATTGTTGAAAAATAAATAATGTTTATGATTCAAAAATAAAACTCATAATACTTACTAAAGCGGTGTAGTAAAATAAACCGTTAGGTAAGGGAGACCACCCCAGAGATTGAAATCAATAAATATCTGGTCTCCATATTTATCGGCCCTCTAATTTAGTGAGGAAGGGTATTTCAAAATAATAAAAGTAATTTTAGTCTCTTGTAAATATTCATACTGTTCTAATAATTTCCTTTCTATAATCCCTTCCCCTTCTAATAGTCGCAGTGCGGGCCGTCCGCGGATCACACGATAGGTCTACCCTTTTTGCGACTATTTTCATAAAAAAAAAAAAATTAACCATAACTTGCGCTTATAATTTTCAATAGCAATATGTTACTCAATACACGGACGAAGCTCTTAGACGAGATAGGACCCCAAAACCACCACCTCAAATTCAAAACACTTATCACATGTTTGGTAATGCATTTAATACTGAAGAAAGTATAAGGCCACTTGAAAGTCAAGTAGTAAATATATAATATTAGTAAAATTTCTGATGTTTTAAATGCATAATTATTTTGGGGCATCAAGAGATTATATCCTTTACATTTTGATAGAAGACGAGAATTAAAAAAGTTAAATCAGTCTCTCCTAGCAAATTTTTTGGATTTACTCGATTTATTAGTGGACTGCCCAGACTCACCAAGTAGATCAGAAAAAGTGGAAGATTTAAGCTTACTATTTTCATATTCACCATTTACTTAATGAGTTTAGCCACATAAAAAAAGAGAGACATTAAGAGTTTTGATGGAATTAGAAAAAGACAGAGGATAGAAACTGCTAACAGGTAAATAAGCTAAAGTTAAAGGTTAAAAGTAAACTCCATAATTTAGAAGACCTGTGATAAAAAGAATCATTCTATCCTCCAGGAATCAGTTTCATATAAAAGGGTTGGGTATATATATATTGATACGATTTTTCTTTCTATCTGGGGTTCGGCGATTAAAACAAAACAATGTTTATTTCAATACAATAAATTTTACTTTTATTAACCACTTAGATATTTCCTTAGCTATACAACTTTTACAACTCTATATAACTATTTACATTTAATAATTTGTAAACACATAAGCTGATACTAATTCTTCCGCTCGCTGTTTTTTTTTTATACCTGAACGAATAATTACGAGAAGGGTTCAGTTATTTCTTGAATTATCCATTGTCTTTTATGCTCATTAAATATGCACCCTAGATTCGGTTGTAGCCGCCAGAGACGGATTCAGTAAATTAGTAACAATATATATATATAAGCCTTGACAAATCTATATCTGATATTTATTAATAACCATCAATAATATTTGTAATTCTTCAAATTACAATAGAGCTTAAAATCCACTTACTCAAATAGATGTGTTTGATAAGTGTCATGTATGTAAGGAAATCAGCAGTGGGTAGATAAGTCTGTAATTACAAGAGACCAGGAACCTAAATAAATTTAAATATATAGAATCACACCTGGACTAGGATATATTATCTTTCGGTATTTTGACACAATGAAACGATCAGTTGGACACTTGACACTGTGGAGTTTCTATAATTTTTTATTTCAAGGGAGTTGTAAATTCTATTACTGTTAGAATAACAGTATAACAGCAACACATTAGCGACTTTGTTTGCCAGCCATTGAAAAAGTAAGCTAGAAAGTAGAGCAAATAATTTTCAGGCGTGAGAATTTATTATCGGATGTAAACCTTGCAGCAATAACGCCACAACAAATGAAGGAATATAACTATTTGGAGTCACCACGTCACTAACCAAAAGTTATTATATCGTATTAATTTCTCCACAAGTTGTTTACAAATTTAAATATCAATGTGTATGTATGGATCAGAGGTTATAATTCCTTTTTCCGTACACGGGGAAATTATACTCAATTTCCATAATAGTGGACTGGATTTAAATCGTAAATCTCCTATTTTTTGACGTTTCATTAGGCTCTGAATATTTTTCTTTTTAAAATATACGTTGCACGTGTACCACTAATGAAATGAATTACCTTTTTACGGTAAATCAAGATTGTTTTAATCTTGATTAGAAAGAATGGAATTATCGACCAACAGCAATAAAACACGATTGCAAAATGTACAGGAGGTTCATTTTTATAGTGGAGGTACAGTAATATTTTGTGGCAGAATAAGCATCGAAGTTAAGACTGGTCTCGTTTTACTGCAAAAAATTTTAGATTCCAATTGGTACATTAATGAAATACTTCATTTAATTGTGCTTCTTTATGCTGCAGCCATTGGAGAAAATTTCGTAGTGTTGCATGATATTATACGACCACACATGTTAGATCGGCTCCAACAAAGATATTTAGTTACTGCCAAAATTTTCAGAACTGCCAACAATTATTTAAGGCTTTGCAAGGAGCATGGATAGCTACACCTTAACAAAAAAGAGACAACTTTGCGCAAAGACAATATGTCTGTCCCTGTGCAAAGTGCACCTGAGACCCCAAGCTTGGATCACTTGGCAAGCGAGCACTTTGTTCGTCTGCCAAGCTGCCAAAGCCCCAGGAGCAACTTGAAGAGTTGAACCTGCCACCACCCCCAGTACTCATTGTACCAGGCTTACTCTCGAACCGAAACCCTGAGGTCCAAAGGTGGCCGATGAAGTCAGCGCACAAGTACCTAACGCAGTGCAGGGCACTATAAAGTTAGAGACTTAAGTAGACTAGAAGTTACATGAATTCTATTTCGAATTCTGTTTCAAGTGAATTTTCTATGACTGAAGGTCCGCGCGCCAGTTTCAATTTGTCAAGACAAATATCCACCTTTTGCTAAAAGAAAGTTTTTTGTTATTAGTCTTCTTTTTTCCTTCTCCGGTGTGTTTATGGATCCGGCTTCCTGTTCTTCTTTCCTCACTTGGTTCTTGTTTTTGTTGTAGTTTTCTATCTGAAAAGTAATTTATTAAATCTGAAAAGAAAGGTTAGTATCCTCTTCTTAGTTGTTTAGCAGCTGGTGCTTCGGTCTCAAATATTTTCAAAGGACATCTCCCGGGTCGTAGTCTGTCAATTCTTGTAGCTCTCTATTTGGGTGCGCACTTAGCTTGTAAAATGTTTTTTCTGCGTGCGTCTTCATCCGTTCTAGGATCGTTGTAATTTTTAGATCTTCTCGCAGTTGGGCGTTGGAGACGTACCACGGTGCATCCGCTGCTTGTCTGATGCATATGTTCTGCTGCGCTTGGATCCTTGTCCTGTGTGATTTTCTTCTTGTCACTTGTCCCCAGGCTAGAGAGGCATAAGTAATCATCGGGAGAATGATGCTATTTATTAATAGGAGTTTTGTCTTTAGGAGAAGGTTGCTTCTCCTTCCTATTAAGCATTGCAGCTGTCCTCTTGTGAATCTTGCTTTGTCTATTGCTGCATCCATTTGTTTCTTGAAGGTTAGGCGCTTGTCCAGTTGAACTCCAAGATATTTTGCTGATTCCGTCCAAGGGATGTCTTCGTTTTCGAATTGGATGTTCCTTGTGGGCTGTTTTCTCCTTTTTCCGAAGAGCACTGCCTGTGACTTTTCTGCGTTGATTTGTATCTTCCATTTTAGGCACCAATCTTCTAATTGGTCTACCTCTTCTTGTAAGTATCTCTCAACCATCCTTGGTTGAGTACTTCTTGCTGCTATTGCGGTGTCGTCAGCGTAGAGTGACAGTTTGGTCCTGTTCGTTTTTGGAACGTCGCTCGTCTAAGACAATATGGGGCTGTGAAAAATAATTAAGGACACACTTAATTTATTTAATTTAGAAATAAATTTGAATTTTAGTTTTATATTTAGTCATTTTCGGTTATTTTCAAGGTTTTTTTGTTAAAAATATTTCTTTTTTGACAAAAAATACATTGTGGTTTAAAGAAAGTTTTTCACAATAAAATTTTCTTATTTATTCACAGCAGAACCTATTTAGTTAAAAATATACAGCTCGGAATAGATGTATCCTTAGATTTTTTCCATTTGTGTATGTATTTTTAAAAGAGACGAATAAACATTTAACAAAGCTTTTAGTTAAAATATCACAATAAATTAAAAGTAAAAATCAAGTTAATTACACTGTAAAAAACAAGCGTGGTATTGATTTAAATGTGTTTTAAAGATGTTTACCAATACAAGTATGGAATAGTACTAATTAAAATTATATAGTTTATTAACCACCAGTTCTTTATATGCACATAAATATTTTGCATAATTAATTGGTACGTACTTATAACTTAAAGATTAGTCGTTATTGGAATTTAAGTATTCATTTCCTGTAGAATAAAGATAGATAAACACTATCTATGAATATATTAAAAATATAAGCATTTTGTTTTCATCAAAACCTTATCATTTTTCTCGTAAAATAAGAGATAGCGGGTTTAAATTTTTTTGATAAAAATATTGGAAGTTTATTAATTAATTTCGATTGATAAGATAATAAAATTCAAAGGTATATAAGCAGTAGCAGGTAAGTAGTTTTGTGTAGGTAATGTGATAAACCTAATACAAGAAATTTACAATATGGCAATGAAGCTTAATTTTTGTCTAGTGTTGATATTTTGTGCGTATCAAGTACTTTGTTGGGTACCACAGGGTAAGTACATGCTATTTATTCATGGGAATTATTTTTCATATTTTTTCTGCTAAAAATAATTTTAACGAAAAAAAAAGTAGTCGACGAATTGTTCTGTACTTGTATTTGTTTTCAATTAGATGAGGTTCTGGAATGGGTAAACTGGGATGGAAAAACGGTACCTGATGACGCAATTCCAAATAGCAAAGCATTTCACGATGAAAATACTTACATAGGATTGGTACATCTTGTTAATGGCAGTAGCGAAGGTTATATTCCGGTTGACATTGTTGAAGGAGATAAATGTGCCTGGGCATATTTAGACACCAACACTCCTGTACGCGTTTGTGATGACGTAAAGGTAAATATCATTCTAAATTCACATATATTGTCAAAAAGTTATTAATCATTATCAATGATACGCATCATGCTTAAATACATACATATAGTCACGCCTTTTTCCCGTAGTGGTAGGCAAAGACCAATTTTCACTTGCTATGATTCTAACACAAGTATTTTGCTTCTTCTACTTTCATCTGCACTTTCATATATGCTCGGCGGTTGCTTGTACTCTTGACAGCTGGCCTTTTTTCAAAACAATTTCGATCTGATGGAGATACGTTGGCCTATGTCAACCGACTTGTCCTCTCACACTCTGTAAAGTTATAAACGTCACATTGTGAATTAACCTTTGACAACTACAATAATCTTATATTTTTTACCTTGAATAATTATGTTGAATTGTCATAATCACAATAGGTGCAAAATTTCAATTTAAAATAGCAACAATAATCTAGTATTTAATTTTGTTTTTATTGTAATTAATTATCAGTGGTTAAGTATTTATATTTAACAAAATACAGTCAGTTATCAATTAATGTTTTTAACTGTATTGGTCATATTTCTAATGAGAACAAACATACTTAGAACGAAAACATTTTTGATGTATGATTTTTGGGCGAATATTGATTTGTGAACGATTGACTTAAGATCTTTCTTTCGATTGCTGACAAACTATTTTACTCGTTTCACTCTTTCTTCTGTAATTTGTTTTAGATTTTGGTTGGTAAAAACGATTACATGAAAAGGATATACTGGTATCCAGCGAGACCTTACTTATTCTTGTCACTGTTCGACAATGATGATGCTCGTCCTGTTCGCGCTGGCTGGGAAGTAGGAAATAATGACAAGGGTGCTTACAATTCTTCTTTGTACATTGGAAGAGCGCCATTTTCTGGCCGTGTATGGATCGGAAAAATATTTACCACCCAACAAGATGTTACAAAAAATAATTTACCTTATTTTGTGTACATTGACCGGTATAATCCTACAGCACAAACGATGAGTTCAGCAAACTTTGAAGTACTAATGTTCAAACGTTAGATATTAATTATTGTTTATAAAGTTTAATTCTAATAAATGGCTTAGTACATAAATTGTTATTAGTGAAATAAAAAAATAAGAAATTCAAGTGAATTTGGGGCGAAACACTCCCGTATTATAGATAGTTGAAACGTCTTTTATTAACTACTCTATACTATGTACGTAAACTGTAAAGAAGGTTTTTATTTTAAAAAAGGTTTAATCTCAAAAAAAAATGCCTATTTAAACCGAATTGGTTAACACCCAACCACACCTTTACTTCTTCAACATGATTACATATTTCCGCTTAAGAATATAGGCGTGAACTTCTTTGTTTTTTGTCAAGCAGGGTTATTTGGCGACCATCGTGTTTTTTGACGTTTTATCATACTCCGACTGATTTAACTGAAAGTGGCCCATTTATAACAATACTAATTCAACTTTAACTACAGAACACGAATATTGAATTTGTTTTGCAAACAAGGTTTGATGTTTGTGATTTGGTTGCGGAACGTTTACGAAACATCCAAACCTACATCTCGACAAAGTATTCGCAAATTAAATTTTTATACAGAATGTAACCAAAAAGGAGGTCATAAGTTGAACCACATATTCTGGTGTCAAAAAAAACTCGATTGAACATAACTTACCTCGATGCTAATGTGCACACAAAAAAGTTACAGCCATTAGAAACAAAAAAAAATCGATTTTTTTTAATATTTTATGAACTGTTTAACATTTTGTAATGAAAATTTATACATGGGTTTCTTATGGTAAGAGCATCTTTTTTATATAAAACCACAAAATATGTACAGCTCATAAAAATTTTACGGAGGTTTTGAACCCCCAAAACTCCCCAAACTTTTCTATGCGTTACAATTAAATCAGTATTGTAACACCATTAGTTTAATACATCATCACCAGAATATGGTGGATATTTATAGAATCTATGGCCGCCTACGACTCTATCAACAGAAAAGAACTATACAAAGCCATGCGGAAGTTTGAAATACCACACCACTTAATAGAACTAGTGCAGATGACAATGCAAAGAGTACAATGTAGAGTTCGCGTAGGTGACCACACATCAGAGAAGTTTGAAGAGATACGTAGGAGAATTCTTGGTGCTAACAGATGCTATTTCGCACTAATTCCTTAGCTAAAATACCAAAATTTATCGAGAACAACAAAGTGTAAGCTTTATAAGACGCTAATCAAACCAGTGCTAATATATGGCTCTGAAAACTGGACGCTTACTAAAAAGGACGAAGCTGCGCTGGGATGCTTTGAACGAAAGGTCCTGCGAAGGATCTTTTGAGGCAACAACGAGAATGGAGTGTGGAGATCCAGGTATAATTTTAAGCTGTACAGAATTTATCAGGGGTCAGATATTGCAAGGTCCATAAAAATGGGAAGACTTGGATTGCTGGGACAGGTGAAGCGAATGAATGCCAATTACCTTTCAAGAAAGATTTTGGACTTGAGAGTGATTGGAGTTAGAGGATGGCGAAGGAAAGCGTCTGACAGGAACGAATGGTCACAAATTTTACAGCAGGCTTCTTTCCATTGCTCGTCGTTTACGGGAGACGGGTACTTTGCGACCGCAACTTGCTGGTAATAGCATAATGGATACAAACTATGAGTAGATTTTAGAATTGGTCGAAGAAAACCCTGGAAGCAGTACAAGGATAACAGCTGCTCAATTAGATGTTGGTCACATGATGGTTTGGAGAAGATTAAAGGAACAACCGTTCCAGATTATCCTAGAAGAATGGGATTTTGCGACTGGTTCTTAACGGAAAACAATCGAAATATCAATTTTATTAATCATATTTTGTTTACCAATGAAGCTACCTTCAATAGAAATGGCATTACGAATCACCATAACGCACACCTATGAACCGAACAAAATCCTCTCGCAAAAAAAACGTCGAATCATTGAAAGTGCAAATCGATTTCATTAGAAGCCAAAAAAATTTGTTTTCTTTTTTAAAACGGTGCCAAATGTGTACTCAAAATTATTGAAGGATAATAAAAAAGAGGACACATCTCGATAAAAATGGCTTTTCGAAAAAGTTCCAAGAGCCAAAATTTTTTCAAAAATGATGTATTACCTAACCTAACCTAACCAAAGGTGTCACAATACTAATTTAATAGTCACGCATATAAAAGTTTGAGGAGCTTTAGGGGTTCAAAACCCCCCTAAAATGTTTATGGGCTGTACAGATTTCGTGGTTTTTTATAAAAATGATTCTCTTACGATAAAATAATCCATGTGCCCATTTTCATTACAAAATGTTAAACAGTTCATAAAAAATTGAAAAAATCCATTTCCATTTTGTACTTTCCAAGGGCTGTAACTTTTTTGTGTGCATATTTGCATTAAGGTAAGCTATGTTTAATTGAGTTAATTTTGACTCCAGAAAATGTGGTTTAATTTATGACCTACCTTTTTGTTACACCCTGTACATATAGAGAAACTATGTTGGTAGCAGAGTTTCTTCTTTCAGGTATGCTAAATTCTGTTACAACAGATCTATATACTTTATAGGTATCATGTGAGTGGGGCGTGGTCGCCCCTCCACCGCGACCCTTAGTAGGTCTATTGTGGCTTATATACTTTATAGGTTAGCTATCACATCAGTTAGTAATGCAGAAAAAAAAACAAGATGGTATATCTAGTACAAAAACGCAGCTTTAAGAAATGAACCAGTTGTGTTGAAACACTCAGCTAATGTCAAAAGAATGAGAGCCCTAGAAAACAAAGCAAGGCTCGGACGTCTAGCAAAGAAATTATCATCATGATATTTAGCTTACGGAACACTTGAGCATTTTTTGTAGGTTCAGTCAACTGTACTAATATTTATGTGTTGATAGTAAATTTGTATTTTTGACAATTGACCTATAGCCCACCCTGTATTTGTGGTTTACCAGCAATATGCGTAAAAAAATCAAATCGAATAGTCGGAACGGCAGAACTTTTTACGGGACTTGACATTTACAGTCTCTCTTCTGGGGATAATACAAAATACTAGTTACAGTTATTTGAAACAGCTCCGAACGAGGAACAGATTATTAATTTAACTGTTCATGTTACAACTGTTCCTAGTAACAAAACGGACGTTCTACGTTTTTTCCGCATTAAGAAAAGAGGAACCGTTCTCAGTTGGCAACATTTTTACATTGTACATAAAAATCGATTCACACCTTAACATTAACATGCGTTGCATAAGATATCACGCCTTATTGAATGCCAAATGTACATTAAGTTGATTTTTATATATTGAATTCATCACTGTGGTGCAATAATATATTTACCTATTTTGTGGAACAAGTATTTTTTGCTCAAGTTATAGAAATACATGAACATATTTTTGTTTACTTATGTATGTAAGTAGTAAATTATTTTTTTATTTTTAATTATTTTTGTTCTCATTTATTCGAAAAATTCTTTTTCCGCGTTCCATTGATTTCAAATTTTACTACCGTTAAACGTTACAAGCTCTTAAAATCATAATTTGAAGATTCTCACGTTAGAGCTGTTAAAGGATAACAGTTTTTTGGAGCTGTTCGACAAACGGAACAGGAACGTAACGGATCTGTTACTAAAAAACAGCTTGTAACCACCTCTACTCTCTTTTATGACCTACGACCATTTAAAATATTTTTTGTTTGATATAGCAAACGAACAAGAAACGTGCTGATTATTACTATTCTATTGAATGTTAATAAAAGGCAGATGTTGTTTTCCTTTTCCAACTTTAGTGTAAAGAACGTGAACGAGTAAATAAGATATTACTTTTCTCTCTACTGGTAGAGCTGCTTTTCTCGTACTATTTTAAATATTTTCTGATGGTTACTACTGTTAACTGTCAAACATTTGTCTTTACTTGTTTAATTCTAAATAAAACTTAATTTGTGTAGAGAGAAAATAAAAAATACTGCAATGGCTAATTCTGACGCTATTCAAGTTAGTTCTCTGCCACTTCCTCCTATGCAATATGTTACTCAATACACGGACGAAGCTCTTAGGCGAGGTAGGGCCCCAAAACCACCACCTCCAATACTAGATACTTATCACATGTTTGGTAATGCATTTAATACTGAAGAAAGTATTATAAGGCCACTTGAAAGTCAGGTAGTAAATATATAATATTAAAATTTCTGATGTTTTAAATGCATGATTATTTTAGGGCATCAAGAGATTATACCCTTTACATTTTGATAGAAGACGAGAATTAAAAAAGTTAAATCAGTCTCTCCTAGCAAATTTTTTGGATTTACTTGATTTATTAGTGAACTGCCCAGACTCACCACGTAGATCAGAAAAAGTGGAAGATTTAAGCTTACTATTTATTCATATTCACCATTTACTTAATGAGTTTAGGCCGCATCAAGCTAGAGAGACTTTAAGAGTTATGATGGAATTACAAAAAAGACAGAGGATAGAAACTGCTAACAGGTAAAAAAGCTTTAAATTAAGAAATTGCTTTAGAGTGTTCCAATTATTCTTTGGATTTTTAACTTTTTAAATTAAAAAAGTATGCTTATGTACTGTATGTGTTTTTTTAAATGGATGTTAGAATTATTTTTTTAAGACAGGTCTTTAAGAGTTAAAGGTTGAAAGTAAACCTTTTAATTTAAAAGACCTGTGATTAAAAGAACCATCCTATCGTCCAGGATTCGGTTTCATATAAAAAGGTTGGGTATAAATAAGCCTTGACAAATCTATATCTGATATTTATTAATAACCATCAATAATATTTGTAATTCTTCAAATTACAACAGAGCTTAAAATTCACTTACTCAAATAGATGTGTTTCATAAAAGTGTATGTAAAGAAATCAGCAGTTATTTCTCAATAGTTTTTTGTCTGTCATATGTAAGTTTTTGTTTTCATGAAAAAATGTAATACTAAAGCTTTTTTGTTTTACTGAAACTGTATTTTCCTAGGATTAATGTCAGTTTTGATTTCTTAATTATCTTATCTGCAGAGACTGAATTTAAAATAAAATCTCAACTTTTCTGTTCAGGCAGTGGGTAGATGAGTCTATAATTACAAGAAACCAGGAATTTAAATAGTATGTAATATATAGAATCACACCTGGACTAGGATATATTTATCTCAATTTTACTTTAAATAATGGAACTGAAATATTTGCTTCAAATAATCATCATTGATACATTTACCTCAATTCATTTTTAAAAGTTGTTACATATATATATATATATATATATATATATATATTATGTATTAATGATAATTATTTGAAGCAAACATTTCAGTTTCATTATTTAAAGTAAAATTGGGATAAATATTTTTACTTTTAAACTTTTAAAATTATACTAATGGTAGTGTAAAGTTGATAAACATTTAAATATACTTCTGTTCAAAACTAACCCACGGGTACAAATAGTTTTTTTATTGTTACAATATTAAATTCAGTAGAAAAATAATAAAAATACATCACTAATTTTAAAATAGTCAATCAATTGAAAGAATTGTGACAATATCAAACAAAAGTATAATTTTGCTTGAGTTGTAAATTTGTTTAAATTTTTCAGGTTTCAAAAGCATTTAGATAAAGTTAGAGATATTCTTCAACAAGCCATTCAAAATTTACCAGAGCCAATGGAATTAGATTCAAAAGTAATGATTGAAACAGACTTTTTAATGAATATTGAAAAAAATGATAATTCAGATGCCAGTTCAGATCCTTGCTATATTTTGGACAGAGTTATGTGTAGTATAGTTGACAACATGCAGTAAATAAAGTATTTTATGGTTTGGAAAGATTAGAGGTAATGGGTTGATGTTGATTGAAATAAAATAAAATTAATATATCTATTGATTGGTTAATTCTTTTTATTTAAATTTACTATGTAATTATTCTTATTCATGCATTCTAAAGTGAAACTTTTATTTTAGATGCTTTTAGAATTTAGGTGTTGTGTTTAACCCTTTTCAAGTGACTTTACACCTATTATTTCTCCTTTAAAAGAATGAGTTTGAAAATGTTATTTGTTCATTTGATATAAGTAATTATTAAAAAAAGATATAATGGTAGTTTTTTAAAGTTAAACTATGCAGTAGGTGTTAACCAATTAATGTTCAGTTATCTGCGTTACCGGATAACGGAACTAACCTAATATTTTTAGAAACAAAGCTATTAATATAAGAATTATTTTAAAAAATTGGAATTGTAAATGACGCCAATTAAAAAATGCGACAATATAATTTCTTACCTTTTCAAACATTTCTGACGTGATTGGCTAAAAGGAAAGAGGTCAGTCTTAAAAAAGAAGAATTACCATTACATACTGACAATTTCTTTTACAGTCGCTCAGTTAAGTATAGATGGCTCCAAAAATTATTTCAATTGCTGCAGTTGTCCCTAGCTAAATAAATAAAGGACGAAGGCCAGTCATAAAAAGAAGATTCACCAGTGCGAGTTTTAGCTTTTAGCGAGCTAAATTATTTATTAAGTTGACATTTACCACGTTATTACATTGTGCAGAATTTATAAAAAAATTATTTTGTGTTATTTAAAAAATATTCTTTTTCTTTTAGCTTACTGATTATTGATATTAAATTACAAGTTATGCTTCCAATATATATTGGGATAAAATATACACAGTTCCTGTACCTTACCTAAGACATGGGACAATGGCAACAATAAATTTTATGAATTTTAGTATTTAAAGGTAAACGACTAACAATATTGCATGTTGAAGGTGAAGGTAACTTAGATATCTTTTTAGAAATCATAGCAGTGAAATTGATGGGCATAGGTTACACATTGTCAGTATAAGAAATAATTGGCATTCAGATTTAGAAAAAAGTGTCTCCTTATGGATCATTAAAGAAAGACTGGTTGACTAATAGTCTTTAAAGAAAAAAAGTTGCTGCTCCCTGCTATAAACCACTGATGGAATGTAAGAGGTTGGAAGGATTATTAAAAATAAATAGAAGATTAATTCTAAGGTTATTTTATAGAATGCCATTAAAAAAAAATTATATCCTAATAAAACCTGTTAAAACGTAAAAAAAACTCGGAAAGGAAGAAATAATCAGTTTGCTAAAATACATTTGTAACTATCCTTATTTAAAAGTTTATGTTAATTAAGTGTAATTATTTGAAAGTGGGGTCCCATCATATTTTTAAAGAAAAAACATCCAAAATATTGTATTCTTTTTTAAAAATTACATAAAAACAAGCAATTTTAATTTATATTGTAATTTAAAATATTGTTATGAAGTTTTGAAGAAATGAAATTTTTTTGTAGAATTATACCTAATTAAAGTGTAATAATTATCTGCCATGGTTCAAAAAAATAAAAGTCAGATTAATATAAATAATAACTTGCTTCTGCGGCACAATTGTAATGATACAGAAAAGATTAGCATGGCCTCTGTGCAAGGATGACACACAAAATCGTGAAGCTGCATTTTTCTATCATTCAAAAACTCCTGATAAAAGAGTATAATATTTTAAAGTTTACATATGTCAACATCCTTGTGCGGGGGCCATGCTAATCTCATGTTTCATTCCAATTTTAGTACAAAAAAAAACATCCATGTATTTTTAAAAAAATATATAATATAATATACAAGTGCAGTTAAAGTATAGATACTAGGAATGTAATGTTCCTTTAATAAATTTTAATACTTTTATATTCAGTACAAATGTATATTTTAGTATTGTACTTTTATAAATATGTCACAATGTATTAAATATTCTTCACATTTTAGTTACTGCTCCCATTTTTCAGTTTTAGTATAATTACTAAGTAGAACCACATTGTTTAATTTTTAAAAAATATTCATTTTATCTTATTTAGCAAAAGTTAAGCTTTTTAACATCAAAGTAACATCTAAAACTTTTGATATTTCACCAATTTGGAAAACAAACAACAATCATAATAAAATGAGTCAAAAATATTTAAAATTTGTCCTGATTGACATAGAATAAAAAACACCCAGTAATAATAAATATTTTGTAACAATTTTCTAGGAATGTTTGATTAAGTTATTATAAAAAACGATTTGTTTTTCAGCCATGTTTATCTACTGGTTTTATCACCGGATCAGAATTTTGGACCTTTTTCATACAATTCTCATTTTGTGTTACCTCTCACTCCTATGCATCGACGTGATCTACTGGTGTGGTGTAGAGAACATTACAACTGGGTCACAGAATGGAATAAGGTTGTCTTCGATGATGAATCCAGATTAAGTTTGGATATTTGTGATGGTCATGCAAGAGTGCAAAGGCAATGTAGTGAAAGACAAGATCCTCAATTTTCCGTGGAAAGGCATGTGCACTACTCCATTGGAATTATAGTATGGGAGGGCTATTGCTCATAGAAGTAGGTCTTCATCAGAGGCAATATGACAGCTGTGTGTTACATTCAGGAGGTGGTTGAACCACATTTACTACTCTACATTCGGATGCTCCCCAACTCACTTTTTCAACAAGATAATGCACAACCACATGTAGCCAGACTTACGTTAAATCATTTTGAAGATAATCAAGTTGATTTGTTGCCTTGGCCACCAAATTTACCCGGTCTTTCACCCATTGAACACGTCTAGGATATTATTAGTTACAGGTAGCCTGGGATGAAACACTGCAGGAGGAAATCGATCATCTTATTAGGAGTATGTCTAGACGTCTTAATGAGTGCATAAGACATCGTGGAGCCACAACAAATTAATTTATACACTTGATTTAACTGTTGGATTTTTCTCAAATTTTTATCACTTATCTAACCCTAATACACACACAAAATTTTTGTGATAAATTTATTATTACTGGGTGTTCTTTTTTCTATGTCACTTACTATATTTATGTATTAAAAACTTGAGATATATTTTTTTAATTTTAACAAGCTTATGTTTTTGTTTTAGAGTTTTTCAGTTTGTCAAATGGCATTTGCATGGTTGCAGTGTTAGACGCAGGTTAGAAAAATAGGATTTTACAAATTTACAGAATGGAGGAAACTATTTTACAATGGAAGGTAAGACATATATCTTCTATATAAAAGTCGATGTGTGTAGGTGTGTATGTCCCTATGAACTCTAGAACGGCTGAACCGATTTTGATGAAATTCTCAGGCACTCTTCAGATTACCACTGTAGGTGGGTGATCCCGCGAAGTTTGGTAGTGATCAGATCAACGAAAGGAGTGGGAAGGGAATAAAATGTAAAAACTATCAAAAACGACTGATTTTAGTGTCGAATTTATAGTCCGATTTTGATGAAATTTTATAAATGTGTATTGATTGCTCCAAGGATAGTTTTCATCCCGATAAATCAAATTCATAGTTTTTGGGGTTGCTGAGTTTAATAGTAACATTCCCAATTATGCTAGCATCCATACAAAAGGGGTGGGAAAAGGATGACAAAAAAAAACTATTAAAAACGCCGATATTAGTGTCGAATTCATAATTTTCGGGGTCGCTGAGTTTGATAGCGATATTCCCAAAGCAGGAAAGCCAACGTTCGGGTAGGACAACATCTGCCGGGTCCACTAGTATTTTATAAAACTCAAGATTTAACAGATTTTTTCTTGAAGTACAAAAGTAAAACGTAAATGTTGCTTGATAACATGAATAAATAGTGTCATCAAAAACTATTAACTGGTTTCCTTATATTTTAGAGCAACAGTCACTATAATTTTTAGAAGTAACATTCAAATGAAGACACAATTCTGAGCATCTACTTTAATCGGTTAGACAAAAGGATAGGATCTTAACATTATTAGGCATTATGTAATAAATGAGACGACTTTTATGAAAATGAAAAAGTTGCTGACAGCCCAGAGTCTCTCATTAAGCTTAAGAATAAGAATGGTGCAGTGTTATGTCTTCCCAGTGCTACTGTATGGCCTTGAAGGATGGACACTAAATAAAGAAACATCGAAGAGATTGGAATCGTTTGAGTTGTGGGTGTACAGGCGCAAGCTGAAAATATCCTGGATGGATCGCATTACGAATCAATGTGTCCTCGATAGAATGGGAAAGAAGTGGAGATCTTATTTACTATTCAAAAAAGGAAACTAGAATTTCTTGGACACATCATGCGTAATTCAAAATACGAAATTCTCCAACTTATGCAAGGAAAGATCGTGGGACGCAGAAGTATCGGACGACGCAGAATGTCCTGGTTACGTAATCTGCGTGACTGGTTTGGCTTCTCCTCGGTTGAACTATTTCGCGCAGCCATCTCTAAAGTTAGAATCGCCATGTTGATCAGCAACCTCCGAGGGAGACGCTGAGATCAAGAAGAAGAATAAATGAGATTTAATTTTATTGGGATTATGGCTATTAGCTTATACTCTTCAAAAAACACAAAACACAGAGACAGTAGATCGTTGGAGCAGTTTTCATGTAGTGCAGTGTATTTTTGTTTGTTTAAAATAAAAATTAGACCTTAAGGAAATTATATTAAATAAATTGTAAAATTAATTAAAAATCGAGAATTAAAATTAGTGAATGAAAATGTTTAATATTTTTTTTGTTTATTAAGTTTCTTAACCGCTGTGAAATTCTTATAAAAAAATCGTGAAGTATCCATGCCTAACATATTTAACTTTTATACATCTGACATTATTTCATTTGTTATACAACAAAATATGTCAATTATATTGTTCCGATTTTATTGAGCCCGTCTCTGTCAAGCTCGCCGACGGCGCCGACCGAATCTAGGGTGAATATTTAATGAGCATAGAAGACAATGGATACTTCCAGAAATTACTGGACCCTTCTTGTGGTTATTTATACAGGTATAAAAAAAGGGACAGCCGGCAGACAGGGTCAGTATTTAGCAAAAAAGCTTCTATGATTTAAGAAATGTAAATAGTTAGTTAAAAAGTTGTATATCTAAGTGATTTATAAAAGTAGAATTTATTGTATTGTATTGTTTTGTTACTGTATCGAGAGTTTTTAATCGCCTAACCCACGGAAGAACTATAAAAATTGTAACAGTATGTTGAGTTAACATGTTTTCCAAAGACTACTTATAACAGTTTTATTAGATTTAAAATAAAAATTAATGAGCTTCCTAATCACTTTAAATTTTTTTCATTATTTTCGCCTAACACTTTAACCTCCTTAAAAATACTTTACTTGTAAAAAGCTTATGTTAATATTGATTATTACTTTTAGGATATTTGGTTGTTGAGCAACAAAGATTAAACTAAAACACTGGGTTTGATCCAAACGAAGCCCTAAATTTTGCGGATTTTATGGTAAATCACAAAATCACATTCTAATTCATGGATATGGCAGCAAAAATGGAGAAAAGAAGTTTAACATTAAACTAAAAGAATGTTGGGTAAGATAAAACTAATTTTTCAGTATTTTTTTATTTTATAATTGTGGGACAGCCAAATGAAATAAATTTATTATTTCAATTATTATAAATATTTAAAAAAAAAACACGGGAATCACGTCAATTTTAGCTTATGGAATGACATCCTGTCACAAAAAAATGTCATCCCTACATTGATTGAACCCCTTTCCAGTGACAGTAATAACTTTTAAATGTTTAAATGGGCAGAAGGGGCTTGGGATTGACAAAATTCGCCGCAACACATTAAAATCCCAATAAGTAATACCATTTAGTTCTTAATGTAAAAACAAACATGAATCATAATGTGGGAGATGTTCAAAATATTTGTCTCTAACATCTTGGCAAAATCTTTAATAAAGCTGTCTTTTAAAATTATTCAACATCTGTGTTGTGACTGAACAAGCATTATTCTTGGTACTGCCGGGCATTGATTAGGTAATGTGGCGTTGCTCCATTTTGCTGGAACTTCTGGGTTTGATAGATTAGGATATAGGTTAAGTTAAGCAAACCTACAAGTTCCATTGAATATGATATGGTAGAAGATAGCGAGGCGAGGATCGATAGAATGGCCAATAGGATTGCGTGATCTTACGCTATTAGACTTCTTATGGGGATATGTAAAAAGTATGGTATACAAAATTAAACCACTAGAATTAGCTGACTTTAAAAGAAGAATAATGCTTAGTCACAACACAGATGTTGAATAACGTTAAAAGACAGTTTTATTTAAGATTAGCATGTTGCCAAGACCTTCAAGGCAGGCATTTTAAACATCTTAGGAATTATGTTTTCTTTTTGTTTTGTGCATTAAGAACTAAATGATACTACTAAGTTTTAAATGTTAATTTTTGCAATAAATTTAAAAACAATGTACACAAGTGTCATACTTCATTTTTGCAAATTTGGGGGGTTATTTATAACTGTCACTTAAAAGAAATTCAATGTAGAGATGAAATTTTTTTTACATGTTTATTTCATAAACTAAAATTAATGTGTTTCGGGATTTTTTTATAAATATGAACAATTATTAAAATAATGAATTTATTTCATTTGCCTGTTCCAAACAGTATTTTATTGAAACAATTGATTTTTCTTGAATAATTATTGTTATTTGACATTTTAATATTGTTATCGAATTTTCATATTCTAAGATAAACTAAAAATAACTACCAAAAATATTTCCTGGTTCATTTCTTTTGCATACCGATAAATATTATTTTTAATAATAATTTCTTCTTTTTCAGAATTGTTCATTGTTCAAGAACAAGGAAGCAACCAGAAAACAAATGCCAAGATGTCAATGATTGAGGGGATAGAAAATTCCATTTAATTATACAAATTTATGTTAAAACTAAAAATAACATTAGTGTTTAAAGTTAACAAACATTTTTATGTATACACTTCTTAAAGTTTGATTAATAAATGCTTTTTATGTATTTGGCGTTTTATTTGTAAATTTTTTAGAGTACTTTATAATTTGGACTAAAAATGGCTACAGTTATAGAAAATTAAAAAAACAATTGAGCTTAAGCCATTCTCCACTAGATGTCGCTAGTGTCTAAATTTAAAAATTATTTTGTTCTGCAACACACAATACACCGAATAATTTTGTTACAAGCTATTAATGCCATCTAGCAGACAGTAGCCCAACTAAACAAAACTCTTATATTTTAGTAACATTTAAGAATTAAAATTAATTTTTACAAACAATACAATCAAATAATTTTTGTCAGAAGCTGGCAGCACCATCTATCAGAGAATAGCCAAACTTTCTATTTTTGGAAAAAGAAAAGATACCAATCTAAAATTGCCAACATTTTGTCGAAATTGCAGATCGTTTTATTAGGATAGCAGAAATGCGAGGAGGTATCCGGAGTAATTTTTCGACAGGCTTTCTGTTCTTTTAACAATTTTTACTCCGAATACCTCCTCGCGTTTCTGTTATCCTAATGGAAATCTCAAAAATTTGATGATTTTTAAGAATTTAAAATTTGTTTACTTCACTTATCTCCTGGCGTTTCGGCTAGCCTAATAAAACAATCTAAAATTGCTAACATTTTGTCGAGATTGCAAATCGTTTTATTAGGATAGCAGAAACGCGAGGAGGTATCCGGAGTAATTTTTTGAATTCTAAAGATTACCAAATTTTAAACTTATTAGTGGCGCCATCTATTGGTTAATTATGAAATCCATTTTTTGCTTAAAATCTTAAAATTTTTTAATTATTTTTAGTTCACAGCAAGATACAAACTCTTTAGAATTTTAATTGGAAATATTTTAAAATAATAAAATAAAATGGACAAGTCAAATTAAGAATAATTTGTGACTGTTAGTTTCCGCATTTACTATGAACTAATTAGACTACTTTGGAAAACGTGTTTTGGAAAAGAAAACAATAAAATTTTAAATAGGCATTTATTTATAAACAAAATATAAACAATTACATTTAAACACTCATAATTACATGTTACAAATTTTTTGTTATATAATACTACAAATTGGTTTTACAGCTTAATACAATTAAAAAAATCAACATAAGGAGCATTTCATGTAAAGCGAACAGTAAAAAAAACTCGAGGTTTTGAAATTCGTTCATATTAGACTTAAATGAACTATCTGTTATGAAGGTGATCATTTTTGATGCGAAACATCTAATGGCGCGCTTGGGGGCTTACAACGACTGTTGGTGCCGCGATGCGAAAGCTTCGGGGAGTCCTATAACTACTCGGCCCGCTGTGTTACAAGAACGCTTTTGTTGCTTATTTTAGTTATCATCAGCCCATTGTAACTTACCACCAGAAACATCATCAAGTGTTAATATTACAGAAATAACTGATGATATTGAATTGTAAACTTTATTTGAATTATTATTGTTTTTTATGTATGTTTATGTAAATAACATTGTCTTGATAACAAAACTAAAAACTTTTTTCTATAATTTTAACTTTGTACATTTGTGTATTCCCCCTTCATAGCATTCGTTTCTTATAAAATTTAATTAATTATTTTTCAATAACATTTAATTTCCATGTTTCACATTTGCAAGGCGTTCCGTGACGGCTCACTTTTATTTTGTATAAGGCATTGACACATTAAAACGGTGATATATTACGTTATTTTCTATACAAATCATTACGTTTAATATTTTTTTTGCAAAATTGATTAATTCGGAAAACAGCTTCCAAAAAATTCATTAATAAAAATGTCTATTTTTTATAAGCTCATAACTTGACAACTAAGCCTCATGCAAAAAAAATGAAGTGCTCACGTTCATACCATCTAGAAGTACAAACAAGTTCAATATGAACGAATTTCAGAACCTCCCCATTATTTTCGCTGTCTACTTGACATGAAATGCCCCATAATCTAAAAATATATTATAAAACATCGACACACATTTTTTCATAAAGGCCTTTTTAATCACAAGTACATTAATAAATAATAAGTAATTTAAAATAATCACGAGGTAATAATAAAATGCAAAAAAAGTTAATACAAAGATTGCCTTTAAAATTTTAATTATAATAATTTATGTAATTTTGTTATATAAAAGTGTTACTAAATAGATTTTAACATGAGTTATTTAAATAAATTATGAGTAAACTCTACTTAGTATGAATATTCTAGCCATTTCGTAAAATGGTAAGAGAAGTCTCCTCCAAACATTTACAAAATATTTATATTTTGTAACAAAGTTGCAAGATTAACTCATGTTATGGTTTTCACAAATATTTTTAATAAAAAAAACCATAACTTTAATAATACATTTAAAAACAAGAAAATGGAAAGACACAATATTTTTAAATTAAATGATCATACAAAGCTCTACATACAATAAAATAGCATGATAAAACAATGTTACAGATTATTATGAAATGGCCAAATGTAAAAAATTAATTACACGATTAATAAGCATTTGGATAAAGCTTAGAGTATGTTTAAATGTATCAATAAATTATATTTAAACATACATACATATAGTCACGCCTTTTTCCCGTAGGGGTAGGCAAAGACCACTTCCTTCCAATTGCTACGTTTCTTACACACATATTTTGCTTTCTCCACTTTCATCATTGCTCTCATACATGCTCGTCGGTTGTTGGTACTCTTGACCTGGCCTTTTTTCAAAACAATGTTGATCTGATCAAGATATGTTCGCCGAGGTCTACCTTTACCAACTTGTCCATTCACACTCGCCTTATAAATTTGTTTCGTCAATCTTTCTTCATCCATCCTTTCTACGTGTCCAAACCATCTAGGCATTCCTTTATCTATCTTTGTAACCACATCTTCTTTTACACCACAGCATTCTATTATCTCACTATTTTTTACTCTATCCACTCGGACCATACTTCTCAGACTACTCATTTATTTAAACAAAATACATAATCAGTAAGTAATAAATCAATGTGTCTTAAAGAGCTAAGTTGTTCTTCCTCCATTTTGTTTTCCCTGGTCTTTCTGTAATCCATATCTTGCATAGTTATCCGTGTTTGAAACATATATCCCACCAGTGGATAATTGGACTTTTTCAAGTGTTTCTATAGTTTATCCAGTTAGGCTTCCAAATTTCTATGTAAAAAGAACAATACAACTTTATTAGGAATATTCTTAATGCAATATTTATTAATTTATTATTGTCAACTGCTTAAATGTGCATTTCTCACACGTTGGCGAGAGTATTGTTAACAAATTAAATAATGAAGGGCAACTTAATGACAACGAGGTAATATTTGATGAAATTGATTGCAATAATGTCATGGTGAATATTGAACTAACCAATCGTAGTAAGGTTAGTAAAGTTATCATGGAATTAAAACGTAATTCTTTCCCTGATGAAGATGGAATAACAGTGATGGACCTGATTAATTTAAAAGAGCGAATTACATCATTTCAAAATTAATAAATAATGTTTTTACTACTGGTATATTTCCCCATGAATTAAAAAAAAAATAAAATCACTCCAATTTTTAAATCTGGTAATAAAGACCAAATGAACAATTATAGGCCCATTACAGTTAACACAGTACAGTTACAGTAAACACTCCATCAAAAATATTGGAAAAAATTATTAAAAGGAGGATAATGTCTTTTTTTATACAAAAACACTTTGGTTGATCAATTTCAATATGGTTTCATCAAGAATGGTAGTACTCTCGCTGCGACTTTTGACTTAATTGGCAGCATTTCAAGAGCTCTGGATGATACAAAGATAGCAGTTGTGGTATTTGTTGATTTACAAAAGACATTTGACAGAATTGCTGTATAGTGAGCTGGGTGTAGCTAAACTGGAAAAGTTAATGAAATTTAAACAAAATAAACTGATGTATAGAATTATAAACAAAAAAATAAATACAAACTTTATGTTTGCAAATGAGATTCACAATCACAATACAAGAACTCAGTTAAATGTGTATATATATATATATATATATATATATATATATAAGAAATAATGTTGGTCCCAAGATAGACCCTTGAGGAACTCCTCATTGAACATCGACGTAACTCGAGTAGTATTGATCGCACCTGTTATTGACAGTATGATTAATTCGTACGCACATTTTCACATTTTACGGTTAGATAAGTAAGACTCGAACCAATCATGTGGTGCACCTCGAATACCATAATAATACAACTTTTCTAATAACAATTTATGGTCAACGCAGTCAAAGGCTTTTGACAAGTCACAAAATATACCTGACGGATATTGTTTAAGTTCTAAGATTTCATGTAACTTCTCAATTAGAGCAAACGTTGCATCAGTGGTACTAAGATCCTCTCTAAAGCCAAATTGACATTGAGTAAGTATTTTGTATTTATTTAAATAAGAAATTAATTGCTTCTTTACACACCATTCTGATAATTTTGAAATAGATGATAATAAGGAAACACCACGATAATTGCTCGAATCAAACTTATCACCCTTTTTGTGTAAAAGTATGACTACTGATTTCTTAAAAGCATCAGGAAATATTCTATTGACGAGCGACATGTTGAACAAATAGGTTAAAGGTCCTTTTAGAATATCAACATTTTCTTTTATTAATATAATTGGGATATTATATATATATATATATATTATTTTTTTGGTTTCTGGGCCAAAATGCTTTCTGAAATATCACTTTCTGTCAAAGGATTAAAAAAAAGGGAGCTTGCATTATTCAAAACCATTTGTTGAAGGTAGTTATTGCTACTATTTTTGCTTTGGCCCAGGGGAATTGTTTTACTGGAAATTTGTTGGAAGTAAAGGTTAAATTTTTCATTAGGGTTCATTATTAAAATATCGTCTATTTTTAGACATAAATTTTCCCTCCTACTTTGGTCTTTTTTTTTAAAATGTGAAACTAGTTCCCAAGTTGTCTTCGACTTGTTGTTCGATGACATTATTATGTTTTGAAAATATGTTTTTTGCTATTTTTATCATTGTAGTTAATACCTGACAATATTTTTTTAACATATCTTAATATAGCATCATTTCTTGTAAATTTTTTGAGTTGCAATAAAAATCTTTTATTTTTTGAAGACTGTTTTATTCCTGGAGTTAACCATCCTTTATATTGTTTTTTATTATTAATTTTTTTAGATTTTACAGTTTTTGCTCCATTGTGTCTATATTATTCAATATTTTCTTTATTCTCAAAGCTAGGGCTATAGGCACTATTTAGAGATTTTGTTAAAGAATTATGTAAAATTGTAAGTAATATAAAATTGTTTTCAAAAAATTTATAGACCATCTAATAACATGGAGCAAGAAACTTAAAACAATGTTTACATTGTAATAAAACATCTTGTATATCTTAGAATTAACTTATAAAATAATTTTGGAATTGTATCACAATACTAAATAAAGAATAAATTTTTGTGAAAAAGGCGATTCATAGTTTATTATGAACTGATACTTACAACTATTCAAAAATATGTGAAAACTGCAGCTGCCATATGCAGTGGAGCGCATATCATCTTTATAATTGACATTTATCCTTGCTTCCAGTAAGTAAAAGCAATTCCGCAATTTTGTTGAATTTCTTCATTGAAATCCATTGTAATGCATAAATCCATCATCATAACTAAAATAATCCATGAGATAAAAAATTTACACTTTTATAAAATCATGGGTAGATTTATTAAAAGAATTATTGAAACTTCATGAAACTGGCAACTACAGCTTAATATTTAGCAAAAATATATGTTTTTTAAATTACTTATAAAAAGATGTATTACAACGTGAGAAATATGTTAGAACATTTAAATTCTATATAAATATTCCTGTATGCAATAATTATAAATAAAATACATGAAATTTGGTCGGAATTATTAAGAAAAACTAATATAGACAATTGCAATATGCAATATTAAGAACTAAAGAACAGGAGTTGAAATATATTTTAAATTAACTTACCCTTGATTATGTCATGTTCGGGTTCAACAGGACAAACTCAAAGCTAAAGAACATTCATTCATTTCTTTACAATACTAAAATTTATCTTCCATTATTTTTTACCACAGCTTAAACCTTGAATGACATGTGATTTTAAAAAGAAGAATAAAACCATAGACAACAGAAGAGGTTTTAATTATTTGGTTCGCCAAAAACGTAGCTGAGCGACTGTAAAAGCAGAGGGCACTTGTGAATCTTCTTTTTTAAGAGTGGTCTTTGCCTCTACTATCTAGCCTAGACATCAATATGTAACTTTTTGTTTAGTCAAAACTTTGCTGAGCGATTGTAACAGCAGATGTTAAGAGATCTCATACCTAAAAAGTACACAGCGTAAGTAAGACGAGCGACCGTACTAATATTGAAGGCAACCATTTTGACCTACAATGTCATATTTCATAGCAGTTTTGGAAAGTATGCAACAAATAATGCACGTAACCTCAGCATGTGTTGCATATTTTAGAAATCAGAAAATGTATCAGATTCACGTTATGTTCGCATACTGTAGTTTTTTTCGGACTAGTGGCAATTATACAAAAAAATATTCTGTGAAATTATAATTTTATTGTTTATTCATAAATTAAAAAAAAATCCATATACAATATGTGTATACAATAGGAGATTCAGATTGCTTATTTTAGTACATTTCTGGCAGATACAATTTCTCAAAATTTCAAGAACAGGAAATATTTTTCAAGACTCATAGTAGTATTTCAATAAACACAGAGATGAAAGACAAAAATTGTTTCCACAAATGACCTTCTCAACAATGTTTTTTTACTTTGGATTCCATAGATAGATATGTCATTTGAGCAAGGTTGTGAAATTGTTAATGGAAAACAAAGTTCTATAATCTATATCAACAAAGTTAACATATGCGGGATGAAAATCAGAGCTAGAGCAATACTTGATGGAATTTGTTATGGAGAATGTCAGAAAGATACGAAAATAAAAAATAATAATGTTGGAATTACTGATGATGGAATAATATCAGTTTGTTGAACCGTTTTCTGATTAAATTTCCTTGTGAAAAAGTTGTATATTTTTTTGTCAAATTGTGTATTCTTATTTTGCAATAACAATTGATTGCTTGTTTCATCAGGTTAAAATTATGCTCTTTATGGCCTGGGAAAATATTCCTCCCTAAAGTAGTGATTAATCTTTCACAAACATTTGTGACAATATTTTGTAGAAGGTCTAGTGATGGCAATTTATTGTCTGTTAAAAACCTAAGTTTTCTAATGAATATTTCCGATTCATAACAAATGTTGACTAGACTTCTGGTCTGGTCAATGTTACTAAAATATCGATTTCAGCTAACCTGGTCAATGCTTCCCTCACTATATTTGCTTTTTTATCTCTAGTAGGTGAATTAATGAAAAAATATTCTATTGGTAGTTTGCATGAAGAATTCAAAGAAACAACCATCAATACCAATACTTCGAGAGCTTGCTGAGCCTCATAACCCTTGTCCAATATCCACAAAGCCCAATTCCTTTTACCATAAAAAAACAGGCATGTAGTCAACAGTGCTGCACCATTTTCTCAAAGTACTAGGGTGTGGTAAAGGTTGAAAGTCTTTCTGATGTAATTGTAAGCTCTAGATGGATAAAAATAAAGGGTGATTGCAAATTTTCTTAATTTTTCTGGATACTTTGAGATAGATAGAGATAGATCCAACATTCATAAGCATTCTTTGCAACACCACAACTTTTTTCCAGATGGTCAATTGCAAAAATAGAGAGCATATTTTTTGACTGCAAATCCCTCACTATAGATTTCAGAGATATCACTTTTTTCTTGAGATTCTTCATGAGTCGCTTGGCTCTATATAATTTCATTTTCTGTGAGGTTATTTTATTTCCAGCCTCTTCCACATTTTTTCTCAACCCTTGAGGACTAGCACTGAAAAATATACAAAATGAGGGTACCATGACAGAACCTTTTTAAGTGTTCAACAAGGAAAATATGAGTTTGGTTATTAGATATTTAGCATCGAAAAACTTACTAATAATTGTGTTCCACCTCGACTCTTTTTATCTTTCCAGCAGTACTAGAATCACTTGTGAATCACTATGGAATCATCATACTGGATGATTTGCTCATGTTTATCCTTGGTTATCCAAGTTCAAAATAGGTAGAGTATTGATCTTCAAGAAACGTTTTCCATTTACCACAAGTATATTTTCTGGTCGGAAATGATCGGAGCAGATAAATCGATTTTTTGTCCATGCATAAATCTTCATTCGACCTTGCAAGTACTTCCAACCACTTTTTAAAAATCTCATTGCAGGTGGGGACTCTTTTTAGGTATATGGGTACTACCAACGAAGATGACTTAATTTTCGTTGATACTAGTCTGATACTACACATCTACAACTTAGTATCCAAAATTTCTATCATTTTAATTTGTTATTACGTAAATTTACTTTCAAAATACTACAAATGACATTATAACCTTTATTTTCCCGCGCTGTCATTTTGTCGTTTTTGACGCCAAGTGTCATGTTTACTAAGGGAATTGTACAAAGTAGTAAACATTTCGATATTTGAACGGATAAGTTTTTATCATTATCCTCAATTTTTGTTTACCTGGCTGCTACTCCAAGTAGTCGATGCATTGTGGAGGGTGAAGCTGTTCTGGCAGCAAACCACGTTATTGTTTGAGGTGTCAAAGAAAAAAAAGATGAGTGGATCATACTTGCTGGTCACGTGATATTAATGCGAGTTTATTCCGCCAGATAGCGTATTGTTTAGCATTAAAATTCAATTGCTATCACAGAAATTTTCATTTCCACTTGTAAATAATTAAGTAGGTATTGTCAAAAATTGTTTATTCTAACTAACTCGTCATAGATTTGTTCAATTTTAAAAATTTTAAATCATTACTTTGACGTGACTTAAATTAGGATTTGTCCAACTTAAAATTTACAAAATTTTAATTTAATTATAGATATATTATTTAAAGTGGTTAATTTTAATTTTCTTTATTAAAGTTACACAAATTCTCAAATGAGATGTGACACAAATTAATTAAAAAGTAATTCTACAATTAAATTTCAAAAACTTATCTAACTTTTAACGAAACTACCTAAATAGTAAAAAAATCTTTAATGTTTAAAATAATTCACAGAAATATTTTTTATTTGAAGACAAAAAGAACTGAAATACATTTATATTATTTTTTTGAAAAACAATAAGAATTTAAATAAGTCAGTGAAGTTTATTACAATAATAAAAATGTGTCAGAATATCACACATCAGTGTAGTACTGTCAACTCTCTATTGTGGCAGCTACAAAGCTGTGATTCTCCTATTAAAGACCACTTCTATTTTATTCAGACATTTCTTTTGGTAATTCCCAATGTAAAATGTCGTCGTATTCTAAATGTGGTTTCTTCGTAACGATTAAAATACATCCTAAAATAAAAATTATTGTTAATTATTTGGTATAAGGAAAAAAATTACGGTTAATGAGAGCCTCCAGTCTTTAAGTTTTTACAAAAACAATATAAGACGAAAAATACGATTTAGGTACTCGTAATGTTGTTCATGGCGGTGCATAGAGGTGTGTTGGTTCCTACACTTATGTATGGTAGTGAATGTTGGGTTTGGCAGAAGTATAACCGGAGTGACTCGGTTGGATAAAGTAAAGAATAGTGAGATAAGAGAACACTGTGGTGTAAAAGAATATGTGGTTACAAAGATAGATAAAGAAATGTTTAGATGGTTTGGACACGTAGAAAGGATGGATGAAGGAAGATTGACGAAACAAATTTATAAGGCGAGTGTGAATGGACGGAAGTCGGTAGAGGTCGACCTCGGAGAACATCGATCTCGATCAGACCAACATTGTTTTGAAGAAAGGCCAGGTCAAGAGTACAAACAACCGACGAGCATGTATAAGAGCACTGATGAAAGTAGAGGAAGCAAAAAATGTGTGTAAAAACCGTAGCGGAAGTGGAAGGAAGTGGTCTCTGCCTACCCCTATGGGAAAAAGGCGTGACTTTATGTATGTATGTAATGTTGTTTAAAATACTCACTATTAAATTTGTACTCCTTTCTTGCCCGAGCTGGGTACTTCAAAAATCATTACAATTACAAAGACTTTTTCAAAACAAAAAAACACTAATTAAAATTACAAAAAACACGTCTTGCAATGGAAATTATACCTAATTGTATTCATTTAATTACAATTAAGCGTTCAACTAAATGAGTCAAATGTCGATGCAAATATATCATTATTTTAATTGGAAACCATACATTTTTGCATGCAGCACAGGCCAGTAGAAGCAAAGTAATTTAAAAAAAAACAGAAAAGGCAACTTAATATTAATAGAAAAGTTACTTCAGCACCAAAGATTGTGTATACTATTTTTGCTTTAATTCACAATGTATTTATATTGCACAACATCCTTTGCCCTTTTTCTTAAAACTTTGGGCGCTCTTTTTAAAAACGGTATTTTGCTACAGTAACGCCATCTTAATTCAATACACTTTCAGGAATTTTTTTTTAACACAAATATTGTTCTCCTGATATTTACTCTCCATAATAGAAAGTTAACTGCGTGTAGGTGTAAATTGTTTTGCAAACATGATGGAAACATGACCATAATTATAGTGATGTTTGTGATGTGTTTGCAGAACGAATTCCAAACATCCAACCTCATTTCGACAAGGTATTTTTAAATTCTTCTTCTTTTGGGGTCATATCAGGTCCTCCAGTGTTCTGTCTTCGGCGATTCTAAAGAGTTGTTCTGCGCTTCGAATTCCGGTCCACTCTATAAGATTCCTTAACCACGAGGGTTGTCTTCTACCGACTTCTCTACGGCCTTCTATCTTGCCCTTCATTATAAGTTGAAGGATTCGGTAACGATCACCCCTGAGTATGTGATCTAGATAGGCATTAAACTGTTATTAGTAGTTCGCGGACGGCGTTTGCTCCATTAAAAACCACTTAATTTTTCTGCTTGGCTATCCATGGGATTCGGAACATACGTCTTTGTAGCCACATTTCAAATGCTTCAAGACGATTAATGGTTGCTGCTTTTAAGGTCCAAATCTCTGCCACATACAACAGTATAGACCATATGTAGCACTTAATCATTCTCTCGCGGAGCTTCAAATTTAGATTAAATTAAATTTAAGATTAAACGATATTGTGTCGTTAGCAGAGCTTTCTCGTTTTGGTAGGTTGAAGTCTGTTACTACAAAAAAGAATTTATGTTGTCGCGCAACGTTTTGTGCAATCACCGACTAAATCTCGAAGAAAAGCGTCCAAGGAGTATAGAATAGCAAGAAAAAGGCTCGAAGAATTTAAAAAAGTTTGCAATTGAGACCGTAATAGCTTACTTTACAAAGCCTAGATGAAAATGATACGGATAGGATTATGGAATTCTGCGAGTTGTAAACAATCTGACAAGAAGTCGCGATCCTAACTTTTACAAAACCATTAATTGGTGCTACGAAGAGATGTTTAAGGTTAACGGCAGAGCTAAACTCTCTTGGAGTGAGTGTATGGGCAGGGATTTTAAGCGGTGGAATACAGCCGGTTAAGGAAAAGATGATATGGCAACATATGGAGTTATTGTGAGAGACTTTCTAAACGAAAACTTCGATGAAGGATTGGGACAAGGGGTACCATTAAATGGCTTCCACGATCCCATGGTTACTGTAGCCTGTGGTACACTAGAAAATAAGAATTATTCCGTCAAGATTCGTGATATTTACCATTTCAAAACACGAATCAGAATTTGAAAACCGATAGTCCCGAAATATTTGCGACAAAATTTGTAAATCAATGTTCAAAATATGCAACGTTTGCTTGGAACAGCTTAAAAAATCTTATAAAATTGTTGATAGTAAATTTGTATTTTTTACAACTGACATATCCTGTATTATTACAAATTACAATTTCTACAAAGATTTTAGTGCAATTACAATCTCGAATTACTTAAAAAATATAATTAAAAATTACATGAAAAATAAGTAATTGTAATAAATTACTTTTTGACTGAGAATTACCAAGTTCTGAAGGTGGAGGTACATTCAAAACTTACCAAAACATTGAGTGTTTTTTAATACCTACTTTAAAGCGGATTGGTTGCTGCGACGTATCAAGTACAACTAGAAAAACAAACAAGCAATCATTTTCTTGGAACAATTTTTGATGGATTCGGTTCAACTTGAAATACTCAAACTTTTTTCATATTGTATACGGTATAGACGTTTTTCGGCGTTCCTTATACCAAATTATGGGCAACATTCAAGTTACGTATCAGCTTAAAAATGAGATTTGAGATTTTTTTATCTTTGGTCAAGGCTACAGGTAACATAAATCCCACTTTTTAACACTATTAATGTTTGGTCTTTAAAAATCATTACTAACACCATAAACCTAAATAATTGTCAAATAACTCACAATAAATTCAAAAAAGCTCAGAAAACCCAAATCGTTAACCAAACACATATAACTATATGAAAGATATGTCATTTGTAGTATAATGTGCACGTTACCAATCTCAAACAGTGACGTACTGTGTGTACTGTTTCGTCCAAATTTAAAAAATTGCCAAGCGGTGCATATTTTGGTCACTGTTTTAACGATAAAAAATGTAAACATGTATCCCCAAAAAGCGGACGAACTTGCTACAAGAGGTTCGGAAACTCCCTCAAAACGAGGGCAGATGCTGGGGGTACCGAAGCGTACAGTAAGAGTGTCTGTAAAAGACTGGATTGGGAAAGAACAAAAAAAATTATTGGAAAGTAGACCAGGAAACAAACACGGGAAAGAATACATCAAACGATCGTATCACAAAAGGACAGCAGAACTGTTAGCAATGAACAGGAATCAGTTAAGAATCACTACGGGGCTCTTGACCGGTCACGCACCAGTAAATAAGCCCCTTAATAAAATGGGACTGTATAATGGAGACCTGAACTGCAGATTGAGCGGCAAGGATCCGGAAACAGTAAAACTCATACTGTGCTGCTGCGGGGCACTGGATCGCAAAAGACAGGAAATTTTTGGGCAGTCATCCGGTGACCCAGAACTATATTATAATAATAATAATATAAACTGCATCTCTTGCTGGAAGCAAGGTGATGGTCTTCTACTCAACCAAACTTAACACTAATAGCCTAACTAAAGTATCATCTTAACTGTGAATAATTGATGTGTGACGAAAAACGAGAATGATATAAGTTGAAATAATAGTCACAGTAATGATGATAATAATAATGATAATGAGTAACAAAAATAATGAATAACAAAAATAAGGTAAAATGCAGAGGTTATGAAATATTGATTATAAACTACGATATATTCAAAGCATGGGAGAATCCTATTGACATGGCAGAAGTATATTTTTTCATGAAAAGTAGAAACAGATTTGTCCTTGACAGAGCTCGGTATGGAGTTGTAAACAGTAGATACATTATACGAGAAACTTCTTTCGAACATGCTTGTTTTGTGAATAGGTGGGGTTATGATGCCCTTCGTTCGTATGTTCAGGTTGTGGACATCCGAACGGAAAACAATTTTGCGATATAAATAAGAAGGCTGTTATGATAGTATAATTTTATGGTACAAAGTGGCACAGTGAAGTTTACGGACAGATTTCATATCTAGCCAACCATTTTCCGTAAGCTTATGTCTAATAGGTTGTCGCTTCAGCACACTATAGATAAATCGCAAATAATGATTTTGGATTTTTTGTATCCTCTTTGCATCAAGTGCTGTTGGACAAGGGCCGTAAACAGTGTCACAATGATTGAAAGTAGACAGAACAAGTGATTTACAAAGCATACTCCTGAGATGGAAGTTCAACAAGGAACGTGAGCTATATAAAAGTTTTAGTTTCCAGATTGATTTATTTATACATTCTGATACATGTTTTTTAAATCTCAAGGAGGAATCGGTCCACAATCCTAGATTTTTTGCTACGTCCACAAAATTTATTGGGACATTATTGATGGAGATGTGCACATCAGTAATCAATTTCGCTCGGGCCTTGTTATTACCGACGAGTAAAGCAGTTGATTTATTAGGATTTAGAGCAAGATAATGATCACGGGAAATCTTGTGAATAATGTTCCATTCACTGTTGATTATTCGACAGATGTTGAGCATATCTGTTGGGTGAAATGAATATAGGACCTGAGTATCATCGGCATACATTTGTAGATGACAATTATCAATATAATTATGGAAGTGTGCAGTATAAATGGTATATAAAATGGGGCCAAGTATAGAACCCTGAGGGACTCCACAGGTCAATGCCCTCAAGCTTGAAATGTCTCCTATAAGAATAACACGCTATTGTCTGCAACTAAGGTAATTAGACAAAAAGTTTACCGAATCTTCAGAGAGTCCAATGTACTTCAAAATACATGTAAAGACATTATGATCAAGCGTGTCGAATGCCTTCGAATAATCCAATAGCACCAATACTGTAAGTAGTCCTGAATCGGTAGCCTTAAAATTTTTATCTGTTACGTTGAGCAAGGCAGTGGCACAACTGTGACCCTTCCGAAAACCAGATTGTGTATCCGGGAGTATGGCATTTTTCTCGAAGTATTCAACCAACTGATTTTTTATTATCCTTTCCAAGATTTTTGAGATGACGGGGAGTCTCAAAGGGTCTCAAATCTTTAAATTCATTTACTGCATCCACTTTGGGTAAAGGTATTACATGTGCCACCTTCCATTTGGAAGGAAACACTGAGTTTTCTAAACAGAAATTCACAATATGTAAAATATAATCAATAATAAAAGGACAACACATCAAAATGAAGTCAATACTAAGACCATCAGCCCCAGTAGCTCTTGTTTTGATAAATTCTAGTTGTCTGTATATTTCGCATTCGTCAACTTTTACGAAGTGTAAGTTTCCTAAAAGCCCTGCCCTATACCCATCATAATATTTATCAATGGATTCTGTTGTTGTAATCTGGGGAATGGAGGATAAAAAATAGTCATTAATTTCATCAACGTCAGACAGGTGTGCTGGGATTGCTGGACGGTTATTTTTCTTATAAATATAAAACTATATTCAACTATATTGCTCCCACCCAGTACAGAACCTGTACAAGGTACGGAAGTACTGGGTTGAATACAATGATATAAAACCACATGATACAATGGGCTAACAGGCTTAAGTGTCACCGAAGGCAATAGCCAGACGGACCTAAATAGGGGTGGAGTTTTTAGTGGGTAGACTCGACACAGTCAGTGGAGTCTCATAGTAGACCTTAAGCTTTCAGATTCATAACTTCTCTCCGTAAAGAATTTTCTCCACCTCTGCAAAACAAATCCCAAATCTCAATGACGCCATTTAGCGATGGTTTATAAACATTTAAATGACGACCCTCGTATACAGGGTGTTCCAACGAAAACTTGACCCCCACAAAAACTTGGGAATTTACATACAAAATTTGTACTCAAAAATGCAACCCCCTGCAGCCCCACATTAATTTTTTTTAAATTGCGGTCAAGTGAAGCATCATTTAAAAGGTAAAGGTTAATTCTTTACACAACATTGTAATTTTTTTTTTATTTATGGAATAACTTTGAAGATATTTTGAATTTAACTAATTTATTTAATAAATATTACCTTTTTTTTATGAAAATAGTCGCAAAAAGGGTAGACCTATTGTGTGGGCCGCGGACGGCCCGCTCTGCGACTATTAGAAGGGATTATAGAAAGAAGATGATTGTGGACACGCTTTTTAAAAAGTTGCAGGTCATAGTTCTCTGGAAAAACTGATTTTGGAAGCTTATTCCATTCCGTAGCAGCCCTGTAAAAAAGGATTCTTGATGAAGATTGGTCCTTGTAGTGTCAATCTTGAGAGTAAATGGGTGAGACTGATCAGCGTGCCGAGTTCTTCGACCGACTGTGGCCAATGGTGGTACAAGAGTTTTTATTTCTCTGGAACATCTGCCATGGAAATATCTGTAGAGCAATGACTGGTCTGCAACTCTTCTTCTATGTTCTAGAGGGTGAAGGGTATCTGTGAGAGTTGAGCTGTTTATCAAGAGAATGCCTTGGTGCTGAACCCCAAATGCGCGAGCAATACTCTAGTAGAGGTCGGATTTGAGCCTTGTACGTCGTCAACAGTTGATTAGGAGTAAAAAACTTTCTGGCCTTTCACAGAAAACCTAGCCTCTGGCTTGCCGACTTTGCGATGTTAGCAACATGGTCATGCCAAGACATATTATTGGACACCGTGACTCCCAAAATCGAGATGGAGGGACTTGGTTCAAGGGTATTTCCGGACATTGTGATGGGATGATTTGAGTAATTCACTTTCTTGGAAAAGAGGTCGTTGATGTGTAAAAGAAATAAGTTGGGGGCAGGATGGAACCCTGGGGGACCCCGGCATTAGTTTTAAACGCATAAGAAGAAATACCGTCAACTGCCACATGTAAGGAGCGATCTTGCATGAAGCTCAAGAGCCATTGGCGCAGTTTGGTTGGGAGACCGTAGGCAGATAATTTACCTAGTAATACTACACAAAAACTTAAAATTTCACCAAATTAACGGATTGAAATGACCTCTGCTGACCTCCATACAATGATACAATCTATTTCAAGGACTTTTCTAACATTTGCAATTACCTCCGGTGTCAGTAATCGGCATTCTGTCACAATTTTCTGTGGCAAATCTAAAAGATCTGTGGGCGGAGTGACGTATATTTTTGATTTTAGGTGTCCCCAAAAACAGAAATCCAATGGCGAGAGATCCAGTGATTTGGCCGGCCACTCCATCGGACCTCTTTTGCCAATCCAACGTCCTGGAACATGTTTGTTGATGCAACACTAATTTTCCAACAGAACGGGGCACGCTTAAGAAAGTTTTTGAACCAACATTTTCCAGTGCGTTGAATTGGCAGAAGGGCACAAGATTGTATCATTGTATAGATGTCAGCGGAGGACATTTTATTTCATAACTGATATTCATTAAATAAATTAGTTAAATTCAAAATATCATCAAAGTGATGTGTCACTCGACCACACTTGCTATTTAAAAAAAATTGGGAGTTAATGTGGGGCTGCAGGGGGTTGCATTTTTGGGTATGAATTTTGTATGAAAATGCGTTTCCCTTCCAATAAAATTGGACACGTTTTTTTTAATTTTAAAAAAACTGTTGGTTTCTTAGAAACATCCTGTATAATACAAGTACTTATATACTAAATATTTACTTGTTAAAACTACAAAACCAAAAATTTTTGTAGTGAAGAAGATGATTTTAATAAGAGCAATCACTTTTAAAATTAAGCTATTTCTGCCAATTATCTTGCCCGACATATTAGTGCATATAAAAATAAGAAAAAAATTTATTTGCAAATATCTCAAATATACCTACAAGTGTTTTTACACCAGCACAGTCATTTGTGGGCTCACATCAAACACTAAAAACATTGAATCCAAAGTTCTCGTCTGGCGTCATGCGAAAACAGATTATTATACCTAAGATTGGTTTTCTACCGATATAGCTTGGTAGAAAGAGCTACATCTATTCTGCGAGACACCATTAAAATTTGCCGTTTTAAAATTTCCCATTTTCTTTTCTCGTATAGCTGTGATTGCTTACTCCATGTCATCAATTTTTCAGGACTTTTTTTTGCCTTGTTAATGTATTTCGGAGTAGTGTTTGACATTTTGTAATTTACAAACCTTGTAGGTTTTAGGTTGTGAAAAACACAAATAAAAGTATGTCTAAATATAAGCTGGTTCAGTATTTTTTAACCTTTTTTTTTGTAGAGCGAAGAACACTGGAGCGCTTAATTTTTTTTGAGGAACCCCCTTAGTACTAAAATATGAGATATCCAAAGTTTTCGACGGCATACTACTTTACATACATACATACATAAAGTCACGCCTTTTTCCCATAGGGGTAGGCAGAGACCACTTCCTTCCACTTTCGCTACGGTTCTTACACACATCTTTTGATTCCTCTACTTTCATCAGTGCTCTCATACATGCTCGTCGGTTGTTGGTACTCTTGACCTGGCCTTTCTTCTGATCAAGATATGTTCTCCGAGGTCGATCTCTACTGACTTCTGTCCATTCACACTCGCTTGATAAATTTGTTTCGTCAATCTTCCTTCATCCATCCTTTCAACGTGTCCAAACCATCTAAGCATTCCTTTATCTATCTTTGTAACTACATCTTCTTTTACACCACAGCGTTCTCTTATCTCACTATTCTTTACCTTATCGAACCGAGTCACTCCGGCTATACTTTTCAGACTACTCATCTCCGTAGCATTAATCCTTTTTTATGCTTCTTTTGCCAAACCCAACATTCACTACCATACATAAGTGTAGGAACCAACACACCTCTATGCACAGCCAGACGTGCCTTTTTTAACACTTTCTGGCTATTCATAAAGCTATGCAGTGCCCCATTCATTTGTCTTCCTGCCAACACCTTTTGCTCAATGTCATTGTCATACTTTCCATCTCTAGTAAACTTTGAACCCAAGTACACAAATTCATTTACTTTTCCCACTCTTTCTCCCTCAATCGAAACTTTACAGTTTGTCATGCTTTCTTCTCTTTCAAAAACCATTACTTTCGTTTTGCTTGCATTTATTTTCATCCCTTTGATTTTCAGGGCATCATGAATAACATTAACCATCGCCTGCAAATCCTCTTCAGATGACGCTAATATGACTTGATCATCAGCGTAAAGAAGGCATTTGACGATTAAATCATTCATTTTCAATCCATACGCACTCTTTTTCAAATCTTTTAAACAATTGTCTTTGTATAAGTTAAACAGACAATGCGAAGTCACACATCTTTGTCTTACACCTTTTTAGATGTTAAACCAGTCAGTGCAAGCTCCGTTTATCCTGACACAAGCAGTGGAATCCTCGTAAAGTGATTTCAGTGCTCGTATTAAACTACTACTCACCCCATACATTGACAATGTCGACCACAATTTACTCCTCGCCACTCTGTCATAGCCCTTTTCCAAGTCTATAAAAGCGCAATAGACCTTCTGACTTCTAGCCAAGAATTTTTCGGCTATACCTCGTAATGAAAAGACCTGATCCATGATCTTCTTCCTCTTCTAAATCCTGCTTGCACATCCCATTTTATCTTCTCAGTTTCATTCGTTACTTTTTTAATCAATATCTTTGCATTTAATTTGCCGACTACGCTGAGTAAACTAATACCTCGGTAGTTCTTACAGTCCTGCTGCGAACCTTTTCCCTTGTAAAGTGGCACGATAACGGCCTTGCACCAGTCGTCTGGTACGCTACCACTTTTCCAACAAAGGTTAAAAAGGCGGTTCAACAGACTAGCTACCACGTTTTGTCCAGTCTTCAGCATTTCAACTGTTATCCTGTCGTACCCAGCAGCTTTACCGAATTTCTCACTGTTCAACGCTTCCACAATTTCTGTCGTACTAATTTCACTTTCATTGCAATTTTCACTCATGTCTCCGAATGGAGCCTGTACTTGTGTATCCTCTCTCTCAAATAAACTTTCGAAGTATTCTTTCCATCTCTTTAATACGCATCCTCTCCTTTTACCTTACTACCATCTTGGTTTCTGATTTTTTCCAGTGCGAGGTAGTGTTTTTACCTGTGGAGGTTCTTATCGACTTCCAGAAGAGTTTAATATTGTTTTGGAAATCGTCGGATAACCTTCTATCAAATTCATCTTTATCACTCAACTTCTTTCTTGCCACAACCTCTTTTGCCACACCTTTTAACCTTTTATATTCATTCTTTGCCTTGTTTCCATCCTCAATCGTTGCCTTTTGCTTTCTTTGATTGGCTTTTGTAGCCAGCCAATCCTGTCAGGCTTTCTTCTTCTCTGACACTGCTTTTTGAACTTCTACGCACATTTTCTGTAGCTAACATCCTTTCCTTCTTTTACTTACACCACACACTTCAATAGCAATATCCACGATTCCTTCCTAAAACGGCTTTCACAATTCTTCAACTTCACATGCTTCATCTAAACTGTTAAATTTCTCAATCAATTTATTAACGAACTGCTCTTTTATATCTTCTACTTGCAAATTCTCAACTTTTATACGCTCTAGAACACTACTTGATTCCTGCACACGATGGCGCCACCGCTGAAGAGACCTCTTATTCGGCTCATTACTAAGAAGTGGTCTGTGTGTCAATACCTGCACCGCGGTATGCCCAAGTGTCCATCACCTTCTTTTTTAATCTTTCATACATACATACATACATAAAGTCACGCCTTTTTCCCATAGTGGTAGGCACAAACTACTTCCTTCCACTTCCGCTACGGTTCGTACACACATCTTTTGCTTCCTCTACTTTCATCAGTGCTCTCATACATGCTCTTCGGTTGTTGGTACTCGTGACCTGGCCTTTCTTCAAAACAATGTTGATCTGATCGAGATCGATGTTCTCCGAGGTCGACCTCTACCGATTTGCCCATTCACACTCGCCTTATAAATTTGTCTTTCATCCACAATTACAAAATCAATTATACTTCTCTGGTATCCTTCTTGTCTTGTGTATAAGTGGATCCTTTTATGGTTAAACATTGTGTTTGATACCATGAGATTCCACTATCAAATACAAAAAATAAAAAACAATTGCAAGTATCTGAAAAATAAACTTAAAATTTGAACTCTAAAAACCCATTACAAATTTAATGTAATGAAGGTTCAAATGAACCACCTTGCTTTGCCGAACAATAGCCAAATCTGTGAAACATAGAATTTTGTGAAACCACGATGGAAAATCAAAATGAAAACATATTATTAACAAACGAGTCATCGTCTTATTTATTTGGGAAACACAATCCATTCCTGTGCGTACTCAATACCCAAAAAAACTTGAGAGAGATATTTTAGAAGACTATAATATTATAGGTCCCTTCTTTATCGATGGTAACCTAAAAGCTGTCAAATATCTACGGCTTCTGTAAGATCAAATTATTTCGACAGTTCACCTACTTCCTATTAATTTTGTGGGCATTTGGTTTCAACATGATGGTTGTTTGAGTCAACAATGCACGAGCAGTGACACAATTTTTCCAAACGACGTTTCCTGATCGTTTAATATCTACACGTAGTACGATCACGTGACCTCCCAGATAAACAGATTTATATCCAATTGATTTTTTCGTTGGGGATATCTGAAAGAATGCTGTTATCAACGCGAATTTTAGAGAGCTAAAAGTATTAATGTATGTTCGCAATAGTCTCTTTATTTTCTATAATAAATCGGCGCGACCTCATAGTTTAATTTTTTTACAATTTCACATTAACTTTCTTTCGAGTACTTATATTTTGGATAAGGAACCACACACATTATTCTTTAACTTCGGTACGAGGAGAAACAATTCGCCTCCTTAATTAGTTTTACATTTGTTTTGTGCATTCTCATTTTCGTTAGGTTAAACTGCGACGACTGTGTTAATTCCTTTTCCAAGTGTTCGCAAATATATAGACATTACAGCGACTCTCTCTCTCTCTCTCTCTCTCTGTCAGTCGCACTCTCAAAGCTGAGAGGTCGTGATTCCATGATTTTCAATTTGTGTTGTTGATGATCTGCTTCCAAAGTGTTCTATCTTCTGTGTCTCTAATCGTTGTTTGTAAGGGTCTGGTCTTCCCGTAATTTTCTTTACCTGGTCTACCCATTTAGTGGGAGAGCGACCCCTTGTCCTCTGGCCTTCTATTTTTCCTTGTATCATCAATTTTTCCACGTTGTCTCCTGTTTATACGCTGTCTTCTGTTTATATGCCCATGGTTTTGGAGAATTCGTCGTCGGCATATTGTTGACAGTCGATCTTTTTGCCTATTTCTTGAATAATTGTTACATTTGTCCTCCGTGCTGTCCAAGAGATGCACAGTAGTCTTCTCCAGCACCAGAGCTTAAAGGAGTCAATTCTTTTCCTGTCTGATTCGTTGATCGTCCAGCTTTCTACACCATACACGAATATTGCGAATATTAGCGTTTGTACAAGTTTTATTTTTGTGTTTCGCGATATTTGTCTGTCTTCCCATATTATTTTTAGATTGGTCATCGATGTTCGTCCCATTTGTATGCGCCGTCGTCTAATTTCAGGTTCGCAGTTTCCATGGTTATATTTATCAAGGCTCCTAAATATGTTACGCTGTCGGTCCTTTCGATGTCTGCCAAGTTATTTCCATCTTGTAATTGTTGTAGCTTGTTTCCTCTGTTACAGCGACTATATCACATCATAAAGGGCAGGAGTTCAACTTTGACTAGAAAACATCATCTTTTGGTAAGTCTAGGCAGAGGGGCAATTCGGAGCTGGCTCGGGGACCACAACTTAATGTACTGGCAAACAAAAATCAGAGACAAGTGCAGACAGGCAAGGGCCCTCTTAGGGAAGTCTTCACGAGAGGATCTAGCCAGAAGCATTACGCCGCTAAGTAGGAAGGATGCCAGACTAGCAGTACACTTACTGACTGGTCAAGGTACCCTTAGATATCACATGAACAACCTGGGGCTCGCCGATAGCCCTAATTGTGGATTATGTGGAGAGAAAGAAACTAGCCTTTATATTCTTGGCCAATGCCCGGCGTACGCTGAATTAAGGCTGACTTTGCTGGGCTCAACTTTATACTTGGGCCCGACCAATTAAGGCAATTATTGATTAAAGACTTGCTCCTTTTTTGGAGGAAGACGGGTGTAGCAGATCGCTTATGGCTGTCACGGGGAGACACAATGGACATTGTTCTGAGTATCTGAGTCAGAAGGAATCGCCCTCCAGCTTATTATTATTATTATTATTATTATTATTATATACGCCAATTTAGTAGATCCAGCATTTTCTAGTAGGCGTTTTATATCTAGGAGCGCGCCAGAAACTTCTTTCCATTTCTCACCCATCTGTGTTTAAAGGTCGTATGTATTTATGGCATGGAATAAAACTGATACCAGGGACGTTGCCAGAATGTGTCTAATTTAGCTTTACTATTGACTATACTTATACGTTGCTGAATATAATTAAAGAGAGCATTAGGGAGAGTACTATTGTTCTTTTGTTTCCGTTTACATAACATTATTTTTTGTCGGGTGATTTTCATTGCGGACAAACCCCAAACCACCCTTTGTGCAACACAGGTCGAGAAACACTGAACTAGATCATATTTAGACCGCACACAGTAGCCCATATTTAGATCAATGCTATGAGATTTCCTAATGACAAAAAAAATACTTCAAAATAAAATATACCTAAAGACATAAAAATACACATTGTTTATACATTCATTAGTTACTATGTACGTAGGTATGGCTTAACACCCCAAGTGGGGTTGCGCCGCTTTATAGAAGCTTTCTAGATCATATTTTCAGGGCTGCTCAGACCTTGTATTGTAATTTTCCTATTTCTTTGCATATTTTCTTCTAGACTTACCGGTCCTTTTGCTTTTCTTATGTCTTATGTCTTATGTCTTATGCTGATCTTGTGTCTGCCTCGTCTTCTCTTTAGTGTTGGGGCCCAGTTTATTATAATATTTATCGTATCTTTAGGAATAACTCTCCATAAGTAGACTAGCCACTTTAGCCTTTGCTCTTTGATTTTATTCACTAAGTCTTCGCCTTTTGGTACTTATAATATTTATTTATTTGTTGTTTTTAAATTGGCCATCTTCCATTAGTTACTTTAAACCATTAGTTAAGGTTTAAATGATTTCAAATTGGAATAGATTACAAAATGTATGTAACTCTTGTAATGTTTAAACAACGTGAATGTATTTGACAAAAATAAACGTGTGCACTCATATATGTCGGCTAACTTAAAGTCTAAAAAGTTACAGTGTTAGATGATAATTATTGGATTAATGGAAAGTCTTAATAACCCATAATTAGACCATCTTCTTCAGCTGTAAAATCTTTAAAACAGAAATCGGGTGTATGTGTATTTAAACCAATGTGTTTTAAATACTACGAATGCAACTAAATAGATACGTGGTACAGTGTAAAACTACTTATTGGTGCATTTCTATAATAATTACCGCATATTGTTTAGTTATAAAAGGACGAAATATTAATAGCGGTGGAGGATTGAAAAGTTTTTCTCTGGGCAAACGCCAATATGCGTTATCATCGTAATAGTAATGGTTAAAATTGGAACAGTCGATGTTTTTCTTCATACAAAAACCTAAAAAAATAAAGTTCCAAAATGGAATATACTTCGCGAATTTTGGTGACAATTCTTTAGTGAACTTTTTGAATTGGGAGTTATTGAGAAATAACGTTTCCTAAAGTTATTACAATGCATGTGTTGATTATTCCTTTAGTTGATGGCTAAAGTTTAAGGAAAATAACGGTTGTCGGACGAATACCGGGAAGGGCTCGTAAATATGAAAAGGGATTGAAAATATGGAAAGGGATCGGAAATATTTTATGGTTCAAAAGAAAAGTCCACGTTGTATTTAAAAATAAGTTTCCTGCGTTTTTTTCACAAAATCAGTCGATGTTATTGAATATCGAATTTTTAGGTAGATCTTTAGGAAAATACTCCCCAATATCGGTGGACCCAGTAATTCCAAGAGATTACTACTATGGAAAGTAGCAAAATCAATACTACTCTACGGGGCCCCAATTTGGAGAGGGGCGATGCAGACGGGGAAGTACAGAAATGACATGACAAAGATACAACGAATTATGCTTCTCAGAGTGGGTTCTGAATATCGTACGGTATCTGCAGAAGCAATCCAAATTAAAACATGAGTACCACCAATAGACCTGTTAGTGGAAGACCGTAGCCGATCTTGGAGAAGGGATAAGCAGGCAAAAAATTAATAGCTGAGGGAATATCCGAAAAATGGATTGAATGAAGGATAGCTGAGCATGAAAAAGGTGGCTGGGCGAAACAAATTATACCAGATATGTGGAAGTGGCTACGATGTAAGCAAAGGGAAATAGATTATTACATAACCCAAGCACTGTCTGGACATGAATCCTTCAGGACTTTTACGTTTAAAATTAGAAAGGCAAACAACGACTTGTGCATCTACTGCGTCGATAGAGACGACCCAAAACATACATTGTTCGAATGTATGGTGTATGGTTGGCAAAGGAGAGATCAGAAGTTGAAAACAAACTGGGTAGAAAACTGGGTGTCGCAAAGAGTATGGAACAGTAAGAAAGATGTAAGTCTATTTATCTGGAAGATTATGTCGAGAAAAGAGATACAAAGATAGATAAAGGAATGCTTAGATGGTTTGGACACGTAGAAAGGATGGATGAAGGAAGATTGACGAAACAAATTTATAAGGCGAGTGTGAATGGGCAAATCGGTAGAGGTCGACCTCGGAGAACATATCTCGATCAGATCAACATTGTTTTGAAGAAAGGCCAAATCAAGAGTACCAACAACCGAAGAGCATGTATGAGAGCACTGATGAAAGTAGAGGAAGCAAAAGATGTGTGTACGAACCGTAGCAAGTGGAAGGAAGTGGTCTCTGCCTACCCCTATGGGAAAAAGGCGTGACTCTATGTATGTATGTATAAGAGATAGAAGAGACGATTTCCCAAGACAGGGAAAGACAGTAAGGTTCTAGTCTTGTCTGAAGATCTGCAAACGAGAAGAACGTCCACCTCAGTTCCCAACGATATTCCCGAAAGGGTGGTACCGGAGACTGAGGGGGGGAGTGGGGTTTAGTGGCGACGCTGGATGATCCAGGGCAACGGCGGGAGCAGGTCAGGGATCCTATGATGTGCCCCCGCGGTTGAACTGCCCGTACCCAGAAACCCACACTGGCCGTGGAACCTTCTACGGAGGGCTTTGAAACTCTGATCCACAACCTTTTTGTGTGACGGAAATGGATGGGGATATTAAAGGTCGTCAAGCTAAACTATCTTTCATCGAGGGAGTTATTCGCGAGTTATCTGCGAGAAATTGTTAAGGCAATTTTTCGCAAATAAAATAATAAATATTTTAACACACTCTTGATAACAGTTTTTAAATTTTATAATTTTATTTTTAAAACAAATCTGAATTCTGAACACAATCTTATTTTATGACATCTATTTATCATGTTAAATTTCGACAAATGTATTTATGATGACGTTTCTATAAATAAATGTTAAATCAACTAATACAATTTAACTAAATTTTAATTTAACACACATATATGCCATTTTAAAATTATACCTGCTCTTTAAAAAAATATATTACTAAATTTGTTTTACGGGGATACTTAAAATCAAAAATATACGCGTTACTCCGCCTGCAAATCTTCCAGAGTTGCGACAGAGAATTGTGACAGAATGCCCGACCTAACTTGCCACTTAAAAAAAATTGGCGGTTAATACAAGGCTGCATTGGGTATTGGGCATTTTTGTGATTTAATTTTGTAAAAAAATTCGTCCCCCTACCAATAAAATTTGACATATTTTTTTATATTTTAAAGAAACTCTTGGTTTCCGAGTTTGTGGGGCGGCCAAAATCTCGTTGAAACACCCTGCATACTAAGCAATGGACCTGTTCGAAAAGTTCCTATAGCGCCTAAAATATGCGTGATGTATAGGGTGGTCCAATTTTTTCAGAGGAGATTTTCGAGCTAAACTATAAACTACACATTCATATTCAATCCTTGATAATACTAAAGTTTGGTTGATTTTTAATAAGACTTCTTGATCGGTACCCCTTGTTGACACGCGAGAGATTTCACTACATTCAATGCAGATTTACATTTCACTACAATGTGTAGGATATGTTTTTTCCAAGTAAGTTTGGAATTAAATATTATTCCCAAACATATATCTAATTCTGTACAGCGAATTCCCCCTAATATATAGAAGTGGGTCGTAGTGAAGTCTACAGAAATGTACACAGTGTGTTTTGTTGTGTGAAAATTTGAACCCTCCGTTTTCTGCACTCGTAACAATTCGATTTATGACTGTTAAAGTTTTCGGCTAATTATATATTAATTATATTTACCAGAGTAATAAAGATTATCTTCTTCAAGCTGGAATTTTACGTACGTATTAAGAAATTCAAGAATATGCGTAATATAAATACGGGTAATAATATCTTTCACTTTTCTTCTTTAGACTTCAAGTTTTTTTAATTTTTTTTTGGGTCGATGTGTTTGTTGCATTCTTTATTAATTAAATAATTTTTTAATTTCAGCTTATCCCTCGTAATAAGCTTGACCTGTAGTGAAAAAAGACACCGCCTGGTTTAATTGAATTGAAAATAGTCTGAACATGTCTAATTTGTTTACTTCGTTTTTTACAGCATTTAAATAAATACATCAAGGTCTAAGTTCAATCCTTATAAATGGAGAGTGCGTTTTGTACCGTCATATTTACCATCTAAATTTCGATTAGCAAAGTTCAAGCTCACACCCAAACATGAAGAGTCGTATTGCATTGGTACCGTTCACGTTTTGTTTCATCTTAACCAATGGATTAACATTTTGTGAGTATAAATTTTAACAAGTTTAAAAATTGAGATAATAATTTACTAAAAAAGGAAATCGGAAATATTTTCATAATTATATATCTTTTTATTTCACGTTTATACGCTCATTCTAGATTAAATATCCTTAACTTATCACTATCATTAGCATGCTGTTAATAACAATTTTTTCAAATTTACCCAAATTTTCGTAAAAAGATCGTATTTACCTTTTTAAATGAAATTGTCCACATACATACATAAAGTCACGCCTTTTTCCCATAGGGGTAGGCAGAGACCACTTCCTTCCACTTGCTACGGTTCTTACACACACCTTTTGCTTCGTCCACTTTCATCAGTGCTCTCATACATGCTCGTCGATTGTTGGTACTCTTGATCTGGCCTTTCTTCAAAACAATCTGATCGAGATCGATGTTCTCCGAGGTCGACCTCTACCGACTTCCGTCCATTCACACTCGCCTTATAAATTTGTTTCGTCAATCTTCCTTCATCCATCCTTTCTACGTGTCCAAACCATCTAAGCATTCCTTTATCTATATTTGTCCACGATTTACGCAAAAGGTGAAAACACAGATTTTTTAATAAAAATGTACACATTTTTATTTATTCATAAAATATATGGGTCATTTCATGCCAAATCGACCACTTTTGACCCCGACTCCTTTCGATTTAGCTGAAAGTTTTTATCTTCGGTTCTCACAATTTTTTCAAATTTTTTAACCCACCTCAAAAATGTAAATTTTTTAAATTGCCATAACTTTGTCAAAAATTGGCTTTTATTTAAATTTTAGTAATTAAATGTACTTTAAAAAAAAAAACAAAAAACATTTTAGATAAAACAATCCATGAAATATTTGCCTTTTATGGATTTTTTAAAAAAAGTAAATTTGGGTAGAAAAAAAAAAAAAACTTTCACAGCTAAATCGAAAGGGGTCGAAGTCAAAAGTGGTCGATTTGGCATGGAATGCACAATGAAAATAAATATTTCCTTGATTAATTCCTAAAATTAAAAAATATAAACTCGGGCTAATAACTTATATTTAAATTTATTGAGTTGGTTCATTAAATATATTTTAAGCCACATTGTATGTCACTGTATTTTTTTATGTTTATACTTAAGCACCAAAAAGAGCTTGACAAAGACTTTTAAAGTTCTATTTATTATCGACTTCAAACCCTGAAGAAAATACGTTATAAACGAATTAAGTTTAAAGTAAATGACATGAATTTTTCGATTAAACATAAAGGGAACAAAAAAAATGACACAAAAGATGAACAAATGCTAAGAGCCAATAAAACAATGCGATCAACAAACAGAAAAGACCAATCAAGCAGCTCGTTTAGCTTGGACTGACGAACACGTGTTATGGCAAAATGTCCAATGCATCAAAGAAAGAAACCAATCTCGTTTTGTTGCAAAAAATTATAATTTTATTTTGTATGATAATGCACGATCACATGTTGCGGCAATAGTGGCTAGCTTTCTTAATGATAATAGTATCAAAGTATTGCCGTGGCCTGCTCAATCACCGGATATCAATCTGGTGTATAGAACATGCTTTGATAAAGATTTTTGAGAGATAGTCGGAATTTTCAGAAACAATAATAATTTATCTCGCCAAATCGAACAAAAAAGCGGCACGGCCGTACCATTCTTTTCTCGGAGTAGTTCAGGCCATTTTCGTCCCCCTATAACTTCGTTGTAGATGAAACTATAAGTCTGAATTTTCAGTAACCAAGCAGGCATTCTATAAACACGGAATATTTTAAATTTCATTTAATTTAAACCAGTAGTTTAAGAATTATAACTGGTCAAAGTTTTTTAATTTTGTCACTCACTGACCGATCATCAAAACTCTAAGGCTCTTCTAGCAGACAAAGAAGCTTCAAATTTAGAATACAATTAGTGTTTAGTGTATAAATCAAGGAAAAACTAAAATATTTTGCAATTTCGGTCCAGTTTTCTGGATACACCAACTACATAAATAACTTTGTTATCCCATATAAATATATAGGATTAAAAAGTTACATTTGCAGTGAATGAATCAGTGAACCTGTATATAAATAATAAAGAAAAAATTGTAAGCCTATCCACAAAAAGAAATGAGATGCCATTAAAAACATAACTTGTAAAGAACGCAACTCAGTTCTTCTACCGTAAAAAGTTATAAGATCCATGTAATACCAAGTCGGTTAATTTATTCAGTCCCTACTTAAGGATCCTTCTGTCTTAAGGTATTACGTAATTAACTAACCTAACAACATCTTATAGTGACCATATCAATATTAAAAATCTTTCATGTTTTAAATAAATAAATTAACTTGGTCATGGCATAAAAATACAATGTTTCTCACAAGTAATACATATTATATTAAATTAGATTGTTTAGGTTGTTGTAAGGTTAGCTAATTACGTAATAACTTAAGACAGAAGGTCCCTTAAGTGGTGACTGAATAAATTAACCGACTTGGTATTGCATGGATCTCACAACTTTTTACGGTAGAAGAATTGAGTTGCGAGACATAGTGTTTTTTATAAGTTATGTTTTTAATGGCATAAATATTACAGAAAACTATAATAATATTTTAGTCAGCGCATACGAATAAAAACCAGCTTATTTCGCCGCATGTTACCTATACCGTAGGTGTATGTGGGTCGATTATTTATCAGAAAATAGCTACTCTCCTGGCTATGTACCTAACAACGAAAATTGAATTATATCTGTTAGATAATCGTGCATGATCCATTTCGGGTAATATGCAGATGCTTGTTAAGTAAAAGAAAGAATTATTAAATTTATCCATTCGAAGTGACCACCTATGGACCGGTTTCGGGGTGTTGTCCCTCAACAGCATAGGTGTTATAAAAACAATAAAATACCAACAATTGAAATAATCAGAAATAAGTTGCAAAGTACCGGTCGTAGTATAAATTGTGATAAAACGCTTTAGAACAGGGTAAAGAAAATGGGTCTTAAGTTCTGGAGGATTAATAAACGCGAAGCAATTATGGAGAGCAGGAGAATAGTGGATTTGCGTAATATATACTTGAGCCAATAAGAATACTGTCTATTTGGACGAAACGTAGTATGACACCCACGATACAGTTAAGAACGGATGGTTAAAAAAAATGTATGCCGATAATACCTGCAAACAAAAGATTTAGGCTAATCATTATGCATTGTGGAGAATATGAAGGATGGGTTCATAATACTTTAAAATTATGTGGGAAAAAAAGGAACATAAGAACATAGAAGCTAGCATCTTTAATGGTTTGAATTCACACTGATCCTAAATTTAAAGCCAAACATTGTTGTAGTTGTAGTTGTAGTTTTTGACAACACATCCTATCATTAATTAAAATTTCAAATAAATACTTAAATAAAACTGAAATTCAAAATTTTTTGATGAGTATTCATTTGTATTTTGAAGACACTTATACAAAAAAACAACTTCTTTAAACACAAAGGAATTTAAGAAATTATACGCGCTGGAAAGATTTGTTAAAAACTATAGGACATTCTATATTGAGACTTTCACCCTATTTTTGCATTTTTAATCCTATCGACTTAATTTTGAGACAATAACAGAGCAATAGGCCTAATAATACATTTCCGAAATTTGATAAGAAGGTGATCTGCCCGATTAGACAAGAAGTATCCAATATTACTAAAGAAGACTGGGTGAAGAGAATTTAAAAAGTTATTAGGCTTAAAGAGGAGTATATGAAGATTGGTCAATTCCATATTAATGGTGGAAATCAATTTATTATTGAATTAGACGGCGATAGCGATAGTGAAGCAGAGAATATGGAAGAAGGGGTAATGGAAAATTTGGACGAATATTAAATAAGTGTGTCTTACATCATTCTTTTATTATATACAGGTATTTATAGTTGTAGATTTATCATTTTATTGACATTAAATAATTGTTTATTTTGTAAACAAACAAAATCATTAGGTACTGTTTAGTACTATAACATACGTAGCAATTATTTACTCGTACTGGATCTAAAAGGGTGAGTAAAGATCTAATACGGGTTGTTTAATTATAACTTATTACTAAAAAACCAATTTTTAATTGTAAAAAACAAAAAAATTATTTTTGACTTAAACAGCAACCTAACTAACGCATATTACTTACGTTAAAAAAAAACTGTAGGTACAACTTTAGTAATCAAAATAAGTACTCATTCTATTGGGGATTTTTTTTATGAAAACAAAAAAAACTTGTTCATATTCGTTAGTTAGCTCCTGTACTAAACCCTATAAATTTCACTATAGTGAACCATCGAATGGATCCGCCAGAAAACAAAGGTAATTGACATTGCTGAACACATAGCAAGACTAAAATGGAAATGGGCAGGACACCTCATGAGAACGGAGTACAATAGATGGGCAAGGAAAGGGGCTAAATGGCTACCAAAAGGATGCAGAAAAAACCCAGGAAGACCAAAGATTAGGTGGAAAGACGATATCCAGAAAGTAGCGGGAGTGCAATGGATGAGTAGAACAGCTGACAGAACCGGATGCAGACAACTTGGAGAGGCGTATGTCCAAAAATGTACCGAGACAAGCTGAAAATGATGATGATAATGATAGTGATTAATACAACTATACTTAATTCTCGCTCATATGAATGATTTTTTTTCCTGAAAGTTTTTATTTTTTTTTTATTTAACATTAATTATGTCTAGTTTTTTGGTGTACATTTAACAACGTAAATGTCTTCACTAATTTGTTTGTGTTATTGTTGAACTACGTTCTATTTTGGATCAAAGTGTAAAATATTAATTGAAAAATAATGTTTTTAACCATGACTTTAAGTTCAACTTTAGTTAGTAAATACTGCACTTGTTTTAATAATAACTGTAATAATGAGACTGGATTTTTTTCTGAACATCAAATGTGACAATCACAAAAGTTTCGAGTCTTCGAGAATCTGGTATTTGGTGAATGCTAGGCATACCACAAAACAACATTTATCTTTAATATTTTTTAATCCAAAAATATAGTAATTAACGCAACACATTTCTAGGCTCGACCTTCACTCGTATTAATGTATTAATTACTAATTGATCCACTTACTCTACATTTTTTAATTAACCTCTTTACAGTTGATGAGGTTAAATAACTATTTCGACCAAATTGCGTACAATTGCGTATCGTAGCTACCAAACCTTTAAATTATTTTTTAAATTTGATTTACAATAAAATCACTTAATTTTAATTATAAATTGTCAGCTATCCGCTGTTTTTTTTGTTGAAACCGCATGAATGGAGTAAAATTAAATTGTGTGCATTTTGGGGCACCGTTAATTTTGAATATAATTTTAAAACATCACTTAACCGTTGTTGTCCAAAACAGAGTGTTGAGGATTTCTTCCCCTTCTTTTGGACACACTGAGCGTTTAGCAAAATCGGTATCCGTAAAATCCCGTTTAAATTCAGCAAACTCACGACAACGAAAATTGTCATATTTCTTTCCAAGGTATTACTAAGCTGAAAAGGTATTTTTCTATATTAAAAAACAGTGTTTAATTCATACGTGAAATTTTGCTTGGTCTAATGTTTTAAAAATAACAAAAGCAGCATCACTTTTAGTGGGGTTGATAGTAAAGGGAGAATTCTATGCTATAACATAGACCATCAGCAGGGTTATAAACATGAATTTAATAAAAAAATAATTTAAAACGTTCTAAAATCTAGCCAACTTCAAGCATTCAACAGAATGGCTAGCGGTACCGTGTGTAATATTACACGAACCCTTTGGAGCCCCTTTTGACCCACCCCCTCATAACTCAAAAACCATTTCACATAAACATGTCAAATTTGGCTAAAATATTGAAACTTGCAAGATACATATGTGCTCCAAATTTTATAAACGCACCTCAGAAAGTTATTTAGATATTAACGTCCAAAAATCGTCATTTTTATCACTGACTGACCTATAGATCAAAACTCTAACCCAGTTCCAAATGACCTAGAAAGTTCAAATTTGGCCTCCAGATAGGTAGTAAGGTAAATACAAAGGAGTAAATCAGAAGCTAGTAAATTTTTATCATTTTATTATAATTTTTCAATTAATTGATTCTATTAGGGACACTTACTTTTAGTGTCTATAATGTAAGAATCAGCAATCAAAATTGATGACAGCCGGTCTTTATGTAGATTTTAAGGTCTTTACGTGAATATATAACGAGTGGAATACCACCCCTAATTTTTTTTTAATCCAAACATATCAGTTTTAGTACTTGATAACTATTTATAACTAAGAGTATAGTCGAACTTTCGTATTTATTACGTTATTAAGTGGGATTTAGTATTGATTATTACTTCAAGATTTAGCGCACATCAATAGTGTAGGATTATTACTTATAAATAATTAAATAAAATATGTATTTCGGACCACACTGCACGGTGCGGCGGCCGTGGAGCAGAGGGGTGGGGAGCGGTGCGATATTTAGTAAAGGGCAGACTCTCCAGAGTTAAAACCTTAAATGGAGTTTATCTTATCAATTTAGATCCAAGTCAAATCAAGGCACAAGAGAACTCTATTGTAGAGTACAACCGTCTGCGCACGTTATACCGCCCCGACTTGGCCAAATTAAGTATAAACAGAAAACGCGTAAAAAAATTCTGGATACTGAATAGGCCATTTACTCGAGCATTTCAAAGGTACAAGAAAATATAGAAAATAATATAAAAAAGACAATTATACCCTGTAAACGTAGGATAATACGGTAGGATAACAAAAACTATTTGGTATTATTTTTATTATGAATAAGTACCTACTATTAATTTCTGTATAAAAAGTAATGATATCCCATCAAAAACATAATTGTGAAATAAGAGCCTAGCTCAATATTATGATATACGCCTTGATTGTTGTCTTCAACGACAAAAGAAGTGAGATCTAATTGGTCAGTCCTGAAATTTATTTATAACAACATAAAATATTTTATAACAACTAAAAATATCATTTCTTCTAATAACTTAGGATAATATATTGAAGCCCAAGGTCTGACTTGGCTAGTTCAAATATACGAATAATTATTAGGTATCTACCAAAACAGTCATGGAAGAGCCCCATGTTCGATGGCTAGTTTCTACCAGCAAGCCAAATTTTCGGAAGAATAAAATAAGAACTTACCGCTTTAGAACTTGCGAAGGCTATAATTAAATTTTGATACTATTGGTCAAAATTTAAAAAATGCTAACAGATTATTGGTTGAAATAGTATGAGGAAAATAGTCGCAATCAATTTAGTTGACGCTACAATTTCAAGCCGAGACTTGACGCTTCATTTTTTAGAAATGGCATTTCTGTCAAAATTCTATAACGTGCCTGCATTTAATGCTTAAATCGTGCGTTAAACGTCAGCATAAAGATGCTCTTTAAAATAGATTCAATATTTGCTAACGTAGGCGTTCACCGCATGTCGCATATTATAATTTTTAATTCTCTGGTCTGTTTTGTTCGATCGATTTATTTTTGCGCTCATAAAATTACACGATTGTACAGTTTGGCATAAATGTACGTAATTTTTCGAGAAGAAAAATATAATTAGCTAACCCATCATATATTTGCAACGATCAACAACAACTAAATTTAATTTATGGTTGAAACAATAGTTTTAGTATGTTTTTGCACGCCACCTAAATAATTACTCGGTAACAACGGTCCCATCGATCCTTGTGCCATACACTTTTAATGACATAGTATTTTCGTGTAATAGTTTAATACCTATTGATCGTATGTAATTTACATACCTAATACCCGTCTTTTGTTCTGCCACACATTATTGTAAAAATATCTAATTACTTTGAAATCAGTGGTTTGCACTGACCACACGGATCCTTTCTCATAGAGAAGACCTGACCACGACTGCATAATGTAATAATCATTGCAATTTTAACTTAACTTTTAACTATCTTAAAAATAACACTAATTAACACGGTTTTTATACCCCAGCTGAAAGTTATTAATTTATTGTTTACTTAGGTAATAGTTAGAACGTTCACGCACATTCCGAAGAATTTACGGAGTAATTCGACGGTACTTGTCAACGATTCTTTGACGCAAATCTTCCAGCGACGCTGATTGTGTTTTGTAGATCGTGGAGGCCATTCAATGCTACCTCTTCTTCTAAACCAATGCCGTGGAAAATGTTAGTCTAAATACTGATGAACAATCGCCGCATAATGCGGAGGAGCACCGTGGAAGATTTGCGTCAAAGAATCGTTGACGAGTGCCGTCGAATTACTCCGGAAATTCTTCGGAATGTGCGTGAATGTTTTGAACAAAATCTTTATTATTGTATGGAAGCGGGCGATCATCAGTTTGAACATTTAATCAATTAAGTAGTAAGTAAGCAACTACAATAATTGAAATTTTCACAGGTAATTTTTTTCAAAATATTGGGAGGAAATGAAAAATTTAAAGACTATTGTAAAGAGAATTGTCAGAGCTTTATAAAGACATCTTATTCGACCCCCAATAACATTTAAAAAAATTTGAGTAATTATTACCACCGCTTGGGGTCGAAAGTAATGGAGTCAAAAATCAATAAACTGGTTAAATAATTAATTTTGAGTTTGTTGCAGCTGAAAATTTCAAGGCATGTTCACTGGAAGATCCCGAATTTAGTGCATGTTTAAATGAAGCCATAGCCAATGGAGTAAAGACATTAGGATCGAAGGGTAATTATTGAAATTTGTATGGAATTTATAACAACTCAGCGCAGATATATGGCAAAATTTAGAATTCCTTAAAATATATACTTGTCTGTTACATGTATAATTATGATGGTTTTTCGGGTTAAAATAGGCGAATATGAATGTTTTTAATACTAACCATTAATAGTTTATGTGGTTTAAAATATATCGCTGATGGTACTGTGCTATTAAAATTAATTTTTATTAAATAGAAAATAAATATACTGGGTAGCCCATTTAAAAGTGTAACCACGAATATTTTTAATGAAGAATATTTTTCTCGGAAAAACCCTAACAGGTCGATTTTGCTTTCGAGGGAAACATTTTTTAAACCTAGATTCATGGATGTATGGTCATCTCCTTGAACGAGGTGCAACCCCTTCAAGAATCTTATACGATGCGAGGAGACAAGTGGCACATATTTATATGTTTCAATTCCCTTTAAAAACATGCCAAAAAATTTTCATTCAGCTTAAAAAAACCAAAAAAATAAGATTAAATTTTTTTTTAAAGAATTGTGATATTTACTTTCTTATAATAATAAAAAAAAATTCTGGGAGCTAATGAACCAAAAAACAAAAACCGTGAAAGGAACTATATACGTAGCGGGAGACGAGTTGGAAAAAAACAATTTTGGAGTTATAAAAAAGCAGGGTGAAAAAAAAACAATACGAGGCTCAAAATAATAAAATGCTGTAAAATAAACAATTTAATAGTTACCAACAGCTTTTATCAACAAAATCACATCCACAAGTATACTAGTCAGGGGAAAATAACACAGAAAAATCAATAATAGATATGACATTGTAGAGAAGCATTATAGAAACACAGATAAGGATTTTAGAATAAGACGAAGACCAGAAATATACACTGACCATTATATGGTAATCGCAAAAATACTTTAAAAATGACATAAATGATCTGAGACAAACAACATATGAAACATTTATGGTCTTAAAAATTAAAAGAAGTAAAGTGGTTATAATGCAAAAAGTTTCAAAACTTAAGCATCACCCTTATATTTACGCTGTTATATTTTTATAAATCGGTTTCTTTATTACTTATTTAGTAACTCTTTTTTATGTAAGAGTAAACTTTTACTTTTTGTAAAAAAATTTGAATACCCATTTAGTCGTGCTGTTTTCACTTTGATGTCAATCACACAAAATTTATTGCTATTAAAATTTAAAAATACGTGATTACTAATAAATCGCCATTTAATTTATGAGCTGGATCGTGCAAAAATTATTGCTATAGTTCAAGAAGGCCATTCACAGTGGGTCGTTGCGGACAGAGTAGGTGTTTCTCAGAGTGATGTGTCCCGAATATGGAATAGGTTTTTGGAGACCAATCAGTACAAAATAGGCATAGCTCTGGTAGATCACGAGTAACTAATGAACAACAGAATAGATTTATAGGAATTTCCATTAGGAGAAATCCCTCTATGTCTGTACCAGCCCTTCAAAGAAAGTTCAGACATGCCCCAGGAGTCAGAATATCGTTGGCTACAATTAGAAGACGAATTGTTCAGTCAGGTTTGAGGTGTTGTCGTCCAATAAGAGTTCCACAACTACTACATATGTTTTGCAGCGCCTCCAATTCGCTCAACAACACATAGAGCTCCCTCTGCAATTTTGGAATTCTGTACTTTTTTCAGATGAGACCCCAATCTGTCTAAATAATGATAGCCAGCGTATTGACAGAAGAGGTGAACATTCGATAGGAAGTAAGGCAGGTGTGTGTGTTATCGCCACTGTTATTCAATATTTACTCTGAGAAAATTTTCAATGAAGCACTTGATGACATGCCGATTGGAATAAACATCAATGGACATCTGATTAAAACTCTAAGGTATGCCGATGATACCGTCCTTATAGCTGACTCCCTTGAGGATTTACAACAACTGCTAAATAAAATCATTGATGTGGGAAATGAGTATGGAATAAGCCTTTATACCAATAAAACGAAATTTATGGTAATTACCAAGAATGGTATGGACGCCAACGAAATTATAAGACTGTATGCGAACGATGTGGCATTGGAAAGAGCGGAAAGCCTCACTTACCTTGGATGCTTAGTAAATGATCAATGGGACCACAGCAAAGAGATTAAACAACGAATAAAAAAAGCAAGAACAATTTTTCCAAAAATGAAAGATATGCTCTCAGGCAATACTTTAAGTTTACATCTGCGCATGAGAATAGTTAGATGCTATGTATTCTCAGCATTACTGTACGGCGTAGAGGCATGGACACTCTCGGAAGCTGCTAGCAAGAAAATTGAATCATTTGAAATGTGGGTGTTCAGACGAATCCTTAAAATTAGCTGGACAGACCATGTGACAAATATTGAAGTTTTAAGAAGAATGGGAGTAGACAAAGAACTCATGAAGACAATTAAAGTAAGAAAACTTACATATAAGGGACACATCATGCGAAATGAGAAATATGCATTACTCCAACTCATTATCCAGCGAAAGGTGAACAGTAGGAAAGGACCAGGGAGGCGAAGAGTATCATGGTTAAAAAACCTACGACAGTGGTACGGCAAAACGTCTAGTGAACTATTCCGAGCGGCCGTTAACAAGGTCTCGATTGCTATGATGATAGCCAACGTTCGCTGAGCGGATACGGCACAACGAAGAAGAAGAGCGTATTCGTGTTTGGCGAGAGCCAATAAAAGCTGCACAATTAGTTCACGCCGTCCCAGACTTCCTTTCTCTAGCGGCAGTGCTATGTTTTGGACAGGCATTATGGCAGGTGGTCGTACGGAATTGGTGCTCATTGACGGGACTATGACAGAACAAAGGTACATCACACATGTGTTAAAACCTCATGTGAGACTGTCGCAAATGGCTGTGGGTGAGGTTTTTGTGTTTATGGACGACAACGCACGCCCACATAGGACTCAAGCAGTAAATGACCATCTTGAGACACAAGGAATTTGTCGTTTGGAGTGGCCTGCGATATCACTAGACATAAACCCAATTGAACATGCCTGAGATATGCTCTCCAGAACTATTCTGGCTCGAAGAAATCCTCACAGAACCCACCAGGAACTAGCAGTTGCCGCAAAAGAAGAATGGAAGAATCTGCCACAGGAAAATATTGATCGCCTTGTTACTAGTACAGGCTTGCATTGACGCCCATGGTAGAAATACGATGTATTAAAACTGTTAAAATTCTTTTTTTAAATAAAATTTAAATTTTCTTATTTTTTTATTCAAAAAAACTACATCTGTTCTAAAACAAAGAGCATCTACCAACGGAATAATTTTTATTGTAGAATTAATCAATAAATGTAGCTTGGTACAATGTTTAATAATAACGGAGATTTTAGTTATGCATACCTTTTAAAACTATGTGTACATAAAATTATAGAGAATAATATAATTAATGACATAAAAAATAAACGATTGAAAGGAATCTGGAAATACTTTAAAAATAGCGTCCTACAATCAGCAAGCAGGCATGCGGAGTACTAAAAGTGAATAAGAACAAGAAGCAAACTTCGTGGTAAAATCAAGAGATCAATCAGAAAATAAATCTGAAAGGGGAAAAATGAAGAAAATACCTATCACATAGAACAGCAAAAAATAATAAAGCATATAAGAAACAAAGATTGATAGTGAAAAATAAAGTAAAAGGAGAAAAACAGAAGAGCTGGGAAAAATTTAGTAAAAATAGCAAGGACAATCAATAGTATATTACATACAATACTAAAAAACGAAAGAGGAGAAATGCTAACAGATGATAGCAAGGTAATGCAAAGTTAAAAAAAATATTTTTAAAATTTACTAATTGTAACCCACAATGACAAAAATGTCAAAGAAATAGAGTATCAAGATGAGAACCAAGACTCTAGAGAGATTTGAAGAATAAACGATTTATTAGAAGCAATAAAATCGCTAAAAAATGGTAAAGCCCCTGGACAAGTAATAAAAAATATGGGACAAAAGATAACAGAATTATTGCTGAAAGTATAAAATATAGCCTGGAAAGAAGACAAAATACCAAAGAGAAATAATACTACCCATACACAAATCAGGGAGATATAAGAGAATGTAATAATTACAGGGGCATAACACTGTTAAGCACAGCCTTAAAGATATATGAAAAAAATATTACTTGGAAAAAACCTTCGATAAGTTTAACCGAAAGATAAAAAACTTACTCAAGCTTTAAAAAGTATAAACAGAAAAAACATAAATAAATGGTTGACATAATTACCGGGATACCCTCTATTGAAAATTCTGGAACTTACCCTGGCTATTTCATTGTTTTTAAAATAGAGGATGACAATTTCAGATCTTCCTTGCAGTGGTGTAAACCAAAAGCTTACTTTATAAAAGTGGATTTTGACAATTCAACTAATTTCTGATAACACTTCTGATCAATTTAAAATAAAAACAAAAGTACAGATCAAAGACCTACAAGTTGATCAGATACTATAAAGAAACGTTTACGATGCTACTACATATGCCACACGAAAATTAATATCAAAGTGAACGTTTTAGTCCGCAAGAAGTTTTTTTTAAAAGGTTAATAATTTAAAAAAAGCAATGTGTTTGCATAGTAAATGATTTTCTGTTTTTTTTTGTTTCTCAACTTCGCGACTAGCCAAAACTTTCGAATAAATACTTTATGGGCAGGTAATTTTAATTTTATTCATTTTCTTAGATGATTTTCACACTACCAACAGGCATGAACTCAAAAATTGAACCACCTTACACAAAAAACCCCGTCAAGAACCGAAAACAAAAATGGGGTTTCGATAGGACTCCATTAGTATTTTTAGTATAACTAACTATCTACCGTGGTAGATCAATATTCCAAGCCAATTTTTTTATTTGCTTACTTCCTGTTTTTATGAATAAAAAATATTAACTTTAAAGTAAAAGATTAAACTATATAATTGTACCTATATAATGAAATTTCGTGTGTCCGTGACACATTTCCATGCAACTCAAAACGTACACAGTTGGCGGTTTTGTCGATCGAAATGCGTTGATGCCGCATTAATTAAAATCCTTTCAGGTTGGTGTGGTTTGATTATGTTAATAAATAATTTGTTTTACGTTGAAATGTCTCTTCTAAAGTTATTTTCTCTTTTTTTTTATAAAAGTATAAATTCTTTATAGTTTGCATAATGCATACTTTAAGAAAAAAATAATTTTTAAAATTTATAATAATTTAAAAGATTTTAATTAAAAATATAACCATAAATTTTCCACAATTGCTAAATTCTCATATAATTCTGACAATTTCAATCAACTTCTGTGACTGGGTATTGGTTTTTGTATTATATCTGCTGAATTAATTTATATTTTTGGTAATTGTAATTGTAAATGTGAAAATTATACAAAAGTATGTGTTTCATTATAAAATGCTGAACGTGTCAAAAAGGCACGACTGGGTATGCATTGAGGAATGCTGGCCCCTTCACTTATGTATGGTAGTGAATGTTGAGTATAGCAGAAAAAGAATAAAAGTAAAATTAATGCTGCGGTATAACTGGAGTAACTCAGAAGGATAAAGAGTGATAAGGATACGATGAGTAGTAAAAAAAGATGTAGTAACAAAAATAGTTAAAGAAATCATATTTCATCAATATTTGTTTATTAATGAAGTCAACCTTTATGTATTATAACTCTAGACCTTCAATATTACGGGTACCTACACTCGATTTCATAATTAATAAAGATTGTATTTATTGATAAAATATAATATGAAAGCAAGATTGTTCGCATGAATATGTGTAGAACCAAAAAGGGAAAAAACAACAAAACCGAGTTTTTTCAGCTAATCATAAGACAGGAATACTATTATAGGCGTTGAACATGATCATGTCTTCCTTCTCCAGGTCTTTTAAAGCAGAGCTCCGGTGTTGTAAATCAAGTTCACATTTGTTCTTCTCCAGTATATCTAAATCAATGCAAATACGTTCAAATTTAGAGCTCCATATTTCCTTGTTTTTGAAACACAGCAATTAAATTTCAAAGTTACCAATGTCGATTCCAAAAGGAGAAAAAATTATATCTGTTATTGTAGCATTAAGGGAATTATTGACGAAAGCTAAGGTCGCGTTGCTGTTTTTAAATTCCTGAAATCTGCTGAGAAATGATTTGAAATGAATGAAATATTTAAAATGGTTGTTTCGAAGTAGTGTTTGTCGATAGAGGAATTATTTTATTAATGATGTTTCAGCGGGCTCGAAAAGTGAAACAGTGTTTCCTTTTCAAAATCTTGAGCAAAAAGGGATAATTTCTTTCGAATGAAATGACGTCTTCTAAACTCGAAAAAACTGTGTTTTCTTTGCCTTGTAGTTTATGATTAAGTTGGTTTAGATGAGACGTAACGTCTACTATGAAATAAAACGTTTGTATCCACTGATCGTCTGTTAGTTCTGCTCGTGGACATTTGTACCAGAGCCAAAGAGCCGCACTTTGCCGACCACTGACATAGGCGAACGTATCATGATCAGATCGAAATTATTTTAAAGAAGGGCGCGTCAAGAGTACCAGCAACCGACAAGCACGTATGAAAGCGCTGATGAAAGTAGAATAAGCGAAAGACGCGTAAGAACCGTAGGAAGTGGAAGGAAGTGATCTCTGCCTACCTCTAAGGGAAAAAGGCGTGACCATATGAACTTTCCTTTTTAATATGTACACTTCCATGTTTTAAATTAAATATATATATATATATATATATATATATATATATATATATATATATATATATATATATATATATATATATATATCTGTATTCGTCTAGGTTCGTTAATTCCTTCTACTTCCTCTGTCATAATAAATTTTGGTTGCTTGCTAAAAACATGTATGAATAAAGCAAAAATGCATTGCTAAATTTCAAAAACATCATGTAATTGTTTTTTTTTAGGAATACCTTCAATAAAAGTACCCCCAATAGATCCACTTTTTATTAAACAAATTGGCTTCGACAGTGGGACTACTGCTGTACAATTAAATCAAACTTATAATGACGTTAGTGTGTATGGAATCTCCAACTTAACAGTTCACAATTCAAAGTACGTATGAAAAATAGCAAGTAAAAAACATTATACAAAATATATATAGAGACAATCGGTATAATGGTTAAAATGTAAACATAAGTATTCTCGAACGATAAATTTGTTTGTTGTTAAGTACTTACAAGTAAAAAAGTGGAAATTACATTTTTTTGTGAATGTTATACAGTGCTTTCATTTCAAAACCAGCCAGTCCAAATAACTTTGAATTTTGCGTAAATGCAAGAAAAACAAAAAACACGTCGAGTTTTAAATCAAGGGAGAGGTTTAAAAATTTTATTCTGCTGCTTCAAAAAGGCACCCCTTTAACATCCTCCACCCCTTCTTTAAAATGTCAAATAGCAAACCCTACCTTGTAATGGTCTTATGTTATTTTACAAAATACGTTGTTATCTGCAAAATAAATCAATAGAATAAATTTTTGTTTATATGGCAGATTTTCATTTTTCTTGTGTTTTCATTTGATGTATTACAAGGTAGGTGTTGTTATTTGACATTTTAAAAAAGGAGTGGGGAATGTTATAGTGGTGCCACTTGGAAACAGCAGAATAACATTATTAAACCTCCCCATTGATTTTAAATTCGTGTTTTTTAAAAGCACTGTATAATAGGTACCACATATATGAAAATAGTCCAAGAAATTTATTTATATTAAAATATTAAGTTGGTTTTCATTCTATTTTTAACGCATATTGTGTGACACAGTATTTTCTGATGTTTTTACTTTAGCTCAAAAAAGCTTAACAAAAATATTTAAAAAAAGTATTTTGTTGTTAATGTTTTATATTTTATAAATATACACTGATAAAAATGTGTTAGTATTGAGTATTAAGTTAAAGTAAATTACTTAACCTTTTGAATTAAACATAAAGACACTATTTGAACCGCGAACAAATGCTAAAAGTCATTGGCATGCTAGAAAATGATGATCAACAAACAGTCAATATGAGTGTTTTTGTAAAAATGGAAAATGGAAAATTAAACATTTAAATATTTGTTATTGATGATAAGTTGGACTCTGAAATTTGGGTTAGCTAAATTTAAACGTGGCTATAACAGCTTGTATATTTGCTTTGTATATTTGGGTTCAAAGTTTGCTCACGTTAGACCAAAAACGTATTCGAATAAACATTTCCAACGCTCTGTTGGTGCAGTTTATGCGCAATAAATCGAAGTTTTGGTGACGATTAATTACTGTAGATGAAACTTGGATACACCATTATACGCCCGAAACAAAAGTACAGTAAAAAAAGTGGACTGCGAAAAGGGAAATGGATCCAAAATTAGCAAAAACCGTGTTTTCGAGTGGTAAAGTGATAGCGACTGTTTTTTGGGACAGTCGTGGAGTTATCTTAATCGATTATCTTCAAAAAAAAACCATTACAGGAGCATGATACGCAATAATTATTAGATAAGCTGAAGACAAAAATTGCGGAGAAACGGCCAATTTGCAGAATACATCAATACAACGGTTGCCATGGCGAAAATCCACGAATTACGGTTTGAACTGGTGCGACCACTCTTCTTACTCACCAGATCTAGCATCAAGCGTCATTTTTTTGTTTTCCTATATAAAAATTTTGTCAAATAAGGTCATCGCCATTATTTTGCAGAGAGAGACGCCGAGTACTAATTGGACAGGTTAAGAGATGGGAGCATCGCTGGACGAAGTGTGTAGACTTACAAGGAGACTATGTAGAAAAATAAAAATGAATTTAAAGAAAAATTGTCTTGTACAGGACATACGAAATCTAACCATAATAAAGATCGATTTTGGCAATCAGCTACAAGATGGAACACTACGATAACGGCACCTGAGTTACAAATGCAAACGCTTGGTTTTCAAGTTTTTTCAGAACCATCATAAATCGTTTGCACGAAGCTCACTTAAGATTGAGAAGTCCACTGAAATGTCAATATTTAACGAAAGGCAATCGCTTGTTTAGCTTGAGCCGAGGAAAATGTTCAATGAGTTCTATTTATTTTTAAGACGACTCATGATTTGGGATATATCCTGGCCCAAGACGTTTAAGAGTGAGAAGAGCACTGGGCATTTGCAAAATGTACAAGAAGTTCATTCTTATAAAGGTACAGTAATGGTTTGGGGCGGGATCAGCATCGGAGGTAGAATCTATGTCGTTTTGCTGCATGCCAATACGTATTATAAAAAAATACTTCGAACAGTAGTTTTCATATGCCGCAGCCATTGAAAAATTATGTAATGATGTATGATAATACAGGACCACATATTGCGACAACAGTGGCTAACTTTTTTGACGATAATATTATAAAATTTTTGTTGTGGCCTGTGCAATTACTGGACTTAAATGCAATAGAGCATATATGGGATATACTTCAACAAATAATTTCGAAAGGTGACAGTACTTTTCAGAGCAGCCAACAATTATTTAAGGGTTTGCAAGGACCATGGATACTTCATGTCGCATATTGCACCATACAAAGATCCTCTCTTTCGCTAGACACTCGAGAACGTCCAGTTTCGACAGTACTTTACAGAGTAGCCAACTATTATTTGATGGTTTGCAAGTACCATGGATACTTTACATTGCATATTGCACCAAATAACGATTCTCTCTTTCGCTAGACACTCAAGGACGTCCACTACGTGGTCTGTTTTCCACTGTATCAAATTCTTGATATCTGTGTACTATTCGCACAACAAATGATCTAGGAATGCCCAAGATTTCCGATATCTGATGATTAGAGGGCTCTGAGACATCATGTAAATTAGTTATTTTAGCTTGACTATAGGCAGAAATTTCACGACCTGGCATTATAATCACAAAAATGAAAAGAAAGAATACTCTAGTCACTTAACTGAAAATGATATCATGGCTAATATTTGGTAAAAACATTGATAATATAGCAAGGACTCGTTATTAACATCTTTTTATAGTCTTTTTTTGTTCCCTAAATACATTTAATTTTTTACCACAGTAGGAAAATCGAATCAATTGATATCTAGGGGGTCCAAGACTTTTGACGTTGTATATTATATATATATTTTCATGTGTGTTTGATTTATCCTACGTTTATTATTATTTGAGTGTTTCAATATTATAAGACCTGATTTTACAATCATAAGTAATGGTATATACTTTACTTTGTTTTTAAAAATAGTTAACTATTCAAAATTTCGTAGGACCAATATAATATTTCAAAGATTAAAAACCTAATCACCGTACGACAAAATTAATTTTAATAAATTTTTTATTTTATAATTATTTATTTGTCGCTTAAAAAATATCAATTTTTTCAAAATACAGTGAAGATTTGTTGGCCAATTTTAGTAGAAAGGAAAGTTAAACAGGCTTTCGTAGGAAGGGTAAATTAAATCCCAACACCCAAATTAAATTTCTTAATATTTAAAGATTCAAACCACACTCGTGTCTTAGCTAAGATTGGCCGGAAGCCTTGTATAACAAATCGAAAAATCTATTTTTATTTGCGTACACATGATAATGGGCTTTTTTAGCTACGATTCGAAGAAAAAGATTATATCATTTGATAGTTATCACCCCCAAATCATGCAAGTGGGCAAATACAAACTTAAAGGAAAAATATTAGTAATTCCGGTATTTGGCAACGGAAACTCCACAGTAACATTAAGTAAGTAATATTAATAATATTAGTCATATCACACTTTTTCGACTTTCAACTTTTCCATTCATAATCAGTTTCTATAACGACTTCCTCTCAACACAAAACCCAGATAAGACATTTTCCCATGTTTAACAGTCCTTAGCAATTTCCTATCCTTATTGATTCTCCTTAGCACTTCTTCGTTGGTTATGCGTGCCGTCCAAGGTATTCTAAGCATTCGTCTATGTATCCACATTTCTAATGCTTCTATGCGATTCATTGTACACAATTTCAGGGTCCATGTCTCCGCTCCATACAACAGAACCGACCAAACATAACACTTAACCATTCTTTGTCTTAATTCTAAGTAAAGGTGGTTATTGCATAGAAATTTTCTTATTCTTGTAAAAGTTGTTTTCGTCATTGATATTCTACGTTTAATTTCTATGTCTGGGTACAGTAGGTCCGTTATAATGGTCCCATAAATACAAGAATTGGTGAACCCTTTCAATTGGAATACCCCGTGTAATTGAAATCTAGCACCCGGGTGTGGGTTACAACTGCAGATTAAAAATTTGGTTCTATTGACGTTAATTTTGTTGCTCTTTTCTTCCCCCTCCCTCGTGGATACGATCTAGCATGATCTGAAGACCTTCGACTGATAAAATTACTGTATCATCCGCATATCTAAGCACATTTATTATTTCTCCATTTACTTTAATCCCACATGTGGTTGATCTTGTAATTCTACACTCAAAAGAATAACGCACATTTTGTTTCAGAGAATGCAACGTGGTCACACAAGATATTTTTAGAAGAGAAAAATAAAAATGAGAAGACATACTTCAAAATTGTTAAATATGTTGCGAACATATCAGTAGGTTTTGCTCACTTCGATTTCACTAATTTGTTTAATGGTGATAAAATACTCGGCGATAATGTTCTTAAAGTAACTAATGACAACTGGTATTTGGTTATAACCGACATTGCTAAAAGCATTAACAAAAGCTACGGTGACATATTTATGACAATAGCAACGGGTCTCTTCAGTAATATACCTATCAGTGATATTTTTCTTGGTTGAAATAAATAAATAAATAATTGTAATGACATATTTATTTTTTTTGTACAATTCGGGGTATAGATACTGTATATTAAGGTGGTTGTCGTGGTGTAGGCATAGCGTCAGAAGAATATAAACTTTTGTGTATTTATCGTGGACATGACAATACCCTTAAAATTTAAAGTTAATTAATCTCGTCCAACGCATAAAACATAATTAAAAATTGGATAATTAAAATGAAGAGTATACTCTCGCTGTAGTTCTGTACCAGTTGATTAGTTCTAGAAAAAAAACTAACTGTCAGAAACTTTCAAAAAACTAACAGCCTTTTAATGTTTTTGTTCTAAGTTTAAAAAAATATAAAAAGTAATTATTTACCATCTAGTTGTTAATAAAGAACCGTGTAAAGTTCAACTCATAGAATATCAATGTATTAAAAAGTATACATACTAGCGACCAAGTATACATACTTGGCAACGCTGTACGCGAGTATAGATATTACTTGCGCGGTAAATTCAAACAGACTGATGGAGAAATTAATATTCAAAATTATATTTAGTAACACATATATATTTATTACGGGTAAAAAATTTTAGATTTTGAGTAATACAAAAAATAATATTGGTACAATATTTTTTATTAAATATAAAGGGAAGACAGCATAAAGTTTTACAAAATTATTATTATTACAATATAAATTTTACGTGACTTATAAATATTTCCTTCAATCACATTTATTTTCGTATTTTAAAAAGTGTAGGTATGCGCATCGATACGCTTAATTCTAGTGACTTTTTACATCGATTCTAGTGGGGCATAAGCGACGTTGCCGGGTTAGAACTTTTAAAAGTATGTGGAAGTATTAGTGTACGCATACATATGAAAACTGTATGGGTAACGTCTCCACGGGTACAGTCTTGCATAAAATTATGACTCACTTCGCTACAAGCTTGTATACTTATACCGCGCGTATGATCTAAAATTTTCTGACAATATTGTACCACGACAACCTCATTAAAATCAAAATGGGTAAATGAATTAATTATATCATAAAAACTGAAATTTCAAAAGAAAGAAATTAACTTAAGCAACATTTTAGTATTTATTATATTTTTTCTTTGTTTTCCTTTATTAAATAGTAACCTTAACACTGGAATGGACTTGAATTATTACTGTTGGCGCCCACTTCCGGTGAAATTAGTCGGAATAGAATGAAACGTCAAAAAAACACGACGGTTGTGAATAACCCTGCTTCAACGTAAACAAAGAAGTTCGCGCGACATTTTTAAGCGGGAATATGTAATTATGTAAAGGAAGATTGTAGGTGTTATTTAGTTTTATTTATTGTATGAGTGCGTGGGTATACGGGTGTTTTTTGTTGTTAAATTTTTCCACTTAAAATACAAATTTAAAATGGAAAGACCGAAGAATAAGAGGAACTGCTCTGCGGAAACAAAAAAAGGTTATTTCTATTGTAATTTAATTTATAAAAAACGAGGCAAAACATGCCAGAAATATCGAAAAGGATGTTTTACAGTGTCCACGATGAGGCTCAAAGAGTAGAGACAAGTTAGCAACCTTGTATTTCATCTCTTAAAACATCTAACGGAAAGCATTGTAAGAAGTAAGAAGGTTAATTATAGTGCACGCCGGTGGGGAAATGGGATTTGTAGACAATGGTCTAATATTTAAAACTAGCCAAAAAAGTGATAATTATCATACATACATACATATAGTCACGCCTTTTTCCCGTAGGGGTAGGCAGAGACCACTTCCTTCCACTTCCGCTACGGTTCTTACACACATCTTTTGTTTCCTCTACTTTCATCAGTGCTCTCGTACATGCTCGTCGGTTGTTGGTACCCTTGACCTGGCCTTTCTTTAAAGAAATGTTGATTTGATCGAGATATGTTCGCCGAGGTCGACCTCTACCGACTTCCGTCCATTCACACTCGCCTTAAAAATTTGTTTCGTCAATCTTTCTTCATCCATCCTTTCTACGTGTCCAAACCATTCAAGCGTTCCTTTGTCTATCTTTGTAACCACATCTTCTTTTACACCACAGCGTTCTCTTATCTCACTATTTTTTACATTATCCAACCGAGTTACTCCGGCTATACTTCTTAAACTACTCATCTTCGCAGCATTAATCCTATTTTCATGCATTTTTTGCCAAACCCAAAATTTACTACCATACATAAGTGTAGGAACCAACACACCTCTATGTACAGCCAGTCGTGCCTTTTTTGACACTTTCTGGCTGTTCATAAAGCTATCCAGTGCCCCATTCATCTGTTTTTTTGCCAACACCCTTCGCTTAATTTCACTGTCATACTTTCCATCTCTCGTATACTTTGAACCCAAATACACAAATTCATTTACTTGTTCCACTCTTTCTCCCTCAATAAAAACTTCACAGTTTGTCATGTTTTCTTCTCTTTCAAAAACCATTACTTTCGTTTTGCTTGCATTTATTTTCATCCGTTTGATTTTTAGGGCATCATGCATAACATTAACCATCGCCTGGAACTCCTCTTCAGATGACGCTAATATGACTTGATCATCGGCGTAAAGAAGACATTTGACAATCAAATCATTCATTTTCAATCCATACGCACTCACTTTCAAATATTTTAAACAATCGTCTATGCATAAGTTAAACAGTCATGGCTAAGTCACACATCCCTATCTCACACCTTTTTCGATGTTAAACTAGTCCGTGCAAGCTCCGTTTATCCTGACACAAGCAGAGGAATGATTAAAATTCAGATAATTTCATGAGATGAATAATAACACAGTTGGTTCCGAATATAAGACAATACAGCTTTTGGGTTGCAAATAATGCTAGTAACCAGAACAATAGAATTATAATTAATTAATATTTTATATTTTAAACAAAATAATTTGTTTATTATTGTGATTAAAAAAGATTTTTTTTTTAAATTTGTGTAATTTACGTAAATACAGACAGCAGCTCCATATTTATAAAATCCTTTGCTTCTCTTCAACTGGATGTTGTATTTTACCGAAAGACGAAGGTCGTGGGGCGCGGTTGAAGAAATACTCAATAAAAATAGCATGGGGAAAGCAATGATAGCGAACAGAAATACTTGGGAAGCTGTCCGAAGAATTGCGAACGCTATTTTATTCAGGAAAGAGAAGAGCGCACTAGACAGGTCCAATAAGGTAAATTACGCCAGGAAAGTATGTACAGTTTGATTAAGTACATAGGTAAGTATAAATGCTACCACTCAACATTCTAAATGAATGTCCATTGAATGATGCCGGAATGCTGAGGTTAAAGAGGTGAAGTTTTAGTGGGTATTGCTTAGCGAGTCCGACACTCCCTGTCTCTACAGAGGTGCGTAAATTCATTTCTCCACCACACCACACACACAAAAGACAATCTATGTAAAAGGCGACTAAAAGATTTCCAATCCAACATGTGTTACGCGACCCGTGCTGATGGATGAATGACGGTGGGGGAGCACCGTAGCTAACGGAGCCTACATGAAACCGGGCCGGACCACCACTTCCCCCATACTCGTTGACTGCAAAGAAGAACTGATAACGCCGGTAGACCGTAATCACGTCAAACTAATACGGGTTCCAGGACGCCAGGAAGTTGCAGGTAATAAGGAAGTAGACGAACTTGCAAGAAGAGGTTCGAAAAAACACAAAAACTACTGGAAAAGTATACCAGGAAATAAACACGGTAAATAATACATCAAAGGACCGTGCCATAAAGGGACGGCAGAAATGTTACCTATGAACAGGAATCAGCTAAGACTGTATAATGGAGGCCTGGCCTGCGGGTTGTGCGGCAGGGATCCGGGGGAGGTGGAGCTCTTGCTGTGCTACTGCGGGGCGCTGGGAAAAATAGACGGTGACTTCATTGTTCCCACCCAGTACAGAACTTGTACAAGGTACGAAGGTACTGGATTGTGTGCAACGTGTTTCTAGGTCCCGGGAATTGCCTCTTTTTCGGACCAGTGCCTCGCGGCGGGACAGTGTGTGTTTTGCTATTTTAGGGTCGTTGCCGGTTGGTCTGCGGGTCGGGTCTCCATTGTACAATTATACAAAAAGACATAGGCAAGATACAATGGGCCAACAGGTCTAAGTGTCACCGGAGGCAACAGTCAAATGAAAAAAAACCTGTAAGTAGGTTTTGCGGTGATTGACTAGAAGTTTGCCTTGAAGTAACTTGTTTAAAATTATTTATACGTATCTGATCTTTGCATTTCCATTTAATGATTTAATTTTACGAGTATTCTATTTACTTTAAAATCGTAATTTTTATTATTATTAAAACGTTGAAATGTCACACAAAGTTTATATCTTTTGATCTTATCGAAACCATAAAAACTTTTAAGAAACTAATTGAAATTTCTTAAGAGTAAGTTCATACTTTCACTAATAGGCGGGGAGCCGGTGACACTAAAAGTGCACTTATATGGATTCTAAAATTTAGCATAATAATTAATAGTATTTAATCATAGGTACAACAGAGGCCCGGTGTGCCAGAGTTTATCCCGAAGAAACATTTTTTATAAATTTTTATTTTTCTAAAAATCATAAGTAATTTGCACTTTTATGGAAATTAATTTCTTATAGAATATTTTAAATGATCAAACAAATTTATATGGCGAGTGTGAATGAACAAGTCGGTAGAGGTCGACCTCGGTGAACTTATCTCGATCAGATAAACATTATTTTGAAGAAAGGCCAGGTCAAGAGTACCAACAACCGACAAGCACTTATGAGAGCACTGATGAAAGTAGAGGAAGCAAAAGATGTGTGTAAGAACCGTAGCAAGTGGAAGGAAGTGGTCTCTGCCTACCCCTATGGGAAAAAGGCGTGACTATATGTATGTATGTAAGTAAATGTATCAATAACGATTGTCTAAATAAAAATGAGGAGTAATTGTTTGCCTGCTTTACATATATTTCTGTTTAAGTTTGCTGTGTTTTCGTATATAACTTTTTGTATTAATAAAACATCTTTTGTATTACTGTTATTTCTTTTTTTTTCATTTAACAACCCATCATAACTAGTTATTAAAATAATCATTAAAATAGTTAATATCAAGTGAGATCGGTTGGATTCTTCGTAGGTAGAACTCGATTCCTTTCTGTGTTAGTGCGCCTTAATGTCCCGCCTTTCCCAAAGGCAAAGAAAACATAAAAACTTGGTGAAACCTATCATCAATAAGACATAGGCCTACGCTAGTAGATAATTCCATTGAAAGTAATGAGAAATTTTCTATTCAAACTGTACTAGATCATTTAAAATTTATGTAGAAGCAGTTTTTTGCAGTGTTCGCAGGTGAAATAAGGTGTCCAGGGCTTGCCTTGTGCCCGACACCCATGTCAAAGTATCCTTTGTAGGCCTAAGCGGAAGATTTACCATTTTTTCGCACTTGTCTAAATGAATTCTCCACGCACGCAATTAACAGAGGCTGCTGCGTGCAAGCAACCTCTTGTTACCATCTCAATCAAATATTGCTATTTTCTGTTCTCCTACTCAGCAATAATACAAAGTGGTTTAAATAAAAAATATACATTTATTGTTACGGATTGTGGTCAAACCGGTAGTTATGGTGCCTGAGGCGATGGTGCGGTTTTTTGAGTGTCATCAAATGAGCAGATGATTCATTTTGGCAACCGGCGATATTAAAATATTTGGAGAGTTCTGGAATAGACGTCCCCTTTCTCGAATAATTAATTCGCACCTATTTAAGAAGATCGCAGTTAGTAAGTTAATTAGAAAGTGACATAGTTATGAAAAAAATGTTTAAAAAGTTGAAGCATAGTGGATGGTCCCAGAGAGTGCTAGACAGTTTTAAAATAGTCTAAAAAGTTCTAGAAAATTCTAGTCCGTAGCACTATTTGTTACAGTTCCAGAATGTATATTTCAAAATGTACTAAACAAAGAAGTAAACTTTTAATGGAACAATAGCTATTTTTTATTTAATTAATTAAATTAAATTTGTTTATATATTCTGATTGTTGAAATTAAATATAAAAAATGACAGTTAATTGCTGTAATTGTAATTATTCAAGGCTTGTGTGCTATATAATGAACGATTGTAGGCGATACTCGTTTATTAATGTAAAATATTTGTAATTGCCAAGTGCGATTTAGTTTTTTTGCAAATTAATTAAAAATGACAGGTACTGCAATTAGATTCATTTTTATTTTGTTCATAACGACCGCTTACGGATTTAAATTTAGTAAGTATTTACTTTTTTGTATTAGATACAATGTTTTATTTTATAAAAAGGTTTTTCGGGCTTTTTATGCTTTTAAATACTTTGAAGAATATTTAAAAAAGTATGTAACTGCATAAAACAATCAGATATAAAAATATTTGTATGTGACGAAAATAAACAGGACAAAAGTTTATACTCTTACAAAACCGAAAACTGAAGTTTTTAGTAATGATAAGAAAAACTGATGATAAAAAAGATTACTACATTTGACTAATTAAATTAAAAAAGGTAGTAGTAATTAATGCATCTACATACAGTGCTTTCATTTTAAAACCAGCCAATCCAATAACTTTTGATTTTGCGTAAATGTAACAAAAATATAAAAACACGTCGAATTTTAAATCAAAGGGGATGTTTAAAAATGTTCTGCTTTTTCCAAAGGGTACCCCTTTAATATCCCCCTTCTTTAAAATTTCGAATAGCAACCCCCACCTTGTGATACATCAAATGAAAATGAAAATCAGCCATATAAACAACAATTTATTCAATCAATTTATTTTGCTGATAGCAACAAATGACACAAATGACAGCAACATGAGACCATACAAAAACGACCTATACGCCACTATTGAATAGGTAGATGTCTAATTAGGGACCAATTAGCTTACTTCTGAATACATGTCACCATTTTTGACATTGTTTGTCATTTTGTTTCTTTGTTTCAAAAATATTAATAGTATATTTAGTTAATTATTCGTGACGTTAAATTAGTCATTATTTGTAGCAGTAGAAGCATCTTGAGTTATTTTAAAATGGTGTGTTCTCCGCAAGAACAAATAAAAATAATATTTATTTACGGTCATCAAAACAAGTGCCCTCCAGAAACAGCTCAAGTTTTGAATGAAAGACAGGCCACCAGACCATCATAGAGTTACTTCGGAAATTTGGAGAAACTGAATCCGTTTGCAATAAAAAAAACTCCCAGAGTTCATTTTGCTACAGATCCTACCTTTTCCATTCCAAAAGTATCAAAACTTACAAATATTTTTGTTGGATCCAGAAACAAAGTGTTAAAATTGCATAAGTTTTTTTCTTAAAAAATACAACTTCATCATCAGTTTATTGAATGAAGACGACTATGACCGCAGATTTGAATTTTATGAAACAATGTCACAAAAATTACGCATATTTGGTTAAAAATATTTGTTTCAGTAATGAATCAACGTTTTATATTAGGTACAATGTTTTATTTTATAAAAAGTGTTTTTGGACTATTTTTGCTTTTAAATACTTTAAAAAATATCTAAAAAAGAATGGGATTTTTTATTACTAATTTTATTTAATAAAAATTGCAAATAAAACAATAATATTCACTATTTTAATAAAAGTATCATAATTATTATTTAAATTTATTGAAGCTGGGAGTTATTTATTATTAATTTAACGTAAACAAGTTATTATTCGTCAAATTCCTTGTGGTCTAAAACCTAAAATATAACCATTTGCAAATTTGATAATAAAATGTTAGATTATTAAAAACTAAATATTTTTTATAAATAAACAATGTGAAAAATTATTATTACACGCCTATAATTGCATCTTTGTTATTCTGATTACTTTTTTCACGTAACAGTTTTTAAAATTGTTAAACAAAATAATATCTGATGGTCCTAATACCAACATCAATACCAATTCAGTGTTGGTCGAGAGATTAAAGCAATATCAGTGGCACGTGGATCAACGATAGGCATGATCAGACTCAAGAAATCACAGTCAGAATTGAGAAGGCTAGAAATGTTTTCTTTAAAATTATTATTTACTAACCCACACTTAAACCTTCAACTACGTCTGAGAATGGTTAAATGTTATGTAATCCCAGTGCTTTTATATGGACTAGAATCATGGACGATCAACAAAGCCACAATGAAAAAGCTTCAGGCATTTGAAATGTGGATCTTCCGGCGTATACTTAAAATATCGTGGATAAAAAAGAATACCAATGAAAAGGTTCTTCGCCGAGTAGAAAGAGAAAGAGAATTGGAGAACTTGATTAAAGCCAGAAAACTGGAATATCTCGGTCACATTATGCGTGGAGAGAGATACAGTATACTACGACTGATAATGGAGGACAAGATTGCAGGAAAGAGATCGGTGGGAAGAAGACGTATATCCTGGCTGAAGAATCTAAGAGAGTGGTTTGGATACACACCCCTCCAGCTTTTCAGAGTCGCAGCGTCGAAAGTAAAAATAGCCATAATGATAGTCACCTTTCGTGTAGAGACGGCACCGTAAGAAGAAGAATCTAATGGTCGGCGTTTTAGATTCTGGACCATACAGAATGAAAGCTACTTTTTTCTCCAAACTTAAAATAAAAGGTTTTCCACACTTTCATTATTAAAAGACTTAAATTAGATTAGATTCCAATAGGAGGCTTTGTGTAAATATACACTGCGACCTGATGAGGTCTATTGAGGTCAGAGCTCCTCCTCCAGCCGAAGTTGTTTTACCAAAATCCAGAGGCTGTCTTAATGTATAAAATTTAAATTCAACAAAAAAGTAATTTTTTGTCGACCTCTACAACAAATAACATTTTACGTACTAATTTTCGGATGAAAAATCGACTATTTTTGAAGACAAGTATTTTTCGTCCGCAAACACTTTTCGTCCGCTGTGGTCACTATGATACGACAAGGTGAGAGAGCGGCGATTGGGTCATTTTCGTAAATCCACGATTTAATAAAAATAAAAACATAGGCGCCTTTAAAAATAACTGTCATTCGTGTTTTCAAATTAATTACTTACGAAGAAATACGCTAGATTTTACGTGTGAATAAGACCGTTGTGTGAATATTAGTGTTCATTATAATATAATATATTATAAGAAAAAAATGACCAAGAATAGAGAGGTACATTTTGCATTTGTGGATATCCGAAAGGCCTATGATTCTGTCCCTCGGTCTAAAATCTGGGAAGCCATGTTAGAAATGGGTATAACGCAGAGAATTATCAGAACAGTCCAAAATATGTACAAAAAAAATACCGTAAGGATTAAAGAGGGAAATAAACTATCAAATGCCTTCAAAACAACTAAGGGTCTCCTCCAAGGATGCTCAACATCACCCACACTATTCAAAATATTTCTACAACAGACACTAAGACCATGGAAGAGAAAATGTGCAGGAATGGGAATACCAATTAGAAATGATCATCTGTATACTCTAAGCTTTGCCGATGATCAACTAATCATAGCTCAAGATGAGGAGGATTTAGGTTTTATGATGCGGAAACTAGAGGAGGAATATGGGAAAAATGGAGTGGAAATCAACCTCGAAAAGACCCAATATATGTCGACGGCACAATACAGGATATATCACCTAGAAATAGATGATAACCGACAGATCTCAGGAACAGACAAATTTAAGTACCTAGGGTTTATAATATCAAAAAGTGGAACAACAGAGGAAGAAATAAAAAATAGACTAGGTCAAACTAGGGCATGTATTAATCAATTAAACCCAATATTATGGGACCGCCACATAACCAAGACTAATAAAACGAGAATATTCAATTCAATAGTTCGCAGCATAATGACTTATGGAGCTGAAATGTGGGTGATCAACAAAAAAAACAAAGTGAAGATTGTAGCCACAGAAATGGACTTTTGGAGAAGGAGTTGTGGAGTGAACAGATTAGATCGAATAAGAAATGAGGAGATCAGGAGAAGAATGGAGGTAAAAAAAGACATACTAGAACACATAGAGGAAAAGAAACTAACGTGGTACGGACATGCTAGAAGAACTCCGGAGGATCGCTGGATACACCGGGTAACTGAGTGGAGTCCATTAGGCAGACGAAAGAGAGGTCGACCAAGGCGATCATGGAGAGACGAAGTGGATGAGGCGATGGAATTAAGAAACCTGCAGGACGGAGACTGGCAGGACAAGGACAACTGGAGACAAGGGCTGAAAGCAGGAAGGCAGCGACAGCTGTAGATATCCTGGATTATATATATATATATATATATATATATATATATATATATATATATATAAATATAATAAAAAATGGATAGTGATAGTGATAGGGATATCAGTAACACTCCTCTAGAGCTGCGGGAGTTGGCACCTACGGCCACGTTGGATTTACTGACCCAGAAATTACGAATTTTATACGAAAAACAATACAACACATTAATTACTTTCATAAAGGTATTTGTAGGTCGAAGAAAAAATGTAATATGCGAAAAACTGCCTAATGACTCGCCTGCTTGCTAGCCTCGGCTATCAATTTGCAGACTCGACTATAATATACAGTTTTTCGTCCTTGGTACATAAATAACTATTTCGCAACAAGCCGGAAAACACTGTTTTTTGGAAGTCTTTGTTGCGTAGGGGAACCTGTTGTACCTAGGCCAGTTTCTTACATTTTCTTTTTAAAAAAATAAATGATGACAATACGACCTGTCAAATATGCATGTAATAGATCAATTAATCAACTAGATAGATCATTATAAAAACTGTTGATTTTCTATAAAGTTGGGAACAAAAGCCGCTAGAAAAAAAAAGGAAAACTGTTCAAAGTACAATAGACCTGATGTATCTTGGACCGTACCAGTTGTACTTTGGACGTACTAGGGTCAAACAAAGCTAAACACTTGCAATTACTGTAGTGAGTTTATTCCTGATAAGTAATGACTACGATTACACCTATAATCAACAATGAAAACTAACGTAAATAGCAATATAGTCTCTTGACTCTTATATTTTTAGTTTCACATCAGTTTTTACTTATTTAAATGTCGTTTTATTACCATTAAAAACAACTTAAACATAATTAAAAAACTTAATATTTTTTTCCCAGACTTTAAAATATTATTTAAAGATCACGTGTATAAAATTTAGATTACTATTTACATTTCAACAAAAATCCAAATATTTTGGTATTTCTGGCACATACGTACTCTTTTTAAATTTACTTTCTTTGGTATGTTAATTTTTTGTTTAATATCTTGGTATGTTTACAAATTTGAATCATCCTAATCGGGCCATTTTCAGTTCTGTAAAGATTTTTACATCGACTTTATAAAAACACCCTCTTCGTTTAGATAATTTATCTAACCTACAAGATAGTCTTCTGCATAAATAAATATGACGAAGTCTTCAATCTCATACTCAACATTTTCTTGTTCTATCTTACAATCACATAGATCATCTTCACAAGAATCATCAGTGTCATGGATGGGATAGCTTGATTCTCCAGAATCAGATTCAACAAATACTTTTTTCTTTACTTTTCTCTTCTTTTCCTTCCAAAGTTTTTCCAACTTATCATTTTCAGGCGTACCTTTTTTAAGCTTATTTTGAAAGCTCAATCTCATTCTTCTTTGGTTTGTCAGTTAGTATTCTAGATTTACATTATTGTTTTGCCTTTTGTGGTGTAGCTTATGTGAGTGGACGAATCCTTTTGGGTGTGATCATTTCAGCAGAAGCCTACGATGAGGGTTCGGAAGGCTGATGATCAATTTGGACAAGTGTTTCTAAGAACATGATGTACTTTAGCCAGTGTCCAAGGTATATAGATAACTGGGGGGCCAAAGTACAAAATTTTAAAAATTTATCTTCACAAGCTATAGAGACAAACTCAAAATTAAGGTTATCTTCAAACACATTTACTATCTATTACCAACATAAACGGAAATTAGAATGTAAGTAAAAGTTTTTTCAAAAATGCATTATTTGATAAGTAAATAAGCAATACGTAAAAATAAAAAATCGTACTTTTTAAGCAAGAAATAATGAATAACCTTTTTTTATCTGCACTGATACAGTACCGGAGAATCACAATTAATTTCACATTAGAGTTGAAAAAGGATGCTTCAACTGCCACAGAACATATTATTTTTAAGCGCAGGAGTTTTCTAATAATTACAACAATAGTCCTGAGTACAACACTATCTAACATGCAACAGGTTTCCCTACACTATTTTTCGGCAACCGTGTGAAAAAAAAATTAAATAAAATACATTTCTTTACAATATTAATTACTAGAAAATAATCACGACCGAAAACCATGCAAATTTTTAAAAAGCAAAATTTCATATATTTTTATGTGAAATGGTAATGACAACCTCTTCCCGTCCTAATCCAGGAAATATATACTTCCAGGACTGGGGAAGTACCTACGTAAAAAACCTACAAACATTTGTTGCATGTATAACATTTAAAAACTTGAACTTGTGAATTTTTTTCAGCCGATTTATTTAAAGCTTGCGGACTACAAGATTCACACTTGGATGAGTGTTTAAAGGAAGCAATATATAGTGGATTTAAAGCTATAGGGGCTACAGGTAATTAGAAGTTATATTTTTTCAACATGCGACGATTGGCTAGAAGTCAGAAGGTCTATTACGCTTTTATAGACTTGTAAAAGGCCTATGACAGAGTGATGAGGAGTAAATTGTGCTCGACATTGTCAATGTATAGGGTGATTGGTAGTTTAATACGAGCACTGAAATCACTTTACGAGGATTCCACTGCTTGTGTCAGGATAAACGGAGCTTGCACAGACTGGTTTAACATCAAAAAAGGTGTAAGAAGGGATGTGTGGCTTCGCCATGGCTGTTTCACTTATACATAGACAATTGTTTAAAAGATTTAAAATAGAGTGCGTATGGATTGAAAATTAATGATTTGATCGTCAAATGCCTTCTTTATGTTGTTATGCATGGTACCCTGAAAATCAAAGGGATGAAAATAAATGTAAGCAAAACGAAAGTAATGGTTTTTGAAAGAGAAGAAAGCATAAGAAATTGTGGAGTTTAGATTGAGGGAGAAAGGGTGAAACAAGTAAATGAATTTGTGTACTTAGGTTAAGTTTACGAGAGATGGAAAGTATGACAGTGACATTGAGCGAATGGTTTTGGCAGGAAAACAAATGAATGAGGCACTGTATAGCTTTATGAATAGCCAGAAAGTCTGAAAAAAGGCACGTCTGGCTGTGCATAAAGGTGTGTTGGTTCCTACACTTATGTATAGTAGTGAATGTTGGGTTTGGTAGAAGAAGCATGAAAATAGGATTATTGCTGCGGAGATGAGTAGTCTGAGAAGTATAGCCGGAGTGACTCGGTTGGATAAAGTAAAGAATAGTGAGATAAGAGAACGATGTGGTATAAAAGAAGATGTGGTTACAAAGATAGATAAAGGAATGCTTAGACGGTTTGGACAAGTCGAAAGGATGGATGAAGAAAGATTGACGAAACAAATTTATAAGGTGAGTGTAAATGGACAAGTCGGTAGAGGTCGACCTCGGAGAACATATCTTGATCAAATCAACATTGTTTTGAAGAAAGGCCAGGTCAAGAGTACCAACAACCAACGAGCATGTATGAGAGCACTGATGAAGGAGAGGAAGCAAAAGATGTGTGTAAGAACCGTAGCAAGTGGAAGGAAGTGGTCTCTGCCTACCCCTATGGAAAAAAAGCGTGACCTTTTGTATGTATGTATGCGACGATTTGATAAAAAAAATACACATTACGTTTGTGCGACCAAATTATTTTAAATAAATATTAATGCTCATTGTTTTTGATAAAATGATACATTATCTTTAACGTTTGATATGTTAAGCCATCTAAAATCAATTATAAATTAACTTAAAAGGTTAGTTGGGATTTGGATCTGTGTGGAGTTAAGAATTTTATTAAATTCATTCTCGAAGGTCTATAACGTTATATTTTTATAAAATAAAAATAGTTAGTACTTGCCACGATGTATTATCATAACTGAAATGTAAAATATTTAAAAGGTACTCACTAAAAAGTAATTCTTTTTGATTTATTACTTTAAAGTTTGCAGAACAAAATCAGATATAAAAATATTTGTACGATCCGAAAACTGTTTTTTTTTTGTTTTTAGTAATAATAAGAAAAACTGATGATAAAAACTATTACTCGTATTTTAAAAAAAAAAAAGGAACGTCTGGTTGTGCATAGAGGTGTGTTGGTTCCTACACTTATGTATGGTAGTGTATGTTGTGTTTGGCAGAAGAAGCATGAACATAGGATTAGTGCTGCGGAGATGAGTAGTCTGAGAAATGTATAGCTGGAGTGACTCGGTTGGATAAAGTAAAGAATAGTGAGATAAGAGAACGCTGTGGTGTAAAAGAAAATGTGGTTACAAACACGTAGAAAGGGTGGATGAAGGAAGATTGACGGAACAAATTTATAAGGCGAGTGTGAATGGACGGAAGTCGATAGAGGTCGACCTCGGCGAACATCGATCTCGATCAAATCAACATTGTTTTAAAGAAAGGCCAGGTCAAGAGTACCAACAACCGGCGACGAGCATTTAGTATGAAGGTATTTATAATAATAATGTAATCGTAATCTATAATTAAAAAAATACTTTTCGTGACAAGAAATTTTGTGTAATTAAAGCAATAAGTTTACTGCTAATACTAATTAACGTTTAATACCTACAGAATTGAATTATAATAATTCGTGACTGTAAGCTATTATTCCAGACGCGATACGCGTTAAAACAGTACCAAATAAATTATGTATAATTTTATGTTATTTCGTTAAATTGCCGTCGTCTTTAAACAAATATTAGTTTTTAATCCTAAGTTCCAAGTCCTAAAAAAAGCGACAAATTGTGTGCCTTTAAATTATTTCGAAGTAAGCATTTAACAAGTTACGATATCTGTAATTTAGTTAAATACAAGCTGGTTAAAGAATGCCAAATGTCCTGAGATATCTGGCAAAGCAAAACCGAGTTAAACTTTGGTGGGTGCCAGGACACATAAGTATTGATGGCAACAAAAAGGCAGACGCACTCGCAAGGCTGCGTTCTGCAGACCTGCTACTAAGGCCTGAACCCAATAGGGGCATAACAAAATCTGGTATTAGTAAGTAGGACAAGCTTTAGTTAACCTGGCAGCAAAAACGAAGCTGGCTAGAAACCTGAGGTACAGCAAAAGAATGATCTAGCATCTCAACCTTGCACTTGCTACTCAGGCATTGGAGCTGGATAGGAAAAAGCTCAAGCTGTTAACAGAGCTCGTTAAGGGGTACTGTTGTCTGAAAAAACATTTGCATAACATGGGGATCTTTTTGGTGAACCCAATATGCAACCATGTGAGGAAGAAGATGGGAAGAAAACAGAATCCCATGTCATATTTGACTGTGACGCCCTCGCTAGGTGGCGCAGCCAGTATGGGGATGATACGACTCGGACTGATGCGGCACGGACTAAAAACATTATACATTTAAGTAAAAATTAAAAAAATTGTGTATTATTAAAATTAAAAAAGTTGCCATACTCTCTGGGTTAACCTGAAGAATCTCAGTACAATTAAGGCGAAACGTAGCGAATTTCCTTTATTTTCTGGTAACGGTACTGTTTTTTATACTGAAAAACATAAGTCTTTGTTTTAATTTTTTGAGATTTAAAAATATCAAATACACCGCAAGTTTTTAGACTATGTGAGAGTCGTAAATAGTTTTCAATCTATCTGGAGTACATTTACCCTAGAGGACCACCGCAAAGCGGTTTAGTTGGAGCCGTGGGAAGTTATAGTATTAAATTTTTATAATTATTAATTTTCACCATACGGGGCTAAGTAACCGCTACATGCAAATTATTTTTTTGATTTTTCGTTCAATACGAATACCAAAAAAAAAAGAAAATTCATTCAATAATTTTTGTGTTTTCATTTACTTAGGGTTGGCTTGGTCATTTATTTTAACTGAAAAATTAATACATTTAATTCTAGGAATTCCAGCAATAAACCTACCTGCAATTGAACCTATTAGTGTGGATAAAATTAAAATTGGTTCAGGTACAACTGCAGTGCAATTAGATCAATTTTACTATAATGTTAAATCATATGGTTTTGCCGATTTAACAGTAATCAATGCACAGTAAGTACACACATAAATTTAAAAACTCAAATTTATATTTAAGGTAATAATTATTTGCTTTTCATTTAATCAATATATTAATAATATTTCCAAAACAAAAACGCATAGTTGTCATTTAAATTTTTTTTGCTTTTCAAAATGTTCAAATCACTATGAATCAATATAATTTTTCAACTGTGAATAGCATTTTTGCCACTGTTATTTATTGTACATATATACAGGGTGTTAGTAAATAAGTGCGACAAACTTTAGGGGGTGATTCTGCATGAAAAAATAATAAACGTATATATATATATATATATATATATATATATATATATATATATATATATATATATATATATATATATATAAACGAATGTCCGCAAATGCTTCGTTTTCAGAGATACGGCTTCTGGTTTAATGTTATTGTATTAGATTGTTCTTGATAATGTGTCACGTCTTTTTCGTTCTCTATTGAGTACTCTGCCAGCGGTCTCTCTACTGGCAAATTATGCCCGAGCTCAGCCGTAGAGGGTAGAAGAAAAAAAAAATAAAAGTGAGCCGCGCCACCGACTTAGACGGATCAAGCCGGAAACCTCTAGGTCTTATAGGCACTAGCAGAGCCACACGATAAACAACTGAGATTATGGTGAACCAAAAAAATAAAATTATAGCAAAAATATATTGGATACTTTACTCACACAATAAATCAAAGTACACAGCTCAATAGCAACATTATAACAAATATAGTCAAAATCAACAGCTAACAATAAATCAAAAATCCAAAGTTTACGATTCCATAAAATAACCAAAACAAAGGTAAGAGTAACAAACTTTATCAAGTTACCAAAAAAAACGTATACAAGTCAACTTTTTAATAATACTTAATCAAACGTTCACATACGGCTGCTAATTTACTCACGTTTTTACCATTTACATAAAGATTTACACTGTTAAAACAATCGAGCTTATTTAAAAATATTTCTTTTTACAATGGCTGTCCTTCAAAATATCAATATTGTAGGATATTTACAAATAAGTATGAAGAAAACATTTTTACTTGGACACAAAGAACTATTAAGAAGATTACTTTAATCAAAGTTTAGCCTTGGCATATTATCCAATGCAATAAATAGTTTTCAACAGTGTACCATATTAATAAATTAAAACAAAACTTAATCGTGGTGTCAAAAATAAGTCACGTCGTTAAATATTCTAAAATAAATCACTTGTAACTTTTGGGTATACGAATTCACTACTCCTGTGGCCGGTTTGATTATGGAACAGCACCTGCTAATTAACAATGGCTTCCCTTCATCAAATCCCGCATGCGGTTATTTTAACTCGACACCAAAATCCAAAATATCAACAACAAAGGTAAGATAGAATGGTCAAGTTAAAAATTAAATGGCTTTTCTTCAAAATCCAATTAAGATGGCCCAAATACAGCCAGATATGAAAGAAAAACCGTAGAGGTTTTGCACACGTGTTAATATCAAATCGTCCCAAAAATTCTCACCACACCACTCCCAAGACTGCCACCAAACGACTGCCACCAAACGACTGACACCCAGGCCGAATATCAAGAAAATGACACGGAACACGCGTCAACCAACAATCTTCGCAAGTTCATGCTCCATCCACACAGAAATGCAAACCAAACAATAATATAACTGACAACACACAACAATCGAGGCCAAAAACCAAAGCAAAATCTAATAACAAAACCCCCACTCAATCTCCATCGATTAACGAAAAATGCCACAGCCATTAACAATCGAATCCTATCACTACAAGGTATGCAACACTATTTACAACGAATGATATATTTAAATTACAACAAAATACGGTAAGCGAAACTATTTACGAGTACCTGAGGAATACAAAACTATCAGAGACCCAATTAATAATGGAACTGTAGAAGGGAAAAAATAGGCACGTGACAAATGTATTAAAGAAATGAAAAATACGCATTAAGATGTTTTATTTTTTTGCATAAAAACGGCGCCCTATACAAAAAAAGGCAAGAAAAATTTTTTGTCACAAATTTACCGAGAAATTTAAACATGATTTTAAAAAGATTTGGATCATTACCAGTAGGGCGCCAATTCTTCAAGATCCCATCCAACTACATGCTCCAGAGAATCTTTGCTAAACAAGATTCAGCGAACGACACGACAGCATACTATCTTTCCACTGTTCCAAATCATCTACATGGGATTAAAAAAAAATCTTGGACTATTCTGAAAACTTACAGCAGTTTAAAAACGCGAGTTTCTCGTTAGACTCTTGGTTTGTAACAGGCTTTTCAGCTTCACGCTTCCTTTGTCAGTTCAACTGCAAAAAGTCACGTGATTTGGAATCAGCAGTAAAGCATGTTTACAAAATCCTGCATATGCTTCAAGAAGAACAAAAAACTGCAGATATATCGTTCAGCAAAATTTTCATAGCAGATGAAAAACTTGCAAACGGCACATTCGATATGAAACTGAAAGTTCCGAGATTCACGTTGAAGCAAACAACTCGTTCCAATTATCGTACTTTCGGTCTGCTGTTTTTATTCCTTGCCTCGATAAGCTGATTCAGAATTTGTCAATTTCTTAATTGGATTTGCAAATTGAAAAAGTAGATGACTCATTAAAACAACGGAGATGAGAATACTGAGAGGAATTGATGGCAGAACTTTATGGGACAGAGAGAAGAGCGAAGACATAAGAACCAAATGTGACGTAAAGAACATCAACGAATGGACCCAAAACAGGAAAAAGGAATGCAGCGCGCACATTGACCGCATGGGGGATCAGAGAGTCGTAAAAATCGCAAGAGATAAATCACCTATAGGACACAGGAGTGTGGGTCGCCCGCGAAAGCGGTGGAGCTACAATATATAAGGCTGGCGGATGAAGATAAACAAGCTTTAAGCCTAGTTAAAAAAAAGAAGAAGAAGAAGAAAAAGAGTAGATGACTTGCATCATCTTTGATGCAATGTCATTAAAAAAATACTGGAAAAAGAAAAATGGACGACCCGGACTGATTCCCAGGGCTACAAATGGTCCAAAGAACTACTTGGAACAAATATCAACAAGTGGGCCAAGGAGATAATTAAATTAAATAGACTCCAAGCTCGAATGGTCCTAGGACTTTTCACTGGACACAGCGAGCTAAGATGTTACACCCACAAAACACAGGGACATAGTAACCTGTGCAGGTGGTGTGAGGAAATGGAGGAAACTCCACGACACTTTTTCTGCGAATGCCCGGCCCTAATAGTAAAACGCCAGAAGTGGTTGGGCGCAAGGAATCTAGACATAGAGCTCTTTAAAGCGGTGAACCTAAACAACTTACTGTCTTTTTGCAATGCGGTAGGGTACAGGGACACGCCTTAAGTCTGGAGGATAGGGATACAATGGTGACAACTAAGTGTTCCTGAGCTTTGCACCCGGGCACGATTCTAATAATAATAATAATAATAATCATCTTTCGCCATACTTTGATGATCGAGTCCCAGAATCCGCTGTAAAAACCGAGTATAAATTGTGGTGTGATAAATTTTCGGGACTCGAGAAAGATGCCGGGATTTTACAAGTATTGAATTTTTGTGACACGAGTAGATTTTCAACAAACAAATATCTTTTAACAGTTTTGGCAACTCTTCCGGTCACAACGGCAAATGTGGAAAGGTCATTTTCGACACTGAAAAGAATCAAGACTTACTTACGTAACTCAACGGGCAATGAAAGACTCACTGCACTCGCCTTACTATCAATTGTTTAATTATTATTTTTTTTTGATCATCTGTTTATTGAATATGTATTTTTTATTGTTAACATTATCTATGATAAGTAAAGCATAAATATAAGCAACTCGTGGAATGCGGAAAGTTAAAATTTTAAATTTTTCTACTGGAATCGACACTTTTGTTTGACAATTGATATGTATGTGCGTGACTAATAATTAAAATTACAGTGACAATATTGATAACAATAAAGCAATTTTTCACTAATGAGTCCAACTTTGATAACATATATCAATGCAAGACACCCATTAACCATTTCCGCCCGCCTCCTCCCCCAAACAATTTATAGCTACGTTTTGGGACCCCCCCAAACCAAATTTCTGGCTACGGGCCTGTATTTCAGTAACTCATTTTATTAAATATCAGCTAAAATATTTTTTAGTACTGAGAAACGGTAAAGTTTGTACTGAATGGTATCACAAAAGAGTCATAATTTAATAATAATAGCAGTGTCTAAGGAAAGATATATTCTGGCGCTACCTAAAAGTCGCGAGCTTAAGTTCCTCCTCCGTAAATTTGTTGTACACTGCAGATATAAAAAGCTGCATTCGCTTTCTGTTTCAATGGTAGATGGCACTTACTTTAATGTTTTATCAAAATCAAAAAAATAAAATTTAAAAAATTATTCTAATTTTAGAAATAACAGTACAAATTTAATTCTGTATGTTGTATTTTTTTGCAGCTACGATCCGCAAAAAAAGCTTTTACAATTCACTGCGAAACATCCAGTTCTGCGACAAGAAGGCGAATATGAATTAAAAGGAAAAATATTGGTGATTCCAGTATATGGAAAAGGAGATTCTGTAATAACATTGAGTAAGTTTTGAAAGCAATTAAATAATATATTACTAAATAACGTAGTAACTGATGGCCCACTTCACTATTACTCTGAAATGTTTCCCATTTAATGCTACTGATAATGATTTAATGATCGTTTGAAAGCAGGATTATGGAAATAAATGTAGTAGTCACTATAACATAATTATTATTATAGTTGTAGGTTCTTGTTTTATAAAAAAAAACATAACTCAAGCATGATTGCCTTTAGGTTTAAATACCAAAACTTATGATTCTATAGTAGTTTTAAAGTATGGCACCACTGGGAGTAACAACCTTATAGATCGGGAAAATTGCGGTCAAAAGAAGCGCAAGAAGTGTAAAATGTGTAAAATTAAAATCATTATTGCTTATTCTCTTGAAGATGACGCTTTAGATAGTTCGCCAGCGGAACCTTTATGTTCCCCTCATGCTCCTGCTAGCCCTATAAAAGGCCAGTATTTTGTTGACAGAGTTGGCCGTAACTTTTATCAGAAGGCAGAAATACGCATCCACGTTTGCGAATAGTTTTGCTGAGTGTATTGGACACTCGCAAAGTACATAAAAAGGGGTTTTTTTGCTCGTCGTCAATCCTTTGAAATTAAGGCTCGGTGTCAAGCCCTTGATAAAAAAATGTCGACTAAGTCGTTAATGACCTGTAAATAAACTTGTCATTGTTTGAGAGGATTTACTGAAGAACTCCAGAACTGTATTTCTAGTCTTTTACGCACTCCTCGACTGACCAACCCAGAATGGGCTCCGGTCCTGAACTCGGAATAAGAGTTGTAACTTGTTTTAAGCCACAATCCCGGTCAAAAAGATATCTACTTCTAGTGATGGCAAAATAATTGGATAAATTAACTTTGGTTAAAAAATCCGTTGCAAATGTTGGCGATCATCGTAGCAATCCTGACTCTCTTTGCAAAAATCCAGAAGAGTTCTGGGTATATTTTGTTGAACCAGGTCCTGAGATTCTTGAGCCATGATATCATTCGTCTGCCTGGTCTTCTTCTTCCAAATATTTTTTCTTGTAAAATTGCCTGCAGCAGAGCGTATCTTCCTTCGTTTCGCATGATGTTCTAGGTTCTAGGTCCTAGATCTTCTTTAATTCCTAGAACTTCCACGTTTCAGAATTATCCTGTACAGCCACATTTCGAAAGCATTGAGTGTCCAGGATTCTACACCATAGAGAAGAACAGCAAGACGTAGCATCGCAGGAGTCTTACTTTTATGTCAAGGATAAAATTATAATTTTTAAAGTAGGCGCTTATGCGGTCAAAGGATAATCTGACTTTTCGTATTCGTGCTTTTATTTCCTGTTTATTGTTCGAGTCCTCATTATGATGTTTCCTGGGTAGTTTTAGTGATGAATTCTTTCAATAGCAGCTTGGTTTATGAATAGGCAGCACTCCATGATTTTTTCTTTGCTGATGTTGTTAAGCCGGAGTCCGATTTTTTAAATTTCTTTGTCCATATCGTCTAGAGCTTCATTAAAGATGTCTAAGTAGAGGCTGGAATTAACAGGCAAAATTATCCATCCATGTCGGACTCCTTGCTTTATTTGTACGTATTCTATGTGTTCTCCTTTAACTCTAAGGTTAGCGATTTGGTTCCAATAAAGGCTTCCAATTATTCTTAGGTATTTGTCGTCGATACCTATTTCTTTTAGTATTTTGACCATCATTTCGTGTTTTACTCGGGCTAAGGCATTCTAAAAATCAATCAGGCATGCGTAAACATCGCAGTTCTTGTTTTGGCATCTTTGGAACAAACTTGAACTGCAAACAGTGCTTTAATGTGCCGACCGCCTTTATCAAGTCAAATTGGTTTGGGGATATTTGGCTCTCAACTAAGAGATCACTCATGATACTTTTATACTTTTCACATTAACATAAAAACAATAAGAATAAAAAAGTTGCTTATGCGATGGTGCGATGGGAGAAAAATTATATTATAAATGCTACAAAACATTATTATAGGAAAACTGGGGGACCAAATAACAAAATACAAAAGTTGTGATTCCCAGTTAACAATCTGGGACAACGGTATAATTGAATATATAAATATATATATATATATATATATATATATATATATATATATATATATATATATATGTAAATGTAAAAAATTTTTGGAGATGCAGTTATTTTTTTAATTTAAACTCTTTTTTTACTGTTTTGTAAGAAAACCGAAAGAAATCCTGTAGTAGACAGCCTTGGTCTTATGCAAGGGACACCCCAGAGCCGGACCACCCCTTCCCCCATAATCGTGGACTGCAAAGTAGAACTGAGAACGCTGGTAGACCGTAATCACGTAAAACTGATATGGGTTCCAGGACGTCAGTGAGTTGCAAAAAGAGGTTCGAAAAAATACAAAAGCAATCTACTGGACAAGCATACCAGAAAACATACACAGGAAATAATACATCAGAGGACTGTGCCACAAAAGGACGGCAGAACTGTTAGCGATGAACAGGAATCAGCTAAGAATCACTAAGGGACTGTATAATGGAGGCCTGGCCTGCGGGTTGTGCGGCGGGGATTCGGGGGCGGTAGAGCGCGTGATGTGCTGCTGCGGGGCATTGGGGAGGACAGGCGGTTTTTGGGCAGCTGTTTTGTTCCTACCCAGTACAGAACTTCAACAAACTTGTACAAGGTACGAAGGTACTGGATTGGGTGCAGCGTGGTTCCAATCGCCGGATGACTACCCGGAGATTGCCTATCTTTTGCCGCCCGATATCTCGCGGCCACGCAGTGTGTGTTTTGCTGTTTCTGGTTTCGCCAACATTTCTTCGGAATTTTTGATGACTTTATCCTCGTCACTTTCTTCATCACTTGGTGCAATTCTAAATTATATAAGCGCCAAGTAATATAAAAAATAATAAAATATTTTCGGCGGGATTTACAAGTCCCGTGTTAATTTATGTGTTTACTACAATTATTATTAAAGTTTATTCAAAATAATTTGTTAAAGTTATAATATAAAATATAAGCCATGCATTTATAATAAAATATTACTTAAAAACAATGTGCAGTGCAACATAAGTAGCTTGGCGGGCGAAGAAACACAAAATCTGCACACAACTAAAACATTCGAATAACGATCCGATCGGCGACGACGAAATTTTCAGGAGTCTCAAGTACAATCGGAGGAAGAAGTTTACGAATGTGAAGTATATTCAGTCGAATATTTGTTATTTTAGAGGCTAATCGCCCGCCAAGCTACTTTTGTTGCACTGTATATACTTACAAGCATAAAAATTATAATAAACTTACCTAGTCACTAACGTAAAATACAATGTCATCTGACACACAAACTTCAATATTACAAAAATATTTGTTAAAAATCTACAGCGCCAACCGTAATATTGTAATAGTAAATTATGTACTGTGACGTCTCGATAGGCAGCAACTTACATAAACGATTCCTATAGTTTATATCGAAATTTAAATTTCAGGGAATCTTACGTTCCGTCGGGCAATAAATGGTTAAAAAATGTCTTTCAAGTAGTTGGCAAAGGCCAAGTTTAATGAGCTAATCGAAAAAAAAATGTTGATTTGTTTATGAAAATATCTCAATTCGAAATTGATGTTTTAGAGAACGCTGTAATTGAACACATTATACAGTTCGAAGAAGAGAAGAAGAATGGTAAAACATATTTCAAAATCATCAGCTTTAAAAGCAGTATATCGGTGGGTGGTGGCAGTTTCCTTTTTAAAAATCTATATGATGGGAACAAACAGTTGTCGGACAATATTCACAAAGTGGTTAATGAAAATTGGGAAGTCCTTTTGAATGATATTAAACCAAATTTAAATGCTGCTTACTCTGATATATTTTTTAAAATAGCGAAAGTTTTGTTTGAAAATATACCCGCTGATGATATCTTTATTAAATAATATCATCCACATGTTTTTTTATAAATATGGGTAGGTTATTACATTTTTTTAAATTTAATTAGGATTTTGATTGTTTCCTCAGTTATCCTAATATTTAATTCCACGTAATAATACTTTATTATATTCTGGTCCTTAATCCAGTAAACAATAACAAGGCCTACATAGAAAAACGAGAGTAATAATAACTACAAAGAATTTTTACCCAGGGCAGTCAAGTAAAAATTATTAAAAACCAAAAATGGCTTTATTTTAAAATAAATTAGAAAAAAGATATTTTTAAGTTTCTTGCTGTCTATAACTGAAAATATCTATAATAAAAATGGAATACCGGGGCCGTAGCCCTGGTCCACAATGGTCGCAGATGTGTAAAACGATTACTCGAAGAACACAGAAGTTTAAAACTTGCTGTGGAATGGCATACAGTTCTTACACGTTAAGTCATCTAATGGGGCGTGATAACATACAGTAACAGATCACCTATAGCTTTTATTGGCAGAAATTTAAATGCAAATGATTACATAATAAGAAACGGACGTTGTATACAACAAGGGTTATTACAAGTTTCTTAAAAGGAAATGAAGTTACCCTGCTTCCATGGCACCGTTGCTCTTCAGACTTTTTACCAATCGAACATCTGTGGGATATTGTCGGTAATTGACTGTTACCAAAAAACCGAATCAACCTGCGTTACCAAATATAAAAAGCCTGAAATGGACTTCCTCAGGATAATACAAAATATTGAATTTCAAAAATGCCTCGGAGAGTTATAAAATGCATATAAGAAACCGCGGTGGACGCACGTATTATTGAATAAGTTTGTTATTTTTTAATATTTTATTTTGAAAATGTAATAATTTTTTAAGTTTATTTAAACTCACATTCCGTATTTATTTAATTTAAATTAATTAACGCTTAAAGACATATCCAATGAAATCCGTCAGGATGGTTAACCAACGCACGTAGTGTTTAATTTCATATCGCTCGTGAATGTAACAATAATCTATCTTTGTGCATATATCGGGCCAACGCTGTCGGAAGGGATGATTATGTTTACTATTGTTGAACGGTGTCGCATGTACTTGTTTAGTCAGCACTCACCCGCCGGTCAAGTTCGACGATATAGTAACCAATAACTATAGGTCGTGCGTATAATAAATATATTTAAAAGTACAACGTTCTTTTTTTATTATCAAGAGTTTTCCCGTAACCTTATAACGTACCTACCGAGTAAAGGATCACATGGCAATCCAGATATAATACAAACTAACCTGTTATTAATCCAGCAACAATTGCAATTGCAAACGTAACCGCCAACCCCAGCAATTGATATTCAGCCTGTTCGATTGCGGAACGGCCTCCTTCTAATTTCCGAGCAGGATAAACTTCTGATAAACCTTCCTTATACATCTCTTGGGTTGCAATAGCTGCCATAGGAACACTTAAAATTCCAGATATAACTCCTGGCATTCCGTGAAGATTGTGAACGCCACACGTATCTGGAATAAATTTTTCGATTCGAGGCTGAAACAAAAGATATTTGCTTTTAGTTTAAAGTTAGATCTTTATAGAATTTACTTCTAACTAATCGAGATCGTTCTCTAACTCGCTGTGGCACCAGGATTATCTCATCCTTGTCGCACTGGTGTACTAGAACACAACAGGACCGAGTTTTACCTCGTAACATTGATAAGAAACAAACAAGCAGACATCATGTCATTGTTCAAAGGTGATCAAATTGTGAACTGATTGCTAAATAGTAGACAGAAATTGTATACATTCAGCAAGTACAGTATTGTTAAGAAATTGCACAAATTTTTCTTTAGCGTCTCATTTACAATTTACTTTAAATATGTGTTTTTTAAAGAAAGTGATACTCTTCAACTTTTTTAATAAATTTAATAGTAATACCGATGCATAAATAGACATACACGGACAGATAGAGTAGGACAAAATGTAACAATAGATACCTACAACCTCGAAAAAGTAGACCGTTTTAAAATACCTAGGGGCAACGATCACTGAAGACAACCATATCACGAAGCAGATAAAGGGAAAAATACAGTCAGCCAACATATGTAAATATTCCTTAAATAACCTATTCAAGTCAAAATCCCTGCAAAGAATTACCAACATTAAAACGTACAAAACAGTCATCAGACCGGTACACACATATGGATGTGTTACATGGATTATGACAAAAGCCAATAAAAAAAAGCTCAGAAAATTTAAGCGGGAGGTGTTAAGGAAAATTTTTAGTCCGTGTTTTGACCCGAAAACAAACCAATATCGCATCAAGAAGAACGGTGAAATAAAATAAATTTACAATGACACCGATATTGTACAAGAAATAAAGTCCCAGTGCCTCAGATGGGCGGGTCATGTGCATAGACTCCCAAATGACAGACTGGTTAAATGAATTATTATTGAAAGGCACTTCATGAGGTCAAATTCGAGGAGTTGAAAGAGAACGTCCACAAACACGACTATTACCGAAGAACCCTGTTTGACGATTAAACATAAGTACGTAAACATTTTAGCGGGCTATAGATTGTGAGGGTGTTTTTTTTGCTGCTTTTGTATATTTTTGCTTAAAATTCAAATTAAAAATGAGCAGACTATACAGTAAAAAAAACTTCTATGTGGAAACAAAAGAGCTAATTGCTACTGCAATTAAATATATAAAAAAGAGGTGAAACATGCTTGCAAATTCCAATCTTGCAGTGTTCGCGATGAGGCCAGGTAAGCATTGTATTTCATCTCTGAAAACTCCTAACGAAAGGCGTCACTCAAGAGATTTTATTTTAAAAGAAAAAAGACATAATTAAGATCATAACTTTAAATACTTTAAATACAAAAGTATGAGATGCACGAATAGGTGTTGAGGGTGGTAACTTTAAGAAAAGTACTCTTTGAATTGAAATGGCAAAAAACACCTTATAGGTATAGCTTATAGAATTTTTAAAATTATTATCCAGTATATTTTTTTTTTATGAAAATAGTCGCAAAAAGGGTAGACCTATCGTGTGGGCCGCGGACGGCCCACACTGCGACTATTAGAAGGGAAAGGGATTATAAAAAGGAAATGATTGTGGACACGCTTTTTAAAAAGTTGCAGGTCATAGTTCTCTGGAAAAACTAATTTTGGAAGCTTATTCCGTAGCAGCCCTGTAAAAGAAGGATTCTTGATGAAGATTGGTCCTTGTAGTGTCAATCTTGAGAGTAAATGGGTGAGACTGATCAGCGTGCCGAGTTCTTCGACCGACTGTGGCCAATGGTGGTACAAGAGTTTTTATTTCTCTGGAGCATCTGCCATGGAAATATCTGTAGAGCAATGACTGGTCTGCAACTCTTCTTCTATGTTCTAGAGGGTGAAGGGTATCTGTGAGAGTTGAGCTGTTTATCAAGCGAATGGCTCTTTTCTGAATGGAATCTAGAAGACGAAGAGAATGCCTTGGTGCTGAACCCCAAATGTGCGAGCAATACTCCAGTAGAGGTCGGATTTGAGCCTTGTACGTCGTCAACAGTTGATCAGGAGTAAAAAACTTTCTAGCTTTCCACAGAAAACCTAGCCTCTGGCTTGCCGACTTTGCGATGTTAGCAACATGGTCATGCCAAGACATATTATTGGATACCGTGACTCCCAAAATCAAGATGGAGGGACTTGGTTCAAGGGTATTTCCGGACATTGTGATGGGATGATTTGAGAAATTCACTTTCTTGGAAAACGTGGCACTTTGTGTTTTTTGGGCATTGAACTGAACAAGATTGTTGGTTCCCCACTCGACGATTGCTTTAAGATCTCTATTGATGGAATCAACCTGTTCCTGCCTGAGTCTATTTGTATCATTCACCGAAAGTGATCGATAGGATGTGAAAGTTGAGACAAGTGTGCTATTGTCTGCGAAACTGTAAATGGGGTTCGTGGTGGTTTTCAAGAGGTCGTTGATGTGTAAAAGAAATAAGGTGGGGGACAGGATGGAACCCTGGGGGACCCTGGCATTAGTTTTAAACGCATCAGAAGAAATACCGTCAACTGCCACATGTAAGGAGCGATCTTGCATGAAGCTCAAGAGCCATTGGCGCAGTTTGGTTGGGAGACCGTAGGCAGATAATTTACTTAACAATGCCTGGTGCCAAACGCGGTCAAAGGCTTTAGATATATCCAAGGCTATTGTACGAGATTCACCAAACTTTTCAATAGTGTTTGTCCAGAGCTTAGTGACATAAGCCAGCAAATCTTCAGTAGACCGAAGTTGTCGAAATCTATATTGTCTGTCATGGATTATCTCAAATTTATCCAGATATTTGATAAGTTCTGTGTTATTCGCTTTTTCCATAACTTTGGATATGACTGAGAGCAATGCAATAGGGCGATAATTTGCAGAAATAGTCTTCTTTACTTTTTTCGGAATTGGTTGGACTTTAGCGTTTTTCCACATGGACGGAAAAACTCCTTTGCTGTATGATAACTTGAAGAGTCTACAGAGAACTGGGGTGAGTTCTTGAGCAGAGGTCTTCAGGAGAATTGTCGGAATTTCATCTGGTCCTACTGCCTTATTAGAGTCAAGATTTCGTAGGATTTTCCTGATAGTGCGATGGCAAATAGTGACCTCAGGCATTGATGCGTTTATTCTAGGTATCGTTGGGGGTTGTTTTCCATTGGTATCGAGGGTTGAGTTAGAGCTGAACATTTCGGCCAGCAGATCCGCTTTTTCTTTGGAAGATACGGCTGTCGTGCCGTCGGACCTCTCGAGTGGTGGTAAAGAAGAAGTTGTGAAATTCTTATTTATGGCTTTAGCCTTTGATCCAGGAAGGGCATTGACAAGCTTGTTGCATATTTTCGTGTCGTAGGATTCTTTGGCAAGATTGATCGTTCTTTTGCAGGCGTTCCTCGCGTGGACATGAAATCACCCAAAAATATAACCTCTGTGTTGGGGTCGTTAGTTTGCAACAGCTCCAGCGTGTCGGAAAGATGTTGAAAGAGGTTGACGTAAGGAGGGTTCGTAGGAGAAAGATACAGGCAGCAGAGAAATTTTGTTGATTTTTGTAAGGTTAATTTGAACCACATGACCTCTAGTCCGTCCTTTGGTTCTAATGTCTCCTGTATACAACAGGAAATATCACTGCGAGTGTAAACACAAAGGTCGGTCTTAAATTTGAATATTGTTTCGAGTTCGAACCCGGGACACAAAAGATGCGTATTGTTGGAGGAGGGTTTAATTTGTGTCTCTGTCAGAGCCAGTAAATGAGGCCTGTTAGTTTACAGGTGGTGGTGTACTGAATTAATGTTAGAGTTCAGGCCTCGAATGTTGCAGAAATCAATTCTAAAGTTGCTTTTTGGGGAATTATCAGCAACCGCAGTTGGAACATGTATTTTTGTTGGACTTTTCATGATTTGGTTTAATGGTTTGATTTAAAAGAAAAATATGAAGAAAGAAAAAAAAAAGGGCAGAAGTAAGAAGAAGAAAAAAAAAATAAATAAAAAGGGGAGCAGATATGTGGATTAGCTTCTACGGAAATTTCTGCATCCAGGACGGTCAGTTGACCTCGATGGACTATGGCCTCGGCAATGCCCCCCGAATACTTGAGCTCGGATTCCCTCCAGTCACGAGCTGGCAGAACAGGAGTATCGGGATTATACACCAATTGATGTGGCAGCCTCCCAGAGCGTTACCAATGGGTTGGAGCCACTGTACTACTTGGCGGCCAGCCTGCGGAACTGTTTCAATGCTGTACCCTCAGCCCCAGAGAGGCCTGACTGATGCCTGGATGCTTCCATTCGAATATAAACGACATTTCACCCGAGCGACCGGAAACTCTGACCAAGTGCCGAAACATGACTAGTCATTTCACGGCACCTATAATCAGAGCGGTGGTGTTTCACCGGGCGATGGAGGGTGAACCATCTACCACCTATATTTGTTACCAGCAATAAAGAATATTTGATTAACAAACCTATTATTGCCAAATAACAATGAATATAAAATATACAACTTAATATAACTGTTTTTGCCAAGTCTCCATCAATTCTGCTATACATACATATATTCACGCCTTTTTCCCGTAGAGGTAGGCAGAGACCACTTCCGTCCACTTGCTACGGTTCTTAAACACATCTTTTACTTTCTCTACTTTCATCAATGCTCTCATACATGCTCGTCGGTTGTTGGTACTCTTGACCTGGCCTTTTTTCAAAACAATGTTGATTTGATCAAGATATGTTCGCCGACCTTCACCGACTTCCGTCTATTCACACTCGCCTTATAAATTTGTTTCGTCAATCTTCCTTCATCCATTTTTTCTACGTGTCCAAACCATCTTAGCATTTCTTTATCTATCTTTGTAACCACATCTTCTTTTACACCACAGCGTTATCATTTCTTACTATTCTTTACTTTATCCAACCGAGTCACTCCGGCTATACTTCTCAGACTACTCATCTCCGCAGCTTTAATCCTATTTTGAAGCTTCTATTGCCAAACCCAACATTCACAACCATACATAAGACTAGGAACCAACACACCTCTATGCACAGCCAGACGTGCCTTTTTTGACACTTTTTGGCTGTTCATAGAGCCATGCAGTGCCCAATTTATTTGATTTTTTGCCAACAGCCTTCGCTTAATATCACTGTCTTACTGTCCATCTGTCGTAAACTTTGAACCCAAGGACACAAACTCATTTACTTGTTCCACTTTTTATCCCTTAATCAGAACTTTATAGTTTACTATGCTTTCTTCTCTTTCTAAAACCATTACTTTCGTTTTGCTTACATTTATTTTCATCCCTTTGTTTTTCATTACATTATGCATAACATTAACCATCGCCTGCAAATCCTCTTCAGATGACGCTAATATGACTTGACCATCGGCGTAAAGAAGGCATTTGACGATAAAATCCTTTAATTTTAATCCATACGCACTCTCTTTTAAATCTTTTAAACAATCATCTTTGTATAGGTCAAACAGCCATGGCGAAGCCACACATCCCTGTCTCACACCTTTTTCGATGTTAAACCAGTCCGTGCAAGCTCCATTTATCATGACACAAGCAGTGGAATCCTCGTAAAGTGATTTCAGTGCTCGTATATTAAACTACCGTTTACCCCATACATAGACAATATTGACCACAATTTACTCCTCACCACTCTGTCGAAGGCCTTTTCCATGTCTATAAAAACGCAATAGACTTCTGATTTCTAGATAAGAATTTTTTTGCTATAGATACTATAAAATCTATTTAATTCGTTTCAGAACACGTATGCTTTCTTTTATAAAGATGATATCTACAAATGAATTAAATAAATTTCTTACAATATTTTTTGTACTGAATAAGCAAGCACTTGGCTGTTACAGAAAAAGATTACAAATTTAAAAAAATAATAATTTTACCGATAATTGGCAGTAGCCGAAGACGGAAATAAATCCTGCCACAATTCCAACGACAACAGCTCCCAAAGGTCGTATCATTAAATTGGCCACTGCACCAACGGCAACACCTGCAGCTAACGTGGAATTCTGAACGTGAACCATGTCGAATTTTTTCTCGGGCGTCAGTACTGCGGACGTGGCAAACGCAGTTACCGTACAGGAAGATAGAGCTAAATAGGTGTTTATGATGGCTCTGTTACTTCCAAAAATGCCTAGTTCTATACCGTTAAAGCTGGGCCAGTAGAGCCACAAGAAAATTGTGCCTAAAATTAATTAAAATGTAAATTTTTGCTACTTATGATGTGGCAATCAGTATAAAAACAAAATTTAACTTTCATTTAAAATAAAATATCTACCCGTGTTTTCATTATTATCAAAAAAGTTTATTTAAAAAAGTCGTTTGGAATTTAACAAATTGTTTTTTTTTAAATCACAACTGCCACAAAGAGCTGTGTGTTCTTATTATTGCTGTTTTTAGTTGTACAAAGGATACCAGTAACACAGATAAACCATAGGGGTGCTTCTCTCATTACTATAATAACATTCCACTGTAAAATTTTAGAGTACCAACAACCAACGAGCATGTATGAAAGCAATAAAGAAAGTAGAGGAAGCAAAAGATGTGTGTAAGAACCGTAGCAAGTGGAAGGAAGTGGTCTCTACCTACCCCTACGGGAAAAAGGCGCAACTATAAGCATGTATATTCAAAGTTGTTATTTCACCCAGTCCAATAACTAAAATTTCGACTATTTTGCTACAAAAAAATACAATAGGGTATTTTAATGTTATTCCGCTGCAATTTTAATTTTTAATCAATTGCTATTTGATTGCCTCACACATTTGAAAAAATAATTTCTAATTAATTTGTTATTATGAAATTAAAATTCAGATTTAAAAAAATATTGACTTTGCAAGTTGATCTAACCCCTTTAGATTTTTTCTATGGGGTACCTTAGGCAAAAGGTGTATTTCAGACAACCAGGCTGCTCTTAAAGCACTGTTCTCCAAGCTGTATTGAATCCATGGAGTGCCTTGGTGCAAATAACAGAGTGGTTTTGTTGTGGGTGCCTAGGCACCAGAGGGTAAAGGTCGACGAGAAAGCCGACACCCTCGCAAAAAGGGAGCTGAATCTGCGTTCATAGGACCAGAACCAGTCTTTGGAGTTAAATTATAGTACCTAAACGCGAAAATTTAATTGGGAGCTCTGGCAACATTTATTTTTACGTTATTAAATACATACAAACATACATAAAGTCACTCCTTTTTCCCATAGGGGTAGGCCGAGACTACTTCCTTCCACTTCCGCTACGGTTCTTACACACATCTTTTGCTTCCTCTACTTTCATCAGTGCTCTCATACATGCTCGTAGGTTGTTGGTACTCTTGACCTGGCCTTTCTTCAAAACAATGTTGATCTGATCGAGTTATTAAATACTCTGATATTTTTATTTTTTCTAACGTATTATCAAGAAACCTTAAACTTTTGTTATTTGTTTAATTATTAATTAATGTATACACTATAAATGTAGCAATACCAGCTAATACGACACACAAAAAAAGAAAAACTGTACCCTTACCTATCATAGCGAACAAATCCGACGTGTAGGAGGCTTCTGCTAAAGAAGCGCCCGTTTCGGGGTTTCCTTCCTTATTCTCCTTTTTCCTATTAAGCACGAAACTAACAGCCAGACCGAAGTAAGCGCCAAAAGTGTGAACGAAAATAGAACCACCAGCATCTGTGACCTACAGACATAAATTTTCAATTACAATAATACAATTGTGTGTTTGTGTCGAATCAACGAGAAAAAAAAACAACCGATCTTGATGGTCGTATTCAATTCGAAAAAAATCGAGTTATTATTAATTCGACGTCGCGTCGTTCAAAATTACTCTAAAATGACTTTCAGATGTGTTTTAAATTTTATTTATTTTAATCAAGAATCTAATCGGTACATCGGTACATACATATTAATAAAAAGGTTTCCAATAGTTATCCAACACAAAATATTCTTTGAAACTTATTTAAAAAGAATAATTTAGACTTTAAAGCAGTTCTAGGTCCAGGTCATCCTCGCGAACTTGAAACTACGCATCCAAATATAAAAGTGACATTTTTACTTTCCAACACGACGGCTTTGCTTTAATCTATGGACCTAGGAATAATCCAGGCCTTTAAGCTCTATTACATTATACGAACCTTCAAAATCATATTGGATAATAAGGAATGTCATTCTGATATGATTGTTATGGAATGCTGGAAGAAATTTGACATAGCAAAATGCATCGTAAGCATAAAAATCATTGGAATAACTGAAGCCATACACATTAAAATCATGTTAGGAAAAACTGTGGCCTACTCCGAGTGCGGAAAATGACGAAAAACCTGTGCAAATTTAAACTTTGATTGCAAACATAGCAGAAATTGCGAATAGAATAGGACGAGATGGGCTCGATCAGATAGAATCAAGTTCCATTTAGGAATTGCTCGTGTCGCAAGATAAATATTTGACTGAAACCGATTTGGAGGAAATGTTAAATTTACAACCCATTGAAGAAGAGGCTTTGACAAGTTCTGGAAACGTGAGATTTAATTTGAAAAATCTTAGTGAAGGTTAAAGAATGGCAAATGAGCTTTGTGATTTCTTTATGAAAATTGATCCGTCTATGGAACAAAGTTTTATTTTTAAGAGGCAAATTGCTAATGCCACTGCTGAATATCATTCTGAATTGAAGGAGTTTTTAAAAACTGCCAAGCAAGAAAAAATTACAAAATTCTTTAAACCATTGCCTAAGCCTAAAGATAATCAAATCAATATGGTCAATAAACTAAAAGAGTGTTGTAATTCATGAACGATTCGATCGTTTTTATTCGATCTCGTTCAAAAATCGACTGATGGAATCTGGCTTAGCAGACTTCTATCAATTATCAAATGAATTATATCGTATCGACCTAACAGACTCTAACCTACCAATTATATTGTTTTTCTGCTCAATTTGATCGTTCGGTGGGATCGGTGGTTAAGTGCAGCTGGACGAAAAAAGAGCGAAAGAGATACGTAACGCAATTCACTTAAATTAAAATCTATACTTGGCTACCTCACAGTATTCGTAATCCATCTGGAGCCTGGCTATTCATTCGCTCATTCGCTGAAACGATCAGAACTCTAAAACAAAATCGATAGAGATCGACGACCGTCTCAGTCAATTCGCGTACGATTGCTTACATACAGTTTTCAATGATCTATTGAAAAGATTCAATCATTTTCGATATGATTCGTCGATTGATCGAATCCCGCTAAAATGAACGAATGACACATCAATAAATTGAGCTTATGTAGTGCAGAACAAATACGTCTATAATGCTGCTTGTGGTATATTTGCTTATTGGCTAGCAAGTGGTTGTTGTTTAAAATCAGGTAGGTATTTTATGTTGTTAAATGTCAAATATTGGGTAAACTGTCGCAGGGAAATTACCCAATAAAAGAGAAGAAGAGGTTGTTTTTTTAGAGTTCATTAGAGTTTATTTTCTTTCTTACCATGTGTTTATTTAATTGTACTATTTGAGTTTATTAAGTAGTTTAAACAAATCTGTCTTTTTTAAGGCAATTAAATTGTTTTTGTATTTGTCAAGGTAAGAGTTTTCATGGTCGTCTTAATGTCAAATTTTACCTTCGTTCACAAGCGTCGTGCGCAACACAGGTTGAATGTATAGGTCTATTAAAGACCTAGTGGCTCCAATTATTATTTTATTTGGTTGTAGACAGACCTTAGAAACATTGGTGAAAAGCAACGAGGTTACTCGTGTCTGGGTTCCTGGTCACTCGGAAATCAAAGACAAGTTTGTAAGCCCAGAGCCATCCCTGCTGTCTAGGCAGAAAGGCAATTCGGGGATGGCTCAGGAACCAAAACCCAATGTACTAGAAAACAGAAACCTGGAGACGAGTGCAGACAGACAAGGGACCTCATAGGGAAATCTCCCCGAGACAGCCTAGCCAGATGCATTACGTCGCTGATCAGGAAGGATGCCAGACTAGAAGTACACATTACTGGCTATTCATGGTACTCTTAGATATCACATGCACAATCCGGGGTTGGCCGACAATCCTAATTGTGGATTGTGTGGAGAGGAGGTAACAAGCCTCTAAATCCTTAGCCAGTGCCCGGCGTACGCTCCCATTTTGGAGAAAAACATGTATAATAGATCGCTGATCGTCATCACGGAGAAACACAATGGACATAGTCAGATTGCCGTTGGCAGGTTTCAGAATAAAACGCGCCCCAGCTGATTATTATTATAATGACAGCTATAAACAACAATTTATTTAGATTAACAGTTTTAAAGAATTTGTTATACGATAAACTATTTTGTGTAATACTTGCGATGGATTTTCGTAAAAAGTAAGCTCATTAATTGTTGCAATACGTTTTTTGTGGTAAACTGTTTAAAATTTGACCCCGTTATGTTACCAATTTTTTGGGCAACAATCGTCCTACAATAAGTCGTATGGTAGGAGGCTTGAATGTGGTAAGAAGTTATTCTAGAAGGTCAGTACAAAGGCGAAAACTATGCACTAACGACCGAGATAAATGTTTCATTAGACAAAACACTTTAAAAAACAGGATTGTCACTAGTTCTGTGGTCAGAAACGAACTCGAAGCTGTCCACAATGTCACAATTTCTTCTAAAATAGGCGGTTATATGAAGCTGGATTAAACAGTAGGAGACCAGTTTTTGCACCTCGTGCTTTCTAAAGAGAACAGAGTTGTCATGTTAAAAATAATCAAAATTGGTCTAAGGATAATTAGAAAAAAAAGTATATTTACAGATGAAGCTAGGGTTAGCCTAAAACATCCAAATGGTCGTGAACGAGTCTGGCGGAGACTAGAAGAAAGGTTTGCTCTTTGCGATATCTCTGCAAGAATTCGATTGGCGGTGGCTCCGATATGTTTGCTGTATTAAAATCCGAAACCCAGCATGGTTAAGTGGCTTATAATTAGTTTTGAATATTTTTTTATACTTATTTTGTATTGTTTATATTTGTAATATTTTAAATATTATTAACAACAATCTTAAAGTGTAACAGTTATTGACAATTAATTACGACCAAATTTTTATTGCTCGATACATGTTAGCTTCATGTAAAATATGGTAAGCAGATAAATGGAATCATCCTGTATTAAAATTCAATTATCAATAACCAGCTTCAAAATAAATTTCACATAAAGTAACTTTACAGTAAAGCCAATTTAAGTTTATAATTGTATTGGCTTTTGTTATATTGGCATGATTATTCCTACTTCATATGAAAGCTGTTTACAGGATACCAATAGGTAAAAAAAGGCTATAGTACACCAAAATGTTTTAATTATCACAAGCAAATTCTCAAACGTTTTCGGCGTCAAGCCATCATCAGGAGAAATCTTTGTCGCAAATTTCTCCTGATGATGGCTTGACGCCGAAAACGTATGAGAATTTGCTAATGATAATTAAAACATTTTGGTGTACTATAGCCATTTTTTCTTCTTCTTGTAGTGTCTATCCGTTCCGGATGTTGTCGACGGCCGCACGAAAAAGGCCTACTGTTGTTGTATTAAACCAAGTTTTTCAACCATGATATTCTTCTTCTTTCAGGTCCCCTCCTGCCCTCTACTTTGCCCTGCAATATCAGTTTTAGTAGTTCATAACGTTGGCTGTTTCTCATTATATGTCCCAAATGTTCCAAATTGCGCGTTTTTATTAAAACAAGCAATTCCTTTTCTTTACCCATTCGTTCTGGAACACTAAGATTGGTGATATGGTCCGTTCATGGGATTTTCAAAATTCGTCGGTACAACCACATTTCAAACGACTCGAGTTTTTTTACAGGAAGCCTCAGTCAGAGTCCAAGACTCGACACCGTAGAGTAGCACTGGAAGGCCATAGCACTTCAACAGTCTGATCTGGTTGGCATGGATAAGTCGTGGCACTTAAACTTTCTATTCTGCATTTCATTTCGAGAGAATGATCCATTGTTTCACTTGTCATTGTGCCGAGGTAAGTACATGTCTGTACTCTTTCTATTTAATTGTTATTTATCGTGAGTTGGCCAGCATGGTTGTTCGTTTTTGACACTACCATATATGTTTTTTTTAAGTTCAGAGAGAGTCCATATCTTTGACTGACCTCAACCACCCGAGCCATCATCTGCTGAAGACTCTTAAGGCTGTTTGAAGCCTTTGTTTACCCATTGATATCCTGTATATCATAGTACACACAATCCCCCTTTTCTGTTACAAAAGCTGTTTAGACCCGTAACTGCAAGATATAGGTAGAAATATGGATTGATAGACAGATGGATAGGTTTCTTGACGTTTAAGAATGCTGTATAAGAGTAAGACTAATCGTCGCACACGAAAGTATTTTTATACATTTAAATAAAATTTCGGTTCGACAAAAATTATTCGAAAGTTTGACAAAAATGATATCAATATTTGATAAACTTACTTGAAGTATGTTCGTTCCCACATATAAATTACCGGAATAAACCATTATTTCAATAAAACCCATTACAAATAATTGTTGTATTGTAGTTCTACCTAAAACTGCTCCCATCGAAATAAGCACGCTGGCGGCTGCAATATCGGCTCTATACAGACTGAAAAATAAAAAATTTACACTGTACTACAAATAATCGTGACGTAAAGCCCCGTTAAGACGACTATGATAAAACCGACCCTCACATATACATTCCTGTTCTACGATTTAAAGACATTTCGGATGCGGGAATTTCTTAGAATCGAACGTCTCAGGAAGAGCCAGCGGTTAGAACAAAAGCAATTAAAATATTCTTTTTTTGGTGCCATATTAGGTACTCCTGATGTTGGCAATCACAATGGAGAGCTGTGCTCTGTCTTCGGCGATTCTAAAGAGTTGTTCTGCGCTTCAAATTCCAGTCCACTTTTTAAGATTCCTTAACCACGAGGCTTGTCTTCTACCGACTTCTCTAGGGCCTTCTATCTTGCTCTTCATTATAAGTTGAAGGATACGGTAACGATCACCCCTGAGTATGTGACCTAGATAGGACTGCTTTCGGCATTTAGCTGTTATTAGTAGTTCGCGGACGGCGTTGGCTCTATTTAAAACCGCTTCATTTGTCTGCTTGGCTACCTATGGGATTCAAAGCATACGTCTATCTAGCCACATTTTAAATGCTTCAAGACGATTAATGGTTGCTGCTTTTAAGGTCCAAATCTCTGCCCCATACAACAGTATATACCATATGTAGCACTTGATTCTCTGGCAGAGCTTTAAATTTAGATTATTATTGCAGAAGAGCGATCTCATTTTTTGAAAGGTTGCGCGAGCTGACTCGATCCTGCACTCGACTTCTTTATCCGGGTCAAGATGCTCTGTAATGTAACAACCAAGATATTTGAAACATGGAACCCTTTCAATGTTTTGACCATTCATTTGCACTGCTGACGGCCGTATATATCTAATTGCGTAACGCAATTAGATATATACCCCATCCCATTTTAATCAATGCACGTGTCTAAATTTGACTTTTTTGGGAAATATATTTTAGACAAAAGTTGTTGGGTTTGGAGGGATACATTAGATAACGTCCTTAAAATTGATTTTGATCGTCACCTTGAAGGTTTTTTCAAAATCAACACTACGCCAATGGTAATAGTTCTTATAACAATTAAAATTTTTAATTTTATTATTTAATTTATCAAACCATTTAAATTTAACTATTGATTATTTTAATGTACCAACCATACATACATATAGTATCGCCTTTTTTCCATAGTGGTAGGCAGAGACCACTTCCTTTCACTTGCTACGGTTCTTACACACATTTTTTGCTTCCTTTACTTTCATCAGTGCTCTCATACATGCTCGTCGGTTGTTGGTAATCTTGACCTGGCCTTTCTTCAAAACATTGTTATTCTGATCGAGATATGTCCGCCGAGGTCGACCTCTACTGACTTGTCCATTCACACTCGCCTTATAAATTTGTTTCGTCAATCTTCGTTCATCCATCTTTTCTACGTGACCAAACCATTTAAGCATTTTTTAGTCTATCTTTATAACCCCATCTTTTACACCACAGAGTTCTCTTATCTCACTATTCTTTACTTTATCCAACCGAGTCACTTCGGCTATACTTCCTAGACTACTCATTTTCGCATCATTAATCCTATTTTCATGCTTTATCTGCCAAACCTAACGTTCACTACCATACATAAGTGTAGGAACCAACACACCTCTATACACTGCCTCATACATTTGTTTTCCTCCTGCCAACACCCTTCGCTTAATGTCACTGTTATACTTTCCATCTCTCGTAAACTTTGAACCCAAGTACACAAATTTATTTACCTGTTCCACTCTTTCTCCTTTAAACGAAACTTCACAGTTTGTCATGCTTTCTTCTCTTTTAAAAACCATTACTTTCGTTTTGTTTACATTAATTTTTATCCTTTTGATTTTTAGGGCATCATGCATAACATTAACCATCGCCTGTAACTCCTCTTCAGATGACAAGATCATCGGCGTAAAGAAGGCATTTGACGATCAAATCATTCATTTTCAATCCATATGCACTCGGTTTCAAATCTTTTAAACAATCGTCTATGTATGAGTGAAACAGCCATGGCGAAGCCACACATCCCTGTCTCGACGTTAAACCAATCCGTGCAAGCTCCGTTTATTCTGACACAAGCAGTGGAATACTCATAGTGATTTTAGTGTTCGTATTAAACTACTGCTCACCCCATACATAGATAATGTCAACCACAATTCACTCCTCACCACTCTGTCATAGGCCTTTTTCAAGTCTATAAAAGCGCAATAGACCTTCTGACTTCTAGCCAAGAATTTTTCGACTATACCTCGTAATAAAAAGACCTGATCCATGATCTTCTTCCTCTTCTTAATCCTGCTTGCACATCCCATATCATCTTCTTAGTTTCATTCGTTACTCTTTTAATCAATATCTTTGCATACAGTTTGCCGACTATGCTGAGTAAACAAATACCATGGTAGTTCTCACAATCCTGCTACGAACCTTTTTCCTTGTAAAGTGGCACGATAACGATAACCAACCAATTAAACAGATAGTGATAATTTTTTTAAAATATTAACGGCTTTTTTTATTTCATAATTTTTCGTTTGATTGCGTAAATAAAAAGCTTAAACATTAATTTGAAACAGTTTTAACTAGAAAGCTGTAATAAAAGATGTTGTTTTTTGTGTTGTATTCGTCCCGATAGATTCGTAAAGGTATTTTAATTTCGAGTTTTTTCTTTAGTTTAATTAATTGAAAGACACAATTCCTTTCTAAACATTTAAGTACAGATTTATATCCTCGTTAAGGGTAAACTTTGTAATTGAAAAAGGAAAATGCTGATCGAAACTCTGGATTTATTTTCTAAAAACTAACAAATAAAAAAAATATTCAAGAAACGTTCGGTAAAATGATTTTTTAATGAAAATGCCAGATAATTTTATAAAAATACGAATACCAGATATAAATATACACTGTGTTCATTTTAAAAAGGACCCACCCTTAATAATTCAGAAATGCGACATATTGGAATGAAATGCCGAAACACGTCGACTTTTAACTTTTAGCGCTAGTGTCATAAACGTCAGATTTACCCCATCCCTACTAGACATACCCCTTAAATGTTTTTAAATGGCGTTAGGTATTAAGTCATACCTCATTTTAAAGGTCTGGTAAGCCTCCATTAATCATATTGTTTTGCCTTTGATACCAGCCTTCCATTGTTATTTGATCGTTGTTTAAAATTAGCTCTTTTTATAATTCCCTTTTTTTTAACCGATATGTAACATCATCACTGCATGGGGAATCAGTTAGAATCAGAAATTTGAAGCGACGATCTCAAACGTCCTCCAAGAAGCCCTTAACACACTATACAGATGGTGCGAGAGGGAACAAATGTGTCTGTCAACCCCCGAAAAACTGTAATTATTTCTTTTACAAGAAGTAAAAATCTAGATAAGCGTTGGCAGCCTGTCCTATACGAAGAGAGTATTCCATTTGCGATGGAAGTGAAATAACTGCGTGTATTTTTGGATAAAAGACCTGGAACGCCCACCTGAAAAAACAATAAAGAAAGCCAGGTTTTCTCTCTGGAATTTTAGAAGAGTATGCGACAAATCTTGGGGAATAAACCCCAAACAGATTTACTGGATTTATCAAACAATAATAATATCTATAGTCACGTATGGTTCGGTAGTCTGGTGGACCAAAGAATTGCAACAGACAGCTAGAGCTAAGCTTGCTGGCCTTCAGCGGCTGGCGTGCCTGGCCATAACTGGAGCTATGTCCAGCACAGCAACAGCAGCGATGGAACACCTCCCAAATCTTCCTCCTCTAGATATTCTCTTGGAGATGGAGGCCAGGATAGTCTCCTACAGATTCCTGTCTTTGGAAACGTAAATTAACGAAGAGCAAGAGTGAAACATACATACATGCATACATATAGTCACGCCTTTTTCCCCTAGTGGTAACCACTTTCGCTACGGTTTTTACACACATATTTTTAAATTGAAGTCATTCCGGACTGACAAAAACTGCTTACATCGTATTGGTACCTAAAAGTTTGGTGCAATGAAAATAAATATTTAGTACAAATAATACCGTAAGTTATGAAAACTTTTGAGCGTTTGGTATAATTTATATTTTTATTTCAATTGGTAACTGAAAACGACCAAAATGTTTTAATAAAGAAATTTACCTTTCATTTTAAATTTATGAATGGTTTAAAAGCGTAAAATTTATGAAACATTTTTCATATTTTATTTTAGTTATTCCGTTTCGATCCAAACTTGCTGCGCACAACTTAACCTTGTTACCATACATTATAATAATATTTCTTCTAACGCTATTCAAACTACGCGATAGCTGAAACTTTAGTTCTCTTTTTCTACACTCAAAAAATATGAGATTTTTTATCTTCCCCTTTAACATAAGCCTCTTACATACCTTTCGATCCCTATTTCAATTTTATTGTCTGCGTTAAGTGCGAAGAATCCTTGGCAAAGGATAGCCCACTGAACTGTAAAGGAGCTCAATAATAATGTAAATCCGACGCTGCTGTAGCCGTATCGTTTCAAATATGTCATTAAAAATCCAAACCCAATAAATATCATAACATGGACATCCTGGAACACTGAAACAATAATAATTCTTTGTAAAATAAAAATAAAATTAATATTGAACAAGTCAAGCAGATTAAGAGATGATAGACGTAATACTCTTAGTTAATAGTACAGGAGATGGTTAATATTATGCAAAATGGTTTGAAAAACTATTTTCGGAGACTTTTTAAATACCAGAAAATTTTTTTTTAATTAATTAATTAATTTTCCCGGTGAAAGTTATGGTAATGGGTCTGATTTTGCGAATCCCGAATTTTGACATACCTCCACATTTCAAGGTCCTCAGAGTCGAATACAATAGTTTTTAAGTGGTGGTCTGTGTGTGTCTGTGTTTGTACGTATGTGCGTATGTTCGTATGTGCGTTCGGAAATATTTTTCGTCTCAACTATCTCGAGAACAAAAAATGATAACGACGTGGGACCAATTGCATTCAACGCATAATTACGCAACTTAGAACTGATTAGATATTTAGCAAAATCGGTCAAACTGTTTTTTATGGAGAATAAAAAAAACTGAAAAAAAATGGTAAACTATCTGAATTTTGCAATTCATAAATTATACTATTTTTAATACAGAATTTTAAGATCTTTTAAATAATATGATTATTCCATGTTAGGAATATTTGTATAAAAAATATAATGACAATATTTCATAAAAAGGGATAGTTTTATAAAACAAAAATAGGAATTGGAGAATTTTAAACTTGTGTCAGTATTGAGAGAATAGCATTGAAGACGCTATAACAGTGAAAAATTATTGTTAGTAATAATCAAGCATTGTTTATAACAATTGAATATTGTTACTTACAAATGATTATTGATCATAATAATTAAAAAAAAATTCAATTGTTATAAACAATTGAAAATAGCTCCCGCTTATGAAATGATAAGAAAAAGTTTAAAAGAATACGGTTGACATAAACAGAATATTGTTAATGACAATTATAATTTGTTATGAACAATTTGAAATCGTTTTTTATAATAATATTAATAATAATAATTATAACAACAAAACATACGGTATTTTTTTATTCTTTCCACTGCGAAGTTAGTCGCGTGGACCTCTCGGGTCACACCCAGACCAATGATATTTTTTTTAGAATTTTGCTATAAACGGATTTTTTATGAGCAATTTTTTTTATAGGAAATTACAACGGTCTACGAAAAATGTATTCTAAAATTTTTCCATAAATCGACTTGTTTAAAATTAAAATATTTTTTTGTTTGATCTAATTTTTCTGATTAAATAAATGTCTAACAATACGTTTCCTAGATTTGACTTGTGCCTTTCTTTATTTGTTTACTTAATGCTTTAAAAGTTAAAAACAAAAAGGTGCGTGAGTGTCGTGGGGTACTCAGTTGGAACGAAGTTCCTTTTGTAGTATATTTTTATTGATAAACGTATTATATTTTCTCTCACGCTTGTTTTTGCATTTTTTGGCATTGTTGCTTTTTTTTTAATCAATTTGTCAATTAATTGACTATAGTAATAATCACAATAAGTGACAAATTAATAACATATTTTACCTTTGAAGATGATCAACATTTTCCTCCTGTAATTTAATTTTTGAAGTGAAACTTCTATACGCGCTCTGAGAGTAAAAATTCAAGGTCGCGTCACACGAAAATGTGTAACGATTCATAACGCGCATGCGTGAGGAGACGCGTAGTATAGCAAGGCGACGTCTATTTGTGTAGACCACGCGTTTGTCAAAATGACAATTACAAAAATAACGCACATGCACGTTCTGTTGTAGAGAAGAGGAGACGCGTAGCATAGAAATACTTAGCAAGAGTTATCAATAGCGCCTCGAGAAACACAACTAAGCAGATCCTAGAATGGAGCAGAAATGACTTGCGTATTCTAACAGGACTGCTTACGGGACACTGTCGTCCAAGATACCACCTCAGAAAGATAGATCTGAACCAACAAACGGATTGTCGGTTCTGCTGCGTGGAAGACGAAACTGCTGATCATATACTATGTTCATGCCCCGGCCTGGGAAGAATAAGGTTTAACATATTTGGATCAACCTAGAACCGATTGCAAAAAAATCTTACCCCATACAACCATGAACTGCGTGAGAAGGACTGGATTGTGCGGAAAATTGTAACCTCTAGGGGTGAACCACAATAGACCTCCTAAGGGTCGCGGTGGAGTGGCGACCACGCCCCACTCACATGATACCTATAACCTACCACCCTGAAGATATTTCAGTGCGGATTTGAAAAAAAAGAGTCAATTTTAATTGTATCAATTTTTTATTATTTTTATCAACTTTTTGGCATCAATAATGCTCTAAAAATCAAAGGGATGACAGTGAATGCAAGCAAGTAATTGTTTTTGAAAGAGAAGAAAGCATGACCAATTGCAAGGTGCTAATTAAAGAAGAAAGAGTACAACAAGTAAAAGAGTTTGTACACTTGGGTTCAAAGTTTGTAAGAGACTAAAAATATGATTGTGATATTAAGCGAAGGGTGTTGGCATTGAAAAAAATAAACGGGTTAAAAAATAAAGTTGGGTTTAACCCCGTTTGTCATCAGTAGAAGTTAAAGTTAAAGTTAAGTTGAAAGCCCAAAAAAGTTATTATTTAATTCTTGTAGCAGTAAGTTTTAATATATTTAAGTATGACTTGAACGTATCATTTATAGTACCAAAAACTATTAAAAACTTTATTTACAATCAAAAATAAACATTTAAGAATATGTTTTTTGGTTTTGTGGGCGGAAAAATTGAAGTAAAAATTCCCGCTTTTTGATTTAGAATAGACTTTTAAAAGATATACGATGTAAGTTAAAATATGCCAACAAAATTTTCATTTACATTATGGAGAGTTCATGTGGTATAGCCATATTTTAAAAAATTCATTTAAAATCGGAACTTCATGAATATCTTATCGTGGATATAAAGGAACAAATTGAAGGAAAATTGCCAGCAGTAAATAAGGATACAAAAAATTTCACTTGTCTCTTTACAGAAATTATAATTAATTTTTTGCGATACGGTGTTGTAATTTAAAATAAAAAAAGAAGGCCAGGATCGTCGCAAAGATTTAATTAAAATGATGAGGATGCTCTCAAAAAACACGATGGTACAATGTACACTTAGCTGAAAAGAAAACTGGGATCGTTTGCATATAAAAACCAGAAGATATAAGAAAAATTAAAAAAGCAATTGGACGATTAAAAAACAAATTTAATTTTTAAAATAACCACGTCTAAGATATTGATTTTAACCAATGATACGGGATACGAGAATATCGCAAATAATTGCAAAAGCAAAGATTTGAAGAGTTGAAAGAACGCATGAACGCATGAAATTTCAATTCAACTGTGTTAATGATAAAGCCAGAGAATGTCCCCATGTTACTTTGTTTAGTCTACTATACGAAAGCTTCTTATAAAGTCAAATGGAGTTTTCTCTGGCGCATACTCATTGACATGGGTACACCATGACACCTGGTGAACTTGATACTCCACCTATATTTAGGTAACGCAGCAAAAGTGCGAGTCGGGAGTTCGACAGTGCTGCATACTCTCTCTCATCCTTTTTAAACTGTACATCGAACATGTCATAAGAAACGTGCTCGATGGGCGGGATGATGATGGATCTGTTGGCGAAAAAACATCAACAATCTAAGATAATTACAGCAATTGTCAAACAAATGAAGTTAATTATTGACAGGATTACTTGTGTTGGTGCAAAGTATGATGGTCTTAAATTAAATTAATATAAAACCATATTAATGTGGTAGTCAGTTTTGAAGTTGTTAACAAAATCATTTACCTTGGCTCCCTGCTAACCAACGACGGAAGCAGTAAAGAGAAAATATGACGAAGAATAGCCATGGCGCCATAGCACCAAGCTGATAAAAATATGGAAAGACACAAAAAACATCAAATTAAGGCTCCTTCAGACACTAATCTTTCCTATTGGTACTTATGCGTAGCGTAAACCTTGAAAAAAGCAGACAGGAACCGCATCGAAGCCTTCAAAATATGAGTTTATCATCGAGTTCTTAAAATCTCCTAAATGAAACATCGTACCAACGAGTCTGTACTGTAAGAACTAAACGTTAAGGTCCGGCATTTGCACACGATTAATAGAGCGTACCTTCAATACCTTGGTCATAGATCTAGAAAAACAGGCAAGATCTAAAAATTCATCGTTAACGGAAAGGTGGAAGGTAAAAGACCAAGCGGCAGATCACCGACCCAATGGATGCATTGAGCGAAGGAGCAGTTGGGAGTTAGTCTATATGAGTTAGTTCAACTGGCTCGGAACAAAGAGAGATGGATAACCACTGTCGACTCTATACAGACATAATGTTGCCCTCAAACCCTCTCAGAGGGTAAACGGAAAAGGGAGAAGGAGTGGTAACGTAGTAGAGGTCAAGAATGAACGGAAATGTTCGTTTTTTGAGCCTGTAGTATTAGTAAAAACCAGTATTGAGGTTAATTTTACTGTAGATGCCGGTGGACTAAATTAATATTCAAGTTAATACCTTTTATGTTAAAAAAATAATCTTAAACATGCTCTTGAATAAAACAGGAACCGCATAACAAAAATTTCTTGATGAATTAAGAAACACTTTCAATGTAAATCCCCCTCGTTGATCCTATACCCACAAATCCTACCGGAAGGGTAATTAACTTCAAGATTGTTTTGAACAAGGGTCGTCTATCATCTTTATAACTTTAAATAAATAGATGGAAGGAAAAAGAAACAACATAGTTTAAGTATAAAAACATCAAAGAAATTTTACCACACCCTTCATAAACTGCGCGGTGGTACTATCTCCCAAATCCACGTTTTCATTGGTTGTTAATGTGCTGTTGTGTTAAAAGTGCTCGTCATCTTCAACGTCTTCACTGCTTTCTTAGAAACGTTTAAACTACTCGTAAACCCTTGTTTTACTCATAGCAGATTCATCAAAATCAATTTATAAAACATTGTTCACCAAATGAACGGGGCACTGCATAGCTTTATGAACAGCCAGAAAGTGTCAAAAAAGGCACCTCTGGCGGTGCATAGAGGTGTGTTGTTTCCTACACTTATGTACACAACGAAAAAATCGCGCAAATCAGACTAATATAACCTGCAAAATTACAAAATTACTGTTTGAACACAAAAAATGTTACGCCAAAGAAAAGAGACATAAATACATACAGTGTGGAACAGCCAAATGGAATAAATTCGATAACGAATAAATGAGAGCGTGTTGGGAAAAACGCTTGGACACGTCAATTTGTATTTTTAGATGCGCATTTTTTTCAAAAAAAAAATAATTATATAGGGTGTGTCATGTGACAGTGGCCGATACCAACTTTCTTATTTTAAATACAACCCCCTGTATATTATTTATTTTTTGGATTTTTCAGAAAATTCTAGACATAATTCATGTACAATGTCCCATACCTATCTTCAACTATTTCGGAAATAGTAAGTATTTTCAGATGTATTACAAAAATTAACATTAAAAAAAGAAAATTATATTATTTCACAAATAATGTAAAAAAAAACAAAAAACATTAATTTCAATGTAAGAGGTGTTCAAAATATTCGCCGCGAACGTCTTGGCAACATGCTAATCTGGTATAGAAATGTCTTTTAACTTTACTCAACATCTCAGGCGTGACTGATCTAATCGCAAGTGTGATTCGTCTTTTTAAGTCAATGTAAGTCGAGTGGTTTAGTTTTGTATACAATACGCTTGACATATCCCCACAAAAAGAAGTCTAATGGCGTCAGATCAGGAGATCGTGCTGGCCATTCTATCGATCCGCGCCTTCCTATCCACCGATTTGGAAAATTTTGGTTCAGGTACTGCCGGACATTGATTTGGTAATGGGGCGGTGCTCCATCTTGCTGAAACCATAGTATATTGGCAGGAACTTGTGGGTTTGCTGGATCAGGATATAAGTTTGTCAAAATTGGCACGACATTATTTTGGAGCAGTTCTAAATATTTATCTCCATTCAAGTTGCCATTAATGAAAAAGTGACCTACGATATGATTTTCAACAATTCCTGCCCAAACATTAACTTTTTCAGGATATTGCGTATGTTCCTCTCTCATCCAGTGAGGATTCTCATTAGACCAATAGCGGCAATGTATTGAGTGTAATGTAGCGAATTTGTGAAATAAAATAATTTTTTTTATGTTTATTTTTGTAATACATCTGAAAACACTTAATATTTCCGAAATAGTTGAAGATAGGTATGGGACATTGTACATGAATTATGTCTAGAATTTTCTGAAAAATCCAAAAAAGTTAATAATATACAGGGGGTTGTATTTAAAATAAGAAAGTTGGTATTGGCCGCTGTCACATGACATACCCTATATAATTTTTTTTTGAAAAAAATGCGCATCTAAAAATACAAATTGACGTATCCAAGCGTTTTTCCCAACACGCTCTCATTTATTCGTTATCGAATTTATTCCATTTGGCTGTTCCACACTGTAAATGTACCATATAATTTTTAAATCTAATCTATTTGTTACTGCTTTAATATTTTTTAACAAAAATTGGTAAACTTTTGCATGCGAAATAACTTTTTTTTTATAATAAATGCTGCTGTGAAGCACCAAGTAGAAATGTATTTAAAATATAAATATAAAAGTATGATTTAAAACGAGATCTTTAAATATAAAATTTCTAGGAATTCAATATGAATGTTTATGAATTAAATCCCATTTTATGCACAAGTTATATGTTAGAAAAATAACATAATAAAGATTATTTAACGATAACCTATTTATCCTATAAACCTATTTATAAGTATTACTACTGTCAACTCAAAGCAATTAGTAGATGCGTATATAACATGATGCAATGATTAGCAAAATTTATTAGAATAACAAACATCTTGCATAATATCCAAATGTGAACAATTTTAAAAAATAGGCAGGTTTATTTGAAAGAGAGAAACCATTTCTAAGATTATTGTTTTTATTTATTGTAATTATATAGGGTGGCCATAAGTTAGTTGTCAAAAATACAAATTTACTGTTAAAAATTGTATTACCAACATAAAAATACTAGCAAAGTTTAACGAATCTTTAAGTGATACTCTCCTTCAAATCAATGTATGACAGTTTTCATTTAAAAAGCCTCTTACAATAATTCCACCATGCGGGGGTGCTCCATATTGTTGCCATCACAACTTTTCCTGTACAGAATTGACAGTACCGTTAAAAAAATAATGTCAGATTAGCCACCTCTTAAAATCACTACCGACGAGGGAGTTTTACGATTGGTTATATAAATACAATGGTCCCAATACATATTAAAAATGTAGATTTTAAATGTGAAATCTGCAAACAATCACAAATCGTAAAAATGTCATTCATTCGAATTAAGTACGCCAATGGTATAAATTTAGTACGTAGTACCTAGTTTTTTCTTGCATGGCAGCGTAAATCGCCACAATTGCCGCTTCAAACCCAAGAGTTTTTCACGATGTGCATACACAGCAACCGGAGATATTAAATGTATGGGCTGGCATTTGCGGTGACCGACTGGTGAGTCCTATTTTTATACTAGGCAATTTGACTAACGAAATGTATTTGCAATTACTGGAAAACGCTATTGACCCTACCTTGACTGATATATTTGAAAATAATCCACAGTATCATCATTTTTATTTTCAACAGGACAGTGCTTCTCCACATTATGCAGCGATTTAGACCAACGTTTTCCAAGGCATTTGAAAAGGCAGCATTGAATGGCCTTCTGAACAATAAAATCTATAAAAAAAACAACCAGCGTCGTTGGAAGATTTACGTCAAAGAATCGTTGACGAGTGCCGTTTAATTACTTCGGAAAATCTTCGGAATGTGCGTGAACGTTTTAAACAAAATCTTTATTATTGTATGAAAGCGGGTAGCCATCAGTTTGAACATTTAATCATATAAATAGTAAGTTAGCAACTAAATAATTGGAATTTTACCATGTAATTTTTTTCAAAGTATTTGGAGGAAAATTTAAATTTAAAGATTATTGTCAGAGTTTTCAAAAGATATCTTATTCGACCCCAATGCCATTTAAAATTTTTGGTAACTTTTACCCTCGCTTGTGGTTGAAAGTAGTGGAAACAAAAATACCGGAAAAGAGTGTCTCCCTTTAACCAAAAATCGACGGGTCTGAGCGTTTTTCTAAAATGTTGACGAGGTTCCTGCAAATTGCTCTATTTTGTTTTCGTTTGGCCTCCCTGTATAATAATTATCAGTGTATTTATAAATGATTTGATCGTCGAATGCCTTCTTTACGCCGATGATCAAGTCATATTAGTATCATCTGAAGAGGAGTTGCAGGCGATGGTTAATGTTATGCATGATGCACTGAAAATCAAAGGGATAAAAATAAATGTAAGCAAAACAAAAGTAATGATTTTTGAAAGAGAAGAAAGCATGACAAACTGTGAAGTTCTGATTAATGGAGAAAGAGTAGAACAAGTAAATGAATTTGTGTACTTGGGTTCAAAGTTTACGAGAGAAATACCACCTAACTAGTAGTCGTATTTTTATTCCAAGCGTTAAATTTATGTAGACTTTGTAATATTTGTATTATTATTGACCATTTTCCGCAAAAAATTAAACTTACCTACACTCAGTCCAAAAAGTCTCCATACACTACATATTTTTATACATATTTTTATTAGTTTTAACCAGCTAATTAAAACAATGCAAAATAAAATTTATATTATTTTAGGCCTAACCAATAAAAAATTGAATGAAAAATAGTTGCAAAATATTTTATTGAAATGTTACATTTAAAAATAACAATTTTTTTTTTTTAAACATGTAGAGTATGAAGACCTTTTGGACTGAGTGTATTTACTTTATATTTGAAAAATCATTTTAAACCAAATAAAATAATATTTTAAGACCGATGTGAATAATAAAGTGGTTATTTTATAAAACGGTAAAATGATTAAAAACAGCATTAGTAGATACTCGTAAGAGCCATAAACATTTTTGTTTACCGTGAAATTAAATTACAAAAAAATAAACATCTAGCTACTTACTCGGATATTTTTCCAGTTTATAATAGTCATATTCCCCAAAAACGACAAACGAAACCAACAAAATTAATTGCACTCCGACTAAAGGCAAAACTACCCCTTTATTACACATTTCCTCATACAAGAAGGAATTTGCCGATAACAACTGTCAAAAGTGTCAAGGCGAATTAGAAAGTTAACAATTGTGTACCGAGTGTTTAGCAGGAACAGTGTTGCTACAAGCTTTTATTTTAATGGGGTAGAATACGGCATGAGAGTGGGGTGGAATATTGCCAGTGGGGGGTAGCCTATGTATTGTACATTTTTTATTTTAAAGGGTTCTACCTATTTTGTGTTAAAATAAAACAACATTTAAGTTATTACACAACTATGAAAAAATCCGATAACTGCACCACAAATAATTAATTTGAAGTAAAGAAAATAATTCCAGTTATTGATACTAGATGGCGCAAATAGGTAAGACGTCAGGCTCTTTATCTACCTTTTTTCTGTCACTATCCCTTTTCGTTCCAAACGTAAAGTCGAGCTCCTCTCCCAACTTTTTACCCTACCCCTTAAACAAATTAAAAAAAAAATTAAAATTGTAATTTTATTATATCAGTCAGCAACTCAATATGGATATATCCATAGATAAAACGAAAACCATAAACATCGGTAGGGAGCCAATGAGATGCAAGCTTGTAATAGATAATAAACCCATACAGCATAGATATGTCCAGCGCTCACGACCCGGTAAAGGACCTGAGAAACCAAATTAACAAATCAGCCATAATATCAGGATGTCTAATGGAAACTATATTGGCTAACCCTTATATGCGAAAGGAGATTGGCATCAGGCCAATAATGACATATGGTATAGAAGCGAGAAAGGATACTAACAAGACCAAAAGGATGCTACGAGTCGCCAAATTGTCAGTACTGAGAACAATAGCCGGGAAAACAAGAAGAGATCACGTAAGAAACACTGACATTAAAGCACAATGCGACGTACAGGATGTGGTGAGATGGGGAAGGCAGAGAAGAAGAAAATGGTATAACGACGTGAAGAGAATGACCGACGATAGACTACCACGCATGGTACTAGAAGGAAAACCACCAGGGACCTGTCCACCCGGAAGACCACCAAAGAGATGTAGAGACAGCTGGCAGTCCACATCTCAGGAAATATTAAAGGGGCAAGTCCGGAATCAACAGATCATCTAGATCTCTAACAAGTAGAAGAAGAAGAAGACTAACATAGGTACCAGCGTTGCCAGATTTTTCTTTTACCAAGTCAGGATTTTGGAATTTTTTGAGTGAAAAAAATGGGATTCTTTCGTCGAAAGCAGGACATAGTAAAAAAACGTATATAATCATGTTTTTAAATATTTATCATTTTATTTGAATTAAAATTACGTTTAGATAGCAAAAGTAGCCATAGAAAATGTATTTTAATAAAAATATAATATTTTAAATCAGATTTACTCGATCGTTAAATAGTTGAGTCTTATTCGTTTTCTGAATAAAAAAACAGAAATCAAAAAAGTTTTATTCATTAGAAAAATATAGCGTTTTAAACAATAGTTTGTGGAGTGAGTGTTACAATATGCAACTTACAATAAGAGAATATTATTTATAAGAATAACTTATTTATAATATTTCTGTGAAGATTTAACTTTTTTTTAAGTTTTCTTTTTTTCTTTAATAAAAATGAAGAACTCTTCACAGGGTAGATTAAACTGGATAAGTAATTCTGCTTTTATTAAATTTACGGAGCATTTATATCTGGCATCCGACCATTTTAAATGCATCTGGGAAAAAACGCGTTTGATGTCGGGATACTTAGTAGATACTAATTTAAACATATTCCTGGTATCTTTTTTTGGAAACTGTTGAAAGAGCTGGTGCCATTTCTGTGCGGTGGTGGCAGTGGTGTCTTTGCAATTTCCCACTAATACGTCCAAGGATGATTTTAAGTTAAATTCTTCACAGTTATCTACCGAAATATCGCCTGTCAATTTTATTAAAGGTACAGCATTTTCAATCACGTCAAAACAAACTTAACTTTCCAGGTTTATGAATTTAAGTCTAGAAAAAATATTTTGATCCGAAAAATTATAACATTTGTCTTTATATTGTTGGAAATATGTGTAAAAATTTTTGAAGTCTTCGATGGTTTTGGTCCGTTCAGATTTAACCAATTTATTTAAAATATGTTTCGTCTTCTAGCCGAAAAAACCATCCTTTAGCCATCCTTGAGTCAACGTTGAGCGGAAGAGGCATAATGACTCATGCACGTCTGTGCCACCCGCCCTCCTCCGGGACATTTAATTTTGATTTAAAAATCGGGACGTCCCGTCAAAATCGGGACATCTGGCAACGCTGATAGGTACCTACATACATTTTTTTCTACAAATACATAAACAAAAAAAACATCGATTTTATGAACTACATGAAACTAAAAGTAATTTATTAAAAAAAACATATCCTTCTAAAAAAATTAATCTATTAAATTTACTTTAAATTACCATATTTAAAAAATTTCCCAATTTCCACTCCACCCCTTTTAAAACATTTTAAAAATAAGAATACTTTTTTCGGATACTAACATTAACAACTCAAAATTTCAAATTTTATATACCTATACAAAAAATATATTTATTAGTTTTATTAGTTTACATTCTATCTATTCTACAAATAATTAAACTAAGAATAGTAGATTCTGACCGTACAACAGACTATATTTTCTCCACGACCAAAAAATTTAAATAAAAAATACTTTAAATAAAGTTAGTACCAATTATTTTTAATTTATTTTTGTAGACTTTGAATTACTGCCAATTAGCAGAAATAAAAACGGAAAAAACCGGGAGCAAGTGTGACTTGTCATTTTCAAATAGAAAACAATTTTTATAAATTATTTATTAATAATGTTGATATAAAACTAATGAATATATTTTTTGTATATACAAAATTTGCAATTTTGAGTTGTTAAACATTAAATAAATTTTATTTTATTCAAAATTATAAATGTAAATTACACAAAAGTTATGCAAATATAATAAAAGTGTGCAATATTAATTATTATTAGTATTTTTAAAAAGTTAAAAGGATATCTTATTTATTTCAGATGTGTTTTTTATTTTTTTGAAAAACTTTCCTTTGCTGTTTGGTGGTAAACAATCTTGGTGTTATTTTTTTGAGCACATTAACTCTTTCCCTTTTTTATATTATAGGATTTATTAAGGGATGTTTTATGGCAGCTAAGTTCGATCGAGTCGAAAAAGTTTTATTGAAATCTTCACAAATGAAAAAATCTTTATCTTTATTCATTTTGACCACTACATCTAAAATACACACTGACCGACAGATTAAGAAACAAAACTGTAAGATTACCAGAATAATAATTTTAAATAATGAAAATTTACTATAAAGAGTTCACTTTATCAAAAATACCTAACCTCAGAAAGGAAACGACAATGGCACGCTCATGCTCATGTTATCCGAATGGCAGAAGATAGACTACCGCGGATAGCATTCCAGAGCAAACCAGCGGTAGATAGACCCGCAGGAAGACCACCGAAGAGATGAAAGGACAGCTGGCAATCGACATCCTAAGAGACCCATTTAACATATCGACAGATCTGCTGATCATGCAGATCATGCTGATGAAAGGTTTAGTCATGGTTTAGTTTAGTTAGAGTTTAAAAAGCATCACAACCTGTAATCGCAACATCGCATAGCGTATCCCAAACAGTTGAAGCCGAATATTGCCGAAAATATAGAATTTGTGGTCGATAGACTCTAGTGTATTTTTATCCAGAGTGTTAAATTCATGTAGACTGATATAATATTTGTATTATTATTTATTGCCCTGAAAATCAAAGCGATAAAAATAAATGTAAGCAAAACAAAAGAATTAGTTTTTGAAAGAGAAGAAAGCATGACAAACTGTGAAGTTTCGATTAAGGGAGAAAGAGTGGAACAAGTAAATAAATTTGTGTACTTGGGTTTAAAGTTTACGAGAGATGAAAAGTATGACGGTGACATTGAGCGAAGGGTGTTGGCAAGAAAACAAATTAAACAAAACAAAAAAAAAACAAATGGAGCACTGCATAGTTTTTGTGTACAGCCAGAAGGTATTAAAAAGGGCACGTCTGGCTGTGCATAGAGGTGTGAATGACTCGGTTGGGTAAAGTAAAGAATAGCGAGATAAGAGAACGCTGTGGCGTAAAAGAAGATGTGGTTACAGGGAATGCAGGGAATGCATAGATAGTTTGGACACGTAGAAAGGATAGATGAAGGAAGATTAACGAATCAAATTTATAAGGCGAGTGTGAATGGACAGAAGTCGGTAGAGGTCGACCTCGGCGAACATATCTCGATCAGATCAACATTGTTTTGAAGAAAGGCCAGGTCAAGATTACCAACAACCGACGAGCATGTATGAGAGCACTGATGAAAGTAGAGGAGGCAAAAGATGTGTGTAAGAACCGTAGCAAGTGGAAGGAAGTGGTCTTTTCCTACCCTATGGAAAAAGGCGTGACTATATGTATGTAGTATTATTTGTATTGACCATTTTCCGCAAAAAATTAATAGTATATTACACACCTGGGGCAATAAAGTACTTACTTTAATTTAGTTTAATGCCCTTGGTGTGTATACTAATTTTCTCCTTACTGTATGCGAAAAGCTGCAACTTCGTTTTGAGTAGCGGGCAGAAAGTGACGCTTTCTGCGTAGTAGGGAGAAAAAATATTTACTTAGTAAGTATTTGATAAATCATTTTTAACCAAATAAAATAATATAGTAGTAATAAGGTGGTTATTTTATATGACGGGAAAATGATTAAAAAGAGCATAAGTATCTACTCGTAAAAGAGCCATACACATTTTTGTTCAACGTGAAATTAAATTACAAAAAAAATATCTAGGTACTTACTCGGATATTTTTCCAGTTTATAATAGTCATATTCCCCGAAAACGACAAACAAAACCAACAAAACTAATTGCACTCCGACTAGAGGCAAAACGACCTCTTTCGTACTCATTTCGTTTCACAGAACTATATTATTCCGTTTGTTATTCCTTAAAACTAACGTATTTAAATTGGTTAAATTGGTGGTCAGTAAAAAAAGATGAACAAAAACTAGAATAACAAAACGATTTTCAATCGAGTCTCTGCACGAATGATAAGCTTCGTTCCCTCGTACAAGAATGAATTACTGTCAAGGTGAATTGGGAAGTTAACAATTCTGTACCGAGTGTTTATCAGGAATGATGTATTAATACATATATATATATATATATATATATATATATATATATATATATATATATATATATATATATATATGTAGTAATTAAAGCGCTAAGTGATACGTTTCGTTCCACGCTATTATTCTGATCGAATAAATCGAGTTTATCTAAATTTAGGTCAGCATTTAGGAGGATCGACACTTTATTTTTAATGGCAATAGTTTTTTTAAACAATTCATTATTTGACTGCGCAGAGTAAGTGTAGAATAGAATTATAGAATAGATAAGATGGATAATTTTTTTTAAATTTTAAAAATTTATTGTTTACTCGGATAAACTTTACTTTGACTTCTGCTGAGGTTTGCATTAAAATTTTTAAGGTGGTTGAGGCACCAACAAAAATTATTTATCGAGAAATTCTATTGAAAGAAAATAAAAATAATATATTTAAGTTTTAAAAACAAACTTTAAGGATGTCATCTTCGTTTGCATGCATTTATTTTAAAAGATATTACGAAAAGTTTAATTTTTAAAACTAGCTGCCCCAAAAATGTACGCCAAATTTTTAACTAATACCTGAAGGTATTTAAACAAAATTGTTATTCTATCTCTGTGCTTAGGGATCTTGATTCTACGAGATGTAGCAAGATGAGCAAGAAACCGAAAAAGAGAATGGACAAAATACCAAATGAGCGGTTGGCAAAAATTGCGAAAGAGAAAAAATCAAATACACCTCGACCACGTGGACGACCACCTATAAGATGGTATGAAAGCTGGTCTTCAGCATCCCAACTGCCCCTGGCAAACCATTGATGCACACAGGAATTAGTCCTAATGTAAGAAGAAGAAGAAGAAGAAAAAAAAAAGAAAAGAAAACAGGTTGATTCCATCAATAGAGATCTTAAAGCAATCGTCGAGTGGGGAACCAACAATCTTGTTCAGTTCAACGCCCAAAAAACACAAAGTGCCACGTTTTCCAAGAAAGTAAATTCCTCAAATCATCCCATCACAATGTCCGGAAATACCCTTGAACCAAGACCCTCCATCTCGATTTTGGGAGTCACGGTGTCCAATAATATGTCTTGGCATGACCATGTTGCTAACATCGCAAAGTCGGCAAGCCAGAGGCTAGGTTTTCTGTGAAAAGCTAGAAAGTTTTTTACTCCTGATCAATTGTTGACGACGTACAAGGTTCAAATCCGACCTCTACTGGAGTACTGCTCGCACATTTGGGGTTCAGCACCAAGGCATTCTCTTCGTCTTCTAGATTCCATTCAGAAAAGAGCCATTCGCTTGATAAACAGCTCAACTCTCACAGATAACCTTCACCCTCTAGAACATAGAAGAAGAGTTGCAGACCAGTCATTGCTCTACAGATATTTCCATGGCAGATGCTCCAGAGAAATAAAAACTCTTGTACCACCATTGGCCACATTCGGCCGAAGAACTCGGCACGCTGATCAGTCTCACCCATTTACACTTAAGATTGACACTAAAAGGACCAATCTTCATCAAGAATCCTTCTTTCTATTAGTCGCAGTGCGGGCCGTTCGCGGCACACACGATAGGTCTACCCTTTTTGCGACTATTTTCATAAAAAAAAAAAGAAAAAATAAAGAAAAAGAAGTACACCATAATTTCGCTATAAGTGTACTATTTAAAACATAATTTATTTTTTTTAACATTACAACTTTGTCTTAAAAATAATTTTAATTTTAATATTATAAATAAATATTAAAATTAATTCATTATAGCAATTTGTATGATATAATATGTTGTTGCGTTAATTTTATCCAGGAGTGTATGTTGAGCTCCCTGTATTTTCTATTAAAATATCAAAGACCCAATCAAATCAGAACTGTGTCTGCTCGTATGTGTGATATATGAAAAAATAAAACTTAAAAAAACCGGTCGTCTGTTTCAAAGGAAAATGTTTCCATACGGTCTTACAGGAAAATGTTTTTTTGAGTTGTTCTCTTAGAGAGATGATTTGATTCAGTCTCACAGAAAAATGCTTTAGGGCAATAATAACAAAAAAATGGTACTTTCAAAGAAAAAAAAATCAGAGAAAAAATAATAGCTGCTGACCAAACCAATATTCAAAGAATAAATAATAAAAATCCAAAGAATTTCAAAAGAGCAGATAATAAATAAGGCATCAGTTATATCCAAAATAATTCCAAAATGTATTTGACATATTAAGATGGCATTAAATGTTAATGCCAACTCACAAAATAAATACTATAACGCTGCAGATGGCAGTTCCTTACTTCGTTGATTTACTCATACACCGAGCTTAAAAATAATGCTAAGCGTCCCACTAAAGACAAGGCAGGCATCGACAAAGGATCTACAGGGTGTTTCTCGAACAAATTCAGGAGGTGATTGCCCGTATGAAATTATGATGGATCTTTCCTATAACAATATTTCCTCAGCACACCCTTCTACCATTTTCTAGCATATCAATGACTTTTAGTATTAGTTTGCGTTTTAAATGATTTTTTTTGTGTAGCATCTGTTCTCTCGCTTTCTTGCAATTTGTGGGAGTGATTTCGTGAAATGGGACGAAAGTGTGCAACAGGAAGTCACGGAAGCGCGCGCTATTTGATTTGACGAATGAGCGCGCGGTGGTAGAGTTGGCCGTCAGATAGTACCAACCAATTTTCCGAGAGGTCGGTACTGAGAGCCATCAGCTGTGCACTTAAGTTACAGTGTTGTGTATAAAGTTTGCTGTTGTATGCGTAAACTATATAAATAAATATTTACTGTTAATAATAAGTCTCAATAAAGTGCAATAATAAATATTTTGAAATATTTTCTTGAGTAACTTAATCATTTTTCAAGTTATTAAAAAAATTCTTTCATCAAATTTGATCTTCTTATATGATTTTACGATTTAAAAACTAGTCAAATGTTACACATCATATGCGACTACTGTAATGCTCGCTTGTTTTTTTTATTTTAATAAAAGTAACCCCTCATTAACTGCGATCGTTATTACTAGGGAAAGACAAAACATGAATTGATTATAATTTAGATTCTATAATATACGATATTTTTCCGTTTGTTCTGAAGTTGGTAAAGAACTTCTTTCAATTCAATCATTCATGTGATTTACTTTGAACTCAAATCAGTATTAACACAATTCCTTTAGTGTTTAAAACCGATAAAATATGGAACCACAACAAAAACATTTTTCTTTTAGAATGTTTAAGTTTAGCTGTTTTCTTGCTAAAGTGAACAATCAACAGAAAATACAGTGGCATGTGGGTTAAAAATACAACATATTTAATGAACCAAATAATATTAAAAAAATAATTGAATATCATTATACGCTTGTAAAATGTCATTTAAGAATATTTGCATTGTAATCATGCAACTTTTAACTGATAAAGGTATATTTGTATTAAGGAATTTGTCAACATTAAAATTATTATGCAACATTCAAACTGTAAACAAATTGTTAATTGAAATACTTTTCAATAACATTTGATAAAGCTTTTTAAATAGCACCAAATAATAAATCAAGTTATATCTCTTTTTCTATTAGATAACGGAGTATTCCAAAACATGTTCTTTGTATTATTATTAGCAGAGAGGTTTATCAGTTAAATGTCGCGAGGAGTCAGAAATTCGGGATGAATGCTATTTAAATGTGTTATTATTATTTGTGTTAAATTTAACATTTTTTTTATTGCTAAATCAGTGACAGCTTACAATTCGGTCAAGAATCTTATTAAAGTAGGCATTTTGTATATAAATAAGGCAGTAGGACCAAATGAAATTCCGACAATTGTCCTGAAGACCTGTGCTCAAGAGCTCACCCCATTTCTCTGTAGACTCTTCAAGTTATCATACAGCAAAGGAGTATTTCCGTCCATGTGGAAAAACTCTAAAGTCCAACCCATTCCGAAAAAGGGAAAGAAGACTATTCCTGCGAATTATCGCCCTATTGAATTGCTCTCAGTCATATCCAAAGTTATGGAAAAAGCGATTAACATAGAACTTATCAAATATCTGGAGAAATTTGAGATAATCCATGACAGACAATATGGATTTCGACAACTTCGATCTACTGGAGATTTGCTGGCTTATTTCACTTAGCTTTGGACAAACACTATTGAGAAGTTTGGTGAATCCCGTGCAATAGCCTTGGATATATCTAAAGCCATTGACCGCATTTGGCACCAGGCATTGTTAAGTAAATTATCTGCCTACGGTCTCACAACCAAACGGCGCCAATGGCCCATGAGCTTCATGCAAGATTGCTCCATACATGTGGCAGTTGACGGTATTTCTTCTAATGTGTTGAAAACCAATGCAGGGGTCCCACAGGGTTCCATCCTGTCCCACACCATATATCTTTTACACATCAACGACCTCTTGAAAACCACCACAAACCCCATTTACAGTTTCGCAGACGATAGCACTCTTGTTCCAACTTTCACATCTAATCGATCACTTTCGGTGAATGATACAAATATATTAAGGCAGGAACAGATTGACTCCATCAATAGAGATCTTGAAGCAATTGTCGAGTAGGGAACCAACAATTTTGTTCAGTTCAACGCCTAGAAAACACAATGCGTCACGTTTTTCAAGAAAGTAAATTTCTCAAATCATTCATCACGATATCCGGAAATACCCCTCAATCAAGTCCCTCCATCTCAATTTTGGGAGTCACGGTGCCTAATAATATGTCTTGGCATGACCATGTTGCTAACATCGCAAAGTCAGCAAGCCAGACGCTAGGTTTTCTGAGGAAAGCTAGAAAGTTTTTTACTCCTGATCAACTGTTGACGACGTACAAGGTTCAAATCCGACCTTTACTGGAGTATTGCTTGCACATTTGGGGTTTAGCACCAAGGCATTCTCTTCGTCTTCTAGATTTCATTCAGAAAAGGGCCATTTGGTTGATAAACAGCTCAACTCTCACAGATACCCTTCACCCTCTAGAACATAGAAGAAGAGTTGCAGACCAGTCATTACTCTACAAATATTTCCATGGCAGATGCTCCAGAGAAATAAAAACTCTTGTACCACCATTGGCCACATTCGGCCGAAGAACTCGGCACGCTGATCAGTCTCACCCATTTACTCTCAAGATTGACACTACAAGGACCAATCTCCATCAAGAATCTTTCTTTTACAGGGCTGCTACGGAATGGAACAAGCTTCCAAAATCAATTTTCTCAGAGAACTATGATCTGCATTTTTCAAAAAGCGGGTCCACAATCATTTCCTTGCTATAATCCCTTTCCCTTCTAATATTAATTGGTGATTTGTTATTTGACGGGCTGTAATCAGAATGAATTTTATTTCTCAGTTTCTCAGGAAAACTTCATTTAAGTAATTTCGAACAGCAACATCAAAGTGTGGTGATGTACCATCCTGCTGAAACCAAATGTCATTAAAATTGTTACCAACTGTATTTTTTATTGAAGGAACTATTTGATTTTTTAACAAACCTAAATACTTTGGTTCGTTTAGATTGCCTTCTACAAAGAATGATTCAATAACAGTGGTGCCGATAATACCTGCCCAAACATTAACTTTTAAAGGCTTTTATTTTCTATGTTCCCGCATCATTCTAGAATTAGTATCACTCCAATATCTACCGTTGTGGCAATTAACTGTACCATTTAACATAAACGTGGCTTTATCTGAAAAGACTATTTTACTTGTAAAATGAGGATCTGCATCCACTTTTGCGTTAAAGTTTTACAAAATTCCATTCTACGGTCATAATGTGTTTGTGATAAGTGATCCTAAATAGTTAACTTTCTCAATCACTTCAAAACCATCGATCTGTCTAACATTGGCAGGGTTGCGGTCTATTATCATAATTTTCTCTGCTGATCCTGTCCAGCTTTCTTATGAGTTCCGTGAGTTCTTCTTCCGAACGAGCTAGTATTAAGGTGTTATCTGCATATCTAAGGTTAGTAATTCTTTTTTTTTTATTTTTTTTTTCACACCCCACATTTAATACACCATTGGGAAAAAGTGAAGCGAATCAAACTGTAAACTTACAGAGGTAAAATTAACCGTAAAACCCTGTACAAACTCCATAAACGAGAAGAGATCTCAGGTAATACTATCAAGGCTTAGAATTGGTCACACCAGAAATATCCACAGTCATTTTCTTGCTCGCAATGATCCACCTAATTGCGATTAATGCAATACAGCCGTTACAGTGTGCCGAGTGCACAAAATCCAACGGAGGTAGACAACTGTGTAATCTTCCTATGCATTTCAAAATTAGTTATATTATTGCCTACACACTAACGGTTCACACACAGTTACTGTAAATACATTTAAAGAGCTGTTTGTAATTAGCTTCATTTTAGTTTTTGTTGTAAGAAGGGGTGGGGGATGTGAAAGTAGTGCCACTTGGAAACAGCAGAATAACATTATAAACCTTCTCCTTGATTTAAAATTCGAAGATGACGGTTCATCAGAATGAACATGACATTCGCGATATCGAGTTAGAAGAGCAGAGCCCACTGATCGAAAAGCTGTTTTATTGCAGCTTCTTTATTGGTTTCAGCCTGTTGAATCCTAAATATTCAAATTGGTGATTGGTTGTCAGCTGGTAAATAATGTATCAGGATCCAACATATCTAAGGAATCATATACATTCATTAATAAATGCCGCATATGTAATTGTTGTAGAATCTAATGGGTCGTAGAAAAAACATATTTCGAGGAACATTACCAGTGTTTTAATTTTTATATGAATTGTAACAAGGACTACAAAATAAGAAGAATCTAAATTATGTTATTATTATTAATTATTTTATTTATTAACTACACCTATTTTATTATTAAAAAAAATTTATAATTTAGAATTATTTATAATCCAATCATAAAAATCTAAAATATTAATAAATATATTTGGTCTTGATTCATAGGTGATTGAACAGTAGTATTGAACCATAGTCAATACTCCCACCTGTTTTCCATTCACTAATAATGGTCCACCAATATCGCCCTTTAAAAAATAAAATAAATATAAATTAAAAATTGTCAGCACAAATAATACAAATATAAAAATTGTATCAAATTTACATTTAAAGAATTATTAAAAAAATTTAAAACAGTGTCGCAATGGGGCGAGAAAACGAATAAGTGAGGAGTGGTGGAGCTTAGACTTGGTTCCGTCCGCCTCTCTGAAGGAGTCGCCGTCCGTCTCGATGGTGATGGTGAAGTACTTCGATAATAGATAGGTCGCTGATTCAGTTGTTCTACCTACTGTAAATTTCCGAGATTTTTGTGGATCTACACCATGGTAATCTTGATTCATTACACGTGTATTCGTTTTTATTGCAATAAAACACTATATAATTGCCATTTATAGTATATTTAACTTGATACATGGAGACGCCATTTTGTCTCCCTCCGAAACATGATTAATTGTACAACTTCGGTCTTGTAATCATTGGAATCTTTTCACCGGTTGTCGACTTGAAATGTTACTGTTTACCTGCAGTTATGAAAATTTGAAATAAACTATAATAATGTACTACACGTGGGTTTTAAACGCGGTGCTCTTAGCTGGTGGTCGGAAGGATCGCTTGGAAGTCTAGACGTAAGAAAGAGCATAAACCGGTCAAGCGTGAGCCGTTTCTCTGACGCTGAAGTCAGCATTTTTATTGGTCCACGGCGTAACGTACGTTTTGCACACGGCATATAGCTGATTGCTATATATTTGTTTGCTAATAGCACGTGTTTTGCGGCTGGCGGCTTGTCGGCATCTGGGCCGTACTAAGAGGGTTTAAATCAAAGTATTTTCAACAAACAGTACTTGCCAGAAATTCTAAAATAAATTGTAGTCACAAAACGCATTAGAGGTAAAACTTTTGCATTTATTGTTCACAAAAATAAATACCAAAAATTTAAATATATTTTAAATACTTACATTGCAAGCACCGCCAACAGGTGATCCAACACATATAAAGTTCATTTGTATGTAATAATCTTGATTACAATTTTCGTAAATATTCACATCCAATTTTTTTAGATTTTCTAGAAAAGGTCCATTCTAAAATCATTTTAAAATTACTTAATTTTTATTTTTTAGTTATAACTGAGTTTTAAATTAAACGTTTAATCAATTTTGTTAAATTATGTCAGCAATGTTAAATTAAATAGGTAATAATAAATTATTAATTTTGTAATGCCTCTATTTACTAATTTCTAAAATTAGTTTCATAATTTAAATTATTCTGGTATTCTTTAGTGGTTACTGGTGGCAAAAATTAATTGTTCATAACTTACGAATGTTGTTGAACCCCAACCAGTTACAACTCCTCTATTGTTAATAGTTGAATTAAAATCACGAGCTAAAGTAACTACATCCCAATGGTAATCGTTTGGAATTTCCCTTTCCAGCTAAAAATATAAATTTAATAAGGATATTCAAAATAGAACAGTGCCATGATGATAATCAAAACACAAATATTGAGTAGCTTATTAAAACAACTTGCAAAGGTTATACAGCGTTCTTTAAGATGAGTGTTAAGTCTGGTGAACCAGACAATGGATCAATCTTAAAATTTGGTTTTATCCATAAATGAACATTATCTTTTTACCTTAAATATTTTAGATAATACAACGTAGACATTTTTACAAGAAAATGGTATTTTTTTAAATAAAACACTGTATACAACATTATTTTATGATTTCTTACCACTTTCTCTCTTAATGACTTCATCTGATATCATTTTTTTATCTGTTCCAGTTCCCGAAATAAAAATTAATCTTAATGTTTTTTTGGCTTAAAATGAACTTAAAAAAGGCTGATAATTTTAGGTACTAAAAGGATAAAATTTAAAATGGAGTAAGGTCATACCAAGATGATTTTTAATTTGAAACCAGATTTTCATTTGCCTCGTACAGGTATGCCAGAAAAGTGTGATTGATTTCGTAATTGTGGATAAAAGATTAAAAAAAAGGAAAAATGAAAAAAATGTGTTTAAAAGGAGTTTGTAAGTAAATTGATCAAGAAATTTGACAGCTTAAATAAAGCATGAGAGGTTAAAGAATTATGGAAGACATTCAAGGAAGGAATAGTGGATGTTGCTATTAAAGTATGTGGTGTAAGTAAAAGAAGAAAAAATGTAAGTTGAAAATATGTGTGTAGAGGTTCAAAAAGTAGGGACGAAAAAGAAAAAGCCTGGGTGAGTTGCGTAGCTACAAAAGCCATTCAAAGAACGCAAAAGGCAACGATTAAGGATGTAAACAAGGCAAGAAATGAGATTTAAAGGGTTGAAATGTGCAGTATAAAAGGTTGTAACAAGAAAAAAGAAGAACAATAAAAAAAATAAAAGGTTATTATATCTGACGCTTTTGAATTAAAAATAAATTCTTTTTGAAGTCTATAAGAGAGCCAGAGGTAAAAATACGACTTCACAACTGGATAAAATCAGAAACCAAGATGGTAGTATGGTACGAGGAGGGAAATCTGTTCTAAAGAAATAGAAGGGATACTAAATGTCTAGTATCTTAAATAAATCACCTTATTATTATACTTATATTTTTAATTACTCCTATTTCGATACCAAACCCTCGCAAATCATTCAATTAAAAAATTAATGTTTCTTAGAAAATCTTACAGCATGTATGATGCACGGAGGTATTAAAAATATTTGGATAGGTAGATTATGTTCATTTATTCTTCTTCTTAGTTATATTTTTATTACTGAAGAGTTGTGACATGTCTATGAGCATTGATGGGTCGATTGTCTCCACTGCTGTCGGTCTTCCGCTACTCTTAAATTTGTCTGCCCTGTAATTTCTTTAATTTGGTCTATCCATCGTGATGAAGATCTTCCTCTTGACCTTTGACCTTCCACTTTGCATTTCACGATAAGTCTTTCTAGATTGTCTTGATCTCGTCTGATGATGTGTCCGAAATAACCCAGAATGCGACGTCGGTAACTGGTGAATAATCAATCGTTGATTCCTAATTTGCTTAATACTGACACATTGGTCTGGTGTGCAGTCCAGGGTATGCGAAGCATCCTTCGCCAGCACCACATTTCAGATTCATCTATTCGTTGCCTGTCGCTCGACTTTATTGTCCAGGATTCGGAGCCATATAAAAATATCGGAAACACTTAGGTGTTTACCAGGGCTCTTTGAGTGTTTCTGGTTATGCATCTGTCTTTCCATATCTTGGATAAGTTTAACATTGCTGTCCTCACTAATACTACACGTCTTCTTATTTTTGTTTGACACCCTTACTTGCTGTTTATTAGCGATCCCATCTAGATAAATTCCTCTACTACTTCAATTCTATTTTGCAGATTTCTTAACTGTATGGTATTACTCCTATCGATAATCATTAGCTTGGTCTTATCTAAATTTATTTTGAGACCTGGAGTTTGGATTTCATTTGCGAACTGATCAAGAAGTGTAATAATCTCAACTTCATCTCTTGTTATTAGGGTAGTGTCGTTCGCGTATCTGAGATTATGTATCTTTTTACCATTGATTAATACACCTCCTTCAAAATTATTTAGAGCTCGTCTTATGTCTCATGTTCATTTATGCATACCACTAAATTACCATATGAATCTATTGTTAACGTGAAAAACTCTGTATACCATAGTAATTTAAGTTTAATGGAAGTAAAATAAATAAATTAAACAAACTGTTTAAAACATTGTGATTAGCGTTCATTAAATATGTGTTTAGAACGAAATGTTTAAAACTATTAACACAATATGTCAAAAACAAACATTATTATATTTTTTTATATGAAATAAACTACCTTGACAACAGCTACATTATAGTCGTTTTCAATATGAGGACGATATGGGCCGCAAGCAATGTTTGATACTTGTATACTTCTTTCTGTAGAATTTTCCTTAATTGTTGTTGAACCGTACTGAATCGAGAAACGATCTGCATCCAAGGGACTAAGATGAAAAAAACCAAGTTTGTTTAATAATTTTATGTTTATAATAAAGGTGACTATATGGAGAAAATGATGCGAAAACTTATTGAGGAGTACAGAGAATGGGATTTAACAGTAAATACAAATAAAACAAAATATTTATGCCTAAGGAATCGACCCACCTATCTAGAATTTGAAGATGTTTAGAAGATTTTAACCAGCTGGGAATATGTGTACTTGGGTGTTACCTTTGATGATAGCGGTACTGATGTAATGGAAAACGAAAAACGGCTCATTCAAGCAAAAAAAATTATCGGATGCCTCAATTGAATACTATGAAGTAAAGAAATAACAAAAAAAAGAAAAATTAACATCTATGAAACCATGATAAAAAGTACTCTATTATATGGAACAAAAACCTGAAGGATTGCCGAAAAGAACAAAAAGAAAGTTGAAGCTGTTGAGATGGATGTTTTCAGGGGGTCTTTGCACATCTCCCGAAGGGACAAAATAAGAAATGACAATATAAAACAACAAATAGGAATTGAAGGCACCATTACTAGTGATATCGAGCAAAAACAGTTCACCTGGTACGGCCACATTCAACAATACAAGATTGCCCAAACAAGTCTTACAATGGCAACCAAGTGAAAGAAGAAAATGGGGAAGACCTCGATTGGAATGGCAAACCGGTATTCAAAAGTCAATAAGCGGAAGAAACCTAACATCTGAGGATTGTGAAGACCGAAGGGTATGGAAATTAGGCGTCGGACAATGTCGAAAGACGTTCTAAACTGGCATATATATAAATGGGTCCCTGCATAGCTTTATGAATAGCCAGAAAGTGTCAAAAAAGGCACGTTTGGCGGTGTATAGAGGTGTGTTGGTTCCTACACTTATGTCTGGTAGTGAATGTTGGGTTTGGCAGAAGAAGTATAAAAATAGAATTAATGCTGCGGAGAAAAGTAGTATGAGAAGTATAGCCGGAGTGACCCGGTTGGATAAAGTAAAGAATAGTGAGATAAGAGAACGCTGTGGTGTAAAAGATGTGGTTACAAAGATAAATAAAGAAATGCTTAGATGGTTTGGACACGTAGAAAGAATGGATGAAGAAAGATTTACGAAACAAATTTATAAGGCGAGTGTAAATGGACAAATCGATAGAGGTCGACCTCGGAGAACATATCTCGATCAGATCAACATTGTTTTGAAGAAAGGCCAGGTCAAGAGTACCAACAACCGACGAGCATTTATGAGAGCACTGATGAAAGTAGAGGAAGCAAGAGATGTGTGTAAGAACTGTAGCAAGTGGAAGGAAGTGGTCTTTGCCTACCCCTATGGGAAAAGGCGTGACTTTATGTATGTATGTATGTATGTATGTATATATATATATATATATATATATATATTTATATATATATATATACATATATAAAAAGGACAATATAAGTTGGTAATATGAATAAAACATACTCCATTTTTAATACAAAACTTATTTTTAGTTTTTTACATAAACTACTAGCTTAAAGAAAAGGCTGATATATAATATAATATTTAATAATAATTTGTAGTAAAACTAACAAATTAAAAAAACTACCACACCTGAATTAAAAAAACCTAATGTTATTATTAGTATCACATTCATTGAAATTAATTCTAATAAATAAATTTGCCGCAATAACTTTATATTTTTTATTTAATTAACAGAATATGTTGAATGTTGTATAAGTAAAAACACTTTATCCCAGTAAGAAATAAAAATTTTTTTTGTAATAAATAACAAGACTTCTTTTCATAGGTATTTCTGTTCTATACATAATCATATATCTATTACAAAAAATAAAGAAAATATTTATTTTAATATTTAATAAAAATTTTAAAAAGTATTTATAAGCGCATTAATAAATTGTTTTTAAAAATGTTCGTTTGTTTAAATTAAAATTTTTGTAAATTTATAAAATATATTATGCACATAACAACAATAATCATTTATTGTTTAAAACACGTTGAATTTTATTAGTTTTCTAAAAAAATTAAAATACTTACTTGTTGACGGTATCACATACACAGTTGGATTTTGTTAAAATATATTTTTTGTTTAGTATTGTGCCAGTGCATTGATGTTGGAGATCCATTCTTATTGATACCTGCATGTTAAAAAGTAAAAAAAAATATACTTGCAATAATAACGATAATATTATATTACATACAGTGCTTTCATCTCAAAACCAGCCTGTCCAAATAACTTTTGATTTTGAGTAAATGTAAGAAAAACAAAACACACGTCGTATTTTAAATCAAGGAGGAGGTTTAAAAATGTTATGGTGTTGTTTCCAAGTAGCACCCCTTTAACATTCATTACATATTTGTAAGTTTTGATACTATGTATTGGAATAGGTAGGATCTATAGCAAAATGACCCAGTACTTTAATTTGTACAGGTTCGTCGAAAACTGTGGGAGTATTATTTTTTTATTACAAACGGATCCAGTTTTTTCAAATTTTCATGCTTACTCTATGATGGTCTGGTGGCCTATATTTCTATTAAGATGAAACAAATTTATAATGCGAGTGTAAATGGACAAGTCGGTATCTCGATCAGATCAACATTGTTTTGAAGAAAGGCCAGGTCAAGAGTACCAACAACCGACGAGCATGCATAAGAGCACTGATGAAAGTAGAGGAAGCAAAAGATGTGTGTAAGAACCGTAGCGGAAGTGGATAGAAGTGGTCTCTGCCTACCCCTACGGGAAAAAGGCGTGACTATATGTATGTATGTATGTATGAAAGATGCCTTTCATTAAAAACTTGAGCTGTTCCTCGAGCGCACTTTTTTTGATGACCGTAAATAAATATTATTTCTATTTGTACACCATTTTAAATTAACTTTAGATGCTACAGCTACAAATAATGGCTAATTTAACGTCACGAATAACTAACTAAATACACTGTTACGATTTGCGGAGTCCATCCCTGTTGTCTTGAGGCGACATCGCGTCGACCACAATGGAAAAAAATGTTTTTTTTTTGTAGCAACAAACGCCTGTTTTTTAGAAAAGAATCTTCACGTTGGTGCCTCGTTCTTCTAAAATAGACGTCCCCATTCTCGAATAGTTTGTTTATCAATATAAAAAGGAATATTGTCGACCGAGTTTTAGTTTAGTTTGAAGTAAGTTTTTGAAGTCATCATATCATCATATCTGGCTTTAAAACTACTTATGGGTTTTCGCCGACTCCACCACACTTTTCCATCTTTCTCTGTCCAGCATAATTTTCAGTCCATCTTGTAAGTTCATGGCTCTTGGGTCTTTTGCGATGTTGTCTCTACATCTAAGCCGAGGTCGACCTATAGGACGTTTTCCTTGTGGAGCCGTTTCCCACACAAGCATTACCATTCTTTTATCTGGTATTCTTTTTACGTGATCCGCCCACTGTAGTCTCTTACCCTTTACCTCATTTAGTATGTTTGAAGTCAGGTATTTATAAAGTGTTATAATAAATTGTATAGAGATTGTTAATATCTAAGTGATTATTACTATTATTATTACATACAAACAAGGGCAGAGTGACAAGTCACCATATTACCCAAAAACTTTAGAGAATATACAAATCAATTACCTACTAGCAAATTAATACATAAGTTGAAATGAACAAAAAAAAAATAAAAATGATAAGATAACAAAACAAAAGTACAATACTTGGTATCAGGATAAATATTAAATTAAAAGTTATTGATATATAAGGCGGTCCAGTTTATTTTTAAATATGTTAGCAGAAGAACCATAAATAATGTCAACATAGAGATTATTCCAGGCGTCAAAAAATCTATTACTTGGGAAATTTTGTCTTGATCTGGTTACAAAGTTTTCTTTTTTAAGTTTTAATTTATGTCCTCTGAGCCGGTTGTCATGGTTTAATGGAAATATCACGGAAAGGTTTCCAAAGTTGAATTTTAATGTTTTAAATGTTGTCATAAGATCTCCACGGTGACGTCGAAGTTCAAAAGAAGATAAGTTGTCTTTAGCAAGTCTCTCTTCATAGGGAGGTCTTCTCAGCCCCAAGTGATGTCGAGTGGCTTTTTTTTAACATTTTCTAATAAACTTCTATCATGCATCAAGTCAGGATAACAGGCGGGCCCCGCATATTCTAAAATGGGTCTTACATAAATGGTGTAAAGTTTACAAAACGATTGAAACGTAACTCTCGAAAAACACTTCCGTATAAGATACAGCCTGTTGTTAGCAACATCTGTATCCTGTAAAGATAATTGGTTATTGGTTATTGGATTTGAATAAATTTTTATGTCATGTGCGTAGTAAGATATTTATTTGGAGAAGGAAAAAAATGTCAAAGTTGTCTAATTTTTGTCAGATTGCAGAATTAATTTACGTACTTTAAAAATAAAAAATTAAAATGCGACACAGGAAGGGCGGTTCGTACACATCTATTTTATCTATATTTAAAAAAATGGTTTAGAAATATACAGTAGTTCTTTCACAGAAAGTGGAGAACAATAGCTCTGTAGATCAAGAAAACTATTTAAATTCTTAAAACTCTGGTAAAACTCCTACAAGTTGCTTGATGCTGTAAACAAATCGTAATCGTTAAATTATTTATTGTCATTTAGCTCCGCCCAGCATGTCTACTATTTCCTCCCCCTTTTCCAGAATTTAAACAGTGAGTGAGACCGCTTACCCACTTTTAAATAAACTTTTTGTTCCTTTTTCAACAATTTATTTTTGATATCTTTATATGAAACCTAGAGTGCATTTATGAAAATTTTAAAGTATTTACTTTTAGCTAAACACTAAAAAACATATTTTAAAAATGGGTGTAGAAAAATGAAAGTAGCTGAGACATCTTAAAATAAAACACTAGCTTTAAATTGTGTAATAACTTACTGCGAAAGGAAATTCCCCTTCTGCTGCTTCAGTACCATTTACGATTTTTAAGGAGGCGGCTAAAACATTTTTTAATTTTTTAGTTTTTTTCTTGATGACTGGACAATTAAATTTTACTTACATACATACATATAGTTACGCTTTTTTCCCGTAGGGTTAGGCCTTCCACTTACGCTACGGTTCTTACACACATCTTTTGCTTCCTCTACTTTCATCAGTGCTCTCATTCATGCTCGTCGATTGTTGGTACTCTTGACCTGGCCTTTCATCAAAACTACTTGTCCATTCACACTTACCTTTTATAAATTTGGTTTGTCAATCTTCTTTCATTCATCCTTCCTACGTGTCCAGACTGTCTAAGCATCTTCAGATGACGCTAACATGACTTGATTATCGACGTTAAGAAGGCATTTGACGAACAAATCATTCATTTTCAATTCATACGCACTTTTTTTAAAATCTTTTACACAATCGTCTATGTATAAGTTAAACAGCCATGGCGAAGATACACATCCCTGCCTCACACCTTTTTCGATGTTAAACCAGTCCAAGTAATCTCCATTTATCCTGACACAAGCAGTGAAATCCTCGTAAAGTGATTTCAGTGCTTGTATTAAACTACCGCTTACCCCATACATAAAAAATGTCGACCACAATTCACTCACACCACTCATAGGCCTTTTTCAAGACTATAAAACACTCGCCTTAAAATCAAACTTTTTTTATCCATTATTTTTACGTGTCCACACCATCTAAGCATTTCTTTATCTAAACAGCACTCTATTAAATTTTACAAAAAAAATTATTAAATAATATTAATAACTAAATTATTGCTCGTTTGGCGTCAAATAGGTAATTGTTTAAATTTTACTTGCAACCGTTTTTTTTTTAAAATCTTATTTTTAATTAATTTTTAATGATGATATCGATTGCAACAAAAAATATTTACATCAAATTTTTAATAAACCAGAAATAAAAATAATAATATTTTTACCTTGAACGTATGCCAATATACCGAAAAAACTTAAAAATTTCCACATTTTTATCACTTTTTCTACTTTAATATCTGACATAATAAAAGTATATAAAATCCTTATATACTACCAAAAGACATTGTTATCTCGATAACAAATCAAATATCATATAAATTTGGTAGGGGAAATAATGGAATTCATTTCTTATCAATTTTTCTTTAAAATGATAATAACAAAAAATTGTTACTTAAATGAACAAAAAGTACGTTATCAATTTTATCTTTTAAATATTTTTTATGATTACAAATTCATAATAATAAAATTAAATATTATTTTTAACACGGGGCCAGCAACAAGTTTTTAAATACGAGTACAATTTGTTAATTTTTTTTCATAATTTTTTGAATTTTTGTTAGGTCTACTTAATACTAAAAAAGATCATTTGATTTTATTGCTTACTTAAAAAAAAATAGTTAAAAGAAATATTTATCAAATTTCTTATTTTTTAAATACTTTTTGCTTATAGGTATATACACTGAAACTTTTAAATTTTTGATAAGTTTATTTTGACAGCAAGTAAACAATAAAAAAAGACGTTTATTTTTATAAATTTCTACTAGCTTTTTCCCGCGACTTTGTCCGCGTAGAAGTCGTAAATGGTTCTAATAGGATTTTTAATTGGTTTTTTACTTATTAATTTTGTTATAACATATAAATTATTATGTTAAAATTTTTGAATACTCTTAAAATATAACAATCTTTATTATAGGGTAGGTATTTAAAGGTTAAATAAACATGAAAATAGAATAAAATTTTGTTATATTTTATGAACACGCAGCCCGGCCTTTGATCTGGTGCAACAAATTCTTAATACTACACCTACCGCAGTATTTCTTTGTATACAATATTTTTAGTTTTTTCTTCGGTTGTTAGAATCACTAGGCTACTCTATGCGCTTACTCTGGAGCATGCCACATACAATTGGCCGTGGGAGAAGTAGCTTTCTCCAGCTACCCTAAGAGTTTGACCTTGAGCTTTGTTTATGGTTATGGCGATGCAGACTTTGGTGGGAAACTGCATTCTCTTGAATTCGAAGGGGTAATTTGATGGTGTTAGGAAATCCTAGGAATAAATACACTCTCCTCGAGAACAACCTGTCAGTATAGTTGCCTCGATTACATTGCGATGCAATGTTTTCACAATCCGGTGCTATTATTGTGCCATAATTTTGATGGATTTATATTAAGCAGCAACATAATTGGCGTGTCAACTCTCAATTTTAATATGTAAGTTTGGAGACCGGGTGGCTTCATTGTATTCAGGAACTCAACCAAATAATGAATGGCATCATCGGTTTTTATTAGGAGTCGACAGATTTATATTGATATTCGACCCCTTCGAATGATCTTAAAAGTATATTTCATTTATGACTGAGGCTTGTTCGTTTTTTCGTGTTAGGATGGTACGCTCGCATAACCGTTCTGCAGGTTTATCGTGAATATTATTAATGTTAAGGTAAATTTTGGCTATAAGCTCTTCTACAGCAGAAACAATTGTACCTAACTCTGTAGGGAGAATTATATTGTTATCCAGTTCAAAGAAATCACCATTTCCTATTTTAAGCAATAGGTCTGAGAACTGTCCAGCAGCAACATTTTGGCACTTTGGAATTTTATTTATTCACGTTCTTTTTAATATTGCATTAAATTAACTCAACAATAGGAAATTATTCATCAAAAATAATTTATCTTTTTCATACGTCTGTTTTAAAAATTTATTGAGTACTAGGATAGTAGGCTATGCATATTTTGACTCGTTGTTAATGACAGCTGTCAAAACAATTTGTATGGATTTAAAGTTTTAAGGAATTTCTTGGAAAATAAACAACTTTGTGCAGTACTTGCGACATATTATAGTTGTCACGTGCCTATTTTTTTCTATAGTTTCGTATTCATGGTTGCATACAGTACATTATGCTATAACTAGAATATATCATTCGTTGTAGATAATGTTGCATAACTTTCGATAGTTGGTTTGTAATTTCTGTGTGGATGGGACTGGATATCCACACGAACGAGGTACGGATTTGAGAAGATTGTGGGTTGACGTTTATTCCGCGCCATTTTTCTTGATTTCCGGGATAGGAGCGGCAGTCGTTTGGAGAGCTTCATCGAAGTCGGAGGTGTTAGTGAAGGTTGTTGGGGACGGTGCGTTATTAGCACGTGTGCGGAACCTCTATGGGATTTCTTTCATATCTGGATGTATTTGGGCCATCTTAATTGGATTTTGAAGAAAAACCATTTTATTTTCAACTTGACCATTTTGTCTTGCCATTGTTGTGGATATTGTTGGAGTTGGTGTCAAGTTGAATAACCGTTATCGGGATTTGTTTAAAGGAAGCCATTGTTCGTTAACCAGTGCCACCCCCATAATCTAACCAGCCCTCGGAGTAGTTCAGGAGTAGCACCGGAGTAGGCCACAGGAGTAGGCCACATGAGTACATGTGAATTCGCATACCCAAAGGTTATCAGTGATTTATTTTTAAATATATAACGCTGTGTCTAATTTCGGCACCACGAGTAAGTCTTCCTTCAGTTTATAAGTATAGTACTTTGTGAATTCGTATATCCAAAGGTTATAAGTGATTTATTTTTAAATATATAACGCAGTGACTCATGCTGACACCACTATCATGTTCTGTTTAGTTTATTAGTATAGTACATTGTTGGAAACTATTTATTGCATTAGATAATATGCCAAAACTAAACTTGGATTAAAGTAACCTTCTCAATAATTCTTTATGTCCAAGTAAAAACATATTTTCTTCCTACTTATTTGTAAATATCCTACAATCTTGATATTTTAAAGGACAACCATTGTAAAGTTATTTTTAAATGAACTTGATTGTTTTGGCAGTGGAAATCTTATGTTAACGGTTAACTAGTGAATTTTCTTTGCCTTCATGTAAATGTTTGAATCAGTGTTATTAATGAGTTAACTGATATATATGTTTTACCTTTTGTTCTTTGCCTTCATGTAAATGTTTGAATTAGTGTTGTTAATGAGTTAATTTATATATGTCTTACTTTTTGTTGTAACTTGGTAAAGACTGTTACTCTTACTTCTGTTCTGGTTATTTTATAAAGCTGTAAATATTACATTTTTGGTTTGTTCTAGCAAGAAAATTTTACCATAGCTGTTAACTTTGACTATATTTGTTATGATGTTGCTATTGAACTGTGTACCTTAATTATTTATTGTGTGAGTAAAGTATCCAACATATTTTTGCTATAATTTTATTTATTAGGTTCACCATAATCATAGTTGTTTATCTTGTAGCCCTGCTAGTGCCTAAAAGATCTAGGGGTTTCCGGCTTATACCGTCAAGCCGGTGGCGCAGCTCACTTTTATATTTTCTTCTTCTACCCTTTACGGCTGAGCTCGGGCATAATTTGCCAGTAGAGAAACCGCTAGCAGAGTACTCGTTAGAGAACGAAAAAGACGTGGCAATAGGAGGTGAAACGTTGTCGGAGCATTTATGATTATTGCTTAATAAATGTTTAACAAAAGGTAAAATTACAACTAATTGGTAAAATGCAGAAGTCATCCTATTATACTTATACCAACCAGTCGAACAAGCGGGATTCCGTAAGTGGTTTAGTACTATCGACCACCTACAGACACTTCGTAATCTTATTGAAAAAGTCACTTAATATAATATAGCACTCCATTTTGCACTGGTCGATTACCAGAAGGCTTTTGCCTCTGGAGAAACTTGGGCAATTCTGGAATCCCTAGACAACGCATGGATCGAGTCTAGATGCTCACGGCTTATCAAACAAATCTATAATAACGCTTCCATTCATGTAAAAATAGATGATGATTTAAAAACCGACAATATTCCAATCAAAAGAGGAGTAAGGCAAGGAGACACCATTTAACCAAAACTTTTTACCCTTACCTTGAATAATGTTTTTAAAAAACTTGACTGGCAAGAGAACGGGATTAATATTGATATTGATAAACCATTTAAGATTTGCTGACGATATTTTGGTCATTACCAACACAGGTGAAGAGCTTAAAAACATACTTCGGGAGCTTCATCGAGCATCGCTACAAATTGGACTTGAAATGAACTTAAACAAAACAAAGATCATGAGTACAGAAGACATCCAAGTAACTGTTAACCCCTAGAAGTTGTCTCGAAATATATTTGCTTAGGCCAAAAAATTCAGCTTGGCAAAGAAGATCTCTCCTTGGCAGCTTTTGACAAACTAGGATTTATCTTTAAATCTCGTGAATTTCCTATAAATTTAAAAAGGAAAGTGTTTGATGCCTGTGTGATGCCGGTTCCCACAAATTTGCCAATAAACTGCAAACCACCCAACGAGCAATGGAGAGGGCTATGATGGGAATCACTTTAAGGGATAAAGTCCGCAACGAGGAAATTCGTAGAACCAAAGTGACGGATGTACTAAGGCTTGCGGCACAACTGAAATGGAGATGGGCATGGGAAATGGAGATAGTCAAATAGCAAGGCAGGATGACCACAAGTGGGCACATAGGATATTAATTTGGCGCCCAAGAGAGACCAAACGGAGCACTGGTAGACCCCAGAGACGATGTCAAGACGATATCCAAAATGTTGCAGGAAGGAATTGGATCCGGACTGCTAGGGATAAAAAAACGTGGAAAGATTTGATAGAGGCCTACATCCAGGAGTGGATAAACACGGTCTGAGAAGAAGAAGAAGTATAAATAAATAGAAAGGGACAGGCATAATAGAGAGATGTAGAGGAGAAAACACAAGCTAGTAGTGTCGCACTTACACCATAAATTTCGCTACTAGCATCCTATTTACACCATAATTAATTTTTTTACGTTACAATTTTGCTTTGAATGCCAATATTTTAAAGAAATATTTGAGCTAATTTACTTTTAAAGTTGTATCCGTATAAGTTTTTTTATGGACCAATGTCCATAAAAATTATTAAAATTTATTCATTACAGCAATTTGTAAGATTTAATATGGTGTTGCGTTAATTTTCCCCAGGAGTTTATTTATACCAGGATAGCACAATGCGGGAAAAATTTTTTTGCTGGGCTAGAAAATTCTCTAATCATGTTACATTTTATGTTATATTTCAATCTGAAACACATTTTTATTTTAATCCAAACGGATGGTTCGGATCAGTGAGCTTACTGAAACGCGTCTAAAAGGAAATGACAAAATAATTGATGAAATTTTGCCGCGATCCCATGTCCGAGATCAAAGTGTCACTATGGCTAATCGGAGCACACAAATTAATGAAATGAATGTTATGACATTTTTATTTTACTCACAAAAATTTATACGAAGGCTGTAGCAGTTGGGAATTCGTTTAGATGTGTTATTATTTAAAAAAAAAATTATGATTTTTCCAAACTTTTCTTTGGTATTAAAGTATTATTTCTTTTCGTTAAAAAATTTAATTAGTGCAAGTGAAATTTTATGATGTTTTTTTAAAAATTTGTCACGTGCCTATTTTTTTCCCTTCTACAGTTCCATTATTAATTGGATCTCTGATAGTTTCGTATTTCTCAGGTGCTCGTAAATAGTGTTGCATACCTTGTAGTGCTAGGATTTAATTATTAATGGCTGTGACATTTTTGTTAATCGATGGAGATGAAGTGGGGGTTTTTGTTATTAGATTTTTGCTTTGATTTTTGGCCTCGATTGTCGTGTGTTGTCAGCTATATTATTGTTTGGTTTGCATTTCTGTGTGGATAGGCTGGCTATCAACACGGACGAGTGCGATTATGAGTTTGGAACATAGATTTGCGAAGATCGTTGGCTCGTGTCATTTTTCTTGATATCCGGCCTGGGAGTGAGTAGTTTTGGACAGTCGCTTGGTGTCAGTCGTGGAAGTCGGGTGAGAGTTTTTGGAACGATTTGATATTAACACGTGAGCAGAACCTCTACGGTTTTTTCTTTCATATCTGGCTGTATTTGGGCCATCTTAATTGGATTTTGAAGAAAAATCATTTAATTTTTAACTTGACCATTCTATCTTACCTTTGTTGTTGATATTTTGGATTTTGGTGTCGAGTTAAAATATCCGCATGCGGGATCTGATGGAGGGAAACCATTGTTAAGTAGCAGGTGCAGTTCCATAATCAATCCGGCCACAGGAGTAGGCCCCAGGAGTAGGCCACAGGATTAGTGAATTCGTATACCCAAAGGTTACAAGTGATTTATTTTAGAATATTTAAACGACGTGATTTGTTTTTGACACCGCGATTAAATTTTGTTTTAATTTATTAATATGGTACACTGTTGAAAACTATTTATTGCATTGGATAATATGCCAAGGCTGAACTTTGATTAAAGTAATATTCTCAATAGTTCTTTGTGTCCAAGTAAAAAATGTTTTCTTCATACTTATTTGTAAATATCCTACAATATTGCTATTTTGAAGGACAGCCATCGTAAAAAGAAATATTTTAAATAAGCTCGATTGTTTTAACAGTGTAAATCTTTATGTAAATGAAAAAAAACTTGATTAAATTAGCAGCCGTACGTGAACGTTGATGAAGTATTGTTAAAAAGTTGACTTGTTTGACTTGTTGACGTTTTTTTGGTAACCTGATAAGGTTTGTCATTCTTACCTTTGTTTTAATTATTTTATGGAATCGTAAACTTTCGATTTTTGATTTATTGTTGTCTCATAAAGTTGTAAATTTTGAAGTTTCGATTTATTGTTGGCTGTTAATTTTGATTATATGTGTTATACTTTTGTTATTGAGCTGTGTATTTTAATTTATTGTGTGAGTAAAGTATCCAATATATTTTTGCTATAATTTTATTTATTTGGTTCACCATAATCTTAGTTGTTTATCGTGTGGCTCTGCTAGTGCCTATAAGACCTAGGGGTTTCCGGCTTGAACCGTCTAAGTCGGTGGCGCGGCTCACTTTTATATATATTTTTTTTCTTCTACCCTCTACGGCTGAGCTCGGGCATAATTTGCCAGTAGAGAGACCACTGGCAGAGTACTCTTTAGAGAACAAAAAAGACGTGGCAAATTATTAATATTTAATTATTTTTTTTATCTACTTTATCGTTACCTGTTCATCCGTACAGAGTCTCCAGCAAAGCTGTTCAAAAAAAAAATCTGCAACATTTAGATCTTATTCTATTTTATTTTGTCATACATTACCTTGACCAAAAATGCTTACCAAGAGAGCTACCTAGCTAGAGTTTTTTAAAGATGGCGCTCTAATAACTCAAAATTAACTTTACAACTTATAAATGCTTGCATGAAATACTAGTCGAATTGGGGTTTGTATTGATTTTTTCTTCCAGTCTTTTTTGATACAGATCTTTTATAGATGGGTCCCCGAGTAATTCAATATTAATTTTTTCTACCTAATTTGTTGTGTTTTTTCCCTTTTTGGAATTAGTACTAATTTAATTTTTCCCAGGAGTAAACCATGGTCACTACCTGCGTTCGCTGAGTTTAACTTTCTAATATCCAATATTTGTTTGGGGTGTATGCATTTATTCGTAACCACGTAATCGATTGTTGATTTCTGACCTCTTGTGTTGAAGAACGTGTATTTGTATTGGTATTTATGGTCGAAGAAAGTATTGTTGATGCGCAATTCGTTGAGTGAGCAGAAATTAAGCATTAGTTCTCCGTTATTATTTAGTGTATTTTCGTTAAACATCTGCTTTATGCCGGGAATCACTTCATCTCCTTTGCGGGCGTTGAAGTCGCCGAGGATTACTGTTGTTTGGTTGTGTGGAAAAGATTCGATAACGTCCTGCAGTTGATTAAAGAAGTCCTCCCTTACAATTTTAGGTTTATTTTATTCCGGTGCGTAGATCGATATTATTGTTAGCTGTTGGCCTTCTGCGAGTAGTTTAACTGCGAATATTCGTGACGATATGTAGCGGCATTCTTCGACGTTTTTTTGGTGTTTGTTGTGAACCACTGTTGCTACACCTTCTTTTGCTCTTTCTTGTTTTTTTACACCACTCTAAATTAAAGTGTAGTCTTCATACTGTTTTTTCCTATGCTTTGCATGGGTCGTCATCCTGTGATGAGTCTTAATCCAAACCTTGGTTTCGGTTCTATGAGCCTTCAGTATTATTAACCCTAGGTAGGGTGCCAACTTGACCTATGAACCCTCCTCTTTTATCCGGGCTTGGGACCGGCAACATTATCCGCGAGCTACTCGATTCACCCGCGGAAGATGCAGGTACAGTTGTCGTTGCCAATTTGTTGGGCAAAAATTGTTGCACATTAAGACGCTTAAGTGAGGTAGGAAATTATTTAAAACGATCAGGGCAAGTGCAAAAGCGATGCACTAACGACCAAGATGAACGTTTTATTAGACAATACGCTTTAAGAAACATGATTGTCACTAGTTTTGTAATCAGAAACGAAATATAATTTGTTCGCAATGTCACAATTTCTTCTAAAACAATATTTATGGACATATTTCCGAGGACTGGCTCCGCTCTACATTAGTTACACTTTCGAAATCAAACAACGCAACCGTATGTAAAGACTACCATCTCATTAGCCTATTGAGCCATTTTCTTAAACTCTTTCTTCGAGTTCTACATACGAGACTGTATAGGAGGTGTGAGGAAGTAAGTTGTGCTAGTCAATTTGGATTTAAAAACGGTATAGGAACAAGAGACCAGGATCATAGAAAGGACGTCTTTTTGTGTTTTATTAAGTACGAAAAAGCATTTGACAATGTAACACACGATCTCCTCATATCATATCTTAGGAAATTGGGACTGAATGGAAAGGATATCAGACTTATAGGTAATTTGTACTGAAACCAAAGAGCGAAAATCCGAATTCAGAATGCAGGAAAAACGGAGGATTTTGAAATAAAAAAAGGCGTCCGCCAAGGGTGCATCTTGTCTCCGATGTTGTTTAACTTGTATGTGGAAAGAGCATTCACTGAGTCAATCTCCGGCATTTCCATAGGCATTAAAGTAACCGGAATTCCCATAAACAATATTCGATATGCGGATGATACCGTGATATTGGCGGATAGTGCAAATGATCTACAAACTCTACTAGGTAAGGTCAATAAAGAAAGTCAAAGATCTGAAAATTAACATCCGTAGAACCAAATGTATGGCCATTAGTAGAAACGATACTCCAAATACCACAATATCCATAAATGGAGAGAGCATTGAACAAGTCACTCAATTTAAATACTTGGGATGCATGATCAACCAAAAATGGGACCCAGATCAGGAAATAAAATACAGAATCGAGCAAGCTCGAACAACGTTCTTAAGCAATTATTAACAAACTTGAGGCCTTCGAGATGTGGACCCTGTGACGAATGCTGAGAGTATCGTGGGTTGACCATGTGACGAACGAGGACATACACTGAGAAGAGCTAGTTTAGTAGACCGTGAACTTTTCGGAAACATCAAAAGAAGAAAAACTGGCTATCTTGGACACATACTACGTGGAAAACGTTATCATTTCCAACGTCTTATTCTCCAGGGTAAATTAGAAGAAGGAAAAAGAGGAGTAGGTAGAAGAAAATTATCCTGGCTACGAAACATACGACAATGGACAGGAATACGGGACTTCCAGGCACTGCAAAATGCTGCAATTAATAGAATCATATCATAAGAGATACGATGGACGCCTACGCGGGAATCTGCATGGCACTTTAAGAAGAAGAAATTTCTATTGCTCGATACATGTTAGCTTTATGGTAAGCAGATAAATGGAATCATCCTGTATTAAAATTCAATTATCAATTACCAACTTAAAAATAAATTTCACATAAAGTAATTTTACAGTTAAGCCAATTTAAGTTTTTGATTGTATTGGCTTTTGTTATATTGGCATGATTCCTATTTCATATGAAAGCTGTTTACAGGATACCGATAGGTAAAAAAAGGCTATAGTACACCAAAAATTTTTAATTATCACAAGCAAATTCTCAAACGATGGACGCCTACGCGGGAATCTGTATGGCACTTTAAGAAGAAGAAATACCTGGGGGGATTTTAAAATCCAGTTATCACTGCATGGAAACGAATATTTTAAGATTTCATAAAAGATTTAATTAAATGCATGCCTAGATGCATAAATGCTGAGATCCAAAGTAGAGCAGAAAACACACGCTAGTAGTGTCGCACTTACACTAATAATTTTGCTACTAGCGTCTTATTTACACTATTTTTTTTTCAACCATACAATTTTGTTATAAAGTTTTAGGAATAATTTGAATTTTAATCTTATAAAGAAATATTTAAGCTAATTTATTTTTAAAGTACACGAATACGTTTTTTCTTGCTATTAATGTTATTAATTCAATGTCCATAAAAAATTAATAAAATTAATTCATTTATTATAATTATTTTTTTTAGTTTATTTTATTTTACTTTAACGAAACTAAAGACGAATATTTTGCTAAATTGGATATGTTATCTATTGTAAATGACATGCCTAAATTTTATTTTACAAAAGATCCTTTATATATCAAAAACGACACAAGAGCTACGCCTATAAGACTATAATAAAATAGTTATATATTTACATGTAGATTAAATATACTACAAAAGTACAACTTTATGCTGCTCTGCTATTTTGAAACATCCTACATAGTTATAAATGTCAAATTAAGTTTTGACTATTTTTATCCACTGTCAAAGAACTTACTTTAAGCAATCGGTGACTCACCCTGTACAATTGAAAAACCCAATCACGCAATTTAATTAAGCATATTCCGGGAAATAAATGTACAAATAAATTTAATTTAGAAGGCTTTTAAAGCTATTTAAATTAAACAGATGTTAGAGCACTATGAAGACCTCTAGCTTCCTTAGCAAGCATTTTCAAATAAGGTGCATTTTTTACAAACATTTTGAAAATTATAATTTAAATAGGTTTTAGTTACTTTAAATTTTTTTTGGGAGAACCAGCGATTTAAATTGACCTAAATTTTAAAAATATATACGTTTTAGCTAAATTTTTTAAACAGTGATCTTTTTAATATTTGTTTATCACAACCAATATAAAGCCCGAACCTCCTTGAAGTCAGAGACAAAGTGAAAATTGTAAGTTCAGGCTACATATATACATATATACATATATATATATATATATATATATATATATCTATATATATATATATATATATGTATAGATCAATATTGTTTTGAAGAAAGGCCAGGTCAAGAGTACCCACAACCGAAGAGCATGTATGAGAGCACTGATGAAAGTAGAGGAAGCAAAAGATGTGTGTACGAACCGTAGCAAGTGGTCTCTGCCTACCCCTATGGGAAAAAGGCGTGACTCTATATATATATATATATATATACAGTCACGCTTTTTTCCTATAGGGGTAGGCAGAGACCACTTTTTTTACTTATACTACGGTTTTTACACACATCTTTTGCTACCTCTACTTTTATCAGTGCTCTCATACATGCTCGTCGGTTGTTGGTACTTTTGACCTAGCCTTTCTTCAAAACAATGTTGATCTGATCGAGATATGTTTGCCGAGGTCGACATCTTCCGGCTTGTCTATTTACACTCACCTTATAAATTTTTTACGTCAATTTTCCTTCATCCATCCTTTTTACGTGTCCAAACCATGTAAGCATTCCTTTATCTATCTTTGTCACTACATCTTCTTTTATACCACAGCGTTTCCTTATCTTACTATTCTTCACTTTATCCAACCGAGTCACTCCGGCTATACTTCTCATACTACTTTTCTCCGTAGCATTAATACTATTTTCATGCTTTTTCTGCCAAACCCAACATTTACTACCATACATAAATGTAGGAACCTACACTGCTCTATGCACAGCGTGACGTGCCTTTTTTGACACCTTCTGGCTATTCATAAAGCTATGCAGTGCCCCATTTATTTGTTTTCCTGCCAACACCCTTCGCTTAATGTTACTGTCATACTTTCCATCTCTCGTAAACTTTGAACCCAAATATACAAACTCATTTACTTGTTCCACTATTTCTCCCTTTGTCAGAACCACACAGTTGGTCATGCTCTCTTCTCTTTCAAAGACCATTACTTTCGTTTTGCTTCATTTATCTTTATCTCTTTGATTTTCAGGGCATCATGCATAACAGTAACCATCGCCTGCAACTCCTTTTCAGATGACGCTAATATGTCTTGATTATCGACGTTAAAGAGGCATTTTCCAAACAAATCATTTATTTTCAATCCATACGCACTCTCTTTGAAATCTTTTAAACAATCGTCTATGTATAAGTTAAACAGCCATGGCGAAGCTACACATTTCTGTCTCACACTTTTTAGGATGTTAAACCAGTTCGTGTAAGGTTCGTTTATCCTGACACAAGCGTAAAGTGATTTCATTGCTTGTATTAAACTACCGCTCACCCCATACATAGACAATGTTGACCACTATTCACTCCTCACCACTCTGTGATAGGCCTTTTCCAAGTCCATAAAAGCGCAGTAGACCTTTTAACTTCTAGCCAAGAATTTTTCGACTATACCTCGTAATGAAAAAAACTCATCCATACTGATCTCCTTCCTCTTCTAAATCCTGCTTGCACATCCCATATCATCTTCTCAGTTTTATTCGTCACTCTTTTAATCAATATCTTTGTAATCAGTTTGTCGACTATGCTAAGTAAACTAATTCCTTGGTAGTTCTTACAGTCCTGCCGCAAACCTTTTCCCTTGTAAAGCGGCACGATAACGGCTTTGTACCAGTCTACAATTTTAAGTTCATCGTCAGTTGCACATAGTGTTAAGGCTACGATTAATTAATTTTTGATGGAGTTTTTATTGAAAAAATAATAATATTTCAGCTGATAATTTCATACGTTGCTAGTTTAATGCATCAGTGGAGAAAACATAAATAGGTAAGTACTTATTTTTTAAAACATTTTTATTTTTTACGTAAAATCCTACTATAGCTTTTAATATTACATACAAGAAACAATATCTGTGATGTTGGATATTAAAAAGGTTAGGCAAATATTATTTTATTATTTTTATTGTAACAATATCCAACATGTTTAATATTTAAACAGGTTTAGTTATAAAAATTTGTAGCAGCCTTTATAATTCAAATAGTCTAGATTATAAGTAAAATATTGATAAAAAAATAAAGATAACATGTGCAATAGAAAAATGTACTTCAACCGTTTTTCAGCACATGAAAAATTGCAATGTTATAAACAAATAAAGATAAAAAAAAGTATTTAGTTTTTGCTAATAACTCATAAAGTAGGTAAGTAGGTAAGATTCTTAAAGAAGAAAAATTTTTAAACAATATAGTCAAACTATATCTCAATTATTAATAATTTTAATTTAACGCTGAAAATAGGGCTCCTAACGGACGGTGAAGAGAGCGCGCGGCGCTCAAAAGTAAGTACATTATGTTAAATAATTTTTTTGATGGTATTAAATATTAATAAAAAAATTGAACACTCCAAAAAATTCAGTCCCGTGGAAAAAATCTTTAAGTTGATTTTTCACCAAATTTTATGGGATCTTCGCTATCATTGAAGACAACAAATAATAATTGGCTAAAAAACTTTTCGTCATAACAATTTTAAATTGTTTATATGTTAAATCTCATTGGACAAATTATATTAAACAAAAATGAATTATAGCCAGAGGTTAAATTATTTAAAAAAATTGTTCAGTCACCTTTTAACATAAAAATATCTAAAACATGTAGATAATTATCAGCTACATAAAAAGGTGACTGGCAATCTTTAAAATCAGAAATCTAAATATGTACAACCACAGTTTGGATCTCTTGCTCCTCTCACATGCTAAGATTTTGGACGTACCGAGATTTTGCCGTAGGTACGGAAAAAATTACTTGTCCTTTCATACTAAATGAATTTTCTCACTTTGTACAATTTGATAAGAAATATTATACATTGACATAAAGTGTTGCTATTTTTCAAATTTAAATAACCAAAGCTGAAAATGTACTTCGAGTTCAGTCTTTACATTCTGGCCCTTTTTTGACCAAATGGACAGGTTAAAAAATGTTTTTATACCAAAAAATTGAGAACACCAAATAGTACAATGTGAAGGGAATTAATATTTTCGCCACTATTAATGGCAACGTCTCTTTCTTGCGGATAATCATGTTTGACCGTCATTGGTGGGGGCCTGTACTCGGGAGGACAGGGCAGTTGTTTCGCTGACAAAGATAAAAGATTCTTTTTTTGATTATTTTTATAACTGTCTTTTGATTGTTCGTGTACATCGTTCGTTTGCTTTTCACGCGTAAATGAATCGTCTTTTGGTGGGCACACTAGATTTTCAGTTGGTTCCTTCGATGAAATTTTGTCAGATTGAAATGAACATTCCAATGTTTCCAAAGACCGGCGAATGTGTGGTTGAGCAGTTTTTTGATAAAGAATGTAGATCCAATCTAGCCTGCAGTCACAGCTGAATCTGTTACCTACAACAACACAAAATTCATCAACACTTTCATTGCTTAGTCGCGTAAATAGTAATGGAAAAGTTAGGTTAAGTTAGGTTTCAAAATTGCTTTATTGAACTATATTTTGTAGCAGAATTGGACTTTTTAATTAGACTTAATAAGATTTAGTATTTTTTATACCTAGAACATTTGAGGTCTTAAGCGTGAAGTGATAATTTTTCAAGTGTTTTTAAAATATTAATTATACCATCAGAATTAATATTTTTGGTGGTTTTATAGTTTTATGCTATTTCTCAATATCGGTCCAATCTCCCAATAGACATCCCATTTGAATGTTTTTTTTTTTAAAACGAACATAGGAAATAAAATAAATTTTTGGATAATTTCATGCTGTGGTGTTAATTTTGTCCAGAAAGTTTAATGCTATCTGTTTTTATAATATACTACACGTTCTTCTTATATGTCTAATATTTCATACAATCTTAGTCTCGAATTTAAAATTAAATATAAGTAGGTAGCTATACAAATATTGGTATTAAAAGCATTTTTTACATAGCAACTTTTATACCTATAGGCATTTAATTTGTAATATATTTTGCTAAAGCTTTCTTTCCAGCATTATTTTTAATTTCATGCAACTCATACACCTAGATTATCTTTTACAGGTTTTCTACATTTTTGCTGTTTAAAAATCGTTTTTCCATTCACTTTATTTTCGTAAATACTTTACATACATACATAGTCACGCCTTTTTCCCGTAGGGGGAGGCAGATACCACTTCTTTTGCTTGTTCTGCTTTCATCAGTGCTTTCATATATGGTGAACGGTTGCTGACACGCTTGACTTGTACTTTATTTAAAACAATTTCAATCTAATCGGGATATGTTCGCCTACGTTAACATCTACCGACTTACCCATTTACACTCGCCATATAAATATGTTCAGCTCAAGCAGTAAATTTTATAATATAGTAAGCTTCATCGTAGTAATATATTCAGCCCAGTCGTGGCCTTTGTCGGAGGAACAAATTCAGTTTAATTTTAAACCTAGTTGTGATAATATATTAAGTTTTATCGAGGTTGCCGAAGACCTAAAGTTGGTATTGTGAGGTGCTTTAACAACACTATATATTAAGTTTTGTCGAGGTGATCGAGAATCTACAAAAGCAAATTACTTATTCAAATTGGCATTATCGTTTCTTCTTCTTCTTCCTTCTTTAATGTAAGCAATTTGCTTGTTTTTCTCCACCTCTTGCGGGGTCTTCCAACGCTTCGGCGTCCTAAGTGCGACTTTTCTCTAGTTATTTTGACTATCTGTCGTCATTCATCCGGTCTATGTGTTCGTTCCACTCTCTTTTTCTACCCAGTATCCATTCATTTACATCGTCTATTTTACATGTTCTTCTAATGTCCTCGCTTCTCTCCCTGTCAAAAAGTGTTTTTTCAGCGATCCTGCGCACTATTTTCATTTCGGTGGTTTCTAATATTCTCTTTGTGTTCGATGTATCTGGTCTAGTTACCATTGTGTATGTTAATATAGGTCGGATGACTGCCTTGTAGATTCGGGATTTGGTCTCGATTCCGATATATTTGTTTCGGAGGATTGTATCGTTCAGGTAAGCTGAGGTTCGTGCTGCTTTTGCCGCTTGGTTTCTTACCTTCGCCTTGATATCACCATATCCTGATATTTCTATGCCTAGGTATTTAAATTTTATCTCCAATCAACAATCTTTATCAACAATAACCAGTTTGCATCTGATAGGTGTTTTTAAAGTGATCATGCATTTCGTCTTTGCTGCAGATATCTTCATTTTTAGACTTTTTGCCGTTCTGCTGAATTTTAATAGTAATCCCCGTAGGTCATCTTCGTTTTCTGCAATTAGAACAGCATCATCGGCAAAACATAGGATTTTAACGTCTTTGTTCCCCATTTTATATCCTTTCAGGTTACGAGTGCTTTTTATTATTTCGTTTATAACGATGTTGAACAATAAGGGGCTAAGGGAATCTCCTTGTCGAATACCACTATTTACAGGAATTTCTTCGGTAGATGTGCCATTAATTTTGGCTTGTATTTTGTTTCTCTGGTAAATATTTTCGATGGTTTTTATGATGTTGTATGGGATTTGCCTGTTGTATAGAAGGTGTACCACATCCTCCAGTTGTAATCGGTCAAACGCCTTTTCCAGGTTTATAAAACACATGAAGGCTGGTTTTTTATACTCAATGGATTTTTCAGTACAAATATCGCATCAGTACAAGATTTTTCTGATCTGAATCCTTGTTGTTCATCGCCCAATGTGGTGAGTTCATTCATTTTATTTGTTATAATCTTTGTTACTAGCTTAAATGTTGTATTTAGAAGGTTTATGCCTCAATAGTTTGCGGGTATCTTTTTGTCTCCTTTTTTAAACATTAAGATTGTGGTGCTTAGGCGCCATTCGTCCGGAATTTTTTGATGTAAAAGGATTTTGCGAATTATGGCTGTTAGCTGCTGTTTCGGGCTGCTCCCGCTGTATTATCGTTTAGTTTTACTTATTCTCGCCATCAAGACGGAGACAGACGAGTAAGTCCCGGCTTTTCGCAATTTCAGGAGTAGCATTAAAGGTAAGTGGCATCCCTAGCTCTTTTCCTCTTTTTAAATATTTCCTAGTCTTTTAGTTAAGGCAAGTATAAGGGTAAGGCGAAGAAACGACAAAGGTGACTTCTGTTTTCGGGTAATCATTGTAATTTTTTTGATTTAAATCAAACCTGGTCGAAAACAATCTATATTAGCTATTTCTAGAAACTCGTTTTTTAATTCAAGATACCCTTTTTCTAATATATTTACATCAGAATGACACTGATAATACAGTTCTTTTTTAAATCGAACAAATATTTTTTCTTTTTTGCTTTTACCATTCTGAAAACTTTTGCATTTCTTTTATTTTCATAGTAATAACGCTAAAAATAACACAGAACGTGATTTACGTTCTTTTTTCTTCTTCTTCATGGCCTTCCGAGCTATTAGAATACTGTGAGGGCGACTATAACCCTAAAAATTTAGCTGTTTTTCCAAAAGGAAATTTTTTTAGTCAGCACCGAATTTTACATTCCATAAAAACGTGGCAAAAACCTTAAAATTTAACAATTAGTTTGGAACAGACCCACATAGTAGTATCATCCTGTTGGTGCTTCTAATGTGATTAGTTATTAGGACTTGGTCGATAAATTTATTATTGCTAGTAAGTATATTAAGTTCATTAATAAAAACCTTTACAACCATTTAGGTATAATAATAATATTTTATATAGAAATAATTTTGGAGTAGAAAAATTAAATTTTTAAACAATGTAGAGTAAGTTGGGTATTTTCTTTACTAAAAAGTTGTGTTTTAACAATAGATTTCATTTAAAAACGAGAGCCCCAGCAAAAAAATTAAATTATTTGACTCGAATGGATTTTTTTTATTAAACATGACTTTTCATATACTTCTTTGAAAATACGCTAGCAAACCAACGCCCTAATTTTTGATCTCGTAAAGTTTACTTTATTTAAAATTTAAATTGGATACATGTTATCGTTTAACCTAATATAGATTTTAGAGAACAGAGTTAAACATATTTTAAAGCTATTTTAATTAAGTTGGTATCTCGATACGGAAGTTTTTTCTTTGATAAAAGAAAAAAATTATAAAAGACTTGCTATTAGCATTTATTTTTATCGATTCTTTATAGAGCGGTAGCAGACATATCTTTTTTTACAGACACTTCCATGGGCTCTTCCACAGTCCCTTCATTAGTTGTGTCAATAAGTACTACAAGGAGATTCGATCTTATCAACTTGAACGTAATTACATGTTCTGATCATGTGATTTGCTGACGTTTCCGGTGGTGTATTCTTTGCCCCTGTATAGCCGTATAGCGTCTCCGTTAACTATGGATTACAAATGTGAAAATTGTCATGCAGAATTTTATCATAAACAAAATTTAACGAGACACAAATCCCGAGTTCATAAAATAAAATCGAAAGCTCTAACCTATTTTTCGTGTGTTCATAGGTATATATATTTTTTAATGTGTATACATTTAAAAAAAAAAAGATCAAATAAATTTCAGTAGAAAACTAATTTTGCTTTTTTTTTAAATTTGGTAGAACCAAAATATCTAGAAAGAAGAGAAAATAAAAGTTTAAACTAGCTTCAGTTAAGGAAATAATGTCTCAAATTTTGAATCATTTTCTACAGTCGAAAGAAAAATTTGATTCAAAAAAAGTATCTAAATAAATAATTTCTCAAACTGTATCAACAACTAAATTTTATTTGAAAAATTACAAAATTGTTCCTCTCTTAGTATTACATGATTTTAAGTAGAGGCATAGTATATTTAAAAATATTTTTTTTAGAATATAAGTTGGTTGATCCATAATTCAAATCGTAAATCTAATTAAAGACAACTAATTAAAGACAACTGTGAACAATTTAAAATAACATGTACTTTGATGATAAATTAACCGTTTAAATTATTCGGATTTCTAAGCGTTTACGATACCATGCAAACATGTAATCTGATGTAAACATTAGAGAACGAAAACGGAAATATGCCTTGAAACGACAGCAAATCACATAATCAGAACATTCAATCACGTCCAAGTTGGCAAACCCGTATTCGCGAGCTCTAGACGCCTGTATTAAAATGGTTACGTGATTGGGGTTGCCTAATCTAGTACCCTCGGATAGACTAGGTCGAAACACAAGTGTGGTTCTAGTCTTCAGCCAAATAAAAAAATAATAAAACTGTGACAAAAAAACGCATTACCCACTACATATATTTTTTAAATAAATTTTCTGCATGCGTTCATGGTGTAAAGAATAACAATTGATTAAATGTTAATTGAAAAACTCAGCAATTTTTTGCCCTCCATTAAAAGGAATACATTCTACGGATCGTCAAAGCATGCTTCTAAGGCTGAGTGCTGACTAGCACGTTGCGTCGTCGCAGCGTCAACGCTGCGTTGTTTGCAGAGCTGTAGATGTAAGAAGAAATTAACTAAGGAATTAACTACCAACGGGATAACCCCTATTAACACCAGTAGTCTACTGTTAATACAAGGTTGATTGATAAGCCCTGTAAATGGTTTCATGTGGATGGTTGAAATCTTGGATTTTCATCGCATGGATACACAGTCTAAGTTCTTTTTCTGATTTATGTGACAGTTGTAACTCTTTTATATACAGGGTGATTCATTAAGAATGGTCAATCTCTAAACTGGAGAAACTACACACCAAAATATGGCGATTGAGCTTAACATGTCTCATACAAATGTTGCAGGTTTACGAGATACAGGGTATTTAAAGTTGGAATTTTAATTTGAAATTACTTAATAATTTTGTGATTTTAAGCAGCATCGTCTTAAAAATTGGCAACTTTATGTTTTTTGGCATGAAAATTACGAATTTTGTGCTGAATTTAGCACTATTTATACAGGGCATTAGTTACACCCTGTTACTTATCATATCTTTTTTTCCTAATGAGTTATGGCTAAAATAACTAGAAAATCTAAAAAGGCAGTTCAATTTTGAATACTCTTGTTTATTTCATATTTCAGTTTTTAAATTATTTGCATTTTAAACATTCAATGAATTTTGTTTATTGTGAAATGAATTTATTTCTTTAAATTACTACTATGCGGGGTAACAACAGTAAAGACAACAAATAACAGTCAGAAACAGTAATAAAAAAAAATCAAAGTAAATGGTCAAAATGCCCACCTTCCACTTCAATACACTTTGTAAGGCGTCTCCTTAAAGATCTTTGAATATTAAATAACATTTGTCGATTATTTTTAATAATATTAGCAGCTTTTTAAATTTTTTGTCGTGATACTTCGATGAAATTAATTGTATCTTTGTAAACCATGTCCTTCATTTGTGACCATATTGAGAAGTCTAGAGGGTTTAAATCTAGACTTCTAGGTGGCCAAACAAATTCACTGCCACGCCCAATCTACCGGTAAGGAAAATGTTCATTCAGGTATTGCCGTACTGGCAGAGAAAAATGTGGCGGCGCCCCATCTTGCATAAACCGCCTTATGGCTAGTGGTTCATCTTCTAGAAGTGTGTTTAACTGTTGTTCAAGGAAATAGAGGGACCCGTTCAGATTAAAAGGAAGTTCAAAAGCACCAATAAAAAAACCAGATATCCCACCACACCAAATATTTACTTTGAATTCATGCTGAAAATGTCATTCCTTTAGAGCATGTGGATTTGTGGATTTTTTCCCACAAATGATTTTTTTTCCAATTAAAAACATCTCGTCTAGTAAACGTCGCCTCATCGGTAAAAAGAAGGTAATTAAAAAATCCTGGTTTTCGTTTTGTTTATCTAGCATAAATTGAGCAAACTGTAGGCGAACTGGTAAATCTTAAGGTATCTTAAGGACTGAGTCCTTAGCCGACCAGCGAAGACTACGCATTGAAAATTCCAAGTGAGAACTTGGCGAAATGTCTGCCAAAAACCAAACCATTTATATATATATATATATATATATATATATATATATATATATATATATATATATATATATATATAAATATTTTATTTTCTTTAACCATGTATAATAAGTTATTTTTATTTTTTTTCTTGGGTTTGTGGTTACAAAATGAAAATATATAATTTACTTAATATAACGTTTCGCCCCTTGATTGGGAGCTTTATCTAAAATTGTTTATTGTTAAATTGAATATATATATATATATATATATATATATATATATATATATATATATATATATATATATATATATATATATGGGAAAAATGTATAACTGATTTTTAAAAATTATCTAATTCTGCTGTATGTCACCTATATTATAGGACCATTAACAAGCATCTGCATATTGTTACCCGGAATGGGGTATTATACACGATTATGTATCAGATGTAATTCAATACCTGTCGCAACATATAGCCAGAGGAGTAGTTGTTTTTTGATACATAATCGACCCAAATGGTCGACATACAGCAGAATTGGATGATTTTAAAAAATCAGTTATACATTTTTTCCATCTATTGACGCTGTAGAAAAATTTTTATAGTCTACTATAATAATATTATAGTTTTCTATAAATTTTGCAGATATATATATATATATATATATATATATATATATATATATATATATATATATATATATATATAAGCTAAATAGCAATAAGGCAATTGATCTATATGGTCCGTCAAATTAAATTTATTTGAGAATTCAAGATTACATCCCTGAGAAAGAATTTTTTTGTTTAATTATTTTTATTACCGACTACTCTTTGCCAAAGGTCGGTTAAAATTATTACGTCTTGTGTTGTATTGCTATAATCAACCCATTGCATTTCTGGAATTCTCAACACCTAGTGAATTAATTGATAGTCATATTATTTTTAAAATTATTCCTAGCAGCATTGAATTATCTGCTTGTTTAATGCTTTTTTTTTGAAGTGATAACTTCTTAGGGCACGCTGTGAACTTTTTTTGTAATGGGTAATGGGTAAGTTCTGCTTTTGCTGCATTAAAATGGTCCAAGGAGAGGTGTCGTTTTTAGCAGATGTTATGGACACCATAGCGTGTCTTAATAACTCTAATGGTTCTCCCCCCGTTAAAAATTGCATCAATTTGTGTTAAAAAATCATTAAAAACTGGACTGAAAGCTGGTTTGATCAAAGAGAACGGGGAAAGGTTTAAATTAGGTTTTGGTTTGCCGATAACGGAGGCTCAAAGACGAAGAAAAAATAGAAGCAGAAGCCGTAGACGACGTAGCCAAAAGCGACAAAACCGAAAACGAGGTAGCCGAAAACGAAAAAGTCGAGGTAGGAAGAAAAGCGCCATATTGAAAGAAGATCAAGCAAAAAGCGGAAGAAAGAAATCGAAAACATTCAAATCTGGTACTGATGTTTAATATATGATTTATAATAAAGCGTTAATAAAAATAATGCATTATTCATAAACTATGGAAATCTGGAGACAATATTTTTCAGATTAAAAATAATATTTTCACGCGCGTTAATACTTAAGTTTTCACTTCTGCCGGCACTCCCAGAGTGCAACCCGTAAATTCTTTTTTTTATTTTTTTTTATGAAAATAGTCGCAAAAAGGGTAGACCTATCGTGTGGGCCACGGACGGCCTGCACTGCGACTATTAGAAGGGGAAGGGATTATAGAAAGGAAATGATTGTGAACACGCTTTTTAAAAAGTTGCAGGTCATAGTTCTCTGGAAAAACTGATTTTGGAAGCTTATTCCATTCCGTAGCAGCCAAGAGTTTTTATTTCTCTGGAGCATCTGCCATGGAAATATCTGTAAAGCAATTTAATACACTTTATGATGCATTTGGTTTATACTTATAATCAGTGCGAGAGACATTGAATAATTAGGTTTTATTAAAGTTTGTCAACGATTGGTACAGTAAATAATATTGTCTAGTCGTTGGCAATCAGTTGGCGATCAGTTTGTTCATTGACATATAACTACGATTTATGTACGAATATCTCGACCGATATTTAATGGTGGCTATGAAATTTATTTGAGGGTATCACTGAATATCACAGAACACAAATGAATGGTCTATTTGATATTCTGACGTTCAATAAGCCGTTATTACCTAGTTGTGAAAACGGTAATACTCTACAAAGGAAAATAAATCAAACACCGTTAAATTTGATTTACGGTAAATATAAACTGGCAGTGGCAACTGCGAAATAGATTTTTAAGCGATACTTTGAAATATATATATATATATTTCTGTGTCGGTTGACCATTTTCTCAAATTTACCATAAATATGTGTTCCCCAAAGGCAAGCTAAAAACCGTCTGAAGAACTTAACATTTTTTTATGAAAAAAAAAACGAAAACTGCTACAATTTCCTTAGCACAAAAATATTTGTTGCATTTCCAATTAATAATTCTCAGTCTTTCAAAACAATCGTGAGAAAATTTCCATTGTTAAATAATAAAAAGCTTGTTTTAACGTAGGTCGGAATGGGGTTCTTAAGTTAAAAATGCAAATGTAAATATTTACAAATTTAGTGCTCTAAGGGATATTGAAATTAAATGTACGTATAAAGGACACTAATAGATATATAGGTATATTCCAATTTTTTAAATAATTGCATTACAACTAATTTTATTTAAGTTTCAAATAAATAAATTTTAATTTTGGTTTTTAGCGTGTTTGATTGAGCGGAAAAATGTCATAAAAATCAAGAGACCAAGAGAACCTTATTAAAGTGATAACTTCTTATGGCACGCTGTGAACTTTTCGCGTTTCCAAAAGAGTAACGAAATATTAATATTTTTAAATAAAGTTGGATACTCGGGGGGATTTTAACCTGAATACACTGACGTGCTAAACATATAGCTGTACCATTCAGCCACCGCGCCCTCTTACTTCAAACGTCCAAGATTAGATATACAAATTATATTTGTGATGTCATGTTTATTAAAGAATGTTCATCATTATACTTATGATATATTATACATAAAATAAATAACCTGTTCACTTTTATAAAAAATTTTGATTATGTCACTAATTTACCAAAAATTTTGTATTCATTTATAATGCTTACCCAAATGATTATTTTAATTCTAATAATAAACTAAGTATTTGTTACGTTCAATATTTAATAGTTTCTACGCAAATCATTTAAAGTTATTACTTCTATCGGGCGTCCCGAAACGCACGCCCTTTTTGTTATTATTATTATTAAACTATTTTATGGGTAAAAATTCACTTCTAAAAAAGTGACTCTCACACAGTTTGCCATTTCAGTACAGATTTATAATAGGTTGGTATTAATAAACCAAGGATTATAGTTAAAAATTTAAAAAACTAAAGATAATATTTTCTTAAATTATAAAATAAAGTTGATTCATGCGATGCAAATGTCAACAACGTTTGTTCTTTTGGTAAAGGTTAAGTGCATTGGGCCAAAGGGATTTACATTAAATTTTCACAAATGCTCTAAGACATGATAAAATCAATATATTATTAAAAAATTTGACGCGGAAAGATTTTTATTTTAAAAAAATTGTAAAACGGTACTCACCGGATGGATTATTTAACAAATCTTTTCAATTTAAATGTACTGTCTGCTCTAATTACAGGGAAGTAACATTGCTAAACACTGCATATTAAGTATTAAATAAAATACTTTGTGTACGTATCCGCCCTTATGTTGATAAGCTGGTAGGACAGTACCAAGCGGGATTCATGGGAGAAAAATTAACAACCAACCAAATATCATGCCCAAGACAACTCCTAGAAAATACCTTAGAATATATCATAGAAATGCATCACATATTCATAGATTTTAGGGTCGCCTACGACTCTATCAACAGGAAAGAATTATACAAAGCCATGCGGGAGTTTGAAATACCACACTAATTAATAGAACTAGTGCAGATGACAATGCAAAGAGTACAATGTAGAGTTCGCATAGGTGAACACACATCGGAGAAGTTTGAGACGTATAACGGATTATGTCAGGGTGATACATTATTATGTAGTCTCTTTAATTCGGCATTGAAAAAAATTGTGGGACTTTCCAATATAACCACAAATGGTACAATTTTTATTAAGTCGTGTCAAATTCTTGCTCACGCTGACGACATTGACATAATAAGTAGATCTGAAACAGGAGTTAAAGAAGCCTTCGCAGCACTAAAAAATACAGCAAAAGGAATGGGACTATCGCTCAACATGGAGAAGACGAAATATATTCTCGCAACAACAGAGCAAGACCGACGTGGACAAAATTCCCTGAGAATTGGCGACGATAGAATCCGTCGACCAATTTGTATATATTGGATCCGTGGTAACCAGAGACAAAAATACCTCTAATGAGATACGTAGGAGATTTTAGTGCTAACAGATGCTATCGTAAGGTCCATAAAAATGGGGAGACTTAGATGGCTGGGACATGTGATGCGAATAAATGCCAATGACCCCTCAAGAAAGACCCTCCTAGACAAACTAATAAAAAAACGTAAACAAGGGAGACCAAGGACTCGATACATGGAGAATATCGAGGATGACTTGAAAGTGATTGGAGTTAGAGGATGGCGAAAGAAGGCGTCTGACAGAAACGAATGGTCACAAATTCTACAGCAGGCTAAGGCCCACCCAGTGCTGTAATGCCATAATGATACCGATAACACTTCCAAATACACACAAATAGAAATTCATAAGCAGAATAAACTTTAAAAAGTATAAAAAAAGTAAAAATCTACTCTAATAAAACATACACAATTAATTTGTTTTGACAATGAAAGCCCTCATATTTAACTTAAACATTGCAATGTTGCCAAATCCATTTCAGATTTAGGCATATCAGAAAAACCATTATAACAATACCTGAGTACCCGTTTGCATATTCTGACTTACATAACTTTTGTATTTAACAAAAAATTATCTAATCCCTTCAGATTTTCGTTATTTGAGTCTATTGACATTGATTTATTTACGTTAAAATATTTAAATACACAAAAAATAAATAAACTTAAGAATTAAAGTCACATACCCAATGATCAATACCCGGGGTACTCGGGTACCCATATGTAAGAGTTTAGTACAAAATGTTATCGCAAACTGGTTTACATGATTTTCGCGTTTTTCTCCGTTTTTATAGACATCCTGGTAACAAATATAACATGATCCTACAACAATTTTTCGTCCAGTGGAATCTGTCTGTTGAGAAGACCCACCCGACTCACTTGATGTTGTTGCTCTGTTGTAGAATTTATTGGTTTTCCATAGATGCTTTCGATTGCTCTTCGAGTGGTGAAATTAGGTTTTCTCATGTAGATGACTAGTCTTTGGGTAATCCTGAGTGAGATGAGTTTTCCCAGAAGTGAATTCCTTAAATCATTCCATCACAATGTCCGGAAATACCCTTAAATCAAGTCCCTCCATCTCGATTTTATGAGTCACGGTGCCTAATAATATGTTTTGGCATGACCATGTTGCTAACATCGCAAAGTCAGCAAGCCAGAGGCTGGAGAGCTAGAAAGTTTTTTACTCCTAATCAACTGTTGACGACGTACAAGGCTCAAATCCGACCTCTGGTGGAGTATTGCTCGCACATTTGAGGTTTAGCATCAAATCATTCTTTTAGTTTACTAGATTCCATTCAGAAAAGAGCCATTTGGTTGATAAATAGCTCAACTCTCACAGATACCCATCACCTACTAGAACACAGAAGAAAAGTTGCAAACCAGACATTTCAACTTCCATGGCAGATGCTCCAAAGAAATAAAAACTCTTATACTAGCCTTTTTGCGACTATTTTTGGTAAAAAACAAAAAGTTGTATTGTGACATTTTTCATGCAGGTATTAAAATTCTGTTATTGAATAAATAACCCATGCGGGTACCCAGGTAACCCGGCTATTAAACAACGTTGTAACTACTGGGTATTGACAAAGGGGTAACTTTAAAAAAAATCAGTTAATATAACAATCCAATTTTAGAACTTATTATAAAGTGAGTGCAAACTGGATTTAGAAGAGGAAAGAAGTGTATGAATCAGGTCTTTTCATTACGAGGTATAGTCGAAATTTTTTTTGCTAAAAGTCAAAAGGTCTACTGCACTTTTGTAGACTTGGAAAAAGTCTACGACAGAGTTGTGAGGAATGAATTGTGGTCGACATTGTCTATGTATTGGGTGGTCGGTAGTTTAATACGAACACTGAAATCACTTTACAAGGATTTCACTGCTTGTGTTAGGATAAACGGAACTTATATGGACGATTGATTAAAAGATTTGAAAGAGAGTGCGTATAGAATAAAAATAAATGATTTGATCGTCAGATACCTCCTTTACGCCGATGGATCAGGTCATATTGGCGTCATCTGAAGACGAGTTGCAGCCAATGGGTAATATTATGCTTTATGCCCTGAAAATTAAAGGAATAAAAGTAAATGTGAATACAAGCAAGACTCAAATAATGGTTTTTAAAGAGAAAAAAGCATGACAAACTGCGAGGTGCTAATTAAAGAAGAAAGAGTGGAACAAGTAAATACATACATAGATAAAGTCACGCCTTTTTCCCATAGGGGTAGGCACAGACCATTTCCATCCACTTGCTACGGTTCTCACACACATCTTTTCTTTCTCTACTTTCATCAGTGCTCTCATACACGCTCGTCGGTTGTTGGTACTCTTGACCTGGCCTTTCTTGAAAACAATGTTGATCTGATCGAGATATGTTTTCCGAGGTCTACCTCTACCGATTTGTCCATTCACACTCGCCTTATAAGTTTGTTTCGTTTTAGTAGGGTTTTAAATTTGTTTCAAATAGCAATTGCAAAAAATTGCAAAATACTTAATTATATATTGTCTAAAAACAAAATAACATGTTATTTAAATTTCAGTCATTTATTTACACTCGCCATATAAATTTGTTTCGTCAATCTTCCTTCATCCATCCTTTTTACGTGTCCAAACCATCTAAGCATTCCTTCATCTATCTTTGTAACCACATCTTCTTTTACACCACAGCGTTCTCTTATTTCACTATTCTTTACTTTATCCAACCGAGTCACTCCGGCTATACTTCTTAGACTACTCATCTCCGCAGCATTATTCCTATTTTCATGCTTCTTCTGCCAAACCCAACATTCACTACCATACATAAATGTAGGAACCAACACACCTCTATGCACCGCCAGACGTGCCTTTTTTGACACTTTCTGAATGAGTTTATATACTTAGGTTCGAAGTTTACAAGGGACGGAAAGTATGACTGTGAAATTAAGCAAAGGGTGTTGGCAGAAAAACAAATAAATGGTGCCCTGTATAATTTAATAACGAGCCAAAACGTCTCAAAATGCTGCGGAGATGAGTAGTCCGAAAAGTAAAGCCAAAGTGATTCGGTTATATAAAGTGAATAATAGTGGGATAAGGGAACGCTGTGGTGTAAAAGAAGATATGGCTACAACGACATCTAAAGGAATGCTTAGATGGTTTGGACACGTATCGAGGATGGATAAAGGAAAATTGACGAAACAGATATATAAGGCGAGTGTGAATGGGCAAGTCGGTAGAGATCGACCTCGGCGAACATATCTCGATCAGGTCGACATTGTTTTAAAGAAAGGTCAAGTAAAAAGTACCAACAACCGACGAGCATGAATGAGACCACTGATAAAAGTAGAAGAAGCGAAAGATGTGTGTAAGAACCGTGGCAAGTGAAAGGAAAGTGGTCTTTGCCTACTCCTACGGGAAAAGGGCGTGACTATATGTATGTATAAAGTGTTTTCCCTTTGTAAAATAAACAGAAGAGTGGAGAACATGCGCGCGTTTCTATTGTTTGGTAAATCTGCTTATAGAAAACTCTATAAAGTTACACATAATTTTTTTTTCATAAAACTAAACAAAAAAATTGGGAACAAGTACGTGTTTTCTACTCTTCTGTTAATTTTTTACAAAAGTTATGTGTAAACATACATATCTTTCCATAATAAGTTCTATTTAAGTTTTTAAGAGAGCTGTCATTTGTCAAATAAAAATTATTAATTTGTATTTTATTTAAAACAATTAAAGATTATATTTTTATCTTTTTTAAACTTTTTGAAGCTTATTCTGTTTATAAATTGCTACTTGTAAGTAAGTTTGAATTGTAAAAATATGTTAAATAAGCCATCCAACGTATTAAATTTGTCTGTTTTTTGCTTGTGACCCAAAAATTACCGTTCTAAACATTTTTCGGAACGGTAACAAAAAACATACCCACTTATAAACTTTTTACATGCTTATCAATATTTAAGAAACCCTACTAACAAACTAATGCTAATAACCCTAGAGGGTAAAGCAATACTTATTAAATAAAAAAAATTGATTGTCCTGAAAGTGGTTATCGACGTACCTATTAAAAAAATAGAAAAAAGTCTTTCTGCGTCATTTTTTTTATTGTTTTTATCATATTTAAGAGCATTTGTGAAAATTTTATGTAAATCCGTACTGATTTTTTTCGCCGTTTTTATCTTTTTGATGTACAAAGTGTTTTGCAAATGCTTTAAATATTTTTTTTAAAAGTAAGCTTATATTTTTTAAAAAAAATACGTTTAATTTTTAACTTCGATAAATTAGAAAAATGAATTTACCAAGGAATTTAAATGCACAAGAGATAGTGCAGGCCTTAGTTTTATTGGATGAGGGATATTTCAAAGTAATGTAGCCAATTTTTTAAACAATAATCGTTTCACAATAAGTCGTATGGTAAGACGCTTGAATAAAGTAAAAAATTATTCTAGAAGGCTAGGGCAAAGACGACAACGATACACTAACGACCGAGATGAACGTTTTTTTAAACAATAAGCTTTAAGAAACTAGTTATGTAATCAAAAACGAACTCGAAGCTTTCCGCAATGACACGATTTCTTCTTAAACGGTTTAAAGACGCTTTAATGAAGCTGGATTAAACAGTAGGAGACCACTCTTGCTTACTAGAGAAAACAAAGTTTCCAGGTTACGTTTTGTTGGAAATCATCGAAATTATTCTGTGGATAATTGAAAAAAAGTTTTATTCGCAGATGAATTTGGGGTTCGTCTAAAACATCCAGATAGTCGTGAACGTGTCTGGCAAAGACCAAGAGAGAGGTTTGCTCCTTGCAATATCTCTACAAGGATTTCATTCCGCGGTAGCTCTGTTATGTTCTGGTGGTATATGCTTTGATGCTGGCATAGAATTAGTTTCTGTCCTTAAGAAATCCATGAATGCTAATGACTATCTTGAGAAAATTGTATGCCTTTCGGTCCTTTCTTGGAACCAAATTTCCTGTTTTTACAAAACAACACTCGACCTCACTCAGCTGGAGAGGTACGCGATTATCTTAATCAAATTCGTATATCAGTTATGCAGTGATTTTGCTGCGTGGAACACGAAACGGCTGAACATATACTATATTTATGCTCCGGCCTAAAAAAAAATAAGGTTCAACGTATTTTGTTTTACCAAACTAAAACCTACCGATTTCAAGTAAATATCACCCAATACAACCATGAACTTCGTGAGAAGGGCTGGATTGTGCGGTGAACCGCAACCTCTAGGGGTAAGACACAATAGAGCTACTAAAGGTCGCAGGGAAGAGGCGACCTACGCCCAACACACATGATGCCTAACCTAACCGATGCAGTGGTCATCTAAAAGCCCGGATCTGAATCAGATCGAACATTTATGGTATAACCTTGAGAAAAATGTTAAACGTCAAACCTGAGGCAACTTCCATTTATCACAGCACGAGACAAAATTTCCTAAGATGAAATCCAAAATTTAATTAGAAGGATGCCTAGACGTATAAATGCTTGTGATCCGAAATAGAGCAGGCAATACACGCTACCAGTGTCACACTTGCACCATTAATTTCGCTACAATTATACTATTTACACCATCATTTATTTTTCTTGTAAATACAATTTTGTTATTAAGTCTTTAAAATAATTTAATTTCCAATCTTACACAAAAAAAATTTAAAACTAAATTATTTTCGAAGTATCCGAATACGGTTGTTTTAATGTCCATAAAAAATTATTAAAATAATTTAATTAAAACAATGATTTAATATATTGTTGCGTTAATTTTGTTAATAGATTTATTTAGTTAAGTTTTAATTTAAATAAATGACTGGAATTTAAATAACATGTTATTTTGTTTTTAGACAATATATAATTAAGTATTTTGCAATTTTTTGCAATTGCTATTTGAAACAAATTTAAAACCCTACTAAAACGAAACAAATTTATAAGGCGAGTGTGAATGGACGGAAGTCGGTAGAGGTCGACCTCGGAGAACATATCTCGATCAGATCAACATTGTTTTGAAGAAAGGCCAGGTCAAGAGTAACAACAACCGACGACCATGTATGAGAGCACTGAGTACAGGCGGCAAAAGATGTGTGTAAGAACCGTAGCAAGTGGAAGGAAGTGATCTCTGCCTACCCCTATGGGAAAAAGGCGTGACTTTATGTATGTATGTTAAAACCCTTTTTACGGACTTTTAAGTTGTTTTAATTTAAACAAGAAAAAAAAAATTATTGGGCTAGACTAAAAATTGGACATACTGGAATAGCCCATGGACATCTGATGGCCTCTGAAGACCACCGCTTTTGTACAACCTGCAAAATGTCCCAATCAAAGTAAAACATATCCTCATCGAATGCCCACATTTTGCCACAAATCCTAGAAAACACCACATCGATAGAAACCTAGCAGAAATGCTTACTGATTGATAAAAAAAAATACTGTTTTCTTCCTAAAAGATATTGCATTATCTTACATGGGTTTCTGGGCACACAAAGATAGATGGCAACGAGGTAGCCGATGAACTGGCAAGAAATGGGACCCTGGTGGAACCAAGAAGCCAGTTGATCGGATTGCCAATTGCCAAAGGGAAACTAATCCTTGAGCAAGAACATATAACTCAGTGGAATGCAAATACTAGCTGCAGAACATCAAGACAACTGATAAAAAACCTCTCCAGAAGAGGGCAGACGCACTCTGGACGATGAATCGGAGTAGGCTAAGCAGCATGCTTGGCCTGTTCACTGGCCACATCGCTCTAATGGCGCACCTCTTTAAACTTAAGTTGGTGGCTGAGAAAAACTGTTGACTATGCAGCGAAGAGAAAGAAAGCAGCATAGACATTATGTGTAGCTGCCCGATGCTAGCGATGTACAGGTACCAAATCTGGGGGCGCATGATAATGGATGATCTAAATGAGACAGGGCCAACAGAAATCCTGCGGTTTGCCAAAACCAGCGGACTAGAATTCTGATGCCCTGAAGACACAGCGGTAGTCACATAGGTGCCTATACGAATGACCCAACCGCAAAAATGTCTTCTTCTTCTTCCTTTTGATAGGACTATGTCCTGTTTTTTCCAACTTTTTATTCAATGTCCTGTGACGATCAAGTCCAGGAGTCTTCTTTTTGGTGGTCTTCCTAAGGGTCTGGTCGTGTTCGGTTTTTCCTTGTATGCGGCCTTGGCGAGTCTATCGTTTCCCATCCTGTTGACATACTCTCTCCACTCTTTTCTTCTTTATCGCGACCATCTAAAAACATGTGGCATCCCATCGCATCGCTCCTGGATCTCATTGCTTCGCTGCCTGTCCCTCAGTGTGGCCCCTTATTTCGGTCGTAGTGCTCTTTTCGTCCGGTTGGTGTCTGCTTTCGTTTTCGCTGCGTAGGTAAGGATGGGCCTCCCTGCTGTTCTGTAGATCCTGGCCTTGCTGGTTATCCACATGTGTTTGTTTTTTTAAATAGTATATTGTAGACAGCCAGACACTCTTGCTGCTTTATTTACTTGTGCTTTCACCTCGTCATATGTATTTCGGCTGCTTGAAGCTATTATTCCCAGGTATTCAAAGCTCATTACTTGTTCAATTGGTTGGTCGTTTAGTGCCAGCTCGCAAAAATGTAATGTAATTTATAATATTATCTGATATTACCCTACAATAAAAACATTCCTTCCATAACATACTGACCAATCTATATTTCATATTGTTATAACTGTACATGTAACAATGGCCTTTGTAGTCGAGTCACGTTAATTTCAATAAAAAAATTACTCGGATTAAAATTTAAATTTAAAAGTTTTGTAAAATTAAAATCTTTAAAATTTTTAAAATTGTCATTTATTTGATACAAAAGTTAAAGCAAATGAAAAAAAGTTTTCTTCTAGTGGTTTTTTAAGTATACTATAAAATTTTCTTAATTGCCCACATTTGAACAGAACCATTTTGCAGATTTACAGAAACTGAGTAAGTATTAAACGTTTTCGAAATTTAAAAAAAAATATTAATAAATAAACGGAAAAACATTTTTCACCAAAAAATGCTCTTGTTTAAGAGACGTTACATTTATCGCATTCCTTAAATCTGCAATAATTTAAGAATTTTTATTAATAATTTAAAACATTTTTACCGTCTGTCATTTATTTTTAAATAAAAGTTTCTTAATGCCCCAATTAATTTATTTAGTCATTTTTTTTTTACTTTATGATAAATAGCGCACAACAAATAATATTTAAAATTAAGATAAATTGAAAGGATTAAAATTATTCGTGGTTTCTGTTTAAAAAGCACACCTCAAAGTATCTAATTATTATTCTGTCAAATATAATTGAGTTAGTCTTTTGAGTAGAACCTTTCATTAGTGACTTTGTTAGGATTATCATCAATTACCAACAAAAGATGTGGCGTATTGATATTTCGTTTTTGCCCTATTTTCCTTCAACATTTTTTAATATTCCTCAATGGAAAACTCAGTAGATAATATAAATGTTTAGTAAAATAAAGATTTAATTACTAAATGAATTTATGACAATTAAAACAAGAGATACACAGTGTAGTACAAGAGTTAGTAATATTGTTACAAACATATTTTGATCTGCTATTTTGCAAATTGTCATTTCAAAATGGTTAATAACTAACTGGGGTGTTTTATTAAAAATAGAGATCATATTATAAAAAAGGCTCGTACAAGGTTTGATAATACAGTACTATACAGTACAATAGAGCTACTTTATTTTTAAAATAGAACAATCTAACCATGGTTTCCTTTTAGTCTATCTGACTATCTACGCTTCGATTTTTCTTAGTTTCTAATAAGAACTGAAAATGGGACTAATACATACATTTAAAACGTTCCAATATTTATATATTTAAAAATTTTAAAATCGGATTTATTGAAAATATATGGTTTTTGTACTTTTTTATTTATAAAATTAAAAAAACATTCATTATGTCAACATAACACTGATAATAATTGCATTCAGTGCAATTATCAATCACTATGACAACACGATTGAGTTTGACAACTTCCAAATAATTTTCAAAATGTCACCTTTTGGCAATGCGAATGTTCAAAGTATAAATGCGCTAATCGAAGAAAAAATTCCGAGAAATACAACCTACACCCGCAAATATATTTGGGGAATATTTATGGAATTTTGCTGCGTACGAGAATATTAATTAAATTAACAAAGAAGCTTAGAAGAATTAGCGAAAAGATTGGGCGGTCAATATGAGAGAGAGAGACGGGACCGAATTTAAAGAAGCAACGGTGACTATAATGACCCGTTTAACAATATAGTATTTAAACCAGCCCGAGATGCCCACGATGCAATCGGGAAGAATCTACAAGCAGATCCATGTAAACGTAAGTCTAGTTCAGTTTCGTTAAATTTGTCTGATGTTAACAAAATAATATTGCTATGGGATGAAAATACTCCTGAAGGTCTTATTCGTAAATTTTACCATATTGCTGCAGTAGAATTAGCGTGGCGAGGAGGACAGGCAGTTGCTTGTCTGGTGGATTTTTTTCATATCGATAAAAATAATGATGACTCTCCAACAAATCGCATTGAATACAATCCGGTGTTCAGTAAAACGTGCCAAGGTGGTTCTAAAAGCTGTGCAAGTAGTAAATGGTTGGTTTCCAATAGTGAAATATTACCCCATCACAACTGTTCTTAAAACCAAATCGAAACTGGAAAAATAAAACTGACAAATGGTACGATAATGTACCTTTTGGAAGAAATGCAATAAATGGATGGACTTAATCTGCTGCTAAGGCAATTGGCTTGAATGTGAAGGACAAAAAGAGAACAAATCACTCGAATGACTCAACTTACTTACTTCTTTGGCTTAGGCAACAATTTGCCTCCATCTATCTGGGTCTTCCTTAACTTCTAAACTATTCCCGATGCCCATTTTCCGGAGGTCCAATGTTATATTATCACGCCACCTTAATATTGGTCTTCCAAGTGGTCGTCTTCCTTCTGGTGCTCTGTCCCATATTAAGCGGACCATTCTATCCTCTGGCTGTCTTCGTACGTGCCCTGCCCATCTCAACCTTTGTGCCTTTATGAGGTTAATCAGTTCTGGCTGATTGTATATTGGTTCTAGTTCTGCATTTGTTTTGATTCGGTAGCTTCACGTATCATGGTTTTTGGTGGGACCGAAAATTTTCCTCAGCACTTTTCTCTCGAATATTCGAATAAGTTCCTCATTTCGCATCTTAAGAGTCCAGGTTTCGCAGCCGTACATTACCACGGGTCTTATCATGGTCTGGTACGTTTTGATTTTCGTTCTCACAATCACGTATTTGGACTCTAGTATATCCTTTAGGGCGTATAAGCACCTGTTGGCTGACTATAGGCGTTCTCTGATTTCTTCACTCATATCGTTGTCCGATGTGATTGTGGACCCTAAGTATGGATCAACTACCATTAGCAAATTGACAAAAAGTGGTGTAAAAGAACAACAATTGCTGATAATTACTGGTCATAGCAATCAAAATTCTATAAAACCATACTTAACATCTCGATCAAGAACATCATAACAAGATTATAAATATTATGCGTTGTAATAGATCTTCTATAGTAGAGAACAGCAACGAATATAATGTTAAGTTAAATTTTAAATTGTATTAAATTGTACTTTTAATAAATAAATAAATTTTTCGTTGTGTTGAGTTATAAATTTTTTTGTCAAAAAATTCTCCGCCGAATATCCCTCGGACATTGACAAATGCCTCATAATTTTATGACAAATTTCTCAAGCTCGTTGCTTCGTAACAGCCCAAAGCCAAAGGCTTTCGATTGTCATAAAATTATCTCATTTATTATCGATGTCCTAGGTATATATCTACTAATAATGAAGTTGACAAAAAAAAAATTCGGTATAAATTATTGGGTAAAAGAACATTTTTTATGAAAAGTAGTGTTGTTAATTCAGCAATTTTTAATATTTTTATGACGGTATATTATCAAAATTTTTAAAAATCCGGCTACAAACTAACAAAATATATTTGAGATAAAATCACCCATTTAGTGTAGCCATAATATTTTTATAAAATATTTTGTTTGACTTCTCTTTTGAATGGTTAATATTTTTTTTTGTTTTTTTGGAGGTATTAATTTTATTTTCCCTGTGGGTACGACGGAAATAGTATTCGCAGTAGCAGGATACTAAAGTGAGTTCACTGTGATTGGAAATCACTAATTTAATTAACTTAATATCAGAATATTGATGTCTGCCCTCAAGGTATAATATCTACATTTAATATTGAAACACCAACTCGGACCATTGACAAATAACAAAAACAACGCACCAGAAGCAAATTTTATCATGCAATGTTGGAAATTTGCTTTTATGTTCATTTTACATAAATGAGAAAATTTACTGTGATTTCTTTTTTTAGAAATTATCGACTTTCTTTTTTTTTGAAGTGATAACTTCTTATGGCACGCTGTGAACTTTTTTTGTAATGGGTAAAAAATGTTAAACTCGCGTCAGGACACGTGGCCTGATCGAAAATTCGTAAGACGGATGTATTTCACTGGAGAAATATAAAATGCGACTTTTCTTGACTGGTAACTTGGCAACCTTATTCAACAAACTGACAAATTCAAGTACATTTTTTATGTCATTTTGACAAATTAATTTAGTAGCTAAATTCAAAATTTAAGTGCTTTTCATTAGTTTATTGATAAAGTTCTGCTTTTGCTGCATTAAAATGGTCCAAGGAGAGGTGTCGTTTTTAGCAGATGTTATGGACACCATAGCGTGTCTTAATGACTCTAATGGTTCTCCTCCGGACAAAATTTTAGATCAAATAATTTATCAGTGCAAGAAGCCGTTAAAAAATGCATCAATTTGTGTTAAAAAATCATTAAAAACTGGACTGAAAGCTGGTTTGATCAAAGAGAACAGGGGAAGGTTTAAATTAGGTTTTGGTTTGCCGATAACGGGAGGCTCGAAGACGAAGAAAAAATAGAAGCAGAAGCCGTAGACGACGTAACCAAAAGCGACAAAACCGAAAACGAGGTAGCCGAAAACGAAAAAGTCGAGGTAGGAAGAAAAGCGCCATATTGAAAGAAGATCAAGCAAAAAGCGGAAGAAATAAATCGAAAACATTCAAATCTGGTACTGATGTTTAATATATGATTTATAATAAAGCGTTAATAAAAATAATGCATTATTCATAAACTATGGAAATCTGGAGACAATATTTTTCAGATTAAAAATAATATTATTTGAAGTGAAAACTTCTTTAGCGGCGTTGTACACTTTTTTTGTAATGGGTAAAAAATGTTAAACTCGCGTCAGGACACGTGGCCTGATCGAAAATTCGTAAGACGGATGGAGAGTAGACAGCTGGCGTGGCGTAGGAGAGGGAGTATCCCCCTCTCTTTCTACGGCGCGGCGAAAATGTATGCCTGCGCCGGCTGTTTCGTTTAGGCGGCGCAGGGCGCACAACGTTAATACTTAAGTTTTCACTTCTGCCGGCACTCCCAGAGTGCAACCCGTAAAATTTTTTTTAAAAACAATTCATACATACATACAAGTCACGCCTTTTTCCCATAGGGGTTTAATTCAATATCCCTAAATGGATTCGGAAATTAAAATAAAATGATTTGGGTTCATTTTGGAACGTATAAACAGATTACTGCTTGGAATTTGACCGACATAATTTTACTGACCAAAGTAATGTAAATATGTATTACACCACCTATATAATGGTAAGTAACGATGAAAGTTTACTGTGTTACATAAATTAAGGAAAAAAATAATCAACTTTTGTGCAAACATTATGTCTGATTAAATCAGAAATATGGAGATTTGGATTTTGTGTAGTACAAGAGGGTGAAGTATTTGAACCTTAAATTCATTAGATTTGTTTTTTGTTACGTTTAGGTAAATTTTTTGAAATTTAATTTAAGTTTTCTATTTTTGTGAGCTATATCTTTTATTTTTATAAATATTATTACTAAAAAAAGGCCAAGATAATAATCAAGCTATTGGCTATATCTGTTATTAATTTTTTTTTTATATCCAACATTTTCAGACCAAGCTAAATTAAATCTATTCTCCAGCCCATTAATGCAAGTGTGCCTCGGAGAAGTGTCCTTGGTTCAATCCTATACCTCCTTTACACAGCCGATTTACCAACTTCGCGGAACGCCGCTGTTGCGATTTTCGCTGATGACACAGCCATCCTAACCTTACATGTAGATGAAAATATGGCTTTACATTAACTGCAGTTATACTTACTACAAATCCAGTCTTGGCTGATTAAATGGCTTAAGTGACTTTAACGGATCGTTATCAGGATAAACGAATATTTTGATCGAATTATTGCATTGTTGTCGGTCTTTGACAAGTGTGCAACGTTTAAATTAAATCTGATCTCTTAAAGTAGGGCAAAATCGAGGCCAAAATCAGTTACAAACATACATATAAACAAACAAGATACAGATGAAACTAATATAAGCGTGTTAAAAATATGAATTGTTTTGTCTCAATTCTGGTCGTTTTTTACGAATTAACTTACACAAACGAAGCAAGAGCCCAAATACTTTTCTTTATTAAATATTTGGCCAGTTGGAAGGAACTTTTGTGGACAATGTCACGGAAGTCAAGAGAAAATAGTCAACATGAGTGTACGCGCTGTAGCTTAAAAGGGTTCTTAGATAGTTCTTAAGGATTGTTAATACAAGACTTACGTAACCACCTAAATTAACCGTGGACTATAAATTTAAAAGGGGGTGCAAATAGCTCAGATCGCACTGTGTTGTGGCGAGAACAATGACGTTGATTTTAACTTGGTTTGACGTAGTTTTCTTGGTGATTTGTGTTATTTAAAAACTTGTGATTTGTTTAACATTTTCAATTCATCAGAACAATAAATTTTATTTTTTTTACGAAACTTTATGCAAATTCTTTGTTTGACAGATTTAAAAAATCACAATAATTTCATTTAAATACAAAACACGCTGTAATATCTAACCTTATAAGATAAATGTCGTGCAATTTATATCAGCTGTTTACAACAGTCACACCAACCTGCCAAAAAAATATACCCATCGATTTCATAGCGCGCGTATTTTTAAAAAATACAGTCTTGTACTGTTAGAAATAATTGGTTTTAAATTAAAGGTCTTCGAGGTAAAGTTGAGTTACAAATAGTGTCTCCGGCAATTAAAGAAGGGATTTATTTTATTCAGTCCATATTTTTATCATCTGTGGTCTTATTAAGATATCAATATTAAATTATTTATTTGAAATAATTATTTTATATAAATATTTTACGGCATTATTTAATCATTATTATAATTATATATATATATATATATATATATATATATATATATATATATATATATATATATATATATATATATATATATATATATATATATATATATATATATATATATATATATGAATACTAGGTTTTCTGGATAAACCGCGTTCAGAAAATTTGTTTTCTCGACGTTTCGGCTCCCGCCTTGGAGCCATTATCAAGAGTTAGGTTAGGGTTAGGAAGGGTAAGGTTCAGTACGTTTTCGTGGTCTCAATCTGCCTACTCCACTGGTCGTACTGCACCGGTCAGTTGTCTGTGAGGTCTTAATCTGCCTACTCCTCAGGGACCGCGACGTAGCTGGGTATTTATAGGACTGGAAATGGAGGGAGGTAGAGGCGGGTGATTGGAAGGCGGTTGATTAGAAGTTGGGAAATCGGAAGGCGGTAAATAGTAGTTGAAAGATTGGCGGGTAAGTAAAGGTTTCCATGTCGGAGGTAATCGTTGGCCGTCATCCCTTTTGTTCATACAACTGGGACGTTTCTCTATTTATATTGCTTCTCTGATTATACGAGGTTTAAAGGATCGGATTGTTGCTATTTTTCTTGTTTTGGGAAAATCAATAGTGTGGCCTGTTTGGATTCTGTGTTGGGCTAATGCATTGTTGGTGTCTAAATGTTTGACGGATAGGGAGTGTTCAGAAACTCTGCTCTGTACTCGACGGTTGGTTTGACCTATGTAAGTTTGAGGACAGTTACTACAGGGAATCTCATAGACACCATTATTTTCGTTGGGGACTTTATCTTTTACTGGCCTGATTAAGTGGGAGATCTTTCTGTCAGTGGTGAAGATGGTTTTTATATATTTTTATATATATATATATATATATATATATATATATATATATATATATATGTAATTATTATTAAACTTTAATTTTTAAAATATTATTTCATATCATCATTATTGTCGTTAAATAATTATATTCTGTAAATTAATATTTTGATTTTAACATAACGGCATTATTTGGATAATCATTGACTTTTTCATTGTAAAATTAATTTTCTTTGTTCGAAAAAAATAAATTTTCTTTTTTTTTTGTTTTATATTATTAATAAATACTTTTTTGCTTTAACAATTAATAGACCTGTTTTACCCCAATTGTTATTGATAATATTGTTAAAAAATTACGACGCCAAAAGGCTCTCTGGTCAAGGGTTAACTTAAATCCTGGCGTCCAAATTTTATTTTTTTAATATTTTATTCTTAGATCACGAACCACCCCGTGTCTCGGTTGATATTAGCCGCTAGCCAGTCGGGTTATTACCCAACCAGATAACTTATAACAACGTAACTTAAGAATGATCATGATCGGTGAAATTACATATTTCGTACTATGTATACTGACTTTTTAAAAATTTATTACTAGTCACATAATTTTTATTAAGCCCGATCAAGTTATACAAAATCCATCAGGAGCCGAACTTTTCCACTCTATAATTTTTATGAAAAATCGAATGTACTGTCTTCCAGAATAAAGAACTTTTTCACCAGTCTTAATTTGAGCTTGGAGCTCAGAATTCGCATGGCCGAGTACAATATCTTCAGTGCATTACTGTACGGTTGTGAAAGCTGGACTCTTGATCCGATAAATGAGAGAAGAATCGAGGCATTTGAGATGTATGCATGATTCGTATCTCATGGATTTACCGAGTTACAAACGAAGAGGTATTAAGACGAATTAAAAAGTTCAGATCAGGAAGATCTCGTACAGATGTGATATTTGTCCTGCGAAAAATAACTGAAAAATCCATCGAGTATAACAAACCAGACTTCATGTGTTTTATAGACCTGGAAAAGGCGTTTGACCGAATACAACTGGAGGACGTGGTACACCTTCCATACAACAGGCAAATCTCGTACAACATCATAAACACCATCGAAAATATTTACCAGAGAAACAAAATACAAGCCAAAATTAATGGCACAACTACCGAAAAAATTCCTGTAAATAGTGGTATTCGACAAAAAGATTCTTTTAGCCCCTTATTGTTCAACATTGTTATGGACGAAATAATAAAAAGCACTCGTAGCCTAAAAGGGTATAAAATGGGGAACAAAGACGTCAAAATCCTATGCTATGCCGATGATGCTGTTCTGATTGCAGAAAATGAAGATGACCTACAGAGATTACTATTCAAATTTATCACAACGGCATAAAGTCTAAAAATGAAGATATCTGCAGCAAAGACGAAATGCATGACCACTTCAAAAACACCAATCAGATGCAAACTGTTTGTGGTTGATAAAATTTTACAACAGGAGGTGAAATTTAAATATCTAGGTATAGAAATATCAGGATACGGTGACATCGAGGCGGAAGTAACAAACCAAGCGGCACGAACCTCAGCTTACCTGAACGATACAATCCTCCGAAACAAATATATCGGAATCGAGACCAAATCCCGAATCTACAAGGCGGTCATCTGACCTATATTAACATACACAGCGGAAACTCGACCAGATACATCGAACACAAAGAGAATATTAGAAACCACCGAAATGAAAATAGTGCGCAGGATCGCTGAAAAAACACTTTTTGACAGGGACAGAAGCGAGGACATAAGAAGAACATGTAAAATAGACAATGTAAATAAATGGATACTGGGAAGAAAGAGAGAGTGGGACGAACATATAGACCGGATGAATGACGACAGAATGGTCAAAATAACTAGAGACAAGTCGCTAGGGCGCCGAACCGTTGGAAGACCCCGCAAGAGATGGAGCGACAATCTTTCTAATAATTGAACGGCAGAGGATACGAAGAAAACAGGCAAATTGCTTACATTAAAGAAGGAAGAAGAAGAAGAAGAAGAAAAAGTCAAGAGTTATTAAACATCATTAAAAAGAGAAAAACAAGAACATCGGCCAACTAAATTTATAGCCTGAGTTAATGTCAATCCAGTTTTAGATATCATAAGAAGCAAAAAAGATGAGTTACTGAGGCTGATAATTGAAGGAAAGATTTAGGGAAGATCTATTGAAAGACGTCAGAACTCCTGGTTGAAAGACCTTAGAAGATGGTTCGGGTGCACTTCGACTGAGATATTTAAAGCTGCTGTATCCAGGACAATGTTGGCCATACGGATCGCCATCCTTTGTGAGAAGAGGGCGTCATAAGAAGAAGAAGAAGAAGAACTGTCTTTCAAATACTCTTACCGTGATATACAGTCATTGCGGTAGGTCACATGCAAATTATCTTCAATGCACAAAATGTATTTTAAACTAACGTTTTTAAAAGTATTTTTTAACGGTGCTTAATTTTAAAAAGTTTTACGAAGTAAATCGAGACATTTTTATTTTTTGATAAACTACTCCCATCGTTTGTAAATGCCAAAACGGCGGCTCTCGTGCATACGAAAAATTAATATTTGCAAACGCATTTACCTGTACTACAACAAAATAAAAAGCATGCCGTTTGTGCACGTTTTCAAACCAGTAATTTAATTAAATATACCGCACCTTAAACAAATATAAACACTGATCAAATTTACATACTTATACAAATAGTTTGTAATAAATAATATAAAATAAATATTTCCAAATTTACTTCTTAGAATTTTTATTAAAAGTTATGTAATTAATTCAATAATTAATTAAAAAATTTTAGATGTAAAAAATACCAATAGTTGGAACAAGGTTACCATTTTCTTTAACATTTATATCTCTCCTTTTTAGGCATCCGTTTGCGATTATTGGTCGCGCGTGTTATCTATGCGACTGAAATATCGCTTAGCTAACAATCGCAAGTGGAGATCTAACCTTATAATAGTTTTACTAATGGCCAATTTCACATCAGGTTATTCTTAAATCATAAGCTTGAATAAATGAATGAGAAAATAGGTGTTGTGGAAGAGGTCTAATTTTTCCCTAGGCACTTCAGCATTGTCTGCTTTTTGTACCATTCCAGCTCCTTAGTTTAGTCCCTTTTCTTTAACTCTTCTTTTAAGGAGTAGAAGCTCCTGTACTTCTATTGCCCCACATTCGAAGATAATATAAGTGACTGTTTTCTCCTCCTTATTACATAATCTGCATATAGGTTTTGTGTCAAACACGCCTATATTGTGCAGATGTTTCCTCAAAGACCAGTGTCCGGTACAAAGCCTAACAACTGTTCTAAATTGTTTTCTACTTAGCGAGAGCAGCTTCCCTTAGAAATGATGAGCGAGCTAAACCTAGCATCCAGAGAGGCTGGGCTGAAAATCAATATAGGCAAAACAAATTTCATGACAAATCTAGTTGCCAGTGAAAACCTAACAGTAAACAACTTAAACATTGAGCAAGGATACTCCTACAAATACTTAGGCCACGAGATTCCATTGGGAAGGGATAAGCAAACCTGCGAAATTGGCAAAAGAATAGGTCTTACATGGGCAGCCTTTGGACGATTAAGCTACATCTTAATACCTGATATTCCCATGTGTCTTAAGAGGAGAGTGTTCGACCAATGTATTTTAACAGTACTAACTTACGGAGCTAAAACACTGACTCTAACAAATAACACCGCGAACAAAATAAGAGTAGCGCAAAGAAACATGGAAAGAATAATGTTAGGCTTTGTCACGTGCCTATTATTTTCTTCTCCTATCTGCCGTTTCATTATTATAATAGTCTGCATTTGGGTTCGTTGTATGTAGTGTTGCCTATGTAGTAGTGATAGAATTCGATTATTGATAGCTGTGACATTTTTGTCTCTCTTATTGGACTTCGCCTTGATTATTGGCCTCGATTGTAGTGTTTTGTGAGATATATTATTGTTGGTTTGCTTGGGCTGGCAACTGATGCGAACGAGCGCGTTTATGAACTAGGGACTTATACATGGAAAGGTTGGTTGACGCGTGTCCCGGGACATTTTCTTGATGTCGGGTCTGAGAGCGAGGAAGGTGTCTCATTCGTTTGGTGGCAGTGGTGGAAGTCGGTTGAGAGTTTTTGGAACGGTTTAATATTAACACGGGAGCGGAACTTCTACGGTTTCTTCTTCCATATCTGGCTGTATTTGGGGCCATCTTTATTGGATTAGGAAGATAAACCATTTAATTCTAAACTTGACCATTCTGTCGTGCCTATGTGGTGAATATTTTTGGATATTGGTGTCGAGTTAAGATCACCACTTGTGGGATTTGATGAAGTGAAGCCATCGTGAAGTACCACGTGCCGTTCCATCCACATCGACGATAAATTTCAGCATTATAAAGACTTGCCTGGTAATTTTAGCAGAAATTATTGATAATACTATTTGGTTTTTCGGTTCTTGGATCATCGATGTTACCGTGACGTCTCAGTGAGGTTTTCAATTGGTTACATGGTATGGAATTTAATTTTATCAACTTATCAGTTATTATGTGCTTGATCTAAGTGTTTTCAATAATTTAAAAGTAACAAGTTATTCTCATTTAATTTGTACCTGCTCCCAGTGACGTCCCAATAAAGTTTTCAATAGTTTAAAAGTAACCAAATTATTTTTCGTTAAATTTGTACCGGCTCCAAGCTGAATCTGAATTTATATATCACTGAATATAATTTATGTGGATATTGTAAGGGTTTTAAAATATTATTTTTGTAGCAAGTCCATTTATTTAGTATTTCCTTTTTTTTGTTGTGTTAATCTTTTGCTATCAGGAATTTTATATAAAACCAATTATTTTCGAAATTTTAAATATTGTGAACATTTTCTTGTTGTTGTTTTTTTTTTGTTATTTTAATTCTCTTTTGTACCTCATTAGGTTTTTATTACTGTCTGGAAGATTGTTATAATTAATTTAAATATTATTTTAAGAAAGTGTATTAAATTCGTTTAAACCACTTTACGAAAATACAGAATTTATTGTAAAAAATCAGAACATCATTTTTACTTAATTAATATATTGCCGTAATTGTAAATATAGTTTTATTTATCTAGTTCACCATAATTGTTTGTTGTTTTTCGCGTGGCTCTGCTGGTGCCTACAAGACCTAGGGGTTTCCGGCTTGTACCGTTTTAAGTCGGTGGCGCGGCTCACTTTTAGATTTTTTTCTTCTACCCTCTACGGCTGAGCTCGGGCATAATTTGCCAGTAGAGAGACCACTAGCAGAGTACTCTTTGGAGAACCAAAAAAATGGCGTGGCAGCTTATCCCTGAGAGATAGAGTTCCAAACACAGAGGTGAGAAGGAGAAGTGGAGTAACAGATGCCATCACAAGAATATCGACTTTAAAATGAAACTGGGCGGATTACCTAGCCAGAATGAGCGACGGCAGATGGACTAAAAAAATAACTGAATGAAGACCGCGAGACCACGCTTTCCGCAGAAGAGGCAGACCGCCCACTCGTTGGTCAAATGATCTAAAGTGCATCCAAACCAACTGGTTAAATGCAGCACAGGATAGAGGGAGATGGAAATCTTTACGGGAGGCATATGTCCAGCAGTGGATGAACATATAGCTGTGTGATGATGATGATGAACCTATGCTTCAGAATCTTGGACTGTCAAAAAAGTAGGTCGTTGAATTGATGCATTTGAGATGTGGGCGTGGCAACGAATGTTGAGAGTATCCTGGACCGCACATAGAACAAACGCTTCGGTTTTACAAGAAATACGTCCGTCAAAACTTTTGTCCAGTATCGTGTACTCTCGAATTCTTACATTTTTCGGACACATCAGTCGGAGTGAGCATATGGAAAGGCTTATTGTACAGCGAAAACCTAAAGGAAACAGAATGTGTGGCCGATCACCAAATCGATCGGTGGATGTTACCAAAAAAATTATTAGATGCTACTCTCCCACAAGCGGCTGACATGTCATTTAATCGAGATAAATGGCGAGATGCAATCAAGAGAGCCATCCAAAACATTGAAACTCGTTAATATTTGCAAAGATGTTGTGATTAGGAAGAGAACCTAACCATGAACCAACTTAAAAACATTTGAATATTAATTAATATGTTTGTATTCTTTCGATGTGTTTATTTCATAAACGGATGTTAATTTTAAATTTCAATTCGATATGTACCTACGGTAGATCTTTTGAAAAAATTTTAAACAGCAAAAGATTGCACGAAAATAAAATATTAATATATTTAAATCAGTTGGTAGCATTTTCTTTTTGCATATGTTTTACTATCATCTACGGCATAACTTCGGTATCGACGAAAAACGACGACGCTAGACGCTTCCGGAGATATTGAAAACGTGATGAAAAATGAAAATTGCCGAATATATAGGAACTTTTTACTTTCTACCTTCTGGATTATACGTGCCAGTAAGTTTAATAAAGAAACTCTTTCACGTTCAACGAAACACACATTTTAATCAACAGCAATTAAAACCGTTTTCTTAATCAGACTAAACACTTTGTAAAACAAAAGCTTTAGAAAATTGCAAGCAATCTAAACTTTCAGGAAAATTCTTAGGTGATAAAGCAATGGGACAGTATTTTTTAAAAATATGCCCACTATAAATATTGATGTAAAAATTTATTAGGTAGGTTAGTATAACTGTTGTTAACAGCTGATATAAATTTTTTAATATTTTTCTTATTAGGTTAGAAATTACAGCGTGTAAAGAAAATTATCTTCAACGATTTTTTAAATGGAAAAATGTATAAAACAAAGATTTAGCTTAAGTTTTTAAAACAATTAAATTTTTTACTCTGATGCATTTAAAATGTGTTACATTGATGAATGTTTATCAAAATTACAAGTGGTACAAATCAATTAGTGAAGATCGTGAAGCAGTCGATAATAAACCTCGTACAGGAAGACGATCAACCTTAACTAGCGTAATGTAATCTTTATTTAAAATAGGAAGTCCTAATATACAAAATTGATAGCAAAAAGTATATATATATATACATAGTGCAACATAATATCATAATAAACACATAAATTAAGTATATTCATCATATAGACATACAAAAGGTAAAATTATTGTTACATAAAATTAAAATAAATTACCACCAAGGAAAAACAAAAGGATTTAGAGATGGGTATGGAAACTAACTGGTTGTTAGTTTTTACTTTACAGGGTAATTCATTCTTCTTCTTCTTTTTTTAGTACCTATTCTCTACGGATGTTGGCTATTACGTTTGTTCAAATTACTTTGTTTACTGCTAATCTAAACAGGGTGCTAGAGGTCATTCCTGTCCTCCGTGTAAGGTTCTTGAGCCAGTTCTTCGGCCGCGGCTGCGTTTGCTTTCGATCTTGCCCTGTAGTATCAGCTAAAGGAGATGGTATTTTTCGTTCCTTATAACATGCCCAAAATATTTAACTGGAATTCTGATGCCCTGAAGACACAGCGGTAGTCACAGTGGATCATAAGATCTAGATGACATAGGTGCCTATATCAATGGCCCAACCGCAAAAATATAATGTACCTGCGCGTCTACAATTCGCCCAATTTTTGCAAGATAAACAAAATGATATCCCGGATTTTTTGGATACAATTCTTTTTTTTAGATTTACCAGACAAGGAATAATTATTATTGGGATTCTGAAAATTCACATGCTATGAGAGAAACACATTTTCAGCACGAGTTTAAGGTAAATATTTGGTGTTGTGTAATATGTGATTATTTTATAGGTCTTTTTGAACTGCCAACCAATTTAAATAAACCTCTTTATTAAGATTTTATTCAAGAACATTTACACGAACTACTAGAGGATATACCTCTCGCACCACCACATTATTCATTACATTATTCTCTACAAGTTCGTCAATAGTTAAACGAACAGTTTCCGCATCGACAGATTGGTCGTGGAAGTGAGTTTGCTTGGCCATTAAGAGGTCCTGATTTCAATTCTTTGGATTTTTTAATTTGGTCGCTAATGAAGGCATTAGTTTCCAACAAAAAAAATAATTCTCATTCAGAATTTCGACGAAAAATAGAAGAAGCCGCGAATATGATTGAAAATAATAGACAAAGGTTATTTAATATTAATAGATTATAAAGTGTATTAAAATAAATGGTGGGCATTTTAAACATTTACTTTGAAGTTTTTTATTAATTAATTAATTACGAGCCAATACGCCTTCTTATAAAGGTATTTATTGCAATGGAGCATTCCACAAATTTCCAGAAAACATCGAATCATTCGTTGAACGGGTGATTTACTGGCATTTAATATGTTGATCGCGATTCGAAACAATAAATTTTCGATTTAATAATGATTACAAACATTGTTTACTCTTGGCCGTTAGCATGTTCGATCACTTATGTAATAATTAACTAAACTAGTCCTCGTCGTTAATGGCGATTCTTAGAATAAAACTGACTGGTAAACTTCTTCCTAGTGCGAGAATTATGCATACAATTTGTTAATTAATCTTGTTTTAGAAATAAGTTGGTCGGTCAATAAATTTATGGAACTGGATAAATACTTTTCATCTCTTTACAATAGTCATTCTTTGTGAGTTTTTTATCACAATATTATACGTTTTATAGTAAGTAGACTTGGAACAAAAATAACCCCATTTTTATGTTTATTTACATACATACATACATAAAGTCACGCCTTTTTCCCATAGGGGTAGGCAGAGACCACTTCCTTCCACTTCCGCTACGGTTCTTACACACATCTTTTGCTTCCTCTACTTTTTTAAGTGCTCTCATACATGCTCGTCGGTTGTTGGTACTCTTGACCTGGCCTTTCTTGAAAACAATGTTGTTTGCCGAGGTCGACCTCTACCGACTTGTCCATTCACACTCGCTTTATAAATGTGTTTCGTCAATCTTCCTTCATCCATCCTTTTAACGTGTCCAAACCATCTAAGCATTCCTGTATCTATCTTTGTAACCACATCTTCTTTCACACCACAGCGTTCTCTTATCTCAGTATTCTTTACCTTATCCAACCGAGTCACTCCGGCTATATTTCATAGACTACTCTTCTCCGCAGCATTAATCCTATTTTCATGCTTCTTCTGCCAAACCCAACATTCACTACCATACACACCTGTATGCACAGCCGGACGTGCCTTTTTTGACACTTTCTGGCTATTCATAAGGCCCCATTCATTTGTCTTCCTGCCAACACCCTTCGCTCAATGTCACTGTCATACTTTCCATCTATCGTAACTTTGAACCCAAGTACACAAATTCATTTACTTGTTTCACTCTTTCTCCCTCAATCGAAACTCCACAGTTTGTCATGCTTTCTTCTCTTTCAAAAACCATTACTTTCGTTTTGCTTACATTTATTTTCATTCCTTTGATTTTCAGGGCATCATGAATAACATTAACCATCGCCTGCAGATCCTCTTCAGATGACGCTTATATAACTTAATCAACGGCGTAAAGAAGGCATTTGACGATCAAATCATTCATTTTCAATCCATACGCACTATCTTTCAAATCTTTTAAACAATTGTCTATGTATAAGTGAAACAGCCATGGTGAAGCCACACATCCCTGTCTTACACCTTATTCGATGTTAAACCAGTCCGTGCAAGCTCCGTTTATCCTGACACAACAAGTGGAATCTTCGTAAAGTGATTTCAGTGCTCGTTTTAAACTCCCACTCACCCCATACATTGACAATGTCGACCACAATTTACCTCTCACCACTTTGTCATAGGCCTTTTTCAAGTCTATAAAAGCGCAATAGACCTTCTGACTTCTAGCCAAGAACTTTTCGACTATACCTCGCAATGAAAAGACCTGATCCATACATCTTCTTCCTCTTCTAAATCCTGCTTGCACATCCCATATTATCTTCTCAGTTTCATTCGTTACTCTTTTAATCAATATCTTTGCATACAATTTGCCGACTATGCTGAGTAAACTAATACCTCGGTAGTTCTTATAATCCTGCTGCGAACCTTTTCCTTTGTAAAGGGGCACGATAACGGCCTTGCACCAGTCGTCTGGTACGCTACCACTTCTCCAACAAAGGTTAAAAAGGCGGTACAGCAGACTAGCTACCACGTTTTGTCCAGCCTTCAGCATTTCAACTGTTATCCTGTCGTACCCAGCAGCTTTATCCAATTTCATACTTTTGAACGTTTATGTTTATTTGTTGCATTAAAATAATAAAATGGTGTGACACTAAATAGTTTATTTAGTATTGTTAATGGTTTTAATAGGGTAAGTATATTTCTAATATAGCAATTCACTATAAAAAATATACATGTTTCTTAATCTTCTTTTATCTCTTAATCATCTAATTGTTTATCTGTTTCCTAAGACGTACTAGTATTTTAACTAAAAAAGCGTTATTTTAATTTGAGTGACATATAACTACAAAATTCGCAAAATTATGCATAAAGTTATGAATATATACCAGCTTTTGCGGCAACATATATCTTAATGTCATATTTCGTAACCGGAAGTAAAAGAACCAGGATAAGACGGCATTAGAGTGGTAAAGCATATGCTAACTTCGTAGCAGAACTGTAGAATATTTTATTTTTATTAACTTTGTCATTAAATTATGTTCATGGGCTAAAATGACTTTAAATCTAAATTCAAATATTTTTGTAAACTTTTTCGTGTACTACTTTTTAAAAATAAAACAATTTAGGCGTCGTCAAAATACAGACTGGCAAATCTAGTAGTTAAGATGATTGTTCGGGAGGCTTTGATGGTCTCTCTAATGTTGATGATTTACTCGTTAAAAATTGCCACAAAAAAATTCATTCCGGCGAAGCAAATAAAGGCGTAAAAAATCCAAAGTATTGCAGCATATCACCGAACTCGGGAGTAGAGGAATAGATAAAGAAAAAACCAAGCAACTACTAAAGTACCAGAATAAGATTTTCTAAATAAATTTTTAGGTTTAGTGAGATTTACGGACTCTCCCTCAATATCAAACAAACCAAGTGTATGAAAATATATAAGAACAATAACACAAATGAAATCTTAAAGGTTGGAGGTCAACAGATTGAAAAAGTGAAAAGATACAATTACTTAGGAACGCTTATTACTGAAAACAAAGACTATACCGCAAAAATAAAAACCGGAATTAAAAAGGCTTCTACTAACTTTATAAAAATGAAAAAAGTACCGTGTAGTAAAGATTTCAAGTTAGGTCTGAGAATGTTATTAGCAAAATGTTATATACTTAGTGAGCTCTTACTATGGTGCAGAATCATGGATGCTAAATGCAGATGCAATAAGACGGCTTAACTCATTCAAAATGTGGACATATGGAAAAATCTTAAAAATTTCGTGGGTAGATCGAATTACTAAAGTGCTGGGTTAGGTTAGGTTAGGTATCATGTGAGTGGGGCGTGGTCGCCCCTCCACCGCGACCCTTAGTAGGTCTATTGTGGCTCACCCCTAGAGGTTACAGTTCACCGCACAATCCAGCCCTTCTCACGAAGTTCATGGTTGTATAGGGTGAGATTTTTTTGGAATGGGTAGGTTCTAGGTTGGTGTATCCAAATATGTTAAACCCTATTCTTCCAGGCCGGGGCATAAACATAGTATATGTTCAGCAGTTACGTCTTCCACGCAGCAAAACCGACAGTCCGTTTGATGGTTCAGACCTATCTTTCTGAGGTGGTATCTGAGACGACAGTGTCCTGTAAGCAGTCCTGTTAGAATACGCAGGTCATTTCTGTTCCATTTTAGGATCTACTTAGTTGTGTTTCTCGAGGGTTTAGATAGAAACGCCTTCGAGTGAGTTAACCCTGGTATATCGGATAAGTAAGTGAGTATTTTCCTCTCCACCCAGTCAGAAATAATTGTTTTGGCGGCAATTGTAGTGATTCCAAAAACTGGTTCTGGTCCAGTGAACGCAGATTCGGCCCCCTGTTTTGCAAGGGTGTCGGATTTTTTTTTCCCTCAACCCGCTGGTGTCCAGATACCCACAGTAGGGTATCGAATTGTGGACATATAGAAAAATCTTAAGAATTTCGTGGGTAGATCGAATTACTAACATCGAAGTGCTAAGAAGAATCGGTAAACAAAAAGAAGTTGAACGTACAATTAAGTGGAAAGAGCTACAGTATTTGGGACACATAATGCGCGGCGAAAGGTACAGCCATTTACGACTAATAAAAGAGAAAATAGAAGGCAGAAAAATTATAAAAAGAAGACGAAATTAATGGTTAAAAAATTTGAAGGAATGGTTTGGTTGCAGCTCCAAACAACTTTTTAGAGCAACTGCTTCAAAAGTTGCGATAGCGATGATGATTGCCAACCTCCGCCGCGGAGATAGCACTTGAAGAAGAAGAAATAAATGTGAAATGGCAACAAAGGTAAAGATTAAAAAAAGGACGCCTGGCAGATGTAAAACATGGAAATTAAAAAATAATGTTTTATAAGAAAAAGGTGAAGAATGAATTAGAAATATCATCATCATCACTCAATCTTCTCGTGTCCACTGCTGAAGATAGATCTCCCTCATCACTTTCCATTCGCATCGGTCCTGTGCCACTTGCATCCAATTTATTTGGCAGCGCTTTTTGTCATCAGTCCATCGTGTTGGTGGGCGGCCCCTGTTTCGATATGCTTCGTCTCTTGGTCGCCACTTCAGTATCCGCCTCGTCCATCTGTTATCCGTCATTCTAGCGACGTGGCCTGCCCAATTCCATTTCAGTGTGGCTATTCTCTCAACAAGGAGAAATATACAAATTAAAGTTATAGAAAAATTATGATTAGTTTTATGTTTTCATCAGTTATTTCTGTAATATTAACACTCGATGATATTTCTGATGACATCAAAGTTACAATAGGCCGATGATAGTTGAAATAAGCAACGAAAGTGTTACTTGTATAACATAGGCGGAGCCGAAGCTGCCCGAAGCTGCCCGAAGCTTTCGCATCACGGCATCGCGGCACCAAAAGTCTTTACCCTCCAAGCAAGCCATTATATGTTTCACATAAAAATTATTGAGTTTTAAACAAATGCTTTATATTAAATAAAAACTAAGGTTTTTTCACAAGGTATCTGTGAATGTTGGGCCAGCAACGCTGACCTTATCCTTTTAGTTACCTAAAATTTTATTTTGTTGCTAGCTTTTGCCCACAACTTTTGTTCTCGTGGATCATAGGAATCTTTTATATAGTTTTTTAAATTAGGCTAAATAAATTGTGCAGGATTTAAAAAAAAACTTGCACACTTTATATAGTAGAGTAGATCAAGTAACCTACTCTTAATTTAATTATATCTTTAAAACGATAGTTACTTATTGCTAAAATCACCTCGATCTAGCTATTTAGTACTATGGTAAAAATTTTTCAACTAACTAGTTTTAGTGGTGGGACATTTAAAAGACATACTTATAATGTTATCGAATTTATTTGACAAACACAGGCTATTTTGTATATTTCAAAAAGCGTTTATTAAGATTGTCCGCATTTGAAAATGGTAATTTGCTTGAGTTTAAATAAAATTCCACACTTGACCGATCACGCCACTACGAAATTAAAGATATCTTGTTTACACTTGAATTCATTAATTAAATTACTTTATGATTCATTACGAAAAATATACAAAAGAACAAATGGAATGAAATAATGGAAACGAAATGGTAATATCGATTTTAGATTTGCTTAATTTTTTCAGATTGTTTTCCTTGTTTTAATACCAATGCTCTCTTCTTCTCTTGGCTCATAACCCTTGGTGGGTTTTGACTTGCTCAACTATGTTCCTCCATCTAGTTCTATCTACCACTATTCTTCTCCAGTTTCATATTCTCAGAGTTTTTAGGTCTTCCTCCACATCGTCTATCCACCTTTTTTTGGGTCGCCCTTTCGGTCTTGTGTTTTGAGGTTTCCATCCAAGGATTTTTTTCACAATTCTCTCTTTCCCCATCCTGTATACATGTCCTAACCATTTTATCCTTTTACTTTTTATGTATCTTGCTATATCCTCTCCTTCTAAAAGTGCATCAATTTCGTGATTCATTCTTATTCTCCACATACCGTTTTCATGTATTGGGCCGTATATTCTTCTAAGGATCTTTTTTTTAAATATTCTCAATTGATTTTCATATTTGTTTGTTAGTGTCCATGTTTTACATCCATAGGTTACTACTGGTCTTAAAAGTGTTTTAAAAATTGTGATCTTAGATTTTCTATTTAGTATACTGCTCCTTATTAGTTTAAGATAGATATAATAGCATTTATTTTCTTTTAGGATTCTTGCTCTTATTTCATCTTGGACGTTACCATTATTGGTAATTTTTGTGCCAGAGAAATTAAAAGTCTTGACGCTTCCGATCAGACCGCGGTTTACATTAATATTTGGTAGTTGTATTGGGGGATTCCTGCAGCAGTACATATATTTTGTCTTGTCTTTGTTCACTTGCAGGCCTCCTTTGTTTACCTATTGCTCAAGCTCTATGGCAATTTTATTCACGTGCAATTATTTTAATGTCGTCCGCATACCCAAGTATTTGTGTGGTTTTATTTACGATGCTTCCAGTTCTATCGATTTTTTTGATGGCTGCTTCCAGCACTAGGTTGAAAAGCACTGCCAAAAGAGCGTCTCCTTGTCTTACCTCGACTTTTACTTTAAGTTCTTCGCTGAACTGTTGTTGTACTCTTATAACTGCTGTCGATTCGGTAATGGTAACTTCCACCATTTTTACTTATTTTTGAGGGTATTTTTAGGAGGGTTAAACTTTGTAGCATTTTAATACCAATATTCCATTAATTTATATAAAAATTTGAATTAATGCCGAAAAAAATGCTAGAAAAATATTGTTATTGTGGATGAAACATTGTGAAAGAAAATGATGGACACTCTGGCATACCGCGGTGCAGGTATTGACACTTACCACTTCTTAGTAATGAGCAGGATATGGTGTGCAGGAATCAAGTAGTGTACTAGAGCGTATAAAAGTTAAAAATTTGCAAGAAAAGGTATTAAATAAAGAAAAGTTTGTGAGTAAATTGATCAAGAAATTTGACAGTTTAAATAAAGCATGTGAGATTAAAGAATTATGAAGGCCATTCAAGGAAGAAATCGTGAATGTAATGTTAAAAAGTATGTGTCATGTATTACCGTTTCTTTGGCATTAAAATGGAAGGAAGGAGCAAAGTGCAAATGTTTAATAATTGAAAACGCAACATTAAATACAGCGCGTTAAATTACCATTTAGATGTTTTATGAAGCCATTAAAGTCCTAAATTATTAAGTGGGATGATGCTGCAATCAATTTCTACACACGCTCAATGGGTGTAAAATATGTAGAATGGGATTGTATTTAGCGTAAACATTAAACTAATATTTTCACAAAAACCTTTTTATCAAATTTTTCAGAAAGTTTCAACGAAAAATATGACAATGAAACAAAATTAATTTTTAAAACACGCTTATATTAGTTTCACCCGTATCTTGTATGTATGTATGTTTGTAACTTACTCTTTGGCCTCAATTTTGCCCTACTTTAAGCGATCAGATTTAATTTAAACTTTGCACACTCGTCAAAGACCGACGACAATGCAAAAATTCGATCAAAATATCCAATTATCCTGATTACTTCATACAGGATTCATACATTTTTTCAGGGATCCTTTGCATGGGAGTAAGAGAGATAGAACTAGTGCGTGTAATAAGCATGCGCGAAGAACAAATATTAATACAGTTCATCGCATCGGTGGTTCAGTGGTAGAATGCTCGCCTGTCACGCGGGCCTCCCGGGTTTGATTCCTTGTCGATGCATTCTTTTTGTGCTTTTACCATTTAATACATAATTTTTTTAGTAAGTAACACAAATCGATCTAAAAAGCGAAAATAAATTATAGTTTAAAAAAACTAAAAAACACGCTTTTAGAGTTAATCAAACTAAAAAGTAAAAAATAATTCTTCACATTGGAATAAAATTACTGACGAGAAAGTGTCTACGTCAATGGAACACAATTAGACAGAGTCTCAAGTGCGAGCTACCTTATTGGTTGCAGGATAAACGAGGACTGTAATCCATCAGTTGAAATTAAAATACGTATTGAGTGTTCCCGGGCAACATTTATTCGCATAAGAAACTTTTTACCAGTCAAGATCTATCGATTGCCCTGCGGATGAGGATGATTAGAGCATATGTCTTTCCAGTTCTTTTGTATGGAGTCGAGAGCTGGACACTAACAGAAGCCACGCTCAAACGTCTACAAGCTTTCGAGATGTGGTTGTACAGGAGGATGCCAAGAATTAGTTGGGTGGAAAATATCACAAACGAGGAGGTGCTTAGAAGAATGCATAAATATACAGAAGTGGTCAATTTTGTAAAACAACGAAAACTTGAATATTTCGGACATATCAAGAGACACCCAGAAAAATATGACATTCTACATTTTATAATAAAGGGTAAGATTAATAGTTAGAGACGCCTTGGCAGACGAAGAACTTCCTGGCTCAAAAATCTCAGACAGTGGTTTGGTTTCACCACTTTTCCGAGCGGCTAAAAACAAAATAATGATTGCAAAAATGATAACCAGAATGATCGCCAACGATCGTTAAACGGTCATGGTACCTAGAAGAAGAAGAATAATTGTCCTAAAAGCATTTGCAACATAAGGCCACTACGTGAAACTTGTTGCTTATGCTTTAAAGGCCTGATTATTGTTAATAATATTGTTATGACTTGCGAGCCCGTACCTGTCGATTGTCGCCTTGAGGCGACAGTGCGTCGACCACAATGAGGAGAAAAATGCATAATGTATAGTTGCGGATTTAATAAAAGACATCGGATGATTCTCGAAAGGCCCAATAATTTCGGAAAATGTCCAGAAAGACATTGTTTTGTCGAAAACATTCGTTTACAAATAATTAAATAAAATCACAGATCGAAGTTCTTAGTTTAGTTTGAAATCAAGTAAATATAAAGTGTTATAAAAAGATTGTATACAGTTGTGAATATCTAAGTAATTTTTTTTTTGGCTTGGGCGGTTGCCATTCAGCCAGTCACATACAAAAAAAAATACAAGTGATTTGTCAAGTAAAATTTATTGTGTCGAAATATTAGAATAAAATTGTTTAATTATAAGTGTAAGTTAGTTGGTGTTAGTTAGTTATTATTAGTGTTTAGAATCATCGAACTCAAAAAGTAATTATCGTAACAATATTATTAGTTCTTTACTTAAACGTGTGAAAAAATTTCCAGTAACACAGCGAGTTAATTCCGGAAAGTTAGCGACTAAAAAGTCTAATAATTAGGCTTGCGAAAATCTATTCCATAATATACCGGAAATAAAAGGACTAATCTCTATAAAGTTTTTTAATGGCAAAAGAAAAAAACGTCTGCATCATGTAAATTAGAGTACCCTACTAACACAAAATATTGCTAAAAGACATTTAAAAGTATGCTTAGTATTTTAAAGGTGGATTTATTAAAATTTTCCAATTTTCAATAGTATTTTAAGGTTCACTTAATGCAGCAATAGGAAATTTATTCTGTTATTAAATACTCACAGAAATATTTTACAATTTAAATGCATATGCCGGGATTTAAATAAAAACCTGTAACATGAATTTCGTATAAGTCTTTGGAGAAAGGCATTTCTAAAACCTTATCGGTGCGACGTATTACTGAAATAAAAATTAATAGTTTAAACGTTTATACATTCATTTCAATTACCTTTTAATTGAATGGTTCCATTATGCAATAAGTTGTTATAGAGCTGCTCAATGACATTAAATATTAACGTTTCGAGACGATTATAGCTCAGATCTAGGTGAACCAAAGTAAACACGCTCGTCAACAGACCTGCAGGAAATATGGAAAGTCTGTTATGGCCCAAACTTAGGATTTTTAAAAAGCGCAATCCATCAAAAGCTCTGTTGGAGATAAACTCAATGTAGTTGTCATCCAGATACAACTCCTAAAATAAATATGAATTATATTTAAATTTGCTTGTTTATTGACACCCAAAAAATATTAATATTAACATAAACTAAAATAAACTGTACAAAGTACGTCATAATTTTACCAACCGTTAATTTCAGTATCCCTTACTTTACAGCAAATAGTTACTTGCAGCAAGAATACAGTTAGCACAAAAAATTTAGTATTGTAAGTACAAAAATCTGATTTTAAATCAGATGCATTTACCAAAGGTTACTTAAACATTAATAGGTGTGATTATATTTGTCCAGTCTAACAATGTTGGCGGTTGATGTATTTGTTTTTAACTAATGAAACTAAGCCTGACATGATTACTAGTTACAATGCATAAAAACCATAACATTTACTTCTCCCTAAAATAAATAATCTGCATTGTACTAGTGAACTTTATTTAAATATAACGTGGGTTTATGTCATTTCTGCTGTTAATTATTACAAAATCAGAGAAAATTACTGAACTGAAAAAGAGTTAGCAATATTGCTGAAACCATTTTTATCCGCTATATATATATATATATATATATATATATATATATATATATATATATATATATATATATATATATATATATCTAAAGCCTCTGATCGCGTTTGGCACCAGGCATTGTTAAGCAAATTATCTGCCTACGGTCTCCCAACCAAACTGCGCCAATGGCTCATGAGCCTCATGCAAGATCGCTCTTTACATAGGGTTCCATCCTGTCCCTTACCCTATTTCTTTACACATCAACGACTTCTTGAAAACCACCACGAACCCCATTTACAGTTTACCACGTTTTCCAAGAAAGTGAATTCTTTGAATCATTCCATCACAATGTCCGGAAATACCCTTGACCAAGTCCCTCCATCTCGATTTTGGGAGTCACGGTGTCTAATAATAGGTCTTGGCATGACCATGTTCCTAACATCGCAAAGTCAGCAAGCCAGAGGCTAGGTTTTCTGTGGAAAGCCAGAAAGTTTTTTACTTCTGATCAATTGTTGACGACGTACAAGGCTCAAATCCGACCTCTACTGGAGTATTGCTCGCACATTTGGGGTTCAGCACCAAGGCATTCTCTTCGTCTTCTAGATTCCATTCAGAAAAGGGCCATTAGGCTGATAAAAAGCTTAATTCTTACAGATACCCTTCACCCACCGGAACATAGAAGAAGAGTTGCAGATGCTCCAGAGAAATAAAAGCTCTTGTACCACCACTGGCCACATTCGGCCGAAGACTCGGTAGCTTTTCTAAAAGCAGGTCCACAATCATTTCATTTCTATAATCCATTCCCCTTCTAATAGTCGTAGTGCCCACAAAATAGGTCTACCCTTTTTGCGACTATTTTCAGTAAAAAAAAAACGATACCTGCCCTCACCTAGGTGCAAGTATATTCTGCTATAACGTTGTCAAAGTTACATCTTCATGTCCAATGATTCGTCACTCTGCCTGTATTTGCTTGAAAGCGGATTGTTTTTTTTAATTTAGTACTCAGTACGCTTTCATAGCTCCATTTAGATCGCTTTTAATTGCTTATTTTTTGTTTATAAATATAGATGAAATCGGTGCTACAATAGCCGTTACATTGTTCGGTAAAATTATGTCTTACTCTGTAGAGGGTAAATAAAAGCGAGTCTTAATTGATGAATTATCAGAACGGCACAAGAGTGATATCAGTACAATTATTATTTTACATTTCAAACAATAATGTAGTAATTTTTACAAGCTTTTATTTAAATCGCAATGTTTGTATATAGGTATGTTCAAGTCAAAACTTGCCGATTGAAACGGAATTTTGCCTACACATTAAGTTTGGATGACAATGCATGATGAGCTAGTAACGTCAATCCAAATCCAGTATGGCAGGCGGCCCAAGATAACGGACTAGTTATTTTTTGTGCACTGCCATAATACGGATATCAAATTAAAGGGTTTGCCCAGAAGAATACGAAAATAGTATATTTCATTAGGAGTCGAGAAAATAGGCCTTTTTCCGTGCGCGCGCGACAAGTTTCCGTGGAAATGCAGCCGAAAACGAAAAGTCGTGCAAGCATAGAAAAAGCATTTATGGCCATGTAATGAACGATATTTTTCATTATATCTACCTGAAAACCACAAATTGTTAAGATATTATCACTAAAAATATCAAAAAATTGTCAAAAAACAAGCGTTATTTACCCCGTTGCTAAAAAAATAAACAAAAAATTTGCGATTTCTAGAAAACTGTAAATAAAATAATATTTTATTTTGACATGCAGGTAGGCAGCTGATGACCTTAGTGCACCGTAAAATTTTCCGTGCGGGCGTACGGAAAAAGCCCACTTTCGGTGCACTAAATAGGCATGTAAATATAGTGTTTTCAGGTAGGTATAATAAAAAAAATTACTTCACTCCAAGTCAAATATGGCTGGATAGTTATTTTTTGTGCACTCCCATGATACGGATATCAAATGAAAGGGTTTGCTAAAAAGCTTGTTTTTAAAAATGGTATTTTAATATTATTTTATTTAATTTAATAAAGCCTATTTTTTAACATAAAATCAGTATTAATGAGTCTTGTTATACGTTGTTAATATCAAGATATCTTTGCATCAAATATTTTAAATGTATTGAAAACTTAAAGCAGGTAGATACTTTTCATTTTGTAACGCAATAACGCAGCAAGTAGTTTATTAAATATAAACAAAAACTTACCTCAATATCCCACAATTCTAAAAAAACAGAAGACGTTAAACCAATAATCTTATTCATACTCAAATCAATCACTTTTAGTTTAGACAACCCAAAAAATGTCATATTATTTATATCACATAGAAAATTTTCCGACAAATCCAATTCGAGTACGTTTCCCAAACTGGCAAAAGCTTTTTCTTCGATTTTCGTGATTATATTTTTATTCAAACGAACAAGCTTTAACTGAGGTAAGTTAAAAAACACCGCCGTGTGTATCGAACGAATCTTATTTTCGCTCAAATCTAGCTCCCTTAAAGATAATAGATTGGATATCGAAAATTGCTCGAGAGTGCCTATTTGATTTTTCGATAGAGCAAGTCTTTGTAGAGAAGTAGAGTTACCGAAAGTAAATCTTTCTATAGTGTCCATCACACCAAAAATTATTGTTAAATTTTTTAAAAAGAGCATTTTTGAAGAAAAATCGAGCGGTATGCTATTAAAGTCACCGTTTTTACTGGAAATAACGGTAAATTCTGCGAGAAACGGTTGAGTATCGACTAGCAACTTCCACATGAAACTGTCTCTTGTTATACTTCCGAATATCCAACATTCCGCCGACGAAACCTGATGATACTTGTCTGTTGTGCAGAAACATCGGATGTTGTCGTTGTGAGAGGGCTCTAAGCTACAAATATCCCTGGGTGGAGAGATGGTTTTGCTTTTATTTCTTAATCGGACTTCTTTCAGGGATGCTTCGCTGACATACAACACTGCTAGAACTGTCGCTAATTTCATGCTGATAATCTGGAATAAATTAAATACCACTCAAAATTGTGAAAATAATGTAACATAAATATACATCGTGTATCAAATATTTACCCTTATTATTGATGCATCCTTTTCTTATTTAAAATATTTTTATAAGGCTCGCTACAAATTATGTTTGTAAATATACAGATAGAGCTACTTTCATTTTCAATTACCGTTGACGGTTTTTTTTCCGAGATAGATGAAATCTTTATGGAAAGTTTATGAGCTTAAAAGCTCAAAGTCTACAGTGAGACTCCACTGAATGTATCAGGTGTACTCACTAAAAACCCCACCCCTATTTAGGTCCGTCTGGCTATTGCTTCCGGCGACACTTGGGCTTGTTGGCCCATTGTATCTTACCCATTTATCATTGTACGATAAAGACCTGACCCGCAGATCATGCGGCAATGACCCGGAAACAGCAAAACACACCTGCGCCCAATCCAGCACTTTCGTACCTTGTACAAGTTCTGTACTTGGTGGTAACAATACAGTCGCCTGCGCCTCGATGCAGCACAGCACGCGTTCCACCGCCCCCGGATCCCCGTGGCACAACCCGCAGGCCAGACCTCCATTATACAGTCCCTTAGTGATTCTTAGTTGATTCCTGTTCATCGCTAACAGTTCTGCTGTCCTTTTGTGGCACGATCCTTTGATGTATCCCGTGTTTGTTTCCTGGTATGCTTTCCCAGTAGTTTTTGTGTTTTCCCAAACCTTTTCTTGCAAGTTGGTCTACTTCCTCATAGATGTGTTTACGGTCTACCAGCGATCTCAGTTCTTCTGTGCAGTCAACGAGTATAGGGGAAGTGGTGGTCCGGCCCTGAGGTGCCCCCTGCACAGGACTAAGGCTGTCCGCTACAGAATTTCGCCTGTAGGCTCCGTTAGCTACGGTGCTCCTCCACCGCCATGCATCCATCAGCACGGGTCGCATGACACTTTGGGTTGGAATTCTTTTAGTCGCCTTTTACGACAGGCAGACCATATCTGGGATTTATTCTATTTTTCCCGTATCCCCAGAGGAATACCGTTATGTGTACTAAGAGACGTAAATAAATGTGGAAGAAACTGTGAGTAATGTTGGCATAGTCTGTTTAAGTTTTATCTAAAAGTTACTTCTTTTTTGGTTGTTGTAATTAAGTTGTGTTTTTAAGGATTTTTGTGACGGTAATTTTACCGTTGCTTTTATTTTTGATTTGTGCGGTGGACGGTTAGCATTGCCAAAGCTAACCCTTCAGTTTAAGTATTGTTTTTGAAAGATAATAAAAAAACAAATTTAGTTTTATCCCAGCAGTGGATAATTTTATCGTCACATTAAATGGCGAATCTGTCGATAAAAGTAATGAGGAAACAGATGACGAAGAGTACTTTTTGTCAGAGGGCGAAGAGGAATCAAATACATTCAATGTTCAGATTATAGAAGAAATAGCTTAGGATTCGAGTTTTGATAATTTTGAAGCTCCTTATACTTCCAAAATTTTCACAGATTTATAAAAGAGAAGTTGACTACATTTTCGGTGCTAATTCTATTGTTCAGATCTGTATGTATTTTATTTTTATGTACATATTATTTTTTATTTTATGTTTAAAACATTCTTTTGTGCTAAAAAGGTCTGCTTTGTTTCGGCACGTATTTTTTTATTAAGTAACAAAGAATTTAAGCAAAGAAAACTTTTTTTTATTATTTTACGGACAACCAGAAGGAAATTGAGTGAAGAATATTTTATCATAAAACTCATATCTTTTTATGTAACCGGTATTCGCAACTAAAATGCTAAGATAAAATAATAGAGATAAAGAGAATCATTTTAAAGCAAAGTAGATATTAACAAAATATCCTAATACCTGTTTCTCTTTAGAACAAAATTACTTTTTAATGACCAATTAAATAAAAATTCTTTCAATACCATAATTATAATAAATCATTGATAAAATGTAGTAAAATAAAGAAGGAATGACACTTATCACAGTCCAGTCATAAAACTTTCGTAATTTTCAATTCGTACTTGCACGAGACAAAATAAATATACACCCGGGATGTCTAGACACGAGTATTCCTTCCGGCGGCACTGCTTTCTCACTATAGTGGGATGGGAGAAGACCGTTTCAATCCTTTTGAAACAGTAGTTCGCATTCTCTTACGTTCGCGCATTTCACCCGTCAACCTAGACTGGCTGAGTGATACTCGATAAAGTTAAGGTTAAGCATCCTTGCTCTAGATCTTTAAAAACACCAATAAAAAAAATATGTATATTATATAAATGTTTTTTTTAAGTCAAACAGATATGTGACTACTTTGTAAATTTTTAGAGCGTATAATTTAAAAAAAATATATTTATTTTGATATCGTTACTAAATATTCAAAAAGAAAAATTCATCTTTTCCATTTTACATCAAACCATAGTATTTGACTCTTTTATCTTCCATAAAGACGATTTCGATACAATTTTTTCCCAAAAGCCTTTTAAAATACAGAGCAACGTAATTTTGTTTCTATATTTGGTTTACGGTGAATCCTTGCAAGGTCAGAAGATTTTCCTTCCCAAGGGAAAGACTACCGCAGCGCGACGTATAAAAGTGGGTATAACGTAGAGAAACCCACTTTTATTTGTTCATTATAAAGTTCTTTCTACCTTTTTTTAGCATAATTTATTTTTTAAATAAAAGCTTTTGGATTTTTAACAAAGGCAGTGATCTTTTAAAAACTTTTAATTATTATTTTATAAGAGGAAAAAAATGTCCTCTTTTATGGACACTTTTTTTTAAACTTCTGAGTTTTTGTCACGGTATTTTTGTTATTTAGCCATTATTTTCCTTACATTTATACTTTATGTTAAAACCTAATTCATTTCAACTTGAGTTCAATTGTCTTACTTTGTTTACATCTTATAAATATAATTAACTCAATTAGGAAGACTGGAAAATCAAAGCTTGAGAGAATATTACATCTAGCACACCCACTCCATGAGGAATTAGACAGGGAGATAGCCTTGGTCCATTTTTATTCAACCTCTTGATGAAAAAAATAATAGAAGAAGAAACATCCATGAATTCGGGATACAGAATGAACAATAGGGCTATCAGCATGGTCTGCTAAGTCGACGACGCTGCAATATTCACAGAAAGTGAGAATGACCTACAGAGACAGTTATTTAAGCTCTACCAGATCAGTCAGCAACCTAATATGGATATATCCATAGGTAAAACGAAAACCATGACCATCGCTAGGGAGCTAATAAGATGCAAGCTGGTAATAGATAATAAACCCATAGAGCAGGTCATGCAATTTAAATACCTGGACATAGATATGTTCAGCGCTCACGACCCGGTAAAGAATCTGAGAAACCAAATTAACAAATCAGCCATAATATCAGGATGTCTAAGGGAAACTCTATGTGCTAATCCTTGTTTGCGAAAGGAGATTAAAATCAAAATATATAAGACATGCGTCAGGCCAATAATGGTATAGAAGCGAGAGAGGATACCAACAAGACCAAAAGAATGCTACGAATCGCCGAAATCTCAATACTAAGAACAATAGCCGGAAAAACAAGAAGAGATCACGTAAGAAACACTGCACAATGCGTCGTACAGGATGTGGTGAGATGGGGAAGGCACCAGATGGAATTCCGACAATTGTCCTGAAGACCTGTGCTCAAGAGCTCACCCCAGTTCTCTGTAGACTCTTCAAGTTATTATACAGCAAAGAAGTATTTCCGTCCATGTGGAAAAACGCTAAACTCCAACCGATTCCGAAAAAAAGAAAGAAGACTATTCCTGCAAATTATCGCCCTATTGCATCGCTCTCAGTCATATCCAAAGTTATGGAAAAAGCGATTAACACAGAACTTATCAAATATCTGAAGAAATTTGAGATAATCCATGACAGACAATATGGATTTCGACAACTTCGGTCTACTGGAGATTTGCTGGCTTATGTCACTCAGCTCTGGACAAACACTATTGAAAAGTTTGGTGAATCCCGTGCAATAGCCCTGGATATATCTAAAGCCTTTGACCGCGTTTGGCACCAGGCATTGTTAAGCAAATTATCTGCCTAAGGTCTCCCAACCAAACCGCGCCAATGGCTCATGAGCTTCATGCAAGATAACTCTTTACATGTGGCATTTGACGGTATTTCTTCTGATGCGTTAAAAACCAATGCCGGAGTCCTTCAGGGTTCCATCCTGTCCCTTACCCTATTTCTTTTACACATCAACGACCTCTTAAAAACCACCACAAACCCCATTTACAGTTTCGCAGACGTCAGCACACTTGTCTCAACTTTCGCATCCTATCGATTACTTTTGGTGAATGATACAAATATACTCAGGCAGTAACAGGTTGACTCCATCAATAAAGATCTTGAAGCAATCGTCGAGTGGGGAACCAACAATATTGTTCAATTCAACGCCCAGAAAACACAAAGCACTACGTTTTCCAAGAAAGTAAATTTCTCAAATCATTCATCACGATATCCGGAAATACCCTTCAATCAAGTACGACCATTGGCCACATTTGGCCGAAGAAGTCGGCACGCTGATCAGTCTCACCCATTTACTCTCAATATTGACACTGCAAGGACCAATCTTCATCAAGAATCCTTCTTTTACAGGGCTGCTACGGAATGAAATAAGCTTCCAAAATCAGTTTTTCCAGAGAACTATGACCTGCAACTTTTTTAAAAGCGTGTTCACAATCATCTCCTTTCTATAATCCCTTCCCCTTCTAATATTTTAATAGTCGATAGGTCTACCTTTTTTGCGACTATTTTCATAAAAAAAAAATAAAAGAATGGTACAACCACGTGAAGAGAATGACCGACGATAGACTACCGCGCATTGTACTAGAGGGAAAACCAGCAGTGATCCGTCCACTCGGAAGACCACCAAAGAGATGGAGAGACAGCTGGCAGTCTACATCTCAGGAAATATAACAGAGGCAAATCCGGAATCAACAGATCATCTAGATCTTCAACAAGTAGAAGAAGAAGAGAAGAAGATAAATATTGCAAGTCTACGGACCTTTTTAAATATTGAATTTTTTTATTTACCAAAAAACATATCCCTTTACTGTCAATATTAATGTAATAAATGATTGCCGTTAGGGCAAGAATAAATTTTATCAAAAAATGTGTTTAACTCTTGGAAATAGCTTATTTTTGACTTAATAACTGCGAATCGATGACTTTAAGATGCCCCAATTTTGGAAAAGCAATATTTATAAATCTTAATAAAAGACGCTGCGAAATTTGTAAGCCATATCATAAACTTTTTAAATTCACAACATGAGGCACAACCAACCCATAAACAATAATATGTGTACTTTAAAAAATGTTGGCTTTTAGAAACTCGATAGTAATTTATATACAGTGCTTTTATTTCAAAACCAGCCAGTCCAAATAACTTTTGATTTTACGTAAATGTAAGATAAAAAAATTTTAAATCAAGAAAAAAGTTTAAAGATGGTATTTTGCTGTTTCCAAGTGGCACTCCTTTAACATTCATAACATATTTGTAACCCCTTTAACATTCTTCACCCCTTTTTTAAAATATCAAATAGTAACATAGGCCCGGTGTGCCATAGTTTATCCTGGCAGAAATATTTTTAAAAAAATTTTGTTTTTCTAATAATCATAAGTAATCAGCACTTTTATGGAAATTAATTTCTTATAGAACATTTTGAAGCAAATTTTTTGTATTTTAAAAAATATTTGGTGTGACTCTCATCGTGGCAGAAAAGTCTGTCACACCGACTTTGCAAGTGTCGATTTCTCTGTTTTGAACATTTCTCTGGTAACATAAGTCAGTGCAGGTGAAAATGGTAACAATGGATAAGATAAGCAGGTTTTTTTCTTTAAAGATATTCCTAGTAATCTTCCGAAGAGTGTCGCGTTTCATACGAATTGTTGCACATTGACTGTCTTTTGTTCTTTGCGTTGTATGTAGTGATTCACTAGCAAAATTTAATATTTTATTTCTTTTTATTGCTTTGGTGAATCTTTTTTCATCGATAGCTTATTCCTCTATAAATTTCGATTTCTGTTAAACTCCTTCTTCTTCGAGGGTTAATAGGAAATGATAATCTTAGAATAATGATAAAAAATGCAACAACGATTTGAATCGTTCAAACAACAAATATTTTTAAAATAATAAATGAACAAGCTCACAGATCGAAATTATGTAACGTTCAACAGGGCTTCAAAGCAACTGACTTTTAGGGTAACTCAGGTATAATATATTATACACAGTAATAAAAGCTCAATTCAAAAGTTAAAAATAATAAGAGAAAGAATCATAGATGACAGACTGTTTTTTGGGTCGAAAATTAAAAACAGGACAGAAAATAAAATGAAAAAGAAAAAAATAAAAGTTTTGAGCTTCTCATACTAAGATATTTTAAAAGAAGAACTGAAAAGGAAGAGATTAAAAGAAAAAAAAGTAATTCCGCGATAAGGGAAACAGTTCATGAACTTTAGATATTAAAAGTCGTTGTGACAGATTTTTCTGCGACGATGACAGTTGTTACACCAAATTTTTTTAAAAATACATAAAATTTGCAACAAAATGGTCTAGAAGAAACTGTTGAATAAATATTTATTTTAATGAAAGGCATCCTGATAGACATATACGCCACCAAACCATCTTAACAGTTAGTACGGAAATTTGGAAAAACTGGATAATAATATTGTAATAAAAAAAATAATAATCCCAGAGTTCTCGACTGAGCTGCATAAATTGAGATACTGGATTATTTTGCTATAGATCCTACCTTTTTTATTTTAAAAGTATCAAAAAAATATATATAATGGAAATAATGATCAAGAAGGAACTCCACACAGCAGCAGAAAACAACAAAACCATTAAACTTCTATGGGTACCCTCCCATGTAGGCATCAGTGGAAATGAAGCAGCTGACAAATGTGCACGTGACGCGCCAAATAACGAAAACGCCGAAGTTGTCTGTGAAAATGTCGCGAGTGATCTCAAAAACTATATAAAAACAAAATTTCGGGAATCCTGGCAAAGTTCGTGGCAATTGTCGAACACCAAACTAACAGAGGTCAAAAGTAACATTCACCCTACCAAGTACCTCTCAACCAGTCGCAGATGCCAAACAATCATGGTTTTTTAATCGCTCGTAGTGTACCTCCACAGTGCGAAACATGTAAAGTGCAGCAATCAGTTAAGCATTTCATTATAGACTGTCCAAAATTTCACAACGAACGCAAACTTTATAAAATACCAAATACCGGATAACTTAAAAGCTGCACTAGAAGACCATCGCAACTTTAACAGGATCATCGACTACCTAAAAATAATTGGACTCTTGAATAAAATATAATTTTGTAATTACCGAATGTACCGTCGCTAATCACCTCGGGTGGATGCGACTTTCTTAAATAAAAAAAAAAGAAAGTATCAAAACTTACAAATACTTTTGTTGGTTCCATACACAAAGTGTCAAAACTGCAAAAGTTTTTTTCTTAAAAAATACAAATTTATCATCAGTTTAGTGAAGACGATTATTACCGCAAAATTGAATTTTGTGAAACTATGTCCCAAAAAATACAAGACCAAATTTGGTTAAAAATATTTGTATCAGTGATCAATCAACGTTTTATTTAAATGGCTATGTTAAAGAACATAATTATAGGTAATGGGATGACAAAAATCCTCACGTGTTTTGACAGAATAATACTCAGTTTCCAGCGAAGATCAATGTATGGGCTGGTTTACTAGGAAATAAGATAATTGGACCACTTTTTATTGACCAAAACGTAACGGGAGAATTCTACCTACAATTATTGGAAACCGAAATTTATTCACTTATTACTTAGTCACTATAAAGACAAGTTAATGAACAGGAAAATATGGTGCTAGATCAACAGGATATATGAGTAAACCTTCAACAGGACGGAGCTACACCCCATTACGCACTAGCTGTAAGACAATAGCTAGACGAATGATTTTCAAAACGTTGGATTGGCAGAAGGGGTTTTTATAAAATAGCCAGCAAGATCTTCAGATCTAACACAAATGTTTGTAATAACCTTTATTTTAGTTTCTTTTGTAATTTCGCTTTGTTTAATGTTATCTGCAAAATAAATTAATAGAATAAATTGTTGTTTATATATGGCTGATTTGCATTTTTCTTGAGTTTTCATTTGATGTTTTACAAGGTAGGTGTTTGCTATTTGACATTTTAAAGAAGGGGTGACCCTATAGCAAAGAAAGCCTGTAACTCAGGGGTGAGAATATCAATTCTAAACTGGCAAGATATTTTTAACGTTTTTCGGAAAGAGATCGGAACGAAATGGAGAAAACAATATGATGAGTATACAAAAATATAAACAGCCAATATTTAAATATACATCCAGTGTTACCCAATAACATCCCACATATTGATTGCTGGGATTACAATAAACACAAATCTGCCATCATCTCACGTCTAAAGATTAATCATGGTCGTTTTCCATCACATTTATTTAAAATCGGTGTTATAAACTTACCTGATTGTGTAACATACACCATAAGGGGATACAAATCATATATACTTGGAGTGTCATAAAAACATTGATTATATCTCCTTTTTATAAAGCAAAATAATAAATAAAACTAATTTACAACTGCCTATAAATATACCTACATTATTATCTCAACTCGATAGATTTATTTTTGATAGCCTGATAAATTTCACAGTTAATGCTAAAGTAGGTATATGAAAATAAGTATACAGAAACAATTTTAAATAAAAAAAAAAATTTTTACGGGTTGCACTCTGGGAGTGCCGGCAGAAGTGAAAACTTAAGTAGTAACGTTGTGCGCCCTGCGCCGCCTAAACGAAACAGCCGGCGCAGGCATACATTTTCGCCGCGCCGTAGAAAGAGAGGGGGATACTCCCTCTCCTACGCCACGCCAGCTGTCTACTCTCCTCACGTCTTACGAATTTTCGATCAGGTCACGTGTCCTGACGCGAGTTTAACATTTTTATCCGTCTTACGAATTTTCGATCAGGCCACGTGTCCTGACGCGAGTTTAACATTTTTAACCCATTACAAAAAAAGTTCACAGCGTGCCATAAGAAGTTATCACTTCAAAATAGTAATAAAACAAACTGTGGCAAAAGGTTTTGAACCTATGTCATCCCCTTCTCCAACAAAAAAAAAAAAGGGGTGGGGGATGTTAAACGGGTGCCACTTGAAAACAGCAGAATAACATTTTTAAATCTTTCCCTTGAATTAAAATTCGACGAGTTTTTGTTTTTCTTACATTTACGTAAAATCAAAAGTTATTTGAATTGGCTGGTTTTGAAATGAAAGCACCGTAGTAATATTATGACGTTATAAAAAAATCGAAACAATAAAAAAAATTGATCAATTTTAATACAATTTTTTCAAAGTGTGTGTCTAATTAAACTTAAAAAATTAAAACAATAAATTTTAAAAAATGACACCAATGTATCGATCCTAGTAGAACTGAAAATCGAGGACAGGTTGTCCAAGAAAATTAACCGGAACAAAGTGCAGTATTTCTGGCACGTCTCCAGAAGACCGGATGCTTTAAAAAAGCTGGTGGTTCAAGTAAAAATCGACGGACGAAGGTCACGAGGAAGATCTCCAACCCGATGGGTAGACGGAATCACAAGCTTGACTGGACTTTCTCTGCATGAGGCCACAGAACTAGCCCAGAACAGGGAGGAATGGAAAATTGCTGTAAAAATGGTAGAAGCATAGTGCCACCAAACCCTTGTGAGGGTAATAGGACCGAGGAGAGAGAGAGAGAGAGAGAGAGTAACAAGTGTAAAGTTACACATATTACAATTATTACATATTTTACATGACTATTGCAAACATAATTAAATAGAAATAAGTCGTATTTTTTGAAGGATTCGTAAACTTTTTATGTTATGAAAGAAAAATTGTAAAATGTAAAAAATTTTAACCGTAATCACTATCCATTCAACTACTTTATTTCGCTCGAATACTTTGGCCCTATTAAAACTTTGGCAGTGCATAGAAATTAGTGTAAATGGAACAAAAAAACTTTATTAAAAGTTTTTTGAAACTTGTTATATCAACTTTGGCTCAAATATGCGGTATTGATTTTTTTGTGGGTTCTAAAATCAAAAAGTTATAAATTTTAATGTCTTAAAGTCATAATTTATTAAAACTACTCGGAACGCTGACAAATAATAAAAAAACGTTTTTCTTGCAAAATACCAATTTATTTCTTTACTTTGAAACTTATTTATTTTTCACTAGTGTAAGTTAAACATAAAATTTTTAAAAATAAAATATCCTAAAAAAACAGATATAGTACTTTTTAAATTGTTGGACATTTGTAAAATAGTATTAATAGATATTCACTTCTTTCTTGGGTTCGGTAATTTTAAACTCTCGATACAGCAACAAAACAATTTTTATTCCAATACTTTTACACAATAAACTTTACTTTTACACATCACTTAGATACAACTTTTACAACTGACCTCTTCGCAGCCGCTGTCTTTTTTATACCTATACGTGTTTACCCAAAAATTACTCAACCATGCAAAGTAGCCCACTCTGGTAAGAGAGCGCTGTACTTTAATGTAATAACAGATTTATTGCGAAAATCTATCACCACTTTTGGGATTTTTTAGCTTTTCTTTAGGATTTTTCCTATTTTTCCTTTACACCCACCACTGTGATTTAATGAAAGATAGGTTAGCTTGACATGTATACGCATACATATACACACATCCATATATATATATATATATAAATAATTTTTTAGCTTTTCTTTAGGATTTTCTTTAATACTTTACCGAGTTATAGGGCGATTTTAATTCTCTATTTTTTAACGTTTACAGCTTTAATTAGGGATTTATAATACATACATAGATACTTAAAGTCACGCCTTTTTTCCGTAGTAGTAGGCTTCCTTCGACTTGCTACGGTTCTTACACACTTCTACTTTCATTATTGCCCTCATACATGCTCGTCGGTTGTTGGTACTCTTGTCCTCGCCTTTCTGCAAAACAATGTCGATCTGATCGAGATATATTCGCCGAGGTTGACTTCTACCGACTGGCTTATGCACACTCGCCTTATAAATCTGTTTCGTCATTTTTCCTTTATCCATCTTCTCAACGTGTCCGAACTTGGAAAAATTCTATTATCTATCTTTGTAGCCACATCTTCTTTTACACCACAGCGTTCCTTTCCCTCACTATTCTTTACTTTATCTAACTTTATTATTTAGGCTATAATTCTCAGACTACTCATCCCCGCAGCGTTCATCTTATTTTCATGCTTCTTCTGGCAAACCCAACATTTACTACCATACAGAAGTGTAGGAAACAGCACTCTTTTAAATTTTACAAAAAAAATTATTAAATAACATAAATAAATAAATTATTGCTCGTTTGGCATCAAAAAGCGTCAAATACTTGGGAAATTGTTTAAATTTTACTTGCAACTGATTTTTTTTAATATAATTTTATTTTTAATTAATTCGTAATTAGTTTAAGAAATATAGCCGGAGTGACTCGGTTGGATAAAGTAAAAAATAGTGAGATAAGAGAACGCTGTGGTATAAAAGAAAATGTGGTTACAAAGATAGATAAAGGAATGCTTAGATGGATTGGACACGTAGAAAGGATGGATAAAGGAAGATTGACGAAACAAATTTATAAGGCGAGTGTGAATGGACAAGTCGATAGAGGTCGACCTCGGCGAACATATCTCGATCAGATCAACATTGTTTTGAAGAAAGACCAGGTCAAGAGTACCAAAAACCACCGACGAGTATGTATAAAAGCACTGATGAAAGTGGAGGAAGCGGAAGATGTGTGTACGAACCGTAGCAAGTGGAAGGAAGTGGTCTCTGCCTACCCCTATGGGAAAAAGGCGTGACTATATGTATGTATGTACCTATTCATTTTTTAATGTGTTAGGACCGGCACTCCTCTATGGACAGCCAGACGTACCTTTTTTATGATATTTGATATTTTTTACAATTTATGTAATGTAAATATTTCACAATATTGATAAAATTAGATTCAATAATTAATAAAGAAGTTGACAGGTTATATTTTAATGAAATAAAAGTTTTCATTATAATTTAATTATTCATGATTTCTATGGCATTCTTCGTTATTTATACAGGTATATCATGTCATCCCATTAATGTACTAAATAAATTATATTATTTTTACAATTACTTTTAAAAAAGGAAATCGGATTTTTGTACGCTTTTTTGATAATATACCAATATTTCCACTATTCCTTACAATTTTTGCTCTACTTGAAATTGAAAAGGTCCAGTAATACGGATGGAAACTAATTAAATAATTTTTCAGCAAAGGAAAGGTTATTCATTGGGATTTACTTAATACCTATTGAAATCCTATGATTGGTAGCAACCCAAGGAGTGATTGATACAGATTTCGCGTTTTCTTGTTCGTTTTTGTTCATTACTAATCCGACATTCCGGCGTTGTGAGGGTTTCGTTTTATTAAAAATTTTATTTTAATAAATGGCTTTTTTTAAAACTAATGGACTTTTTTTAAGAATGTTATATACTGTCAGTGTCAGAAATTTTTATTCTTTACAAAAGTGAATGCTTTGCGTACAATTCACATTGGTGCTTGGAAATTTTTAAATATCCAAACAGTATAAAGGGAAGTTTTTCCTTTTTTACTGAAGCTTTCGCTCTTTATATTTAAGTTTTTTACAAATATTTTAATATTGTTAATACTAAATGTACTTTGTCCATGAAAAAGAGTTATTAAATATTTAATCAATCAATCAATCAAGCTGTCTATCCACTCAATGGATGTTGGTGACCACATGTTGGAATTGATCCCTGTTTTTGGCTGCGCTGACAAGTTCTTCTATCGTTCTTAATCCGGTCCACTGTCTAATAATTCTTGCCAATTACATCTGCTTTCTTCCAATTCCTCTTTTGTCGTCTATTTTCCCTTCCAAAATTAGTTGCAGCAACTGGTATCTCTCGTGTCTTAAAATGTGACCAAGGTAAGCCGTTTTTCGTCGTTAATAGTTGTTAACAACTCTCGGTTTGTATGGACTCTTCTTAATATTTCTTCATTGGTTACCCTGTCTATCCAAGGTACTCTTAATAGGCGTCGGTAAGTCCACATTTCGAAAGCCTCTACTTTATTGATCATATTTGCCTTCATAGTCCATGACTCCACTCCATACAGAAGTACTGACCGGACATAGCATTTTGCACATCGAATTCGAAGGGATGTATTTAGATTCTGATTTCTAAGAATTTTCTCATATCTCATGAATGCCGTACGTGTTATCTCAATTTTACATCTAATATCTTTTTCCGAATTCCAGTCTGTGTGTAGCCAACTTCCCAGGTATTATTACTGTGTTACTCTTTCTATTATTTCAGCGTTTGCATATAATTGTTTTTTCCTGCTGATTATTATAAATTTGGTCTTTCTGGCGTTTATGTTTATCCCGTATTGGTTGCTGCTTTCATTTAAACGGGTACACATCTGTTGGAGTTCTTCCATATTATTAGCAATAAGGACAGTGTCATCTGCACACCGGATATTCGAGATTGGTACTCCATTTATTTTTACTCCCATTTCCTGATCTTCAAGTTTTAATAAATATAGCTTCGGAGTATAGATTAAAAAGCAGCGGAGACAAAACGCATCCCTGTCTAACGCCCCTACGAATTTCGATATCTTCAGTAGTAATATTCTATCGATATTGTAATGGACGAAGGAAAAGTACCTACAAAAAAAATAAGATGAAACATTAAAGTCTTTGGGTAGACACCGAACTTAGATTTACAAAACATGTCAATAAACTCAGTCGTAGCTCTTATAATATTTTAAAGCAGCTTTATCCCCGTATAAATGCTATGAATTCTCATTTGAAACTTTAAGTGTGTGGGTCTCTCATATTATCAAAAATGTCATATTGTGACAGTAATCGTCTACAGAGCTCTCTATCCTGTGGAATAAGGAAATATGATTACGTCGTCATACATATCAAGTTGTTATACACCAAAACCAGCTAACTATTTAATAGTTATATATTATTATTAGCAAATTAACCAAATTTATTATATAATAATACTTTTTAATTAATGTTAATTATTTCCATGTGTAAATAAGAAAATCGACTTCCAGAGTTCGACTGTCATAACAAGGTACTCGACGTTTCGACGGAAGTAAATACGGTTTCTTCAGGAGTTCAGGTTAAATATTTAAATGGTTATACGTCGTTTAAAGCTAAAAGACATACATATTTAACATGTTTATTGTAATTGCGCTTGGATTTCGCTTTTGGTATACAAATAATGTAAATATGTTTTTAACTGTTTAATCCGAAGAAACTGTTGGTAATTCTGTTGAAACATCTATGTTCTGGTAATTTTTGAGGAAAAACTGTTAAATCTAGACTTGCGCATTGCTAATTATTTAGTTAAAAGGTAAATCCGTATCATACAAAATGGACCAAAAGTCTGAAAACGGATAATTATCCCGTAAATTAATAATCCGAATTGCACAAAATTTGGGATAAGCCTATTTTGAGATACGGAAATTTTATAGATTTGACATTTGCAATGTTGTCAGATTTGCCGTTATTCTGATATTATTAGTCACTTTGGTTTTTTTAAATGCATCACCCTATATATTCAATCATTATTGGAATCTTCTATTTAATACGAATTTAGCCATATGCAACACCTATGATTTTAAGTAGTCTAGAAGGTATAAATAAATAAAACAGAAGTGAGGCAACACCTAATTGTCTCAATAAATATTTCAGAGGCAAGTCCGGAATCAACAGATCATCTAGATCTCTAACAAGTAGAAGAAAAAGAATAAGAAGAAATTTCTTTAAATCCACATATTTTGCACTGTTTTATTTATTAAAGACCTTCTATACTATATAAAATGATAAGTGTTACATATGGCTGAATGACTGATGTATTTAACAAACCAAAGTGACTAATAGTATCAAAGAAACGGCAAATCTGATAACATTGCAATTATCAATTCTGGAATCTACGTATCCCAAATAGGCTCATTTCTAATTTTGTTCAAATTGGACTAGCAATTTACGAGATAGTCTCCATTTCCAGACTTTTGGTCCACTTATTATAATATCTAAACTCTGTTTCAAAATAATAACCCCTCCATGTCTTATAAACTTGTTTTATAAAGTTTTACAGACACTTCTAAAATTTCTAAATATGCATATGTGCAGCAGGTAACACATCGCACGCAATAATGGAATACTAATAGATGCAATTTATCGTCGTTAGAATTTGGTATACCCCTTGGGATTTTAACTGATGGCGCTTTAAATTAACAAATATTTAACGACCTAAAATGTACCTTGTTTTCCAACTTAAATGGCACTAAAGAATAATTTAGAATTTGCGAACTATTGCGCTGGGAATAATTGTAATACATACGCGATGCTAATATTTATTTATTACATTTTTTATCGTCATCATCAGAAATAAGTTTATTATTCGAACAAAAAACAGTAACAAATAAAAGGATCTCGATTACCAATTATTTACTTGGTATAACATTTTTTTTAATTGAATCAACATAACAGTAATTATTATGTTTTTTGCTGTATGCAAAGATATTGATCAACAAAATAACGAATGAAACTAAGAAGATGATATGGGATGTGCAAGCAGGGTTAAGAAGGGGAAGGAGATGTATGGACCAGGTCTTTTCCTTACGAGGTACATACGTACATACATAAAGTCACGCCTTTTTCCCATAGGGGTAGGCAGAGACCACTTCCTTCCACTTGCTACGGTTCTTACACACATCTTTTGCTTCCTCTACTTTCATCAGTGCTCTCATACATGCTCGTCGGTTGTTGGTACTCATGACCTGACCTTTCTTCAAAACAATGTTAATCTGATCGAGATATGTTCTCCGGCACGATAACGGCTTTGCACCAGTCGTCTGGTACACTACCACTTTTTCAACAAAGGTTAAAAAGGCGGTCCAGTAGACTAGCTACCACGTTTTGTCCAGCCTTTAGCATTTCAACTGTTATTCTGTCATACCCAGCAGCTTTACCCAATTTTATACTGTTTAACGCTTCCATAATTTCTGTCGCAGTAATTTTACTTTCATTGCAACTTTCACTCATGTCTTCGAATTGAGCCTGTACTTGTGTATCCTCTGTCTCAAATAAACTTTCAAAGTATTTCTTCCATCTCTTCAATACGCATTCCTCTCCTTTTACCATACTACCATCTTGGTTTCTGATTCTTTCCAATTGCGAGGTAGTCGTCAAGCTGAGGCCTTCGCCATCACTCATGGTCTAGAACAACTGGTCAAGCTACCAACCCGCATCCCTGATGTCAACAACCAGTCTGCCAATACACTAGATCTTTTCCTCACCACCAATCCTGACCCGTATAGAATAGAAGTTTGTGCCCCACTTGGAAACACTGATCACACCCTCATCTCCACAACATGCTTTTTCCATTTAACATCGAGCAGCACAATACCACCCCGTCTCATGTGGCATTACAATTCGGCCGACTGGGAAGGTCTTCGTATGTTTTTCTCAGCCTTTCCATGGAAGAGAGTTTGTTTCTCCTCAGTAGATCCAACACGATGTGCTGAGACAATTTCTGAAATCATCATGTTGGGGATGCAAACTTACATACCGAATACCAAAAGAAGAACATCATCCGATAAGACCTGGTTTAACAGAAACTGCTCTAGAGCTGTGGCTTCCAAACAGGCAGCATACCATCGATGGCAAAAAAATTCGGGACCTGAGACCAGAGCAGCATATGTTGAGGCTAGAGGCATATGCAAAGAAACAATAGAATGTTCAAAAGATGCTCATAATGCCAAAATAAGATCAAAACTTGTTGAATGTCCCAACGGATCCCGTTCATTTTGGTCTTTCGCCAAAGCTGTGGGAAGAAACTTCACTTCCAGCTCTTTTCCTCCCCTAACCAATGAAGATAGAACACTAGCAACGACTGCCCAGGAAAAAGCCAATATCTTTGCGCACCTATTTGCTGGAAACTCCACTCTGGATTCTTCGGGAAAACAACCCTTTAACATTACACCTATTGACAGTCACATGCCCGAGATTACCTTTCGCCAACGTACTATCGGAAAGATTTTGCTGGGTCTCAACACCGACAAAGCCTGTGGATCTGACGGAATCCCGCCGATTGTTCTCAAAAAATGTGCCCCAGAACTAACACCTGTTCTTTGCAAGTTGTTCAACCACTCTTACAATTTGGGAGTATTTCCGTCCAATTGGAAAATTGCAAGAGTACAGCCAGTCCCTAAAAAAGGCAAAAAGACCCTACCTAGCAACTACAGACCTATCGCACTGCTATCTATTATTTCAAAGGTCATGGAAAAAGCCATCAACATCGAGCTCATGAAATATCTGGAAGACTCAGGAATTATCAATGATAGGCAATATGGTTTCCGCCATCAGAGATCAACTGGTGACCTGCTCGCATACGTCTCACATATATGGCAGCTATCTATTGAAAAGTATGAAGAAACTTTAGCTGTGGCATTAGATATCTCCAAGGCGTTCGATCGAGTTTGGCACCAGGGACTCCTCGCCAAGCTTCCATCTTATGGCTTGCCCCCTCAGCTGTGTTCTCTGCTTGCTAGTTTTCTTTCAAACAGGTCTCTTTATGTAGTGGTCGATGGAGTTTTATCTGACACTCTACTCATAAATGCTGGTGTTCCGCAAGGATCCATTCTAGCACCAACACTATTTTTACTTCACATCAACGACCTGTTGAAAGCAACTTCATGTCCCGTACACAGCTTTGCCGATGATAGTACCCTCCATACCGCTTTCTCTTCCAGGGCCCCTATATCAGCACGTGAAACCAGAAATAAACGTGGAAGAAATGTTAACAATATAAATATGGACTTAGCAACAATTCTCGAATGGGGATCCAATAACTTGGTAGAATTCAATGCAAACAAAACACAAGCATGTCTTTTCTCTAGAAAAGCTGATCTCACTGTGCCTAACATAACTTTGTCAGGAGTAACCATACCACTGAAGTCATCCATATCGATGCTTGGTATTACTATCAGCAATAACCTTTCCTGAGAAAATCACGTGAGGTCCATTGCCAAAAGTGCATCCCAAAAACTTGGTTTTTTGTTTCGTGCCAAGAGCTATTTCACCTCCAGTCAGCTGCTTATGATCTATAAGGCACAGATCCGACCTGTACTGGAGTACTGTTACCATATTTGGAGTGCAGCACCTAAACATATCCTGAAGCTACTGGATTCTGTCCAAAAAAGGGCAATTCGTCTCGTCGGTGATGCCTCGCTTACAAACTCGCTCACTTGTCTGGAACACCGTAGAAAAGTTGGCGATTTGTCTCTATTTTATAGATATTTTCATGGGCGATGCTCTTCTGAAATATCAACAATCGTTCCTCCTTTGGCAGTCTCTTCGAGATTAACCCGTCAAGTTCAGTCTTCACACCCCTTCGTGGTAACTTTGGAGACCTGCAGAACATCACTTTCCAAAGACTCATTCATCCAACGAATTGCGAGGCTTTGGAACTCATTGCCTAGGGAGGTGTTCCCCGAGGCATACAACCTCCAGAAATTTAAGAAGAATACCAACTCCTACCTTCTTTTCCTTGGTTCCTACGATGTTCTCTGAACATTACAGGATATCCCTCTTCGTGGGAACCAGAACATATAAAAAAAAAAAAAACTCTTGCTGTTCTTAAGGACTTCCACAAGAGTTTCATATTGAACAAACAAAAACAAACAAACTCCTCTTTTATACCTTCTTCTTGCAAATTCTTAACTTTTATACGCTCTAGTACACTTCTTGATTTCTGCACACGATGGCGCCACCGCTTAAAGAGACCTCTTATTCGGCTCGTTACTAAGAAGTGGTCTGTGTCAATACCTGCACCGCGGTATGCCCTAGTGTCCCTTACTTACTTTTTCAATCTTTCATCCACAATTACAAAATGAATTATACTTCTTTAATGTCCTTCTTGTCTTGAGTACAAGTGGATTCTTTTATGGTTAAACATTGTGTTTGTTACCACAAGATTTCGCTCCAAACATACTTTAAGTAGATTTTCTCCGTTTTTATTTACTCTGCCGTCACCGTACATTTCCAGAACACTGTCATATCCATCACGCTTTACTCCTACCCAACTATTAAAATCACCCAACAATACAATTCTTTCATTCTGTTTACACCCATTTAATATATCTGTCACACTATCCCAAAACTCCCGCCTCTCTTTCTGACTTTTTAAAGACTGATTCCACTGCGCATCTTGTGGGGCATAAACCCCTAGCAAAAAGATACGAGTAAGACCAACCTTCAGCCTCACCCAGAGGAGTCTTGGGCTTACAAATTGAAAGTCAGTCACCCATTCATTCATTCTAGCAGAGAGTATCACACCAACGCCCTGAGAACCTCTGCTGGTTTTCAGAACTCCTGACCAGTAGGCTGTATAAGGTCCATGTGTTGTGGTTTCACATCCTTTCCGCTTGGTTTCATTTACACAAAGAATATCAATCCGTCTTTCTTTTATCATCGTGTAAATTTCATCAATTTTATCATTTAATCCTCCCCTCACATTCAAAGTAGCAAAGTGACTGTCCGCAGTCCACGTTTCGCCCTCACAAGAAGCATGACATGACAGGTGGCGACGCCTATCGCTATCGTGTTGGTTATAGTCAATACGACTATTACTCATAGCTTCCCATGAGATAAATACAAATTATACTAGAATAAATACATAACAAATTAAAATTAAAGTTAAAAAAATGTCAAAGAAAATCTTAATCTGACAGAACAAATAAAATTTTAAATCTTTTAGGACATATATTAATCGCACTCCAGCAAACAAATTTATATAAAAAATAAATGTATGGTAGATTTAACCAAGCCAGATTTAAATTAAATGTCAAAAGATTCAAGTTGACAGACAATAGAAATTTGGTGAATAGGCAATTAAATTATTGGTCTTAGGGATAAAATCGATCTATTGATTGCTTCTATTTGCTGTAATAAAGAACTTCCCGCGAATGTACAATATATAATGATTTGTGGTTTCCCTTTTTTTTACATAAATTATATTGTAAGTCCGAGAAATATAATTAATAGTAAAACGGAATAAATAAAACTTATCAATTAAAATAATTTAAGTCACTTATCTGTCAGATGCTCTTTTGGACTCTGGCAACCAAGTCGTTTTATTCGAAGGATTTTTGATATTTTTTCTTTTATTTATTTACCAGCTTAACTTCTACTGGGAATATTTTCGGAGCCCTAGCGGTTCTTACTTTCGCTTCCTTTTTTTTGGATTTGGATGTTGTTTTTATATGTTTTTGTTGGGTTTGATTCTAGTAGCTCTTCTACTTATCGGGACAATTAAATTGTTTGTATTATCGGAAATATAACTAACTTTCTCCGGCACGACAAGCGTATTTGACGTTTATTTGACGTGGTATAGTCGCAAAATTCTTGGCTAGAAGTCAGAAGGTCTATTGCGCTTTTATATACTTGGAAAAGGCCTATGACAGAGTGGTGAGAAGTGAATTGTGGTCTACATTGTCTATGTATGGGGTGAGTGGTAGTTTAATACGAGCACTGAAATCACTTTACGAGGATTCCAGGATCAACGGAGCTTGCACGGACTGGTTTAACATCGAAAAAGGTGTGAGAGAGGGATGTGTGGCTTCGCCATGGCTGTTTTACTTATACATAGACAATTATTTAAAAGATCTGAAAGAGAGTGCGTATGGATTAAAAATGAATGATTTGATCGTCAAATGCCTTCTTTACGCCGATGATCAAGTCATATTAGCGTTATCTGAAGAGGAGTTGCAGGCGATGGTTAATGTTATGATTTCCTGAAAATCAAAGGGATGAAAATAAATGTGAGCAAAACGAATGTAATGGTTTTTAAAAGAGAAGAAAGCATGACAAACTTTGGAGTTTCGATTGAGGGAGAAAGAGTGGAACAAATTAATGAATTTGTGTACTTAGGTTCAAAATTTACTAGAGATAGAAAGTATGACAGTGACATGGAGCGAAGAGTGTTGACAGGAAAACAAATAAATGGGGCACTGCATAGTTTTTTAAATAGCCAGAAAGTGTCAAAAAAAGCACGTCTGGCGGTGCATAGAGGTGTGTTAGTTCCTACACTTGTATGTATGGTAGTGAATGTTGGGTTTGGCAGAAGAAGCATGAAAATAGGATTAATGCTGCGGAGATGAGTAGTCTGAGAAGTATAGCCGGAGTGACTCGGTTGGATAAAGTTAGGAATTGTGAGATAAGAAAACGCTGTGGTGTAAATGAAGATGTGGGCACAAAGATAGATAAAGGAATGCTTAGATGGTTTGGACACGTAGAAAGGATGGATGAAGGAAGATTGACGAAACAAATTTAAAAGGCAAGTGTGAATGGACAAATCGATAGAGGTTGACCTCGGAGAACATATCTCGATCAGATCAACATTGTTTTGAAGGAAGGCCATGTCAAGAGTATCAACAACCGAATAGCATGTATGAGAGCACTGATGAAAGTAAAGGAAGCAAAAGATGTGTGTAAGAACCGTAGCGGAAGTGGAAGGAAGTGGTCTCTGCCTACCCCTATGGGAAAAAGGCTTGATTTTATGTATGTATGTATGTTATGTTTTTTTAACAGAGTAAGAAGTTTTTATCATTATCTCATTTAATAATCTGTTTTACGTAAAAGGGTATATTATTATCATGTTTTACAGGCGCATTTAATAATGAAAAATATGCGAAACTGAAGAGGTAGTGCACGGCTAAGCTGTTTAACGTTTATTAATTATACTTTTTTATTTTATGTTTTCCTTTTATTCTCCGCTTTTTATTTAAAGCTCTTACAAAATGACTTCATTTTGAATGTTAAACGTAAATTTTGTAGTATTTCGTATGCGCTGTAGTATGTTAACTATAAAAAGAGTCTTACTGCTTTTTTAAAGTCTGAAGAGAAAAAATCCTAAAATATGCCACAGCTAAAATACGAAGGATAGGAATATCAACAGCTATGCCAAAAGTACGATGTTTTAAATGGTTTACTCTTCATAAAATCGTGGACCAGACTAATTGCATTTTAAAGTATATTGCCAAATTTGTCGAATTTTTTGTTAAGCACACAAATAAAAAATACCTAATTGTAAGTAATCCAAAGTATAATACGTAATAACTAAGCTAAACGATTTTAAATCTTTTTAAACGTGTTTGGAGTTTTTTAGGATGTAATAAAAAAAATTATTAAATTATTCTACCAGAGGGACATCTATTTTTTGACATTTCTAGTTCAATATTTATATTTAAAATATTTTGTGTTCGTACATACATACATATAGTCACGCCTTTTTCCCGTAGGGGTAGGCAGAGACCACTTCCTTCCACTTCTGCTACGGTTCTTACACACATCTTTTGCTTCCTCTACTTTTATCAGTGCTCTCATACATACTCGTCGGTGGTTTTTGGTACTCTTGACCTGGTCTTTCTTCAAAACAATGTTGATCTGATTGAGATCGATGTTCGCCGAGGTCGACCTCTACCGACTTCAGTCCATTCACACTCACCTTATAAATTTGTTTCGTCAATCTTCCTTCATCCATCCTTTCCACGTGTTTAAACTATCTAAGCATTCCTTTATCTATCTTTGTAACCACATCTTTTTTTACACCACAGCGTTCTCTTACTCACTATTTTTTACTTTATCCAACCGAGTCACTCCGGCTATATTTCTCAGACTACTCATCTCCGCAGCATTAATTCCATTTTCATGCTTCTTTTGCCAAACCTAACATTCACAACCATACATAAGTGTAGAAATCAACACACCTCTATGCACAGCCAGACGTGCCTTTTTTGACAATTTCTGGCTGTTCATAAAGAGGTCGACCCTGATGAACGTATATCGATGAGATCGAAATTGTTTTGAGGAAAGGCCAGGTCAAGAGTGCCAACAGTCGACGAGCATGTATAAGAGCGCTGATGATTGTAGAAGAAGCGAAAAATGTGTGTAAAAAACTTAGCGGAAGTGAAAGGAAGTGGTATCTGTCTACCCCAACGATACAAAGGCGTAACTGTATGTATGGAAGAGGAAGATTATCGCAGTCTGTATGATAATTTAAAGTAACTTCAAGTAGAATCAAAAAAAATTCATAAGGTTTTTAAATAAATAAATCCAAATTGTATTTAAAATCGGTAATGACCGTTAATTTTTTTAGTAACAATGAAATTTTTAAGATACAGACAATATTTTTGTATCGGGACGTTTATACGACATTGAAAATTAATTTCGTGAAAATTTTACAAAGTGAAAATAATAGTTACGTATGAAAAAACACATTAGTAAAATATCGTTTATAATTAATGTAAAAATGAATCTAATAAATAGTACCGGCATATTTTGTTACCTACGTCCCTTTTTCGTTAAAATTTTGGTAAACGGCGTTTTATAACATAGTTCTATTTTTTCTTGTACGTTGCCCTGAATTCTAAAAGTATATTTTTGTTTTCATACACGCACGCAACCTTAACAACGCCTCCATATTCCATAATCATAAAATCCGCTGTTTTGCCAAGTTTGCTCGAATTTTACTGCCCTCCTTCTTTATACCACTCCAACTTTAGTTCTTATTTTATCACGTGTTAAATCAAATTATGTTCTGATGGAAGCATTATTTATTTTTTTGTTTTGTCAGGTAAGAAAAAATACATAATACGTTTAAGAAGCTTCTATTTCGAAAAAATTTCACTTTGCCCTAATGTTTACCAAAACATATTTTTGGAATACATCGTAATGAGTTAAAATTGAAATATGGGGCTTTTCACGATGAGCGTTAATTAGACGTTTCTGGCAGACCAGACAATGGATAAATCTGAAAATTTGATAGTATTCATAAATTAACATGATCTACACAACTAAAATAATTTAGACGATGTGGCATTGCCGCTTCTACTATAAAGTAGCGGCTACTTTGATTTTTCAAATAGAACACCCTGTATATAATATAATTTTATGATTTTTCACCAATTTTTCAACAACTTTATGTACCATTTTTCTATACTCATCTGTTGCCGTTAAGGACATAAAAATTAATTTCAATCTTTTTCTCTACCAAATATGTACTTCAATAAACGCTGATAATCTTAAATTCTCCGGTACTGAGACGATCAAATTCGAAATGAAGTAAAGTTATACGATAAGTATCCTCAATTCAGAACCATATTTTTATTTGCCTTATATTGGGTGGTTAAAAAACGCAGATACATTTTTTTTTAGAGGTAAAGAAAATCCTTTATGAAGAGGTTATGAGTCCGAAAACTCGAGGCCTACTGTAAGACTCCACTGCTGTGTCAGGACTACTCACTAAAAACTCCACCCCTATTTAGGTCCGTCTGCCTATTGCCTCCGGTGACACTTAGAACTGTTGGCCCATTGTAACCAGCAGACCACGCGGTAAGGATCCAAAAACAGCATAACACACAGTGCGTCGCCGCGAGGCACTGGTCCGAAAAAGACAGGCAATTCCTGGGACCTAGAACCACGCTGCACCCAATCTAGTACCTTCGTACCTTGTACAAGTTCTGTACTGGGTGGGAACAATGTAGTCACCCAAGAACCGGCCATTACCTCCAGCGCCCCGCAGCAGCACAGCAAGCGCTCCACCGCCCCCGGTTCCCGCCGCACAACCCGCAGGCCAGGCCTTCATTATACAGTTTTAGCTGATTCCTGTTCATCGGTAACAGTTCTGCCGTCCTCTTCTTGCAAGTTCGTCTACTTCCTTATTACCTGCAACTTCCTGGCGTCCTGGAACCCGTATCAGTTTGACGGGATTACGGTCTACCAGCGTTATCAGTTCTTCTTTGCAGTCAACGAGTATGGGGGAAGGGGTGGTCCGGCACTGAGGTGCCCCCTGCACAGGACTAAGGCTGTCTACTATACAGGATTTCCTGTAGGCTCCGTTAGCAACGGTGCTCCCCACCGAGATGCATCCATTAGCACGGGTCGCATAACACTTTGGATTGGGAGTCTTTTAGTCGCTTTTTACGACAGGCAGACCATACCTGGGATCTATTCTATTTTCCCCGTATTCCAAGGGGAAAGGTAGATACATTGTTCGCGTGAAAAAAATGAGTGAAAGTTAGGTTTTTCAAATGGAACACCCTGTATAATTTCATATTTTTGAGCTCTATTGACTTTGTTCAGATATTTATATTTCGATATCAAACCGTTTTTGACTGTTTCAAACACAAACTAACGTGGTTTCCTTGTATTCATCACTTATTTTTGAAATTTAACAGATTCCATTCAATATTTCTTCATTGGTCATCGGTAATAAAATAATTAAATAATTATTAAAATATTCTTTAACCAATACATGAAACTTGTCCTCAAAAAATAGTTTTATTAACGCTAACACACTAACTAAAAATAAATTTATGAAGTAGTAAGTTAATTCAATTATCAGCGTATTTCAGAATACTTATGTTCAAACAAATTTCTACCTCTACTTAAACAATTTGTAATCTTTTTAAAATAATTTCATGTGTAGCGCCACTGATTGGAGTTCTAGAATTAAACTATTGAAAGCAGTTCTAACTCTTAAATCTTCCATTGTTGTTATTGTGTTGAAATAAACCATATTTTTAATAAAATCTCAAACAAATTAATTTAATAACTTGCCATCTGATGTTGAAAAACTAAATCGAAAGGGAATATTAAGTAGTATAAAAAAGATGTTTGATTTAAAAAAAATAAGTGATGAGTACAAGAAAACAGTTTGTGTTTGAAACAATTTATCTCGAAAACGGTTCAATATCGAGATATGAGTATCTTAACAAAGTTAATCTTAAATTGGATGTAGAGCTTAAAAATGTGAAAATATAGTGTGTTCTATTTGAAAAACTTTCACTCATTTTTTCATGTGTATCTGCATTTTCTAACTACCTTGTGTAAGGCAAATAAAAATATGGCTCTGAAGTAAAGATCCTCATGGTATCGCTTCACTTCAGTTTGTATTTGATAGTCTTGGTAGTTTTTGTTTTTTTGCCAACGTCTTAAATTTTATTAAACCCTTCATCAAGGTTCCGTAACAATAGAATCGCAAACAACAAACAAACTTCCAAAATTAGTTTTTTCAGAGAACTATGACCTGCAACTTTACAAAAAGCGGGTCCACAATCATTTCCTTTCTATAATCTCTCCCCCTTCTAATAGTCGCAGTGCGGGCCGTCCGCGGCCCACACAATAGGTCTACCCTTTTTGCGACTATTTTCAGTAAAAAAAATAAAAAAATTTCAGTAAAAAAAGAATAGCAAAATAAAAAAAAATTTAAAATAGAAATACAACAAAAGTTCGAAACGTTGGCAAAAACCGTAGTTTTTTCTTTAATACACCGATTCAAATCTCAACTAACCTTTTAAGTTAAATATTACTGTATAACCAAATCTACTAAACTTTGACTACTTAAAACATTGAATAGAATTGTATTTGTGATTCATAGATCTAGAAAAAGCATTTGTTAAAGTATTAAGACAAAAATTATGGAATATACTGGCTAAGAGAGGTATCGACAATAAAACAAGAATAATAAAAAGTATATACAATAATAATATTAACCGCATTATTTACCGAAATAAATCATCAAAGTCATTTTCAATGGAAGACGGACTAAGACAGGGAGGAGGACTAAGCCCCGTATTGTTCACGGTATACATTGATGAGATAACCAAGAAATTCTCTTCGAGAGCAATGAAACTCCATGTGGGATACAGATACCTTAACAGAAAAGATATATCAGAAAGAGCATTTGCCGACGACGTAGTAATCATAGCAGAAAAAGAAAAGGACTTGCAAAGAAATATGGAGATATACTAAAAGAATACGGAATAAAATTGAATTTAAATAAAACAAAAGTAATGGAAATTGGAGACCAACAAAAGACAATAGATATACAATTAAAAGGGATATACATTATATTATATTTATATTACAATATTAAGACAAACAAAAATAAATGTATTCAAAACTATTTATAAATCAATCCTGACATTCGGTTGTAAATCCTGGGTATTGACAAAGAAACAAAAAAGCATACAAGCCACATAAATGAAATACTTTAGAAAGGTGAAAGGTGTTACAAAAAGAGACAAAATTAGAAATATAAAAATAAGGAAAGACCTATAGGTGCAGTCGACACTCAATTTCATCGAAAACGGCAACCGAGTTGGTGGGGACACTTGCAAAGAATGAACAATTTAAAACCGGTCATACAAGTATGGGAGACAAAAATACAAAAAAAGGAAGAAACGATGGAGACCAAGGCAGACATCGGACGGAGCTATAGGAGAAATACTAAAAAAGAAAGAAAAAACATGGGAAAAGCAAAACATCTGGCAATAAATAAGAAAGAATGGATGAAATTTGTGCATAAAATAGAAAATGTATTTTACCCTACACCATTGTATGGTAATTGGGTTTTTGATAATACGCCCCCATTTAGCAAATGATTTATGGCCGCGGGTGCTCGGGAAAATGTTTAAGTGTATCGTTTTGTGGAGAACATTGGTTTACAGGTATTTAAAAAATCACAGATCGTAGTTTTACGTTTATTTTAAAGTAAATTAAAAAAGTATTTATAAAGTGTCATAAAAAGATTGTATTAAGTTTGTGAAGTTATTTGTCAAGTAAAGATTTATTGTTAGAATAAATTATTTAGCTTTTGTACTGAGTGTTTAAAATCATGGAACCCAAAATTAAATATCGCAACATTTTTATAATAAATAAATAATCTTTTTTTATTTAAAAAATAATAAATTAAAACTAAGTAAATGATAATATTTTTATTGTGTATACGTAGTTTTTTTCCAAACAAAGTAATGGAATTGCGGAAAAACTATAATTAATTTATAAAACAAAATTTAACTTAAATTGAAATCATTGAAATGTACGTGCATACTGCATAATTCAAAAGAAATGTAAATGTTTTATGAGTATTAAATTTAATATTTTTATATCATATATTTTTTAATAAATTCTGTAGTTAAATTAACATTTAATGGACAAGGAAGGACAATTTAAAATTAAAAAACAAAAACTATAAAGCAAAGCAGTAAATAAAACTGTCAAATTTTATTTTATTTTTTACTATTTATTTATGGGGTATTTTGAAAATAGTTGATAATTTGTTTGGATCTTAAAATAGTAAACAAATTCTAGTGTTTGTGAGTAATCCCTTACAATCAGAAGCATACAGCGGTCCCTCCCATAAATTATGTGGATTTTCTTTAAATCTAAAATTTTATAAGCCCACAACCAGGCCCGGACTGGAACCGTTTGGGGACAAATTGTGGAAGCGTTGAACAGTATGAAATTGGGTAAAGCTGCTGGGTACGACAGGATAACAGTTGCAATTATAAAGACTGGACAAAGCGTGGTAACTAGTCTGCTTTACAAGGGAAAAGGTTCGCAGCAGGACTGTAAGAACTACCGAGATATTAGTTTACTCAGCATAGTCGGCAAACTATATGCAAAGATATTGATTAAAAAAGTGACAAATGAAACTAAAGAGGTGATACGGGATGTGCAAGCAGGATTTGGAAGAGGAAGAAGATGTATGGATCAGGTCTTTTCATTACGAGGTATAGTCCAAAAATTCTTGGCTAGAAGTCAGAAGGTCTATTACGCTTTTATAGACTTAAAAAAGGGCTATGGCAGAGTGGTGAGGAATAAATTGTGGTCGACATTGTCTATGTATGGGGTGAGCGGTAGTTTAATACGAGCACTGAAATAAATCACTTTACCAGAATTCAACTGCTTGTGTCAGGATAAACGAAGCTTGCACGGACTGGTTTAACATCGAAAAATGTGTAAGACAGGGATGTGTGGCTTCGCCATGGCTGTTTAATGTATACATAGACGATTGTTTAAAAGATGTGAAAGAGAGTGCATATGGATTGAAAATGAATGATTTGATCGTCAAATGCCTTCTTTACGCCGATAATCAAGTCATATTAGCGTTATCTGAAGATGAGTTGCAGGCGATGGTTAATGTTATGCATGATGCCCTGAAAATCAAAGGGATAAAAATAAATGTAAGCAAAACAAAAGTAATGGATTTTAAAAGAGATGACATGACAAACTGTAAAATTATGATTAAGGGAGAAGTAAATGAATTTGTGTACTTGGGTTCAAAGTTTACAAGAGATGGAAAGTATGACAGAAAAACAAATGAATGAGGCACTGCATAGCCAGAAAGTGTCAAAAAGGGCATGTCTGGCTGTGCATAGAGGTGTGTTGGTTCCTACACTTATGTATGGAAGCGAATGTTGGGTTTGGCATGGTTACATGTATGTATGTATGAAAATAAATGTGATTGAAGGAACTATTTATAAGTCACATAAAGTTTATATTGTTTACTATTAAAGATATAAGCTTGAATTTTAGATAATTCTGTAAAACTTTATGCTGTGTTTACTTTATATTGTACTAATAATCCGTTTGAATTTACCGCGCAAGTAATATCTATACCCGCGTACAGTGTTGCCAAGTATGTACACTTGGTCGCTAGTATGTATACTTTTTTATAAATTGAACTTTACACGATTATTTATTAACTACTAGCTGATCAATAATATTTTTTTTAAACTTAAAACAAAAACATTAAAAGTCTGTTAGTTTTTTAATAGTTTCTGACTGTTAGTTTTTTTCCTATAACTAATCAACTGGTACAGAACTACAGCGAGCGTATACTCTCCATTTACTGGCTTGTTCTTAGCGATGAGTTCAACAAGTTAATATTATTGAGTATATCTTTTCCGGGCAATGGTGTTTAAATAACTATGTTTCCGAAGAATTGGGGTGTCAATCAATTGGGTTTTCTAAATTTGTACTGTCTTTTTTTTTAACATTTGCAGTTGTTGCGCCCTTTTTCACAATGTTGCTTTATTACATATGGGTAAATAAATAAAAAACGTATTAAACTTTGTATAAAATTATTTGTAAAAATGATTTTAGCATAATTGTTTGTAAATAATTAAAAATGGATTTTTTTATATTTTCCTTAATGTGGATTATAAATATACTTACATACATACATACATAGAGTCACGCCTTTTTCCCATAGGGGTAGGCAGAAACCACTTCCTTCCACTTGCTACGGTTCGTACACACATCTTTTGCTTCCTCTACTTTCATCAGTGCTATCATACATGCTCTTCGGTTGTTGGTACTCTTGACCTGGCCTTTCTTCAAAACAATGTTGATCTGATCGAGATATGTTCTCCGAGGTCGACCTCTACCGATTTGCCCATTCACACTCGCCTTATAAATTTGTTTCGTCAATCTTCCTTCATCCATCCTTTCTACGTGTCCAAAACATCTAAGCATTCCTTTATCTATCTTTGTGACCACATCTTCTTTTACACCACAGCGTTTTCTTATCTCACTATTCTTAACTTTATCCAACCGAGTCACTCCGGCTATACTTCTCAGACTACTCATCTCCGCAGCATTAATCCTATTTTCATGCTTCTTCTGCCAAACCCAACATTCACTACCATACATAAGTGTAGGAACCAACACACCTCTATGCACCGCCAGACGTGCCTTTTTTGACACTTTCTAACTATCACAAGCCTAATGTTGTTAGGTGCATACTTTATTAAGATATAAGATATTACTATTATTAAGATATTACCTGTCATCAGTACAACTACAAAATATCAAGCAATTAATTAACCAAAGTTCAATAAAAACAGTGGATTTTGCATTTTGTTTAAACATTGAATAATCCATCACAAAGCAGATTAATTAAAAACCGCATGGTTAATGTGAATACAAAATGGACAGTTTTCAATTATTTTAATTAAAAACGAATTAAATGAACCAGTTTAATCTGAACATTTTATGTAAAACAAGCAAACGATAATGTTAGACCAGTTCTTGCAAATATTGCATAATAAGTTTGTTCAGTTTTCATTCGCTAAAATTATTAATGTTTTAATATTGTTATAATTTATTCGTTTTTTATCAAATACTTTATTTTTGAAACTTACTTTAGTAATAACTCATATGAAATATATTCAAATATTAATTCAAGTAGAACTACGCACTACTATAGCGCGCTCACGAAGTAGAGGGACGAAGCATTCATTCATTCGAGATGTGCGAAATGATTCGCACGCAAATCCACAATAATCGCTATCGCTAACCGCTATCACCTCCTCCAATTCAATTTAATATTATAGTGCTAGTACCGTCAATTAACGCCGCTTCAACAAAACAAACGCCGCTATTACCAGACAATTGAAATGTCAGAAGAAAAGCATGGTAAGTGCATGTTGCCTATTTCTTTCTTCAACATTTATATTAAATATCACTATACGCAATATTTTGGTCCTTCGGACCAAGATGCCGTAACATTTTTTTATTTATTTATATTAAAATGTACATAATACAAAACATGACTAAATACAAGATAAGAAAGTCATTAAATTAAAACAACAAAGCTACTACTAGAATTAGGCAAGAATATTTTGGCATGGTATGGATTTTATATTTGTGAAAAACTCTGAAATGTCGTATGATTCGACGTTAAATGATGTATGTCGTAAAAAGAGCTTTCTCAAATATAAAAAGAAAAGTTGAATTTTGAAATGGAAGCTATGTAACGAAATATGATTGCATTATGAAGTGTAAAAATGTTATATTTTCGAGGCTGGTATGAGCGTTCAAAATGTCAGATTAATCAACATTTTAATTAACAACAAATTAATGCTAGCTACACGCGCACACGGAAAAACATAGGGGTAAGTCTCAAGATGGCGCATTGAACATACAATATTGTGGTGAAACCCATGATTAATTAGGCATCCTTGATATGGTGACCAAAGATAACCCAAAAATAGCCACGGCCGAGTTGAGCAAGGTACAAAGTTTTCGCCTGCCTTAGCATAACGGGGGATTTGAAGACAACACCAACAGCAGCCACGGAAGCACTGCTCGACCTCCCTCGATCGACATAACAATCATGGGGGAAGCAAGAATGGGACTTCTAAGGCAACAAAACACGAGCAATGAAACGGATTATAACAATATAAGAGAAATAGTGGGAGGGAACATTCTAGAAATGAAACCAGCGGACCACATGTCTCCTATGTACTTTTTTAACACTAACTTCGAGGTGAATATATAAGATCGAAGGTAATAGACAGATGACCACACCAAGGGCAAACCTGACGAGAGGATCTGCAATACAGACGGATCCAAGATCATGGAAGGAACTGGTGCTGGAATATAAAGGAAAGGGAGAAACTCCCAAATAAGTGTCTTACTAGAAACAAACACTTCTGTATTTCAGGCGGAAATGTATGATATCCTGCAATGCGCAAGAGAAAACAACTTGAGGGAAGTGCTTAACGCAAGGATCAAAACATGCACAGACAGCCAGGCGTAACTAAAAGCTCTGATGAATACGAAAGTGACATCAAGACTGGTATGGGAATGTTGGGAAAAGCTCAGTGTCCTTTCAAAACACAATAAAATAACTTGATGTGGGTTCCAGGACACTGTGGGATCTAAGACAATAAAAAAGCTGATAAACTAGCAAGAAAGGGCTCATCAGCTCGATACATTAGCCCAGAACCCGCACTCAGTATTACTAAATTTGAGATCCGAGTATGCATACGGGAATGGGTTAAACGAAAACAAAGAGAGCGGTGGAAAGAAGCCCCTTTCATGCACCACGGAAAAACATTTATAAAAGAACCGACAAAACACAGAAATACTGAAGATGAGTAGGAATCATATCAGAATTATAACGGGTCTTCGGGTTTTGCAAATTCTTAATATTTTTGGCGGTGTTTTTATACATGATCTGGATTAATTAATAAATTTTCGTAAAAGTGACATTAGATATATCAAGAATACAATTTCCAAGTTCTTTGACTAATTTGTCTTTACATACAATATTAGAATTACCTGGCCTAATCGTATATTAGTGGTTGCAGATACAAAAAGAATCAAATATGTAGAATTTAGAGAATTGGTTTTTTAAATAGGAAAGATGCAAGCTTAATAATTATAAACATTTTGTAAATAAACTGTTAAAAAAAATGTAAATTAAGGACCATTGCAACCATTTCATTTCAACTTAAACTTTTTTTAATTGTTTGCAAGGATATATAGCCACCTGTACACTCTCATCATTAGATATTTTAAAATTTTGAGAAACATGTGTTTCTGTGATAAGTAAACACTCTAAAGTTAGATCTGGTGTATTTTGAATGCTTTCAAAAATTTCATTCCTTTTTCTTTTTATTACTGCTGATATAGGCTTCAATGGTATCATCCTATTTTGGCATTCAAAAATGTGAGGTAACACACCTTTTTCAGAAAAAAGTTTCCTTTAAAAATTTAAAACTTTATCTAGACACGCGGTAGCGTGTCAAGTCAAGTTCAATCTAACAAAATGGCGAGCTCTACCGCGTGTAAAATTACACGAACCATTTGGAGCCACTTTTGACACCTTATTTAAATATTTACGTCCAAAAATCGTCATTTTTATCACTTACTGACCTATAGATCAAAACTCTAACCCAGTTCCAGATGACCTAGAAAGTTTAAATATGGCATCCAGATAGGTAGTTTGGTAAATATTGATTCTATTAAGTAGGTATGGTTAAGGCAATAGTTAAAATTTAAAGTTAATATTTTTAGTACATAAGATTACAAAACAATTCAAGCATAATTTTAATTTACGAACTAGAACGAGTTCAGACAAAGTTTTAGATATTAAATTATGTATTGCTGACAGGGAACAATTCCCTATTTGCTTAGCATATGCTATTACTATCCACAAATCACAAGGCCTTAGCCTTGACAGCGCTTTTCTCGACATAGGCTCGTCTATATTTAGTAAAGGGCAGGCTTACATTGGACTCTCTAGAGTTAAAACCTTGGATGAAGTACATCTTATCAATTTAGATTCAAGTCAAATCAAGGCACAAGAGAGCTCTATGAAGATTTCAAAAGTACAAGAAAATATAGAAAATAACACAAAAAAGATAATTATACCCCGTTAACGTAGAAAAATACGGTAGGATAACAAAAACTATTTGGTATTATTTTTATTATGAATAAGTACCTACTAATAATTTCTGTACAAAAATTAATGATATCCCATCAGAAACATAAATGTGAAATGAGAGCCAAATTTAATATTATGATATATGCCTTAGTGGTTGACTTCAACGACAAAAGAAATAAGATCTAAATAGGTGCCAAGTTCAATGGTCAGTCCTAAAACTTATTTATAACAACATAAAATATTTTATAACAAATTAAAATATCATTTTTTTTAATAACTTAGGATAATATATTAAAGCCAAGATCTGACTTGGCTAGTTCGAATATACAAATTATTATTTAGTACCTACTAAAACAGTAATGAAAGAACCCTATGTTCGATGGCTAGTTTCTATCAGCAAGCCAAATTTTCGGAAGAATAAAATAAAAACTTAAAGCTTTAAAAGTTGCGAAGGCTATAATCTAATTCGTATATTCGAACTATCCAAGACAGACCTTTAGGCTTTAATATATTATACTATGTTATTAAAAGAAATGATATTTTTAAGTTGTTATAAAATATTTTATATTGTTATAAATAAATTTCAGGACTGACCATTCAACTTGGCACCCATTTAGATCTCGCTTCTTTTGTCGTTGAAGACAACAACCAAGGCGTTTATCATAATATTGAACTTGGCTCTTATTTCACATTTATGTTTTTGATGGGATTCAATTTTCGACGTCGTTCTCCAAATCAAAGTGTTCTTCACAACATCGAATGATAGTCTTTAAAAAATAATTGTGATCCCTCTTCGCTGTTATTAGCCACTTTTTTTTTAATGTTAAATCAGAAGAGGTCCAGATAAGAATAATTTATTTGGAAATTTCCTTGAAGTAGATTGGCACAAAACATGAATGTTTTTTAGAGCATTAATAGCATTGTTATGACTAACTGATATTGATGCAAAGTCCATTTTAAAAACTCCACAGTACCTATATGTACTTATTAGGGTGTTTTATTTTTAGGCGATATTTTTCCTACTTAAAAATCTGATAATTTAAAAAAAGAAAAAAAAGTCAATTATTGACTTTGCTCTTTTAAAAATTCGATTACATGCATACATACTTACATATAGTCACGCCTTTTTCCCGTAGGGGTAGGCAAAGACCGCTTCCTTCCACTTGCTACAATTCTTACACATATCTTTTGTTTTGTTTTGTTTTTCTGCCAACACCCTTCGCTCAATGTCACTGTCATACTTTTCTTCTCTCGTAAACTTTGAACCCAAGTATACAAACTCATTTACTTGTTCCACTCTTTCTTCCTAAATCAGAACTTCACAGTTTGTCACGCTTTCTTCTCTTTTAAAAACCATTACTTTCGTTTTGCTTACATTTATTTTCATTCCTTTGATTTTCAGTGCATCATGCATAACATTAACTATCGCCTGCAACACGTCTTTAGATGACGCTTTCCCATATAAATAACAATATAAAAACTTATGTTTACTACAGTGAAAGTATAGATGAATTCAAGAACAGCGCCACCGTGCCATAAAATAAAACTAGATGTTTGAAAGTTAAAATATGCGCGAAAATTTGAATTTTAGTTTATCTTTTTTTACGAAATACAAAATGTCGTTTCTAAAATTAACAATTTAATAACGTTGTAGCGTTTATTGTAAATAATATTATTTAATGTAAGATCAAAACATTCCAATTTAAAGAAAATTTGGTATCACTGATTATTAACATTCACCTTTCCAACTCTACAGTTTAAAAACTGTTGATCGGAGAGTGTTTGATCAAAGGAACTTTTTTGTAGCAAATTTTTTTTCATGCAAAAGCTTTGAAATTATTTTTTCTAAAAAAAATTTTAATACCGAAATGACGAGTTAAAACCGAAAAAAAATTTTTACTGTGTTTTTTATATGGGAAATCGAATTTTGAATGAGCGAAGCCTCTAATTTTTTTCCAACGGAAATATTTGTTTTTCTATAAATTATCAGATTTTCAGGTAGGACCGTAAAAAAATATCGCTTGAAAATAAAACACCCTAGTACTTAGACAAAAAAATATCTTGAAAATCGAAACTAATACGATACAAAAAATAATGAAAGCCAGCGACGGACAAGTATAACGCGTGATAAACAGGAGTGACGTCATCGTAACTGCAGGTCCGTTTTCGCATGCAAACTTAAACTATCAGTTTCAAACCGCATTTTTTGCAATAAATCATAGTATTTAAATTTTTTAATAACCTTATGGTATTTTTTACAAGGGATTCTTTAAAATAAAAGCAAAAATAAATATATCGCATGTTGCCTATTGAATCACAACAAATTGTAGATTTTTTTTTATTTAATACAGTAAATTTACATCCCCAATGAGTTAAAAGTAAATGTTTTTACAGTCCTTATCTTGTGCTGGATACTATCCAGCGATGGTTCTCCACTGTTTAATTGGTTTGATTTTCTGGCCAGGTTCTTTTAAGTCTTCTGTCTTCTAATGGAGTCAGATATAGCTGGTTTACTATTTGGTTTTTGTGTGTGGAATTCCGATCTTTTGCCTTGTTAGCGTAGATACTGATCGCGTCTATGATAAAAGGGATTATTATGGAGCGTTTAATTTGTCACTTACTATGGCGCGTTGGCTAGTATACGAACAGTATTAGGTTTGCTGCAGACCTATAGTTCAATGTCATACATCTTGCCAACTTATACATAAAAACTATAGACATTACTCACAGTCCTTCATATTTCTTTGGGTTTCGCAGCGACCTTAAGAGTAATTAAAAACGCGAATAGGGCTCTGCTGGTTCCCGTATCTTATTTCTGCTACAAAATTATCTTTGTCGTGCACTCTGTTCCAGTCGCTCATCGAAGAGTTAGTATCGTTTTTTTTTACGGTAACACAAAAGTTTTATTATAAAGTAATTAGGTGCTAAATAAATTCATTTAAATAAGCCCCAATAATTACTGAATATAATTTAATAAATGCGGCAGCTGAATAATTGTATTAATTAATGCTTAATGTAAGTAACAAAGAAATGTTGTAACCAACAATGGCTACGTTAATTAAAATGGATGTAACAACATAAAGTAGGTTGTGCCGGTTCTCTGTGTCTACAATCAAAGAGGTTAAGGCATTAATTACATTAAATCCCATTCAAAACTTCTTGTTATACGGATTGAAGACCACTTACAATATTACCAACGTATTTGAATGTCCATGCCCATTGTCAACTATTCAGATGGTAAGTTTCTATTAGCTTTGTAGTGAACGCTGCTCTGTTACTATTGTAAATACGTTATACAGTGTAACTTATTACTGAAAATTTATGTTTAAATAACATTATAACTGTGGAATTGGATGTTGATGGTTTTGTTAGAGGAAATTCCGAAAATACGATTATAATATTAGGTTTGTTGCAAAAGTTGAGATAAATTGAGTTGTTTACAATAAGTATTTACTTGCTTTTCGAAAATCAACTCTTTTGCTACAAAAAGCCAATTTTATTGACATAAAATTTCGTCAAAGAGCTCTTGCTTTGATGTATTTTAAAGTACCAGAAAAATCAATGAAATTATTTATTGTTTATTTTCAATACAATACGACATTTTAAAAATTAAAATAATTTGTAAATTTAAAAAACAAAAAAATACCTTTAAACATTTATATAAAAAAATAAAAATGGAAAAATTTTGTGTAATTTAAGAGGTAGGCATTTTTACAACAATGGAACAATGGGTAAAAATAATAATTTTTTTTAATAATATCTAACAATTGTTATTTCAAGTATGATTCCTTGGTCTTTATTATTGAATGGTGTTACATTCCAGCATTCAATTCTAAGTAAAGTCGGTTTCCTTATGTGCTTATTCCTTGTTTTCGCCAGGTTGTCATTATTTAATCCATTCAATTCCGAGGTTTAACCATTAGTTCTAGGAGCAGTTGGTTTTTTTACCCAAGCAGGTTGCTGGCCTCGCTCGAAAAACTCTCTTATCCGGGCTTGGGACCGGCTATGAAGTAACTGAGGTACTTAATCCACCCAGCACTGTCATAGGCAGAGTGCTTCATTGACCTTACCTAGGCATTCGATAGGGTTCGCTAAACTGATGTTACAACTCTACTAATAAAAATGAACATTCACCCCAATATAATAAAAGTTATCCAAAAGCAGATTACCAAGAAATATGCATATGTGAGAACAATAAAGTAGGCAATAAAATACCTGTAGCAACTGGAATCAGACAAGGAGACAGCCTAAGCCCAATCTTATTTAACATCATAATGGATGAAATCATAAACGAAGTAAAGCAAGCTGTAAGAGATGACCTACAGAGGCTCCTGTATAAATTCCAACAAATAGCAGAAACGTTCAACATGCAAATATCCATAAAGAAAACAAAATCACTTACAGTATCTAGTGGACCGAGAAGTAAAAACTAGCGACTTACGATCAGAGTGTAGAACAAGTGATGTCCTTCAAATATCTAGGGGCAAAAATAACAAGTAATAGAAACCTACAGGACGAAGTAAAAGCCCAAACAATAAAGACATTATTATCAGGATACTTAAGAGATTTAATTTGGCGGAATAAACCTATGAGCACTAGGAGTAAAGTCAGAATATATAAAATTGCGTAAGACCGGTCATGACCTACGCGATAGAAAACACTAAGATCAATAACAGGACCGGAAGAGAAATAAAGAAATAAGGGAAATATGTAAGATTTAAGATGTAGTAAGATGGGCAAGAAACCGAAAAAGAGAATGGAGAGACCACGTGAACAGAATGCCAAATGAGCGGTTGGTAAAAAATGGGAAAGAGAAAAAACCAAATACACCTCGACCACGTGAACGACCACCAATAAAATGGTATGAAAACTGGTCTTCAGCATCCAACTGCCACTGGCAAATCATTGATGCAAATACTGGACTTGGTCCTAATTTAAGAAGAAAAAGAAGAACAATCGTTATCAGAAAAACACTTAAATACAGACTCGTTTATTGGCAGATCATAAAGCGGCTGTAAGCCTTTAAACAGATATTTTAACTTTAACTTCAAGGAGCTGTCTGATTAACGACCCAAATAAGAAAAAGAATATTCCTTTATTGGCAGACCAAAGAACCGTTTAGCACAATTATTTTACGAATACTCAATGAACTATACACCAAGGTTGACTGGGTAGACCCACTGACCCCGCGAAACTGCTGCTGGTGCCTTAACCCGATTTGGCCATAACTAAATTTGCTGTCAGGAAAAAACCTAAGTCTTGGCTTACCTGGCAGCAAAAACGAAACCAGTAGGTCGCTTGAGGCATAGCAAAATAATGATGGGGCAACAAAACCTTGAACTTGTAACTCAGACATTAAAGCTAGATAAAAAAAAGCTTAAGCTAATAACGGAACTCTGTTATTTAAGGAAGCATCTGCATAACTTGGGCATCTTTTTGGAGAACCCAGTATGCAGACTTTGTGGGGATGGGAAGGAGGCAGCATCTCACATCATATTTGACGGTGACGCTCCCACAAGGTGGCGCATTCAATATGGGGATAAAACGAACCAGACTGATGCGGCACGGGTTATAATCTTGATACAAGGTCTGTTACATTTAAGTGTCAATCAAGATTAGCCAGACTAACAGGTGGTAGCAGCGGAACACAATAAATTTAAAAGCTTCAGTGTTGGCTAATCTAATCTGACTCCTTAATACCAAACACCAAATAGTATATTGTGCACCTAGGGAAGAAAATATGTCATTCCAAGCCGCGTGTTTTATTGTCACCCGAGTGAAGCGAGAGATGAGATAACATACTTTCTTCCCGTGGTGCTTATACTTCTTTTTACTACATCTGTAATAAAAAGTTCGAATTAAATAACTATATAAATAAATGTTACTTGATTAAGTTATGGATTAAATTTTATATATGTTTCATACTTTTCTTCCGTTTTATATGCATTAAAAATTAATTAAATCTTATAATCTACAATATTAATAAACGGAATTTTTATTGTTATCTGTTTTGGGTAAATCGTTTTAAATATGAAAGACATTAATGAACCAAAATACCAAAAAATATTAAATATTTTCACTTTCGTTATTTTTATAATAATAATTTTTAATTATTAAGTTATCAATCTTGCATTTTTTAAATTTAATACTCGGAGTAGATATCATTGTTGTAAGCACATCTGCGATTGTGATTTTTTTAGCAGACTTCGATCATCTTTAAATCTTTTCGATGATTGTGAAGACAAAAAGGTTCGTGGTATATTTTTTGAATTAGATGTTAATGTTTCAGAAGGTATGTTGTTTGAATTACTGGATGAAGTAGTTGGAATCGAAGTATTAGACGATCTGTTATTTGTAGGCTGAATTTTGACTACTGAATTTGAAACGACAGACAAAAAAAAAATTTCCATGATGACTGTAGCAATATTTTCAATCAGTTTTAGTGAGATCCTTTCATTACAATTTCGAGTTTCTTCTTCAGCAACTTCGTCAGAGTTAATAATTTTTTAATAAGTTATATTTTAACTGTAACTAACAAATTGGACTATTTTTTATCTTTAAAATAATAAATTATTAAAATTAATTAATTTGAGTGAAGGTTAGATTTTACTTTATCTATTATTATGCGTTGCTAGGCTACAGTTTTTTTTTGTGGTGGGTTGACATTAAACCGTAGTTTTTTTGCACAGACTTTTTATCATTATTATCTATATATTATCGTGATATTAGATTGATATTAAATTGTGATTTTTTCTTTGATCAGAAATTCCATAATTATTATGTATATATCTTCTTTGTTGGCAATTGGACAACTTGTAGGATTAATTTATTTAAAAATTCCGACCGATGTGTGTTATGAAGGTTACATGAGAATATTAAGTGGTTGATGTCTGCTTCTGAGGAGTTGTTGCAAGGGCAGATGGGTGATATGTTAACTCCAATTTTGGCTAAGTGTGAGGGATAACCTCCATGGTTTAAATTCATTCTTGTTATGGTAGAAGAGGTAAGCCTTGATAACTTGAAAGTGTTTAAGTGAGAAATGTTTTTAGAAACTAGAAGGTGGATAGACACGTAAGGGGTTTTGGAAATAGAAACAAAATCTTCCCAAAGTTTCTCCCATCGTATTCGCACTGATTGTTTGGACTCACTAATTGTGTCTTGGGGTGTGAAAATGTTATTTATTTTTTGAAGAGAGATGGCATCTTTTGCTGCTTCATTGACTTTCTCATTTCCAACTATGCCTGAGTGGCCTTTAACCCAGATAATAATAGGGTTACCCTACAGTTATAATTATTTATATCTGACAGAGAAAAGTAGTAACATGCGCACATTTAATGATTTTTTTTTACCCAAGTAAAAATGAGGCATTTTCTTCCCTGAAAACAGGAAAAACTTCGAACGTTCTACGCAGGTGTGGTAAAAAAAATACTTCTTTTTTATAAACTACTTAGTCCCAACAAAGAATCTTCTACTATTGGCAAACCATAAAGCAGCTGCAAACCTTTTTGTTTTTACAGATACTTCTAAGGACTAAACTATAGGAACAAAAGAATAGTTGTGAACCTATCCATTTTACAGATACTTCAATGGACTATACTACAAGCAGCTGTAAAACTTTTTCCTTGGCCTCTTGTATGCATCCTTACACCGTACATCTTTAGTAAACTGCGACTTTTCAAATGAAAAGCTCATTTGTTAAAAGTTATTTTAGATTGTGGGACACAAATTTTTTATTTCTCTCAATTTTAAACTTTTAAAGCAAACCAATAATCAAAACTACATTTTTAAGGAAATTAAAAACGGTAGGTAATAAATATTATATTACTAATAAATTAGGGTTTATAGATGAAAAGAAATGTTAATTTATGTCTTAAGATTGTATGCCTTTTTGGCATGGTAAATATTAAAACTTTATATTGACTTAAAAACGATAAGTAATCGTACAACTTAAGAATTCTTGAAAAATATCTGTAAATATCTGATATTTTTAATAAATCATAAATGTGTTTGCATTCAAGCTTACAAATTCAAAAATAAAAAAATAAAGAAAGAGTTAGGACTTTGCATAATTAAAATAAAAGACCGTAATGCCCGTTATTACTCAAACCAAATATAAAACAAAAAATTTTTTTTAAAATCCTAATTAACAAGTTATTACGCTAAAAATACGTACTTCTTTTAATAACAATAGTAATATTTTTAATAGTTAATTAACTTTTAAAAAACTTCCTGGTATAAACCCATATTTTAGCTCCTTGGGAATTTTAACTTGTTTTTATTTGAAAGTAGTAAATATGAAAAATACAATTTTAAAAATATATTGGCGTAGTTACAAAATGTATGGTTATAATCTTATAGCAAGTACCTAGTTTTATTAATCGTAATTTTTAATTACATTATTTTTATTTACGAGCGTATGATATTATTATATATATATATATATATATATATATATATATATATATATATATATATATATATATATATATAATATAAAAATGAATCGCTGAATGTGTTGCTAAGCGCAAATCTCGAGAGCAACTGAACCGATTTCGCTTTTTTGTTTTTTATAACATTCTTTGAAGTACGAGGATGGTTCTTACGGAGAAAAAATTTTTAAAAATTGCCTGAAAAAGTCTAAAAACAACATTTTTCTATATTCCCATACAAAAATGTTTGTATGTATGTATGTTTTTCAAAAACTCCCAAACGGCTAGACCGATTGGGATGAAATTTTCAAAAGTTACTTTATACATACCAGGGGTGGTTTAACTGAAAAAAATTTTGTGTTAGCACCCCTACGAAAGGGGTGTAAAAGTGATGGAATATAAAAATATTAGTATGGTATTAGTGTCAATTCATGGTCTTCGAGGACGATAAATTTGATAGTGACATTTCCAAAAATGTTAGCACGCATACAAAGGGGAAGGAAAGGAGATGAAATATAAAAACTATTAAAAACGCTAATATAAGTGTCGAATTCTTAGTTTTTGGGGTCGCTGAGTTTAATAGTGACATTTCCAGTTAGGTAAGCATCCATACAAAATGAATGGAAGAGGCATGAAATTTAAAAACTATTAAAAACGCCGATATTAGTGTCAAATTTATTGTTTTTATTGTGACTGAGTTTGACGGTAACATTCCCAATATTGTTAGCACCTCTACGATAGGGGTGGGTAGTATATGAAATATTAAAACTGTTAAAAACGCCAATATTAGTGTTAAATTTATAGTTTTCAAGGTTGCCATTTAAAACGGTTGATATTAGTGTCAAATTCATTGTTTTTGTGATGGCTGAGTTTGATGGTAACATTGCCAATTTTGTTAGCACCACCACGATAGGGGTAAGACATTTGTAGTTTATTCGATTTGGTTGGTCATACTGCGTCGAATGACACTAGTATATATATATATATATATATATATATATATATATATATATATATATATATATATATAGCAGGGTGTTTAAATAGTACAATATGGTGCAATAAACACATATAAATTGAGGCCAAGACCAAAATATACCAAACAACAATAAGGCCTATTATACCATATACCTACGGCAGAAACTATACCAGAAACATCGAATATCAAACGACTATTAGAAACAACCGAAATGAAAGTACTCCGCAAAATTACTGGTAAAACACTTTTTAACTGGAAAAGAAGTAAAAGTATAAGAAATACATGTGGATTAGAAGACAATATTTGCTGGGTATCAAACAGAAAAAAAAATAGATTGAATACATAAATAGGAAGGACTACAGGAGAATAACAAAAATTGCTCGTGATAATTAACCACGAGGGCGCAGGAGCGTAGGGCGTTCTCGAAAAAGATGGAGTGACAACCTGAATGCAGAGCAATAGGCAAGTTGACGAAGAATAAACATGCGATTCGCCTAAAGTCAAGAAGGAAGAAGAAGAAGCCTGCAACTCCTTAGGGCGATGCCTCGTTAGTGCGCTGCGTTGCTTCGTCTCAACGGATAAACGCATTGTATGTTACACCTGCGTTTGCGACGACAAAACGCAGAATGTGGCATATCCTGGGCATGTCAACTAAAATATATGGTATATATATGGTAAACAGCTCAGCGTTAACGCTGCGACAACGCAACGCAATGTACTACTGAGGCCTCAGCCTCAAATGATGCTAATATGACCTGATCATCGGCGTAAAGGGGGCATTTGATGATTTAAATAAATCATTCATTTTCAATCCATATGGACTCTGTTTTAAATCTTTTAAGCAACCGTCTATCTATGAGTAAAAGTGTTTGCACCAATAAATTAAATTCCTCCGCGACCATAGTTGGAACAGGTTGATTCCATCAATAAAGATCCTGAAGCAATCGTCAAGTGGGAAACCAACAATCTTGTTCAGTTCAACGCCCAGAAAACACAAAGCGCCACGTTTTCCAAGAAGGTAAATGACTCAAATCATTTCATCACAATGTCCGGAAATACCCTTGAATCAAGTCCCTCCATCTCGATTTTGGGAGTCACGGTGTCCAATAATATGTCTTGGCATGACCATGTTGCTAACATCGCAAAGTCGGCAAGCCAGAGGCTTTTCTGTGGAAAGCTAGAAAGTTTTTTACTCCTGATCAACTGTTGACGACGTACAAGGCTCAAATCCGACCTCTACTGGAGTATTTTTCGCACATTTGGGGTTTAGCACCAAGGCATTCTCTTCGTCTTCTAGATTCCATTCAGAAAAGGGCCATTCGGTTGATAAACAGCTCAATTCTCACAGATACCCTTCACCCACTAGAACATAGAAGAAGAGTTGCAGACCAGACATTACTCTACAGATATTTCCATGGCAGATGCTCCAGAGAAATAAAAACTTTTGTACCACCATTGACCACAAGGACCAATCTTCATCAAGAATCCTTCTTTTATAGGGCTGCTACGGAATGGAATAAGCTTCCAAAATCAGTTTTTTCAGAGAACTATGACCTGCAACTTTTCAAAAAGCGGATCCATAATCATTTCCTTTTTATAAACCCTTCTAATAGTCGCAGTGCGGGCCGTCCGCGGCCCACACGATAGGTTTACCCTTTTTGCGACTATTTTCAGTAAGAAAAAATACCATATAAAATAATATATTTATGACATTTTTCATTCACACTTTAGAGAATATTCATTCTGTAACAGTGGTTTCTTATGGTAGTTTGCATGTATTTTCATTCCATCACTTGTTACGGTATAAATATTTCGTAATTGTTTTAAACAATAGCGATTGCCATGGATGTTAAATAAACTCCTCGAAGTAAATCAGTCAGTTTCAAATTAAATTGGCGACACGTCGCTCTTAAAAGTTTTGTATAAAAATGAGCGAGAATTTAAGTGAATCAGATTTAGAATTTGAAAATATAAAAATTACAAATTGCGCTAATAAAATAACAGAAAACCTACTTCCTTAAAAATCAAATTAGGAATATGAAAAATATTATACCATGTTAAGAGATTGGCAAAACAAAACAGAATCCTTTTCAAAAAACGTTTTAATTACATTTTTTTGGTGAATTATTAAAGAAATGGAAGTTATTTACCCTATGGAAAATAAATTCCATTTTTAAAGCTACTTTTAACGTAAAACAATATCGATATTTCTCAGTATAAAAAATTAAAAACTTTGTTAAAACGTTCTTCCGAGAAGCATCTACCTAAAAAATTAAAGATTTTTACCAAACAAAATATTAAATATTTTTTAGAAAATGCTCCAAATGAAATATATTTAGCAACAAAGGTAATAAATATTTTTAATTGGGAATAAATTTTAATAAAATTTAAACTTTTAGGTTACCTTTATCATTGGTGTTTTAGGGACTTGCCGTAAAAATGAACTGTATAATATTAAAATTTAAAGATTTGGGATCCCCATTATCAATTGTTATTCCCAACACAAAAAAAAAGAATGTTTTCATGATTACTGAAGATTTTTAATAATTTTTTTATAAATTTTTAAAAAATAAATATACAGTTGTATTTATTAAAAATGGATGCAAATCTTATGACTAGATTTTGACATATTTGCGTAAATCAGACTTTTTTTATCGACGCTGGCGCTGGTCAGAATAGACCAAACTTACTCAAACAAATTTGACGTTAGAGCAGGGGTTGGACAAGGGTGTATGCAATCCTATTTAACATATATAGTGGGAAGACGCATAAGTAATCTGGGATATGCCGGTGATACTCTCATATTGGCGACAGATCAACTCGAGCTGGAAATGATCATGACAAGACTGAGAAATATAAGCAAAGACTACGGCTTAAAACTTAATATCAGTAAAACCAAAGTCATGATAGTAGACCGGAAAACGAACAACTCTCCGCATATCCCACAGGTAGCCGGAGGTAGCGAAGCCAAAATAAAGCGACGGCTAGCAATAGCAAGAACGGCCATTGCTAAACTGACACGCATATGAAAGGACACGTCAATAAGTAAAGCTACGAAAATCAGGCTGGTCTCTACTTTTATTTTCCCAATTGCATCATACGCAGCTGAAACCTGGTCGATCAGACAATCGGACAGAAAGAAAATAAATGCATTTGAAATGTAGGTTTACCGACGAATGCTCCGAATATCATGGACGCAGCACCGCACCAATGTATCGATCCTAGAAGAACTGAAAATCGAGAAGAGAATTAACCGGAACAAAGTGCAGTATTTTGGGCACGTCTCCAGAAGACCAGATGCTTTAAAAAAGCTGGTGGTTCAAGTAAAAATCGACGGACGAAGGTCACGAGGAAGATCTCCAACCCGATGGGTAGACGGAATCACAAGCTTGACTGGACTCTATCTGCATGAGGCCACATAACTAGCCCAGAACAGAGAGGAGTGGAAAATTGCTATAAAAATGGTAGAAGCATAGTGCCACCAAACCCTTGTGAGGGTAATAGGACCGAGGAAAGAGAGTCTGGAATTGAGTTATTTAAATTCACTATAACATTTGAATCAAGCTCTTCTCGGCACTCGTGAATAACTTTCCATAATTCATTAGAATTGTTTGGTCTAAAATTTCTTTTACATATTTCTTTTAAAATTAGGCCCTTAGATTTCCCAGAAATGCATTATCTTGTCTAGGAAAGGAAATTCGTGCAGGATCAGTACCAACATTACTTCTCAAAGACCGCTCTTGAATCCAACGTTGCTTAATTCTTGAAAAAGTGTTTTTGCTCCTTCCAAGAAAATTTGCTAAAGCACGTATTGACCACCCATCTTTAATTCTTGCTATTATTTGAACTTTTTCATTTTCAGTTAAATGACGAGGCATTTTAAAAATGTTTGACACTGACAGGCTTGTCAACCATTCATTATTTTTAAATCAAATTCAATCAAACCGATTTACACAATAACAATTTTCGTGTATCCATTTTACGAATACAACTGTACAAAACAAGTAATCGAAATAAATAAGCTGGGTAATATGCCAAAACAAATTGCAACAAATCTTAATTTAAATAATCCACAAAATTATACTAGGCACTGTTTCCGTCGAACCTCAGCCACTACATTAGTAAATGCAGGTGCAGACATAATACCTTTAAACAAGCATAGAGGTTGGAAGTCTACTCAAGTAGCAGAAGGCTACATAGATAATTCCAAGCAAAACAAAATAAAATTAGCACACCAATTAACTTTTTCGTAAGTAAAACTAATCTATGTTTCAATAAATAACTTTTTTAAAGTATTTTTAATTTAAATTCTTTGGTCGTGGGAAAAATATCGTCTGTAACATGGTTAGAATGAAAACATTCGAAACTCGAGGTTCCTCGCGCTCGGAATATTCCACTCGTATCGAATTTTTCATTATAACCTATTGATAGAATCTACTATTCCATGATAATGTAATAGTATAAACTATTTTTTGTAGAAATTAAATATCCAACTTTTCTTTTTTCTTGGTCTTATTTGTAAAATTAAAATAAAATATTTTATACGACAAAATCAAATTTTTAAAATTTTTGGGTTCTACTGTTAATTTTTATTAACTAATAAATAACACTGGTAAAATTTTTGTTACGACTTTACTCCCTTTTTTGGGGAGAGTTAAGTTCAAGGATTCTTTTGTTGTAAGAGTCAAATTAAATCCTGGCGCCTAAAAAAAAATGTCTCTTTGTAATTTTTTTTTAAGTTCTAAAATACGATCCATGCCCGTATCTATGCTAAGATTGGCCAAAAGCCTGCCTAAGTACCACCAAATTATGTAACTATAACTCTCGTAACCATAAAAAAAAAATTTTAAGGTTGCACTCTGGGAGTGCCGGCAGAAGTGAAAACTTAAGTATTAACGTTGTGCGCCTAAACGAAACAGCCGGCGCAGGCATACATTTTCGCCGCGCCGTAGAAAGAGAGGGGAATACTCCCTCTCCTACGCCACGCCAGCTGTCTACTCTCCATCCGTCTTACGAATTTTCGATCAGGTCACGTGTCCTGACGCGAGTTTAACATTTTTTACCCATTACAAAAAAAGTGTACAACGCCGCTAAAGAAATTTTCACTTCAAAAAATATTATTTTTAATCTGAAAAATATTGTCTCCAGATTTCCATAGTTTATGAATAATGCATTATTTTTATTAACGCTTTATTATAAATCATATATTAAACATCAGTACCAGATTTGAATGTTTTCGATTTCTTTCTTCCGCTTTTTGTTTGATCTTCTTTCAATATGGCGCTTTTCTTCCTACCTCGACTTTTTCGTTTTCGGCTACCTCGTTTTCGGTTTTGTCGCTTTTGGCTACGTCGTCTACGGCTTCTGCTTCTATTTTTTCTTCGTCTTCGAGCCTCCGTTATCGGCAAACCAAAACCTAATTTAAACCTTCCCCCGTTCTCTTTGATCAAACCAGCTTTCAGTCCAGTTTTTAATGCTTTTTAACACAAATTGATGCATTTGTTAACGGCTTCTTGCACTGATAAATTATTTGATCTAAAATTTTGTCGGGGGGAGAACCATTAGTCATTAAGACACGCTATGGTGTCCAAAACATCTGCTAAAAACGACACCTCTCCTTGGACCATTTTAATGCAGCAAAAGCAAAACTTAATCAATAAACTAATGAAAAGCACTTAAATTTTGAATTTAGCTACTAAATTAATTTGTCAAAATGACATAAAAAATGTACTTGAATTTGTCAGTTTGTTGAATAAGGTTGCCAAGTTACCAGTCAAGAAAAGTCGCATTTTATATTGCCCCAGTGAAATACATCCGTCTTACGAATTTTTGATCAGGCCACGTGTCCTGACGCGAGTTTAACATATTTTACCCATATAAAAAAAATTTCACAGCGTGCCATAAGAAGTTATCACTTCAAAAATTATCCTGCCAATCCTACTAATTACACCAAATTAAATACTTCTGCATTTACATGAATTATTAGTATTACTCAATAATGCGCAACTATTCTATAGACTTGTAATCTTCTTGTTCTACTATAGAAATTGGCAATTAAAAGAAACAATTATAAGCTAGTAGCTTTTTCGCATTCCACCATAGTCGACTCATAGAGGCTTTTCGCGTAAGTTTTAAAAAATATATTATGCAATACACAATAGTTCCTTTAAAATGTTTTCATTATTTATTAAATCCCCTAAAACCTGCATGCTGTTATGAGTTTCTAATAACGTTTTAATTCTGTAATAAATGCCGGCATAATTTTTTATTGTACTAGTACTTAATTTTAATAAAAATTATAATAGAGCTTGGGTAATTTATAATAAATAACCCTTAACAATCGATTATTCACTACAAGTGAGGTAAAAAGTATAGTATGAAATAAAAATGATGATGAAATTAAAATAAATACCCTTAAAATTATTATATATTTCATGACATTACAAACGTACAAAGCAATTAATTATTTACTTCAATATTAATAAAACTTATTAAAGTATTAATATCCTATGTCGGCAACTGCTTGGTAAGCACTAGGGACTAAAACCCTATATTGGTTATACATTACGATAGTTTATCACATGTGTTTGTTTAGTCTGATGACGGAAAACAAAGCAGAGTACTGCACAAAAAGTACTAACTAATATTTAAGGAACAGCTTACACGGTGATCACAAGAGCAATGCAGACTACGCCTACGATTGCGTTAAAGGCACTTAGAACACAAAGAATAGGAAAAAAGGATACTTAGTGAAGTATTTTGGTATTCTAAAAAAGAATACCATACCTAAAAAAGAATGAAAAAATGGGTATACGGTCATCTTTGGTTAAAACTTGTAAAAGAGTGCTAGAAACATCTATACAGGCAAGAGGAGCTCCATACTGATAGTTCAGTAAGAGTTGGTGTATCTAGACCTTCTACGGTGATCTCTACATAACTAGGAAGAGAGAGAGAAAGTTTTTTAAAATGAAATAATGGCACGAAAAAATCGAAATTGGTCCAAGAATGTCAATAATGCCTAGAGTAACTGGTTAAAGGCAACTTCTTCTTTTTAGTCGTTTGCTCGGTTTCGAGCATGTAATGTTTTTGCCGGTGACACCGGTTATAAAATTCATGTATCTTGTAGGCGACCTTCCTCTTGATATTTTGCAAGGGACTGACCCTTCAAAATGAGTATCTCAAGACCATTTCTTCTAACCACATGACCAAAGAATTTAGCTATTTTCTCCGCTACCACAATGCTCAATCTCTTTTTTATTCTGAGTAGGTCCAGAATGGATTGGTTGATTCTTTTCTCAGTCCGGGATATCTCAGCATTCTGCACCAGCAAAACATTTCAAAAGCATCTATCTTCCGTTTATCAGTCTTTTTTAAAGTCCAGCATTCTGATCCATATAGAAAGACTGAAAACACCAAGCTCCTGACCAATCTCATTTTGATGTTAAGGAATATATGATGGCTTTTCCATACTTTGGTTAGTTTGGTCATGGATTATTTCGCTATTGCGCTTCTTCTCTTTATCTCCTTGCTGGATCCGCCCTTCCTCGGGATATTTGTTGTTTGTTCTTTTACTTCAGGTCTATTACTATTTTGGCGATCAATTATCATTATTTTGGTTTTCTTTTTGTTTATCTGCAGGCCTACTTCGTTGCTTGTTTCTTTGACTCTTCGTACAAAAATGATCAATTTTTCCTCCGATGCAGCGATAAGAGTCGTATCATCGGCGTAGCGCAAGTTGCAGATTTTGATGCCGTTAATGGTAATTCCTCCCTGACAGTCATCAAGCGCTCCCCTTATGATCCACTTGCCATAGATGTTAAAGAGTACTGGGCTTAGTATACAACCCTGCCTGACTCCTTTACTCACTCTGAATGGATTGGTCAGATCTCCTTCTACTCTGACGTATGCTATGTTGTTGTCGTATAAATTTTGTTTTAGCGATATTAAGTGGTGAGGCGCGCCCTTTCAGTTAAGATAGTTTATAAATGTTGCCATTGTATGCAGTTAAATGCTTTAGAGTAATCTATGTTGCAAAAGTAAGTAGGCACATTGAATTCCCTCGATTTTTCGATTATTTGTAGAAGGTTTAGTATCTGTTCTCTAGTTCCGCGCCCTGGGACAAAGCCGGCTTGTTCTGGTGGTAATTGTGGTAGAAGGTAAGGCTTTATACGTTCCGATATTGTCTTTAACATGACCCTGCTACCGTGTAAAGTAAGAGCTATTGTTCTATAGTTGTCGCATATTTTTTTGGTCCTTTCTTGTGCATTGACACATATACTGACTTCGTTCAATCATCAGGCCAAATGTTGGTATCCCATATCATTTGACAGATCATATGAAGTAGTTCAACTTCATTATCCTCAAGTGCAGGTAGCATTTTAGCAATCACGCCGTCCTCTCCAGGCAACTTGTTGGTTTTCAGCTTACTAACTGCTGCCAAAACTTCTTTTCTTAATATGGCAGATTATTTTTCGTTGTATTTTATAATTATGTTATAATTTGCGTTTGACTTTATGAGTTTTCAGAGTCTTCCATTAATTTTTTCATCGTTTCTTTGCCTTCGCTCTGTCTATTGATAGTATACCATCTTCCGATCTTATTGCCCAGGACTTTGAGTTGAATGTACGTGTAATTTGGTTGACTTTGTTAAACAGGTCCTTTGACTCATGCTTGTGTACGTAATGCTCGACTTCTGCGCATATATCGTTTACGTACTTGTTTTTGTCATTTCAACAGTGGCGTTGTATTGAGTCTGTTATATTGTTTTCTATTCATTTCCTTGTGTAGGCCCGCGGCCTTGAGTTTTTTCCATAATTCAATTTTCTTCCAGGTTTCCTCTGCAATCCATGCTTTTCACTTTTGTTTGTGATGCCACTTCTAGCAGTACCACTTTTGTTTTGTTTCACAATAATTTTGATTCATTGTACGATTGCGTGTGTGGATTTAATTTCAAGATATCTACTTTTGCCCTTGTTTTGAAATTTTCATTACGTTTAAGGCCCCACAAGTTTCTGAAGGTTTTAGTAGACTGCAATCTGCTTAATTTTATGCGGAGCTCTGATGCAAGAAGCCGGTGATCACCATGGCAATCTTTTCCCGGATACGTCTTGGTATTCCTTATTGAGGTCCTCCACCTGGATTTTTTTAAGATGTAGTCTATCTAATTTTTACATAGGCCTTCAGATGAATCCACGTGTATAGTCGCATTGCATTATGTTCATATCCTGTGTTTGTAATGAAAAAATTGTTCTAAGTGCAAAATTGCAGCAATAGTTCTTCTCTGTATTTTTTGCTTCCAAACCATATTTGCCGATCACTTTGCGTAGATGTTCATCTCCAGGTTCCCTTCTAACTTTGGCATTATAATTGTGAATAACATTCTACTACCTCATCTTCTGGCGCTTCGCTTGTTGGAAAATACACTTGTACAATATTTAAATTCACTGAATGAGCGGTAAATCTGACCAATATGATCCTATCACTGGCTACTCTATACTCTTTATGGAATTCTTTAATGTCCTTTTAACTACGATGGCCTCGCTCGCAACCTAAGTGGCGCCAATCGCTAGTTGGATCGCTTAGCAAAACATAGCTCGTGTTAGTCATCAATCATGGATTTTCTTGGGGCAAAAATATGACGCATTGGGTCTTTCTGCGTGGTCCTGAAACCAAATTAGGCAACAACATCTGCCTAATTTGGGCATCAGGGCATTTAGATTTTCCGGGCAGTAAAAAAATCAATTTATTGGCAAAAAAAGTTCAAAGGAACTACTTATAGGTACAAAACCATTCTTCGGATATACGAAACAATATGTTAAATCAGAACCCAGAAAATGGAAGCCAAGGCTGAAGCGTCATACTGGTATAACCTAGAACAAGCCAGACAAGCCAATATTTAACAATATGTTATTTTTTATAAGAAAGACCTAGATTAGATTAGAATCTAATGGAAGGTTTTTTGTAAGTATGCACTTCGACCTAATGGGATCTATTACGCTTTTTCTGTGTTAGAACTCTTTCTTTAGTCCCAGTTGTTTTACCAACTTCTAGAGGCTGTTACAGGTCCTTATGTAGTTCTCTCTCGCTCCGGTTATTTTGTGTCTAAGCACAGGAACTGGGACCATGCCAGATCCTCTCAGTGGCATAGGACGTGTTCCTCCATCTCTTCTTTTTTAAAACAGAAACGGCATTTACATTTACAGATACATTTACGATTGACACAAAAAAACAAAGGTTTTTATCAGCCCCGATTATTTTGTTAATTAATAGTAATAATAACAATAAACATTGATATTTTTGGAACAGTTTGTTTTTCCTTCAAAAGCAAATGTTTATGATAATTTTTGCTATTGCTGCAATACCACAACATATGGTCTGCAAACAAAAATAAATAATTACAACTAAAATTAAGTACATAACTAACTGAATTATTGTTGGTAACAAAGTATTTCATCCACTTCAACAAGAACTCCCAAAATACTGGAATTCCAAAAAAATAAGACCCAAACTTCTCTCAATGGTCCCTTTTCGTTTTAGGCCAGTTACCAAGGGATTGACTCATATGGACGTAATTAAAGTTTAAATATGATTATCCTGTTGAAATGAAGTTCCATTGTTGGAAGTTAACTTTGGATTACAATAAGTGTTTAACACACTTTGTCTATACTTTAATAAAGGCCTGAGGCTTTTTTATTTACAACAATTATTTTAAATGTTTATATGTTAAAAGTAAGATAAAGTATTAAGCTAGTTTTTTAATTAAATAAATTTTTATTTTTAAAGTTCTTAATTGCAACTCATTTATATGTTACTGAAGATATTCGTCTTCAAATTACGCGATTTTGGATTGCTATATTTAGTGACAGCCAAAAAGGCTTCTAGCTACTAATGTCAGTCGATAAACGGTTGCGGTTAAAATCTTAGAACCCTTAAACCATTAAAAATTAACCAATATTAGGGAAGGAGTCTTAGTAAGTATAACAGGAATCTACCTCCGTATCTCAATAAAATTCCGTTTGAGATGTTTAACAACAAAACAATAATATTATTGTTGCTGTATAATTTTGGTATAATATATTCCAAATTTATTATTGAAATACAAACCCCTTAATAATATTAACTTTGTTCTAATACTAACAAAATTAATCCCTCTGATTTATCAAAGCAATGCTTGATTTTATACAAAAAACCCCTTAATAATTTAAAATTTAAAAGTTGGATGACCCTCTTAGTAATTATAGTAGTTATAAAACATTATAATCAATATAATGAATACAAATTTACTTGTGTAATATGTAGTTGGCTTTTAAAGATATTGTCTCGATAGCACTATTTCTTTCTAATAAGTTGGGCCCTCTCTAGATTCAGCATATTTGGTTTCACCAACTAAGAACCTACCGATATTAGGAAAATTTTACCTCGTACAACCATAAACATTGCGAGAAAAACTGAATTGTGCGGTGAGTTGTAACCTCTAGGGCAGTGTTTTTCAACGTGTGGGTCGCGACCCCCTGGGGGGTTGCGAAGCCTCTTTAGGGGGGTTGCGAAGCTTCTATAGGGAAGTTTCAAGAGGTGGGAAAGCTAATGCAGTAAAAAAAAGAATAAAATTTAAAAAGATTAATTATGAAAAATGTTAACTAAAGGACATAATTATTTGTATCAAATAAACAAAAAATAAAAAAAAATTATGAGAACTCTTAATGCAAAGGTTGCGCTTGTTTTTCATTAACCAATCAACTGGCACAAGTACGAGGTGGCAAATGAAATCACAGACTCTAAAGCCTCTATTGGTAATTCTGGGTATTCTGATTTATTTTTTAACCAAAAGGTATTCAAATTGACAGACTTAAATTCCAATTGCAGCATCCCATCGGCAGATAAATCCAGCAGATGTTCTTTGAGCTTGATTGCCAAATTTTCCTTATTTATAGCTGCATCTAAAAAACGGGTTTCAGATCCACCTTTGCCCAGTATTCTTCGATATCTCTTGCATTGAGAAGTAATGACAAAGTCCTTCTTTTAATTTTTCCAACACCATTTTAATCTTTCTTTGTCTGTCAGTCGTACTCTCAAAGCTGAGAGGTCGGGATTCCATGATTTTCAATTTGTGTTGTTGATGATCTGCTTCCAAAGTGATCTATATTCTGTGTCTCTAATGGTTGTTTGTAAGGGTCTTTCCGTAATTTTCTTTACCTGGTTTACCCATCTGGTGGGAGAGCGACCGCTTGTCCTCTAGCCTTCTATTTTTCCTTGTATCATCAATTTTTCCATAATGTCTTTTTGTCTTTTGTTTATATGCCCATAGTATTGGAGAATTCGTCGTCGGCATATTGTTGACAGTCGATCTTTTATGCCCATTTCTTGAATAACTGATACATTTGTCCTCCGTGCTGTCCAAGGGATGCACAGTAGTCTTTTCCAGCACCAGAGCTTAAAGGAGTCAATTCTTTTCCTGTCTGCTTCTTTGTTCGTCCAGTTTTCTTCACCATACATGAATATTTCGAATATTAGTGTTTGTAAAAGTTTTATTTTTGTGTTTCGCAATATTTGTCTGTCTTTCCATATTATTTTTAGATTGGTCATCGCTGTTCGCCTCATTTGTATGCGTCGTCGTCTAATTTCAGGTTTGCAGTTTTCCTGGTTATTTATAAAGGCTCCTAAATATGTTAGGCTGTCGGTTTATTTTAATACCAGGTATAAATACCTTTATGTTTATCTTACATCCAACTTATTCAATAAAATACTGTTTCGAAAAAAATGAATCAAAGTGGTTTTGATTTAGAGACAAGTCACAAGTCAATTTTGTTTGTGAAGCCATGGATTTTGTCTTTAGCAATGATGACAAAGAAATTCTGAGTCACAAATTAATTTGGAGTATTCTGACTTGGCCTGCGACAGTGGTCGTACGCGTATGCGCGTAAATTGCGTTATCTATTAGCGACGCATTCGATGTAAAAAAATGTGTTTTACGTACTTAATTATGTATTTAAAGGAGCCGTGTCATAAAAAAGGTTGAAAAACACTGCTCTAGGGGTCAGTCACAATAGACTCACAGGGGTGACAAGGCGGCCTTACTACTCCTCACTCGTATGAAACCTAACCTAACCTAGGCCCTTTCTATTAGCTTGGTCATTAAAGTCTTGTACTCTGTAGTTCAAAATGTCTTATTTAAAATATCGCATAAAAAGTAGTCTTCTAGCACCAGTAAACTTCGCTAACCTACAAGTGCTACGAATCCAATTTAAAATGGATACATTAACTAAATCTATTTATCCAACATCTTGATACAGATTTGTCACCAAAAACAAATATTACATATCTATTGATATTTCTTATTTTTCTAAACGGTGAAAAAAAATTACACAAACTATCTAAAATATCTTACGTGTTGTTGAAAACTGATATATATGTAGATGTATTACCAATCGAACTAAATCTGTGTTTTCTAATATTTAACCGTAGAAAATGTGATCAATTGTAAATTGTGAATATATTTTTTTTTCTATATATTTGAATTATTAACCCTTTATTATATTTGGTAAGTGAAATAAATAAAAAAGTTAATATAGTATAAATAACACATTGTTAACTCTAAAAGAATCCATTCAGATCATACCAGAAAAGCGTGACAAGACCATTATTTAGAACAAAATGGCATACTCCACGAATAACAGTCTTTATTCAAACTATAAGTTACTGAATTAAAACAGTGTTTAACTAACTAACTAAATAATTTGCATTACTGAAACTGTTACCTTTTAAGACTTAGTTGACCAGTGATGCATAATGATCGTTGAATATTATAATTAGAACAATCGGAAAAGTTCTTTATTGAATCAACCTTTTGAATTCATTGAAAGATTTGGTGAAAAGTCTTTTCTGATATAAAAAATAAATAAATATCAAAATATTATGTAATTGCATCACATAAAGATGCCTCTGTAGCCTTCTCCGTTGCCTATTACTATGCAAATTACTGATATTTTTTTAGTTTTTTTATTTTTGTGAGGTGGAAAAATCTTCCAAAAATTAATAATGAAATAAAATTGCCAATGATGCGAACTTCTTTAAAAACCTCCAATACATCTTCTATCTTATATATACAGGGTGATTCATTAAGAGTTATTTTTATATTAATAGATCTTTGCGAAAGCGGATCATAAAGTGTATTGAAGTAAATGGTGGGCTTTTTGAACAATTACTCATAAAAATTTTTTTTGTTTTCTTAATTTGTTATTATTTTTTTATCATTTTACTCATAGTTCAGCCAAAAAAATTTTGTTTTGATTTACTAGACACAACCAAGTGTTACTAGCGCCCTCTACTGCAATGCTAAATTAGAGTCAAATTAGAGATCCTCATGCCAAAAAACGTAAAAATACCAATTTTAAAATAGAAATTGTGAAAACATAAAAAAATTATTGCGAAAATCAAAATCCATATTTAAATCGACATATTTTGAGGTCCAGAATTCAAAGATTGGACATTCTTAATAAATTACTCTGTATATAAAAAGAAAATTATGTTTGTGCGTTTCTAAACCACTTGACCAATTTTAATGAAATTTTCTAAATATGTATTGATTGCTCCAACTTGAGAGATAGGATTGTTTTTATCTCGAAATGGGTGAGAGGGGGCTAAAATATAAAAGCTATCTAAAATGGCCGATATTAGTGACGAATTCATAATTTTTGGTGACGCTGAGTTTAACATTCCCAATTTTGTTAGCACTCCTACAAAAGGGGCGAGAAGGAGATGGAATATAAAAACTATTAAAAATGGCTGATATTGGTGTCGAATTTTTAGTCTGCGGGGACGCTTAGTTTGATAGTGACATTCACAATTATGTTGGCACCAATACAAAAGAGGTGGGAGGATGATGAGACATTAGAACTATTGAAAATTACGATATTAATGTCGAATTTATAGTTTTTAGGGTCACTAAGTTTGATAGTGACATTCCCAATTTTTTTAATACCCCTACGAAAGGGGTGGGAAGGACAAATAATATAAATTCTTTTAAAAACGTCGATATTAGTAATATTAGTGTTGAAATTATTGTTTCGGGGTCGCTGAGTTTGATGGTGACATTCCCAAAGCGGACAAGCTAACGTTCGGGCAGTACAACGTCTGCTGGGTCCGCTAGTGAGGTCATAAATCAGTAAAAAAGTAATAAATATACATGAGTCATTAAAAATTAAATATTGCTTTAAGATGTCTATTAAAAGATAAAATGGCTGTAAATAAAAAACAAATGGTTAAGTGAAAACGGTGCGAGTACGTTTATTACCGAAAATGTCAAACTTTACGACGCTTTGTCAGATTACACAAAAAGTGATGGTCGCCGGTTCCGAAGATTTAAATAGCAATAGCAATAAATAATTAAGAGTTTTAGATTTAAATTTAAAATAATTTAATAATACTGCATCAAGCTCATGTTACTTGCCTTCGATTATTCCACTTCGTAAACTGGCCTACTAACAATTTATTTTATTTTGTGAAAGGGTGTGAGAAACTCGGTCGAGATATAGCCTTATTTGAAGCAGTAACATACTTAAGTGATTTTATCATCTAACGAATATTTAACTTTATGGTAATGTCGCCGGAAATGTGCTGCATATTTTATGGTTGGGACCTACTTGTCAATTTCATTAAATTCATACAGCAGACTTGTTTTTCAAAAGGTTTTCGAAAAGTTGTATCTAATAGTAGGTTCGGTGATTGGTGGACAGTAAAATCAAATACTTTGCTACATAATTATACAGATAGGGAAAAATATTTTTGTGAAACTTGGAAATTTCAATACATATATACATACATATAGTCACGCCTTTTTCCCGTAGGGGTAGGCAGAGACCACTTCCTTTCACTTGCGATACGGTATCCAGTCCACCGGTAAAAAATATAATAAATATTCGCGATAAAAAATCAAGTAATAGGGAACAATCCCGTAACGCGAGATGGCGCTGTCAATGACAAAATATCGGATCGAGGTGTGAACAATAAATATTCTGTCATTTGATCACTTGTAAAAAAAAGTTTTTTTTAAAGGGAATTTTAGTTATCGCAGAGATTTGAGTTTATTTTTTTGTGTTAAACTATTGGATTAAAGCAGGATTTAAGGTTTGTTTTTGACGTTTTATTGTCGCTGGATTCTTGTTCAATGTCAATAAAGACCAGGTGTGTCCAGGTATCAATTTTGGTTTGTTTTCGAAGTTTTTGTGTTCTGCTTTCACTGGAATTCTTGTTGCAATGCCTATGAAACTCGAAATATCAATTTCGGAGATATTGTATTATGTGAGATAAGAGAACGCTGTGGTGTAAAAGAAGATGTGGTTACAAAGATAGATAAAGAAATGCTTAAATGGTTTGGACACGTAGAAAGGATGGATGAAGAAAGATTGACGAAACAAATTTATAAGGCAAGTGTAAATAGACAATTCGGTAGAGGTCGTCCTCGGAGAACATATCTTGATCTGATCAACATTGTTTTGAAGAAAGGCCAGGTCAAGATTACCAACAACCGACGAGCATGTATGAGAGCACTGATGAACGTAGAGGAAGCAAAAGATGTGTGTTAGAACCGTAGCAAGTGGAAGAAAGTGGTCTCTGCCTCCCCCATGGGAAAAAGGCGTGACTTTATGTATGTATGTATAAATCATCTTTCACGAAGTGCTTGCTGAAAACAAACTTAAACTTTGAGATTGATTTTCCTATCATTAAAAGATCTTTTCTCATTTTTGAGCTGCCTTACTATTTGAAGGAAATTTTTGCAAAGATATAATCAAATTGCCATATGTAGAGCATTGTGGAACGTATAATTCGCGATTTTATCTTCATATCACCTTTTTTAATCCTTTGCATTTTCGGATTTTGTGGTTTATTAACACCAATTTTTCACAAAATATCGTTCAAATATAACACTTTCAATGCTTGAATTGCTAAAAATAACAAATAAAGTTCACTTTTTACCCATATAAACAAATCGAGGTTAGTTTGTTGTTCACACCTCACACCACTCCGTAATTTTTCTCTATTAACTACAACACTCTTATTTGAATTGTCCCCACTTCGTTAATATGAAAATGTTAGCGTAGGTTTGTACGTCTGACTTATCAGGATAGAGACTACGACGTATGCAAGAGATCAAATAATTCCTTTTCTAAAAACAAGTGATCTAAGTGATTTGTAAATTTATTGTGTAGAAATATTAAAATAAAAATTGTTTAGTCATTGTACTGAGAGTTTAGAATTACCGAACCCAAGAAATAAATATGTAACAATATCTACACGTGGAACGATCACGTGGCCTTCCAGAATTTTAGATTTATCTGAAAATTATTTTTTTCTTTGGGGATACCTGAAAAAATCCGCTTATCGACACGAGTTTAAGAAATCCTAATGGATTAATGGCGAAAATTATTCAAGTTTGTGCCAACATAATACCAATTCTACTCAGCGATACGGAATAATCATCTTTTTTTCGCAGATTTGGCTATTTTTTGACACAACCAGGCGGTTTATTATACATTTATTATATTAGATTTGTAATGTTTTTTTTTATTTTTAATTTTAAGTTTATTTTTTAAAAGTTAATATGTTTTTTAATTCGTAGAATATATATTTTATTTTTAAAGTTGTTGTGCTAAAAATGAACACATTTTTAGGAGAGAAATTATTTGATCTCTTTCAACGTCGTAGTCACTTTCCTGATAAGTCAGAGGTACACACCGTCGCTAATAGTTTCATATACTGATTAATAATGTCACAAACACATGTCGACGAAGTGGGAACAATAAAAATTAGAGTTTTGTAGGTAATTATTTGATTATTTATTGCGAATATTTATTATATTATGTGCTGATTGACTGGATATCGTACACTTCAACGTTTTGCATTAAAATTTCTATGTTCCACAACTATTTTTACCATATCTTTATAATCATAATATATAAAAAAAATGTTAATCCACAACCACGACAAAAAATTAACTATTAATATTATCTTTTAACATACTTACCTACCTACAATAACATACCAATTATTTAAATAACTGTTATACTTAGACATTTCTTATTCTTTGAATATATTCTTCTCTTATGTTCAAATATTCGTCATAAGCCAGCAACCGACAAGTACGTTAAACAAGGCATGAACATTCTTTTATTTACTCGGATCCAAATTGATTTCATGCTGCATCGTTACCCCTACGAGATTTAACAATCAATTTATCTTCCTTGTTCCGACACTGCATTGAGTAATACAAACATATTCAAACTGTTAATTGAATAAAATCCTTTGAGTATAAACAGCTATCCGAAATCTCTGATATGGATTGCAGTATTTTCGAAGTACACTTTATATGTAATGCAGTGCAGAAATGCAAAATGTGAAGAGAATAATTAAATTAAGATTTATTTAAGACAAAATTAATTATTATGAATGCAATAATTTTAAAAGTTCTGGAAACAGTTGCATTTCAAGTAGTTACCAAATTTTTTAAAATTTTCTGATAATTGAAAAAATAAAAATTTGGTACTCTAGTATCTATCTTTGTTTTATCTATTTGTAATGTAATTTCTATTAACAAAAATAGTATCATAGAATAATTTTATGCTCGTGCGCCTAAAATTTTATTTTTTACTTTTTTTGTCTGGCCATTTTGTAAAACCATAAAATACAGATGTGGTTACACATAAAACCTGATGAGTCCAGTTTGTATGTCTCAAAAACTCTGTTAGCCAGTACCCTAAAAACCAAGTGGCGTTAGTAGGTAGATGTCAGCTAAAATAAACTGCACCACAAATGTTTGGGAAGTTACAAATATTGGATTAAAGTTAAAAATTATAAACTGTTTTATTCACCAAGGTTTTATCTGTTTGAATATTTTTTTTACTTGCTTATCTGGCTAGTTTTTTTATTTTCAAATTGATACCTTTTAAGTTTAAGGCTAGTTGTTTTCTTTTGTATTTTCAAGAATTTTACATTAGTTATTGTTTCCACTTTATTCAGTCAACTGTTATTTAAAATTTTGTTTTAAATAATGCCTAGACGTAAACTTAGTGAGGATGAAGCTCTTTAGAAAGAAATTGCGGACGTTTTCCAAGTCATTTCGCATATCAAGCAACTGGAAACGTGATAGAAAAACCTTGAAGTAGATGACCAATGGTTACCACTCCCGCACAAGATCGTTATCTAACTGTGTAAATATATCCGTAGAGAACCTACTTGTCAGATCATACAACAGCGTCTTTTAAATGCTTCGGTTTCAATTAAAGCAGTACGCGAGGTTAACTTACGTTTACGACGACTTTTAAGAAGAGTTCTTTAACACAAATTTATATGCGTGCTCGATTGGCAATGGCTAATGAACATGTGAATTGGAAAGCTAAATGGAGGTCCGCATTGTTCACAGATGAGTCGAGGTATGGACGGTTTTCTGATAGTCGGCGTGTTCGTGTATGGACTCTTCCTCTAATACCCAGAAATCGAAAAGCAGTGCAAGTAGTTTATCCATTCAGAGGTGGTACAGTTGCTGTTTGGGGGGCATTTGTTTAAATGGGCGTACATAATTGTTGGTGCCTAATGGGAACATTACATTACATGACAAACACCATTAAAATAAGAAAAGTCAAATACTTTGGACATATGATAAAGGGGCATAAATATCACATGCTCCGATTAGTTATCCAGGGTAAAATAGAAGGAAAGCGATGGATTGGCAAAAAACAGCTTTCTTGGCTTCGTAATATTAGACATTGGACGGGTCGAACAGTCGAAGAATTGTTTCATGTAGCGATCAAGAAGCTTTCCAACAAATTGTCAATTTTTTGATAGCCAACGCCTGAACGCTTGATGATAGCCAACGTTTGAAAACAAGCATGGCACACAAAGAAGAAGAATGGGAACATTACTGCACAGATTTACGCACCTATAACAAGCTATTACCAATGTTATACGTTTTTTATGCTGCTTGGACCAACTTTCCTCTTTTTAGAGATTATGCTCGACTGCATCGTGCAAAAGTTGTCGAAGACGATTTGGACTTGTATGGTTATCCGCATTTGGCACTGCCTTCTCTATCACCCGACCTTAATACCATCAAACATGCTTGGGACCAGCTACAAATAGCTTTGAAATCCCATCAACCACCTCCACAGACACTCTACCTCAACTTTGGAGACAAATCGATAAGGGCTACTACTTGGACCTTATTAAAAGTATGCAAAAGCGTTGTTTGACTGTAATTAATATAAGAGAAAAGCTTACTCGTTATTAATGCATGTAATTTTATTTTTACATACATATATTCACGCTTTTTTCCCGTAGGAGTAGGCAGAGACCACTTCCTTTCACTTCCAATGTTTTGGATAATATCATAGTGTGTTAATTTGTCTCCAGTAGTTTATTATTCAAAGTGGAAAAAAATGTTAATACAAAGTTAATAGAGAATGCATTTTCCAACAGGTACCATACATACATACATATAGTCATGCCTTTTTCTCGCAGGGGTAGGCAGAGACCACTTCCTTTCACTTGCTACGGTTTTAACACACATATTTTGCTTCCTCTACTTTCATCAGTGCTCTCATACATGCTCGTCGGTTGTTGGTACTCTTGACCTGGCCTTTCTTCAAAACAAAGTTAATCTGATCGAGATATGTTCACCGAGGTTAACTTTTACCGACTTGTCCATTCATACTCGTCTTATAAATTTGTTTCGTCAATTTTCCTTCATCCATCCTTTTTACGTGTCCAAACCATCTAAGCATTCCTTTATCTTTTAATCTGCAAAATAGAATTGAAGTAGTAGAGGAATACATTTATTTAGGATCGCTAATAAACAGCAAGGGATAATGCGAAACAGAAATAAGAAGAAGGATAGTATTAGCGAGGACAGCAATGTCAAACTTATCTAAGATATGGAAAGACGATTGCATAACCAGAAACACTAAAAGAGCGCTGGTAAACACCTTAGTGTTTTCGATACTTTCATATGGCTCCGAATCCTGGACAATAAAGTCGAGCGACAGGCAACGAATAGATGCATTTGAAATGTGGTGCTGCACTCCGGACCAATGTGTCAGTATTAAGCGAATTAGGAATCAAAGATCATTTATCCACCAGTTGCCGACGTCGCAGTCTGGGTTACTTCGGATACATCATTAGATGAGATCAAGACAATCTAGAAATACTTATCGTGCAAGGCAAAGTGGAAGGTAAAGGGTCAAGGAAGATCTCCATCACGATGGATAGACCAAAAAATAAAGAGATTACAGGGCAAACCTTGCAGACAAATTTAAGAGTAGCGGAAGACCGACAGCAGTGGAGACAATCGACCCATCAATGCTCATAGACATAATGTCACAACTCTTCAGCAATGAAGATATGACTAAGAAGAAGAATACTAACTCAATATCGCAAAAAAGGTCGTTTAACCGTCGAACATATTTTTGTTTAGTTCAAATTTACAATTATAGAGAACTAAGCGATTATTTATTATTTTACACGAATTTTATTTTTGGCAGCTAGATTATTTTAAGATGAATGTCTTTATTATTGGCAAAAGCGTGATGCTAGCACAAATGCGAAATTAATAATACATAAGGTGAAATGTAGGATTTTTCGCTCTCACGAAAGTAAACTAAGAAGACTAAATGAGTAAAAAACCTCAGCAAAGTTGCCTGTATACACTTTTGTTCGTTCTCTTTGAATTATTCTTTTAGCGCTTTATATTAAACTTACTACAATAAAAGCTTAGAATCTAAATTAGTTCATGTTGCTACATAAATCCTTTCAATTTATTCCCCGTTGTACTGTTATTTTGTATCCAGGAAAATATCTTTATTCGTTCTTTTTCCTGTAATTAATTTCGTCTGAAAAATTTAGAAAAAATTGTGGGAAATTGTGGGAAAGAGCCGGGGATATTGTTGTAATGAAAGGTGATGAAGTTTTCGGCTGTTGTTCCTTTCACCGATTACTTCTGGCAAATCATTTATTCAACATTATCTCTTTTATTGAATTCTCCAAAACAATGGGTCGCGAACTAAAAACTTATTTTTTGAAAACTATCATCAAATGTTGACATTTTCGTTAAAATCTTAGTTAGGGAAGTGGCTCTTTTCTGTGGCTCAGCTGATAAACACTTTTATGTTCTAGAACGTAAGACTTTTACGTTCTGAAATGTAAATGTTAAATAGTTGGTCATATGTTGGGAACTTAATTGCGAATTTATTATTTAAATACTTAATATATGAGTAGATTAGTTTTAATACATAATAATAATAAAATATTATCCGAGACTTAATAATTCGCAAACTACATAGTTTTAGATAGTTGGTAGTTTCAGTTTTTACATGTTTTTCAATGTCACAGTGTAGCGAATTCTGAAGAATTCTTATACAACTTATTTTATTTGAGCCTGTCGGCAGCTCCACACTTTCGGTAGGGTCATGAATAAGAAAAAATTCTTAAATTTCTTTATTTTTTAAGAATACACAAATGTTCATAAAAATTTGGGCGCCATGTGTTTTATTCAGGGTAAAATACAAGAAACTTGGATCTATGCAAATATTTTAACAGTAAAACTATTTGTAACTAATTTCTAAGTATAATTTAATGAAATATTGATAAAGTCAATGCATTGACAAACTTCTTCAAAACCGTTTATTTTTCTAATTAAATTAAAGAAGTTAGTTTGTCAAAAACATACATACATACATAAAGTCACGCCTTTTTCCCATAGGGGTAGACAGAGACCACTTCCTTCCACTTGCTACGATTCTTCCACACATCTTTTGCTTCCTCTACTTTCATCAGTGCTCTCATACATGCTCGCCGGTTGTTGGTACTCTTGGACCTGGCCTTTTTTCAAAACAATGTTCTTCGTGTTCAAACCATCTAAGCTATCCTTTATCTATCTTTGTAACCACATCTTCTTTTACACCACAGCGTTCTCTTATTTCACTATTCTTTACTTTATCCAACCGAGTCACTCCGGCTATACTTCTTATCTCTGCAGCATTAATCCTATTTTCATGCTTTTTCTGCCAAACCCACCATTCACTACTTACATAAGTGTAGGAACCAACACACCTCTATGCACCACCAGACGTGCCTTTTTTGACACTTTCTGGCTATTCATAAAGCTATGCTGTGCCCCATTCATTTGTTTTCCTGCCAACACCCTCCGCTCAATGTCACTGTAATACTTTTCATTTTTAGTAAATTTTGAATCCGAGTACACAACTTCATTTACTTGTTCCACTCTTTCTCCCTCAATCGAAACTCCACAGTTTGTTATGCTTTCTTCTCTTTCAAAAACCATTACTTTCGTTTTGCTCAAATTTATTTTTATCCCTTTGATTTTCAGGGCATTATGCATAACATTTACCATCGCCTGCAACTCCTCTTCAGATACCGCGAATATGACTTGATCATCGGCGTAAAGAAGGCTTTTAACGATCAAATCATTTATTTTTAATCCATACGCACTCTCTTTCAGATCTTTTAAACGATTGTCTATGTATAAGTTAAAAAGCCATGGCGAAGCCACAAATCTCTGTCTCACACATACAAAGGTTATAAATGAGTTAGATTTAAAAAAAACTCTCAGATAAATTATTATGACATTAAATTTACAAAAATTAAAGGTGATAAATTAAATGTTGATTTACCAGTCTGTTTGACAAAAGAATTATTTCTTTGGCAAGTGAACGAATACATCAAATTTGACTTAACGTCTACAATATCAATATTCGTCACTTACTGCAGAGTACAATCTTTCCTAACATTTGGCTGGAAATCACCTTTCTCAAACTAACAATCCTTTATAAATTGAACTTCAATAATCTTCTGATTTCTTAACAATCTCAAAATTTGGTTCACACCTAAAAATATAAATTTCCAACCGAAGATTAATTAAATTGGTCTCAATATTTTTTAAAATGTCATCTCCTGGTTAGGATGATGTAAATTTCTAAGGATTTCTCTAAAATTAACCTTGAGAACATCATGGCGTCTCAAACATTTGAAAGGATAAAAAAAAACAATTCCAAAGTATCTTAAACTTCACTGTGAAACTTCTGCAAGCAAAAATTCTTCATACAGTTGTACTTAAATATCTCTTTATCAAAATATCAAAACGTAATATCTTTATTCAAAAGAAGTTTACTTATCTTCTTACACACTTCAAAAGAAAAAAACTCAGGAACACTATCAAAAATTGACGTCTTCTCTCCAGGAAAGACCAACGACGAAAGAGAACAAGTCCTATGCGCTTTTACCTGCAAGTCCCTGTATTTTGATACGTTAATCATTTCAGTCCATACTTTCGCACCATAAAGAAAGAGCGTTTTCAGCCTAGTAGGTCATCTTCAGTGTTTACTCGTCAAGTTAGCACAAGAAGATATCCTTAAAACACCAACATTCACGATGTAAAAATTGTATAATATTACGTTTAAAGAGACAAAAAAAATTAAAGTAAAATAAAGTTAAGTTTAATCAAGCAGAAAAGGAAAGGAAGAATTTTAATCTGTTTCACATCGTGAATGTCAATATTTTAAAGATATCTTCTCGTGCTAACTTGACGAGGAAGCAGTGAAGATGACCTTCTAGGTTAAAAGCGCTCTGCTATAATTATTTGCACGAAATACAAAGATATTTTATTGGTTATACCACGTGGACACAGTTTCACTTTCATTTTGACTAATTTTAATCACTGTAAAGCAAAATGTTCCCTTTTTTTCAAAACTACATAAAATAATTTGATTTTACATCTTTCAAATGAAAGTAAAAATAATCCTCCGACTATTTTTCTTTGACAAATACTAATCAAAGCCCTTCACATAAAAATTGTTGAAAAAATCAATAACGAATAAAAACTAATTTTCTTATGGACTTAAAAGTTATTGAACTTTTTTTGTCACCTCATTAATATTCCTGGAGATTAAGGAGTTTCTAGTCGGATTACGCCGTCTTTCCACTATAAATAAAAGCTAAGAAAGTATTGACTGGGAATTATGAATTAACACATAAAAGTTTTAAACAAAAATGTGACCAAGGAAAAAAATATAATACAATCTCTATGTTGTGGTTGTGTTTAATAATATTTTTATCACATCTGTGTAGAATTTATATCACAAATAACTGCAAGAAACAATAGAAATAGAAGAGCATATCTTGTGACACGTTTAGAGAAAAGCTTCCTAGAAATTTATACCCCGGATCAGTTCTGCCTTTGACTAATTTTTCAGAGAACTTCCAAATGCTGGAAATAATTTTATTATCACTTTTGGCAGACTGCGGAACATATTGTTTTATTTATTTAATAAATATAGGCGATGTATGTAAGCGGAAGATTGAATTACACTCAGCGTTTTTGGATTTGTAAAATGTATGAATCTATAAATAATAAAACACTCTTTTTAAAAATGAATAAATTAATTTATGCAATTTTAAAAGTTTTCTTTATTTAGTAAAAAAACACTGAACTTGGCACAACATTTTTATAAATTTTGATCAAGGTATTTTACAAAAAAAAATAATTCGCGTACTAAAAAATGGTTCTACTTCTTCTTTCGGTACCCTGTCCGATTATCGAACGTTGGCAATCATATTGGCTATAATAACTTTTTTTAACGCAGCTCGGAATAGTTCAACGGATGATTTGCGATACCACTCCCGAAGATTTCGGAGCCAAGATGTTCTTCTTCGTCCCGGACCTCTACTTTCTGCAATCTTACCCTGCATCACTAAATGAAGGAGATAATATTTCTCTAGACGCCTCATCACGTGGCCGAAGTAATCGAGTTTTCGGCTTTTTTATTATTTTAATTATTTCTGTGTTTTTCCTCATTCGTTGTGGAACCACCTCATTTTTTATTTGGTCCATCCAGCTTATTCGTAGGATCCTTCTGTAGACCACATTTTAAAAGCCTCCAGCCTCTTCAATAATGAGTCGGTCAGCATCCAACTCTCTACTCCATAGAGCAATGTGGAGAATATATAGCAGCGTGTTAGTCTGATTTTTAATTTTAAAGTGATTCCTTTGTTGCAGAGAATTCTTTTTATTTTAAAGAAGGCGGTTCTGGCTTTTTCGATACGGATCTTTATTTCTTTGCTCATGTCCCAGTTGTCATTGATATTAGCGCCCAGGTATGAGACGTTGTTAATCTTTTCTAGCTGTATCCCGTATGCCCTGATTTGTATTGGTGGTACTGGTGTTTTGCTGAAAACCATAACTTTGGTTTTTGAAGTATTCCTGACTAGCAGCAATTAGCACCGTGTCGTCCGCATATCTCAAATTATTCATGTTAATTCCGATTACCTTAACATCAAGGTCCACTTCGTCCAAGGCTTCTCTGAAGATATATTCAGAGTAAATATTAAATATTAAAGGAGACAGAAAAAATAGTGGTTAACATAAAATAATATTAATTAAATCAAATGATATCTTATCATAAAAATTATGGGCTTGCCTTGCTTGCTTGTCTCCCAAATCAGATTTTTAATTTGAATAAAAAGAAGTTTTAGTTCATTAAGAGCCGCAGTTTGAATACCTAATTAATACTTTGTATAGACAAATGGAAATATCTCAAAAACTAATAAGTATGGTAACAGTTGTCTTCGACAGTGATATAAGATGCAGGGTGATCCATTTGAAATTACTGAGAAAATAATGTACACAAGTTGGCTTGAATAAATTATTATTCTTATTCTCATTTTTAATTATACAGGGCGTTAAACTTGTTAAGATTTACTCATAGAATTATAACCATGTATTGTTGTAATAAGAAGTTAAAGCGGATTCAAATTTTAAGGTAAAATACAGGGTGTTTCATTTAATAAAACATAACTTTGATCTGGCACCGCGTTATGAAACAACCTGTAACAGTGTAACTAAATTTGAAATGTGAAGTTGAAAGCTGCCTACAATTTTTATACATTTTTTTTGGTATCTCTAATAATAACACAGCTTTATCACATAAATCAATCACCCTGTATACTACTAAAATAAAAATGGTTCTTTTTTTACTTCTTTTAAATATGGTTATATTTTATAATGTTTAGTACTTACAACAGTATTAATTGGTGCCCTTTTATTGAAATGCTCCGAAAATTGTTCGCTGACGAATTTAATGCTTAAACCATTTTGTCTATCAAAAATGTATCAGCGAAAAACCGCAGGACCAAAATTTTTGATGTAAAACATTTAATGCCGCAGCTTTTGGCGTGGCGACTGTCAGTCCTTCGTCCGACCCAAAATGAGATTGTAACGAAAAATGAAGAAAACTAATGACAAATGACAGTTGTACAAAATAGTGTATTTTAATATTTTGTTTTCTTTTAATATTGTTAATCACAAATTTACAATACTTTAGCATTCACATAATACTTACATAATATCAAAGAAAAGTATGAAAGTTTGAAAATAATAACTACAATAAAATGGGAGTGACAGTGATAGTTTAGAACATAAAAGTGAGTAGCCTTTTGCAAAGAACGTTATTGATTCGAGTCAAAAGTAAGTTAATTTTATTTTTATAACTAAGGTATACATTTATGTGTGTACATGAGTGCGTGTAAATTATGTGTGTTTCAAAATCAGGAAAATTTAGACAACTTTTATTGCTTATAATAAAGGTCCATGAGTTTACCAGTATACCAAAAACGAGTTTAATTTTCTTTCCGTATAATTTAATTATCCTAATTAATATTATAAATGCGAATGTAAGTTTGTTTGTTAAGCTTTCATACGTAACGTACTCACTGATCATCATGAAATTTTGTACACATATTTTTAAGAATATGTCTATGACAGAGTGGGTGAATTGTGGTCTACATTGTCTATGTATGGGGTGAGTAGTAGTTTAATACGAGCACTGAAATCACTTTACGAGGATTCCACTGCTTGTGTCAGGATAAACGGAGCTTGCACGGACTGGTTTAACATCGGAAAAGGGATGTGTGGCTTCGCCATGGCTGTTTCAATTATACATAGACAAATGTTTAAAATATTTGAAAGAGAGTGCATATGGATTAAAAATGAATGATTTGATCGACAAATGCCTTCTTTACGCCGATGATCAAGTCATATTAGCGTTATCTGAAGAGGTGATGCAGGCGATGGTTAATGTTATGCATAATGCCCTAAAAATCAAAGGGATAAAAATAAATGTAAGCAAAACGAAAGTAATGGTTTTTAAAAGAGAAGAAAGCATGACAAACTGTGGAGTTTCGATTAAGGGAGAAAGAGTGGAACAAGTAAATGAATTTGTGTACTTGGGTTCAAAGTTTACGAGAGATGGAAAGTATGACGCGAAGGGTGTTGGCAGGAAAAAAAATAAATGGGGCACTGTATAGCTTTATGAATAGCCAGAAAATGTCAAAAAAGGCACGTCTGGCGGTGCATAGAGGTGTGTTGGTTCCTACACTTTTGTATGGTAGTAAATGTTGGGTTTGGCAGAAGAAGCATGAAAATAGGATTAATGATGCGGAGATGAGTAGTCTGAGAAGTATAGCCGGAGTGACTCGGTTGGATAAAGTAATGAATAGTGAGATAAGAGAACGCTGTGGTGTGAAAGAAGATGTGGTTACAAAGATAGATAAAGGAATGCTTAGATGGTTTGGACACGTAGAAAGGATGGATAAAGGAATATTGACAAAACAAATTTATAATGCGAGTGTGAATGGACAAGTCGGTAGAAGTCGACCTCGAAGAACATAACTTGATCAGATCAATATTGTTATGAAGAAAGGCCAGGTCAAGAGTAACAACAACCGACGAGCATGTATGATAGCACTGATGAAAGTAGAGGAAGCAAAAGATGTGTGTAAAAACCGTAGCAAGTGGAAGAAAGTGGTCTTTGCCTACCCCTATGGGAAAAAGGCGTGACTTTATTTATGTATGTATATAGTAAAGGACAAAGGACACTTTTTATAAAAAAAAGTAAATACCGGTGGTCAGTTCAATATTTAATTGAATATATCATCCATAAAACTAACATATGATTAAATGACAAATAGACGTCAAAATTTAATGGCACGATCAGAATTTAAAATTATATGACCTTTTTAAATTTTTGGGTTTAAGTTACTCTTTTTGAGATTAAGATTATTGTCTTTGCCAGGCACATAAATTTTCAAAATCGATTTTATCATTTTTACCGTCGGTCAATTCAATATTTAACTGAGTATAGCATCAGCTTTTTCGGATTTACCTACTTTTAAAAATAATAAAGTTAATAAATAAGAGTTCAATCAACAAAAACAATGGTTTTAACGGTAAGTTTTAATCCTCTTTTCTTTTTATTTATTTTCGTTTTTCTGTCACCTTTAAGCTATAGTTAATATGTTTCTATTTTTGAGTAAGGTGTCTCTATCTGTTTATTTTCTTAGTTGTTCTTGCTCTTTTTTCAGTTTTTTGTTTAATTTTCCTTTACGAAAGGCATCGCAAGCCTAAATCCAACCTGACTTAAAATTTATTATTCATTTGGACATTAGAAAATTAAATAACAGCTTTTAAAATTGTCTAAAACTAACATATGACTAAAGTCTTAAATTTCCTTGGATTTTCGGGTGTACTCTTACATAAACTTCAAGTGAAAATAAATGTACCAGTTATGCTTGCATAAAATTTTTATGCTTCTCGACTATGTAATGGAACGAAGCTTAGGGTCACACAATTGGAGTAGAATATACTTGGTGCCACTATTTTAACGGGTGTCGATAAAGGGAAAAATGTTATCATACTGCACTGGACGAAAGAACATATAATATAATAAACAGTAGCATCCTAAAATAATATTCTGTTCTGAGCTCTTCCAGAGAGAAATTTATTTATTAAACGTTAATACTTTTAACTTTTTAAAATTTAAGTAATTTAAGCTATTTATTTTTTATAGTAAAAACATTTTTTCAGTTTTTTAAACTAGGTTAAATTTAAAAATTTTACTGATGATCCCAGTCAAACAATAAAAAAAATTATCATATTATTTATTTACTTTTTAATGATTTTTGACAGTGTTTTTAGGAGTGAAGCCGCGGGTAAAAGCTAGTATAATTATAAATATTTTAGTACCCAACAATCATCACAATGGTCTCAAAATATTATTGTTAAAACTGGACATAACCAAGATCAGTTAAACACAAGACATCCCATTAATCTTATGTATGTACCAGTAATATTTTTACTATTTTTATTCATCTGATATTAAAATATACTAATATTAATTATATTAATATTTTGGTTTTTAATTATGCCGTATTTATTTCCTTTAATATACCATGGTTTTATGCAAATTTTTTATAAAAAATAGTTTCACATCTGCCAGACGTCCCTCGACGGCTTACTTTTTTCTCTTTAGTAAATAACATTATTCAAGAACATATCAGTACATCAAACCACAATCAAACGTTAATGTTTATGTCAAATAATAGTATTAATTGTTAGAGGTTTAAGCATAAGTACTGCAAATTAATAGCCATATTGTAATTTCCTAAACGTTAAGGAAAAGCTTTAAAAAAACTGGCTGAAGAAATATTGTACGATCAAATATTATGTGTTATATGGTTTGGGTATTGCAGGAAAAATTAAAATATATACTGCAGGAAAGGCAAACCTTTGTAAATGAAAAATATATAAAAAAAATATCTTAAACTTCTGGAATACGTAAAATGTGTGGTCTACCAATATATTTTCATAAATTATATTGGTATAATGATATGGAAACTAATCCAAACCTAACCCCTTTAAATTTCGCATTTATTTGGAAAATGGTTTTCTTGGTTGTATACAAAAAAACACCCTATGCTACCATAACACACCACTATAGGTAAAAATATTGTGTACTTAAATCCTTTTTGCAGGAAATAACGAAATCATTTGTAGTAGTAGAGGAGATTTATAAGGGTAGGGAATATTGAAGAAAGTGGGTTTATGTTGGATCGTTTTAACATTTAACCTTACTATTATAGACTATAAAATAACCTACTTTACAGACAACCATAAAAATATATGTTGTGAAAATGTTTCTTACAAGTTATGATTAAAATCTCAGCGAAGGTCCTCAATACCAACCAATATGATACTCCTTGTCAAAACGAAATCAAATGTTTTTTAGGACTGGACTGCCCCATTTGTTAATTCCTTAAATTGTAAAGGATAACAAATATGGATTGAACAGCTCAATTTTGTTGTCGTAAGTGTTGCTGATTTCTTTATTCTATTGAAAAACCTAAATAGTCTCAATATGTTCTCAAAAAAGAATCTTGAAAATATTACCATTTTTATTACTTTTCACATTTACAAAAAAGTGGGAGAATAAAATATTTTTTTATTCGAGGGTCATTTAGAAAAGTTTGTAAAGCTTGGGCAAAAGAAATTCAAGGTTCCTTACAGGTCACTGTAACCTACACATTGTGTGAAAAAGACGATGAGAGTTCTCTTAACTGACTATGGTACCGCAAAAAACTCTCGGTTAACAGACAAAGACCAGAATTGTAACCTTAAAGGTTTAACAAAACCTCCATTGTCATCCTGGAATTCTTTGAAAGTACAGGACTGACGCTGTAAGTGCCCAATTACTCGTATAAACAAAAAGCACAACAAGCCTTGTTGGCCTTACTGAGGTTGATATTACCCCAGGGTAAAAAAAAATAAGAAATAGCAGACCAACTTTTGGTTCTTTATGTGTATTGTAACAGGTTTAATTTAAAATTTTAATACATTCATTTAAAATATTTTCGTTAATTAAAAACAAAAGAAGAGGTGTTGCATAAGAGTTTTTAAAAATGTATTGTTTTATATCATCAAGCATAACTGTTCTTCGATTCTTTAAAACTACTGTTAAGGCAAGTCTGGTACAAACAAATAAATGAATCATCATCTTGTCATTGTTTTACAAAATTACTTTTTTATAAAGTTCCCTGTAAACAGACCTATACATGTCAACCATTCCAGCTTGGCGTCTGAGATGCGTAGAAGAAATAGCGAAAGACTGAATGTGCAACAGAGACAGAGATCGCAAAGTTTCTTAAATGTATATAGTATGTGTTACATTTATTTGTAAAACAAAGATCCTTAAATTTATAGTCCGTGTAAGAATTATTTGTAAAGAATATTCTGTTAAGGGATTAAATTTTACTTAATAATTACCAGTTTAAAGGAGGCATATTCTTTAGTTTCAAAATTGAGTATTATTAATGGTAAAAAAATATGTTAAATTATACTATATTTTTAAGATGTAAGATGTACTTACAATTTAACAAATTGTTTAAGAGTGTTAAAAATGCATATTCATAAACAACACAAACACCTGTCTTGACAATAAAATAGCTTTTTACCTGAAATAAAATTATAAATGGATAAATCTATAAAAAGTGCCAACCAGGTCGCGTCAAGGACCTACCGACAAGCGAATTATATATCCAAATAATATTTACAAAAACATTTTTAATTTAACGTATTTTATATTAATTTCAACAGTTTTTAAACCCATCATCTTCATTTAATTCCTTTATTCCAGTCAAATCATTGTCTTTTAAGGCTGACCCATGAGTTTCATCACTATTTGTATCTCTATAGTTTTCGCCCGAGTTAATAATAATCTGTTCTACAACTATGTTTATTGTTATTCATTTTAAAACCGTTTAGATTGCTCATACTAAGATTTCCATTCTTTAGAAGTCATCACAATATTTATTGAACTGGTTAAAATAAATCGGATCAACAAATGGAGTGAAAGGGGGTTGAAATATAATAATTATTTCTCATGGACTAAACCCATTTTAAATAAATTTTTAGGCAATCTTCAGATAAACCCAGCGGATAATCTTGTGAAGTTTGGTAGCTATCAGATTAAAAAAGGGGTGAGAGGGGTTGAAATAAAAAAACTAACAAAAATGGCCAAAATTAGTGTCGAATTCATAGGTAGGTAGTCCGATTTAAAAGAAATTTTGTAAATATGTATTGATTACTTCAAGTTAAGAGATAGAATACTTTTTACCCGATGAGCTCCTACTAAAGGGGTGAGAAAGAGAGGAAGTTGAAATCTAAAACTATCAAAAATGGCCGATATCAGTGTCTAATTCATAGTTTTTGGGGTCACTGAGTTTAATAGTTACATTACCAATTTTATAAACACCCCTACGAAAGGGGTGGGAAGGGCACGGAATAAAAAAACTATTAAAAACAAAAATATAAGTGTCGAATTCATAGTTTTTGGGGTCGCTAAGTATAATAGTGATATTCTCAAAGCGGGCGAGCCTGGGAAGGTGTTTGAAATATAAAAACCCATTGAAAACGGCTAATATTAGTATCGAATTTATAGTTTTTGGGGTCACTGAGTTTGGTAGTGACATTCCTAATTATGTTAGCATCCATACAAAAGGGGTGGGAAGGGAATGAAATATAAAAACTATCAAAAACGGCTGATATTAGTGTCTTATTCAATTTTTTGGGGTCACTGAGTTTGATAGTGATAAGCAGGCTAGCCAACGTTCGGGCATGACAACGTCTGATGGGTTCCACTGGTAATAAATAAAAATTAACTTTCTACTGCTTTTTCTTTTACAGTACAATAACTGTTTAATTAGTTCATTTTAAAAGCAAAAAAAAATACTCGCTTTTAAAATAACTCAGATAAAAGTTGAAAAAAATAATTAATTTTGACATGAAAGGCAATTTAATCCGATTTTGCTAACTGTAACGTTTATAACAATATTACCATTAAAACTGTAAAAAATAAATGAATAACAGTTATTTTTTCTTGTTTCAATAAACAACTAATTAGTAAATGTTCATTTAAAGGATTTATTGTTATATTTTTTTAATTTAATTATGCTGTGATAATAACATGATGCTAATAACTAATTAATGAAAATTAAAAAAAATATCAAACCGGAAATGGTTGTGAATTGATCATTTTAATTCAATACTATGTTACATTATAACTCATCACACCATTTTTTTATCAAGCGCGTAATGATTATTTTTTAATATGTTATTTATGGATAAACATGAATTTTATTTTTTTCCTCGACGGGGCATCTTGTTACAGATATAAAAAATAACAATATACCAAGAGTTATTGAAGTGTCAAAGTTAGTACTTAAAAATTATGTGCTTACCTTTTTTGCCACTTCAAAGTTTGTACAAATCAACGAATTCTAAATTTGCGTATAAATCTTCCGGCAATCACAATCGCAATCGGCTGTGCTGTGCACGGGATATACTAAACGAAAGTCGCGATGAAACTGTTGGAGCATCGCCTATTTCAACTCAACGGCAAAGAGTAAAATTCAGAAATCGCAGGCGTCAAATGTTTTAGTCACACAAACACGCTCTGATTTACATCGCAAGAGTACTAGGAACAAGCACAGCACGTTTTTCGATCAAGGATTGCCAAATACAGCTAAACATTTGTTCGATTAATTTATTGGCCGTATTTTACTTGTCCTGTGAGTAATAATATCTGTCACAGAGGAAAATGTATCGGTCGTCCCTACCGGGATAAAATGCACGACATTTTTGTAAATAAAAGCACATGTAAAACAATACGTTAGGTCTCCATTGCTAACACGTATTTTATAATTAAATAATACTATTAGTTACAAAGTAAATTATATTTTTGTAGTTGTGCCATTGGTATTGGCATCTATGTCACCTAGATCTTTGATCCTCTGTGTCTTCAGGTCATCTCTTCGCCGCATAGTCGGCAGTTTTTCTTAGCCGCCATCTTGAGTTTGAAGAGGTGCGCCCTTAGTGCGATGTGGCCAGTGAGCAGGCCAAGCGTGCTGCTTAGCCTACTCCTGTTCATCGTCCAGAGTGCGTCTGCCCCCTTCTGGATAGGTTTTTTCATCAGCTGTCTTGATGTTCTGCAGCCAGTATTTACATTCCACTGAGCGATATGTTCTTGCTCAAGGATTAGTTTCAATTCATGTTTCGCTTCGGCATTTGGCAATCCAATCAACTGGCTTCTTGGTTCCACCAGGGTCCCGTTTCTTGCCAGTTCATCGGCTACCTTGTTGCCATTTATCCCTGTATGACCAGGAACCCATGTAAGAGTGACCTTATTTGCATTACCATCGTTTCACTCCTGAAACAAAATAAATAGTAATGTAAGTTTATTGTTATAATTTTTAAAAAAATTAATTTTAAATGACTAATCTATATGTACGGTAGTGAATGTTGGGTTTGGCACGAAAGTAGAATTAACGCTGCGGAGGTGAGTAGTATAGCCAGAGTGATGGATAATATAAGGAAACGCTTTGGTGTGAAAATAGATGTTATAACAAAGATAGATAAATGAATGCTTTGATGATGGATAAAAGAAAATTTACGGAACAGATTTATAAGGCGAGTGTGAATGGGCAAGTCGGTAGAGGTCGACCAAAGCGAACGTATCTCGATCAGATCATAATTGTTTTAAATACAGGACAGGTCAAAGTGCCAGCAACAGACGAGCATGTATAAAAGCGCTAATAAAAGTGGAAGAAGTGAAAGACGTGTGTAAGAATCCTAGCAAGTGAAAAGTGGTCTATGCTACCACTACAGGAAAAAAGCGTTACTATATGTATGTATGCCAGCAAAAGATGTTTTTTCATAGGATCGTTTGGTATGGTATGGGTATACGGTTGCCGCAATATGTGGCAATGAATTATCATGCGTCAGCAAAAAAATGTCTTCAATGATTGCGGTGTACGAAAGCCCAATCGGTCGAAGTATTTTGTCAATATACCTATTAGCAATTTAAATATGTTGTAGCAAGCTATTACTGTACCTTCTTTATAAAAATAATCCTGTAAATTGTAGAATCGTGCTTTATTTACCGGCACTCGGTTGTGCCGACGCACGGACTGAGCTAGCTCGAACGATGAAAGTCGGTAACTTTGACAGCATAAAAAAACTGCGTCACTTCGTATAGCAGTCAAGTCCAGTGCACCAAGCGTCTCTTTTTTTTCTAATTATTGTTTGCACAAACGAACTGGGATAACAAATAAACCTTAAGTTTTATAAAAGAATATGAAAAGCGTCCTATTCTGTGGAAAGATGTAGCATTCGCCACTATTAAACAATTAGCTGTGGCATTAGATATCTCCAAGGCGTTCGATCGAGTTTGGCACCAGGGACTCCTCGCCCAGCTTCCATCTTATGGCTTGCCCCCTCAGCTGTGTTCTCTGCTTGCTAGTTTTCTCTCAAACAGGTCTCTTCATGTAGTGGCCGATGGAGTTTCATCTGACACTCTACTCATAAATGCTGGTGTTCCGCAAGGATCCATTCTAGCATCTATTTTTACTTCACATCAACGACCTATTGAAAGCAACTTCATGTCCCGTACACAGCTTTGCCGATGATAGTACCCTCCATACCGCTTTCTCTTCCAGGGCCCCTATATCAGCCCGTGAAACCAGAAATGAACGAGGAAGAAATGTTAACAATATAAATATGGACTTAGCAACAATTCTCGAATGGGGATCAAATAACTTGGTAGAATTCAACGCAAACAAAACACAAGCATGTCTTTTCTCTAGAAAAGCCGATCTCACTGTGCCTAACATAACTTTGTCAGGAGTAACCATACCACTGAAGTCATCCATATCGATGCTTGGTATTACTATCAGCAATAACCTTTCCTGAGAAAATCACGTGAGGTCCATTGCCAAAAGTGCATCCCAAAAACTTGGTTTTTTGTTTCGTGCCAAGAGCTATTTCACCTTCAGTCAGCTGCTTAAGATATATAAGGCACAGATCCGACCTGTACTGGAGTACTGTTCCATATTTGGAGTGCAGCACCTAAACATATCCTGAAGCTACTGGATTCTGTCCAAAAAAGGGCAATTCGTCTCGTCGGTGATGCCTCGCTTACAAACTCGCTCACTTGTCTGGAACACCGTAGAAAAGTTGGCGATTTGTCTCTATTTTATAGATATTTTCATGGGCGATGCTCTTCTGAAATATCAACAATCGTTCCTCCTTTGGCAGTCTCTTCGAGATTAACCCGTCAAGTTCAGTCTTCACACCCCTTCGTGGTCACTTTGGAGACCTGCAGAACATCACTTTCCAAAGACTCATTCATCCAACGAATTGCGAGGCTTTGGAACTCATTGCCTATGGAGGTGTTCCCCGAAGCATACAACCTCCAGAAATTTAAGAAGAACACCAACTCCTACCTTCTTTTCCTTGGTTCCCACGATGTTCTCTAAACATTACAGGATATCCCTTTTCGTGGGAACCAGAACATAAAAAAAAAAAAAATCGACGTTCTCCATCTTTCCGAATCCCTCATTAGTTACCGCGGCAGATTGATTTATGATGGTCCTGGAAGAAACTTGAGTTTCATGTGCTTGCAATAGTTGCAATTATTTTTGTTCTGTTTGTTTTTGTTTTCGTCAAGCTGTTTTGTGAAAAAGTGAAACTATCAAAAAATACAGTGACACATAGACAAAAAACCCACTTTGGGACCCTAGACATTTTCTTATTTTCGGGCCCCCCTCTTTTCCACAAGAAATAGAGCTCACAAAAAATATAAAACAATGAATAAAGTAAAATTAACGTGAAAAACTAACATATTTTAAATTTTTGTGGGTGAAAAATTTATATGTATAGTATAGGTACAACAATAAATACAATAAATACAACACAAGTTGTTATACGGTAACATTTTATAAATAATAATTGTTTTAATGAAACTTTTTGGTTAAAAATTTAAATATATAATATTTTACCTTAAATAGGTGAATTAAATATTAAAAACGATGGTTAAGAAAAAGTAAGTACATAAATATGAATAAACCTTATTTAAAAATTCTGTTTTCCAGTCTTCAATTCAGCAAAATTATCAATTATTGGCGTATGAAGCAGCTAAAGAATTTAATTTTAATTGACTCAATGAATTTCGTAAATAATTTTTTACATGCTTTAATAGAGGGAGAATAACTTTTTACCAGAAGCATTTTATATAGACAAAATTAAATATATTCGCAATAATATTTCCATATTTGGAAATATTGATACTATTTTGTGCTCTTTATAAATTGCAGCATATTAAATAGCAAGGTTAAATTGTCAAATCTTTACAAACCTTTCTAACATAGACAGTTTAACAGGCCCTTCTAAATACCATGCCCTAAACATTTGTCCCATTTTTGTCTATGTCATAATCCGGGCCTGCACTGACGTACAGTGTGGGTTGAATACAATATGTGAAATAAACCAATTTAATAATTGTCTTTTTATTATTTTAATGTGTGTTGTATGCATTGAAAACAGTACGCATTTGTACTCAAAAAAATTCAATATACTGAACCACCAAAGCAATGAAGAAAAAAAATGGAGTATTAAAGGTACTAATCAAAGACATCATCTGTCATAGTTATGAAGTTATAACAGACCAACTTTAAAAGGAAGAGAACTTTATTTTGAAGTTCTATTGCTTATAAAATATCACTTAATATCACATGGCACGTGTGCGTGTCGCGTATTTAGTCTATTTAAGCCAATCATACCAGAGGGCTCCATTTGCTTACAAAATAATTAAATTGTCCATTTGTGATTAAAACTTTAAATTAGGCTTTTTGTACGAAAGCATTTTAAGTTTATATTCATTTAATATAAACGAATTAAAAGTATCATTATACCCAGTTATATTATTCGAAATTACAAAAGCCTAGAGACTATCAATTAAAGAAGAATGTCTAAAATTAAACCTATTTTTCTTCGCGCACACAGACTTTGCCAAAACTCACACCAAATATAATCTTAAATGATTCGGAAAAGAAATGAAAATAAACAACACAAAATCTGACAAGACACACGGTGTCTATAAAAAAAGCCCTACTAAAACAAATTAAAGCAATTACCCCATCAACTTCGGAGTACTCAAGCGGCTTCACAGTAGATGAAATCAACAAGGCAGGGAAGGCAGCTGGTTATGACGGAATGTACCTCGAATTTCTGGTTCATAGCGGCGCAAGAACACGACAGTGGCTTAGAGATTTCTTCAGAGATGTAATGGAGACCTCTGTGCTACCCCCGAAATTTAATAGGACAAAAATCATTGCAATCCTGAAACCTGGAAAAGATGGTAAATTACCCGAGAACTACCAACTGATCGCCCTTTTTATTTGCTGCTATAAACTAAAACGAATTATATATAACAGAATATATGCCACCATTGACGCTGCTGTTCCAGTCGAGCAGGCTGGCTTTAGGAGTGGACACAGCTACTGCGACCAGGTGTTGTCCTTAACAACTTTCATTGAGGCTGGTTTTGAAAAGTGTGCAAAAACAGCTGTCACGTTCATTGACCTTACGGCCGCATACGACACTGTGTGGAGAGAAGGTTTTCTCTACAAACTGATGATGTTCATACCTTGCCAGCTAATAAATAGCCTCCTGACCAACAGATTAATCCAGGAATATATTAATAGCACCATGAACGGCATCAAAAAGCTAAAAAATGTCCTTCCTTATGGTTCAGTACTTGCTCCATTGCTGTTTAACATCTACACAGCTGACCTACCTGAAACGAAATAAAAAAAGTTTACTTATGCGGACGACTAGGCCATTGCATTTCGAGATAGAACCAAGACAATAGGAAAGAGTGCCTTAAACGAAGATTTAATAGTACTTGGCGACTACTGCAAATGATGGCGACTATGTCCCAATACCAGCAAGACAGGCCTGCCGCTTTCACTTATCCAACCGTTATGCGAACGACACTCTCAATATTACTTTTAACGGTAGGGTCATCAAACATAACAATACCCCTAAATATCTGAGAGTAACACTCGACAGGACACTGACGTTCAGAGACCACCTTACAAATATAGCCGCACAAAAATAAGAACACGAAATAATATAATAACGAAGCTCACCGGAACCTCATGGGGTGCTGCCGCGCCCACACTGCGAACCTCCGCGTTGGCTTTGGTATATTCTACGGCAGAATACTGTGCACCGGTATGGCTAAATAGCGCTCACGTCAATAAAGTCGACGTTCAGTTGAACCAAACGATGAGAATAATAACTGGAACTATAAAATCAACTCAAGTGAGATGGCTTCCTACTCTAAGTAACACCGCCCCGCCGGATATACGACGCGCGGCAGCACTGGCTAGAGAACATCAAAAAATCATGTCAAACGAGCGCCTACCTATCCATGAAGAAGCCCCATACATCACAAACTTACTTTTTACTTTTTCGTGTACGGAAATCTATAGTTTTCGGCCCAATATCAAACCACGTCCAATGCTTCTTGTGTGTGGAGCCATAGGTCCTCGAGGGTACATCTGTGGGGGCAGGCAGGGCATTGGAGGAGGTGTTTCATGTCCTGGATAGCACCACAGTTGCATATATTGTCGTCTTCGTTTAGCAGACCCCAATTAATACGGTTGGATTTTACCGGGGCAACCCCAGTTCTAATGTGGTTCAACGTTCTCCAGGTCTTCCAATCCTTGGGTACCCCGTTGGTTGGATGGTTGCTTGGTACATCACACAAGGACGCCAACGGCTGAAATCTAGATATCCTCCTATCAGAACCGCCTCCATAATGACTGATGAATACAATATAAAAGACCATTCGATATCAAGATGGCTGCCTACAACACAATTTGACTACTTCGCAGAATGCTTTTAAGACGCAATCGAATGGCTGTGCAAATAGGACATTTATGTATAGTTTGTCAGAGGATTTATGTTATATGTTATATGTCTTTATAGAGTTTTGAATACATTTTATATGTATATACTTATAATTTCTTTTTATCGTATTGTAAAGAATCCATACGCTTGATAAATAACAAAAACAATAACATCAACGTAATCAATACACCATGCACTACAGAGACAAATTAACAATACACCAATTTCGTATGCATGAATACGATTCATGAAAGCAACATTACTCGATGATAATATTTCAGCATTATATTGCACACACTACAAAACATATCAGAATACCGTTCACGTACGATAATGTAGACCATAGAACCGATAATAGATATAAATTTACTTGCAAGGAATGAATCAGGATGCCTAAACATCGGCAATAATTAGTATAACCAAAAATTTTAATAAACGGAGGCTTACGATTTCCTTTATAAATACACATTTTGTTTGATAATGAACAATACTGACAAGTAAATGAATGGAAAAAAATGTATGAATTGTTTATTTATAATTTGAAGCAAGTAACTTTGGACCACGTTCGTCGTTATCATTAACAAAAAACCAGTTTTTTTAGTCCAAATTTAGTTTTTAAAGAAATTACCCGATAATTGTAAAAAACTATATATTAAAAATTAAAACATTGATTTAATCGAAATTGGGTACATTGTAATTGAACCTACAGATTTCCTCAGAATATGTCTATTTGTATAATAGAAAATACCTGCAATATTTTTTTCTTTACATTGCAAGTTTGTTATATTTTGTTTATTGAGATAAAATTTTAAATTAAATTTCAATTAGATGGTATCTCTCACTTTATTTGCATCTTAAACTTCAAAAGAACATTGATTCTTACAATAATAAAACGAACCAAAAGACAACCCAATAACGAAAATGTTAATTCTTTCTACCTCTATCAGAAACGTCTATTTCTGGTGAAATGAAATAGTCGCCAAGTTTCAGTAATGTTTTAATTAAATTGGAGAATAGTGAAGGTGAACAAATTAGTTTCGTTAGACTGTAGTAACAATAGTTACGATAATAAGCTGGCGCTATTTGCACCTCTAGAATCAACATAACGAACTTTCGTGAGGGAACTGTTTTTATTTGACATGTTATACATCAGCGTTTCTCAAACTGTGGGGCGCGCCCCCTAAGGGGGGCGCGTTTACATGATTGGGGGGGCGCAATACATATTAAAAATAAAATGGTAATGATAAAATGCTACAGATAGATTTTTAAAAAATCTTTATTGAAATTTTACTTACTTAATGATGACAAAGAAACATTCTAAGGACTAATGGCTAACATGAGCTTGTTTTAAGGCGCACAACTTCTCTAAATTTGGTTCTATGTTAGAGATGGCCACTCTGAGTTCATTTTCTACTTGAAGTTTATTTCTGTATTTAGATTTCACGACAGCAAGTGCAGAAAATCCAGTTTCACAAAGGTAGGACGTTGGAAAAGGCAACAGAATTCTAAGCGCTTTGGCTTTTATAACGGAGTAGTCGTTCGAAAGTTCAGTCCAGAAGTTTGTTAAAGATTTGTTAACAAAGTTTGATTTTTGTAAGGGATTTGTTGAAATATCTATCAGTTGTTCTTCTTCTTGCAGTGATAGTCCGACAGGTCTATTTTCGAATGGATTTAAAACCCAGCTCCAGTCTGACAACTTGATATCTTTCTCTGCAAAGAAGTATCGCTTGAAATTCTCAGTTAAGTTTTCTAAATGGCTTCCTATGGTTTTTAGCATCACAGCTTTATGAATATCTTCCAATGGGGAATCTTGCACAAAATCGCAAAATGTGGGAAACATTTCCAAACTGTTTTCTTTCAATTTGTTATGCCATAACTGCAATTTCTTACAAAAAGCATCAATATTTTGACTTAAATCAAATATATTTACGTCTTTTCCTTGCAGCTGAAGATTAAGTATATTAAGTTTTTTAAAAATATCTACTAAATAAGAAAGCTTCAGTAAAAATAATTTGTCGAAAAAATCTGTTGAATTCTTGTGACCTTCCTCGCTTAAAAATATCGCTATTTCCCTTCTTAATTCAAAGACACGCTTAACCGTCTTACCGCGTGACAACCATCTGGATGAGGAATAAAACAACAAAGATTGATGCTCAGCTCCCATATCTTCACACAGAACAGAGAACATCCTTGTTTTTAGTAGTCTGGTTTTTATAAAGTTAACAACTTTAATAACTACTGTCAAAATCATGTTTAGTCCAGGACTTAGCTTAGATTTTGATGCTAACGCTTCCCGATGTATCATGCAGTGCGTCCAGATAATTTTTGAGGATTCCTTTTTTACTAGCGCTCGTAAACTGTTGTATTTACCAGACATGGCTTGAGCTCCATCGGTGCAAATCGCAACACAATTTTTCCATTGCAAATTCATTTTAGTAATAGAATCATTTGTAATCTTGAACAACTCGGTGGCTGTAGTTCTTTCTTTAATCTGTTTACAAAACAATAAATCTTCACATATTTTAGAACATTGACAGAATCTAATGTAGCAAATCAAATAGGAATCATTACCAAAGTCAGTTGCTTCGTCAAGTTGTATAGCAAACAAGTTTCCAGTAAGCTCAGATTCAAGCTGCTGCTGCATATCAACTGATATATCGTTAATTCGTCGACAGATTGTATCATTTGACAGAGGAATATTCTTAAGTTGTGAAGTATAATTTTCACCAAACATTATTTCTACAATGTCTTTGCAAGCGGGTAAAATAAGTTGCTCTGCAATAGTGTGCGGTTTTTTGCATTTAGCTACTTTGTATGCCACTTTATATGATGCCAAGAGAACCTTCTCATTTACTGCCAGTACTCTATGGAAGCTGGATTTTTGTTTTTTAAACAATCTGAGTTTCTCCACAAAAAAATCTCGCGGTTTATTGACATATTCTCTGTGCAGCGTTTCTAGATGCCTCTGTAATTTATTTGGTTTCATGCTATCTGCAGCCAATACTTTTAAACAGATAACGCATTGTGGTTTTTCTTCGCCACCTACTTCAAGGCTAGTAAAGCCCAAATTTAGGTATGATGGGTCATATTTTATTGTTTTAGATTTCGGACGATTTCCACCTGAACCTGTCGATGTACAAGCCCCGTCATCCTCAAGTTTTCCTTTTAAAAATTTATCCATACTACATCTACTTGTACACTCACACTTCACAATAATGCTTGCTTAGTGTTAAAACACCTTCACTGAGAGACTGAGTTCGAGAAAGATCAGGAAGCTTGAATACGTGGCACGAACACCGCGAACTTTCCGACAGCATCTTTGGCGCTCTCGACGAGACAATGTTGCCTATTTTAGTCCAAATTCCTAGGTCTACGGATTGGGGGGCGCAACATTTTTTAAATTAAAACAGGGGGGCGTGAATAACAAAAGTTTGAGAACCGCTGTTATACATTATAATATAAAGCGGTGTATTTTGTGTTGCAATAAACGTACAGTAGTAAATTGTCGTATAGTTGTTTTTTTTAAACGGACCAAATATTCGAAACAGTATTCTCATGGTTCATTAAAAATTGCAACAGCTCTATTGAGTACATTTTGTTAGATGGCAATCGCAGTTGAATCTACATTTAAAAAAAATATATAGCAGTATTATTAACACACTTGAAAGTAATATATAAAAAGCACTAAAGGCTGAAGCAAAGTATGGTTGGTAATGGACCAGCATTCAACAAAACAATTAAAAAAAAAAAGGTAGGTACGTACAAAAATTATAATCTAATAACATGCGACGTTTCAGTATTACTGGAAACAAATTTATTTCACATCTATTTTTATGTAGCGTATGGCTACATCGCAGGCAAGTTATAAATAAAATAAAAAAATACAACAAAGTGGAAAAAATACATTGCAAACAATTGCATGCACCTGTGATTTTTCTTGCCAGGAGATCCGGAAATTGTCTGACGCCTCTTGTGTTAGTTCATTTAGCGTTACCCAGGGTGCACCACGAGGAGGCGAACTAACTTTACACCCCACATCTAAATGTTGCTGCGTGCTGACTTGTTCGATATTACATTACTTACAATTCGTCCATTTTATAAAAAGTTTTAAAAATATACTCTTTAATTCAAATTTATTACAACAAATAACTTTCTCCAATTAGTTGTAAACAGTCTTTCCTGCTAGTGCAAAAAGTTAAAAGAAGGTATTTAAGGTATTTGTTTTCTAATTAGAACTTTCCCAACAACAATATTTAGTTCTAACTTAACCCCTTAATACAAATAAAAAATAACCCCTAAAGATACCTATAATAAACTCATCAATGCCTGAGGTCGCTATCCGCCATCGCACTATCAGGAAAATCCTACGAAATCTTGACTCTAATAAGGCAGTAGGACCAGATGAAATTCCGACAATTGTCCTGAAGACCTGTGCTCAAAAGCTTACCCCAGTGCTCTGTAGACTCTTCAAGCTATCATACAGCAAAAGTGTATTTTCGTCCATGTGGAAAAAAGGCTAAAGTCCAACCCATTCCGAAAAAAGGAAATAAGACTATTCCTGCGAATTATCGCCCTATTGCATTGTTTCAGTCATATCCAAAGTTATGGAAAATCGATTAACATAGAACTCATCAAATATCTGGAGAAATTTGAGATAATTCATGACAGACAATATGGATTTCGACAACTTCAGTCTACTGGAGATTTGCTGGCTTATGTCACTCAGCTCTGGACAAACACTATTAAAAAGTTTGGTGAATCCCGTGCAATAGCCTCGGATATACCTGAAGCCATTGACCGCGTTTGGCACCGGGTATTGTTAAGCAAATTATCTGCCTACGGTCTTCCAACCAAACTACGCCAATGGCTCATAAGCTTTTCGCAAGATCGCTCCTTATATGTGGCAGTTGACGGTATTTCTTCTGATGCGTTAAAAACCAATGCTGGGGTTCCCCAGGGTACCATCCTGTCCCCCACCCTATTTCTTTTACAATTTCAACAAACTCTTGAAAACCACCACGAACCCCATTTACAGTTTCGCAGAAGACAGCACACTTGTCTCAACTTTCACATCCTATCAATCACTTTCGGTGAATGATACAAATAGACTCAGTCAGGAACAGGTTAACTCCATCAATAGAGATCTTAAAGTAATCGTTGACTGGGAAACCAACAATCTTGTTCAGATCAACGCCCAGAAAACACAAAGCGCCTCGTTTTCCGAGAAAGTAAATTCCTTAAATTACTCCATCCCAATGCCCTTAAACCAAGTCCCTTCATCTCAATTTTGGGAGTCGTGGTGTCTAATAATATGTCTTGGCATGACCATATTGCTAACATTGCAAAGTCAGCAAGCCAGAGGCTAGGTTTTCTGTAAAAAGTTAGAAAGTTATTTACTCCTGATCAACTGTTGATGAGGTACAAGGCTGAAACCCGACCTCTACTGAAGTATTGCTCGCACATTTGGGGTTCAGCACCAAGGTTTTCTCTTCATCTTCTACATTCCATTCAAAAAAGGGCCGTTCAGTTGATAAACAGCTCAATTCTCACAAATACTCTTTACCCACTAGAACATAGAAGAAGAGTTGCAGACCAGACATTACTCTACAGATATTTCCATGGCAGATGCTCCAGAGATATAAAAACACTTGTACCACCACTGGCCACATTCGGCCGAAGAACTCGGCACGCTAATCAGTCTCACCCATTTACTCTCAAGATTGACACTACAAGAACCAATATCCATCAAGAATTCTTCTTTTACAAGACTGCGACAGAATGGAACAAGCTTCCAAAATTTTGGTTTGTTTTGGAAGTTTTTCAGTTTTGTTGTATTTTGAATTTTTGTTGCAATGTCTATAAAAGTTAAAATATTAATTCAGACATATTGTATTACGTGGTTTGATCAATTAAGGATTATATATTATAATCTAATTAACTTCGATCACTTCTATTCCAAATTATGAAATGTTAATACTTTAACACTTATAGGTTCTGGCTAGGAACATATCCATCTTTAAAACGCTTTCTCTCTGTTGTTGAAGTCACTATGAATAATCTCAAATAAAATGATAGATCATTGGACAACAATATCAAACTTAACACCAAAAAATCATCTTTTACAAAGTTCTTGCTACAAACGAACATTAACTTTGAGATTGTTTTTCCTATCTTTTAGTTCATCTTTTATTTATAAGCTTCCTAAAGATTTGAAGTAAATTAATTCAAAGATATAATCGATTTGCCATATGTAGAGCATATTTTTCACGATTTTATCTCCATATTACCTTTTCTTATCGTTTGCATTTTTGGATTTTGTGGTTTATTAATTCTTCACAAAATATCGTTCAAATATAACACTTTCAATGCTTAAATTGCTCAAAATAATATATATATATATATATATATATATGCTTAAACTTGTCACGTTAATGTTTATATTCAAACAATATTTAAGTATTTCCAGGCATTACAAAAATGAAGAAAATTATTAATAACAAATGACGGTTTTTATTGGTTATTGTTTTCGATTAAAATTGTCACAAATCACAAATTTACAATACGAGTACTTAAACACTCACATCATCGAATAGTTTAGTCAATGTTTTCGGTTTTCACTTTAATAATTTTGTAACTATTTATGTACTGTAACTATTTTATCTAAAATTGTATGCAACATATCAACATTGTGTAATAATAAATAAAAGTTTGTATTTCTACTTCAGCAAGTTTTTCAATGCAACATGGTATATGAAAGTTTTATGATTTCCCTCATCACGTTGGAAGCCAGAAAATTCAATTCAATTTAAATATTTAATTTTGTATCTAATAATTTTCCTCGAGCTAGAGCTCTAACTTCATTGAACAATTTTGCTGTGTGTGATCGTTTTCCTGTAAGGCAAAATGGTAATGATTTTAAATAATTATTACTCCCGTCAAAAACACTTTATTTCATTTTATTAAAACAATTTTAAAATTTTAAACTAAAATGTTGTTTGATAATTTAAAATTTATTTATAAACACATCTTGTTGGTTAAAGATAAATCATTAACGAAACTTTGGACTCCAATTTATGTAAAATCAGATTAAAGTAATAAGCACTAGAATAGATTAAACAAAAAAAATCAAAGCTTATGTTTACCTAACCCTTCAAAAAGAGTTTTATTTATATAAATTTTTTTATTTTTTTCATAATTTTTTTTTGTTTACCTGTTTTAATAATATTTTTCTTCATCCAAGTCTACCAAACTGGTAAAATTCCCAGCGACTGGCAGACATCGATCTTCATCGCCTTACCCAAAACCAACAAAGGTAATAGGTTTAATGACTTCTAGTTAATTAGTCTAATGAGTCACACTTTGAAAATACTCATAAAGATATTTAGAATATATATACCAAATGTGAACACAATATTGGCAGGTAACAATTCGGATTCCGTAACGTACTTGACACAAGCGAAGCTCTTTTCTGCATGAGGACACTACTACAAAAGAGCTGTGAATTCCATTACAAACAACGTAAGATCCTGCCATCATTGCAAAGAACATGGAAAACTTGCAAATACTGCTGGATAGAGACCATGAGGCTGGTCAAAGATGGGGCATCAATATAAAAATCGAGAAAACAAAATGGATGATCGTGGGTAAAATAAACATAGAACCAATTACAATCAACGGACACAACATTGAACTAGTACAACATTTTAAATAGTTGGCTAGCTGGCTAAACAATGAAATACCATGCGACGAAGAGGTAAAAGCGAGGATTAAAATGGTACGTAGGACATTTACCAAATGGAAACCAACTCTCACTGACAGAAACCTCACAGTTGATATGAGGCTAAGAACACTCCGCTGTTACGTATAGAGCATTTTCTTGTACGGATGTGAGACATGGACGCTTAAAGTTGACACCATGAATTAAATAGAAGCGTTTGAGATGTGGTGCTACCGGAGAATCCTCAAAATTCCTTGGGCTGCGCATACCAGTAATGAAGAGGAACTCAGACAGCTAAAAAAGAATCGAGAACTTCTTCTTCTTCTTCAAGTGCCGTCTCCTCTTAGAAGGTTGGCTATCATCATGGCGATTCTTGCTTTGGATGCGGCTGTTCGGAACAAGTCTATTGTAGTACAGTGATACCACTCTCTCAAGTTCTTTAGCCATGAAGTTGCCACGTCTTTTAGTTCTATAAAGAGCACTCTGCCAGCGGTCTCTCTACTGGCAAATTATGCCCGAGCTCAGCCGTAGAGGGTAGAAGAAAAAAATATAAAAGTGAGCCGCGCCACCGACTTAGACGGTACAAGCCGGAAACCCCTAGGTCTTGTAGGCACTAGCAGAGCCACACGATAAACAACAAACAATTATGGTGAACAAGATAAATAAAACTATATTTACAATTACTGCAATATATTAATTAAGTAAAAATGATGTTTCGATTTTTTACAACAAATTCTGTATTTTGTAAAGTGGATTAAACGAATTTAATACACTTTTCTTAAAATAATATTTAAATTAATTATAACAATCTTTCAGACAATAATAAAAACCTAATGATGTACAAAAGAGAATTAAAAACAAAAAAAAATGTTCACAATATTTAAAATTTCAAAAATGATTGGTTTTATATAGAATTCCTGATAACAAAAAATTAAAAAAAAATACAAAATAAATGGACTTGCAACAAAAATAATAATTTGAAACCATCACAATAACTACATAAAGTATATTCAGTAATGTATAAATTCAGATTCAACTTGGAGCAGGTACAAATTTAATGAAAATAATTTGTTACTTTTAAACTATTAAAAACACTTAGATCAAGCACATAATAACGGATAAGTTGAGAAAATTAAACTCAATACTATGTAACCAATTGAAAACTTCATTGAGACGCCACTGTTACATCGATGATCCAAGAAACAGAAACACCAAGTAGTATTTTTTTAAAGATTTACACTGTTAAAACAATCGAGCTTATTTTAAAAATATTTCTTTTTACGATGGCTGTTCTTCAAATTAGCAATATTGTAGGATATTTACAAATAAGTATGAATAAACGTTCTTACTTGGACACAAAGAACTATTGAGAATATTATTTTAATCAAAGTTCAGCCTTGGCATATTATCCAATGCATTAAATAGTTTTCAACAGTGTACCATATTAATAAATTAAAACAAAACTTAATCGTGGTGTCGAAAATAAGTCACGTCGTTTAAATATACTAAAATAAATCACTTGTAACCTTTGGATACACGAATTCACGAATCCTGTGGCCTACTCCTGGCCGGTTTGAATTATGGAACAGCACCTGCTACTTAACAATGGCTTCAATCCATCAGATCCCGCACGCGGTCATTTTAACTCGACCCCAATATCCAAAATATAATCACAACAAAGGCAATACAGAATGGTCAAGTTAAAAACTAAATGATTTTTTCTTCAAAATCCAATTAAGATGGCCCAAATACAGCCAGATATGAAAGAAAAAACCGTAGAAGTTCTGCTCACGTGTTAATATCAAATCGTTCCAAAAACTCTCACCCGACTTCCACGACTGACACCAAGCGACTATCATCAACTGCTCACTCCCAGGCCGGATATCAGAAAATGACACGGGACACGCGTCAGCCAACCTTTGCAAAACTATGTTCCCAACTCATAATCGCGCTCGTCCGTGTTGATAGCCAGCCCATCCACACAGAAAAGCAAACCAAACAATAATATAGCTGACAACACACGACAATCGAGGCCAAAAATCAAGGCGAAATCTAATAACAAAGACTCCCACTCCAATTAACAAAAATGTCACAGCCATTAATAATTAAATCCTAACACTACTAAGTATGCAACACTATTTACAACGAGTGACAAACCCAAATCACAACAAAACACGGTAAGCGAAACCATTTACGAGCACCTGAGAAATACAAAACCATCAGAGATCCAATTAATAATGTAACCGTAGAAATGAAAAAAAATAGGCACGTGACAAAGTGCTTTTTTTTCCCACACTTCGTTTACCCTGAATTTTTTCTTGTATTATTAGCTGTAACATGCGGTATCTTTCTCCGCGCATAACATAACCCAGAAAAGCAAGTTTTCCTGTTTTTATTGCGTTCACTATATTTGCCTCTTTACATACTCGTCTCAGTATCTCTGCGTTTGTTACCTGTTTTGTCCAAGAAACTCTGAGTATCCATCTGTAGACCCACATTTCGAAAGCTTGGAGTCTATTTAAGTCATCTTTGTTGGTTGTCCACGACTCCATTCCATGGCGAAGTATTGAAAAAACATAACATTTGGCTAGTCTGATCTTAAGTTTGACACAGGTCTCTAGTGCAGAATATTTTCCTTATGTTTGTAAACGCAGCTCTAGCCTGACCTATTCTGCATCTTATTTCTCAAGTCTCGTTCAACATAGTACCCAGGTATTTGTACTCTCTCACTCTCTCAACCTCCTCATTGCGAATATAAAGACTTCCCTGGAGTAAAGATTAAAGAGTAAAGGAAAGAGAACACATCCCTGTCTTACTCCTCTTTCAATCTTTATTTCGTTTGCCAACTCCTCTCTCTCTCTCTAAAAACAGCTCTTTGATTGTAATTTAGATTGCTAATTATTCGCATGTCGTTGAAGTCTATATGCTTCTCACTTAGTATTTTCATAAGTATGTCGTGTCTTACACAATCGAATGCTTTATTGTAAGCCAAAAAACAGGTGAATAGATCTTGGTTCACACCTAGTCACCTTTGTATTAGAACATTTAGGGCAAATGCTTCTCGTGTCCCCATTGCATTTCTGAATCCAAATTGACTTTCCCTGATGTCTTCTTCGAGCTTGTTATATACACGTTTATGAATTATTTTTAAAAAGATCTTTAGAATGAGGCTTTGGTTCTATGATCGCTACATTCTTTTGCATTTGGCTTTTTCGGGATGACTACAAATTTTGACATGAGCCATTCTCTTGGGATTATGCCTGTTTTGTTTATGGCATTAAGTATATTTGTTATGGCCAGTTTTTAAAATTTCTGCTGGGATCTAATCCGATCCGGGTGATTTGTTGTTTTTCATGTTCTTTATGGCGTTTATGACTTCGTCGTTAGTTATATCAGGACTTATGTCACCTGTTTGTTCCAGATTTTATTGCCTTGTGTCTGCAAAAAGTTGCTCTATACATTCTTTCCATCGTTTTAGTTTGCCTGTTATATCTGCAATAATATTTCCATTCTTGTCTCTTAGTGTAGTTATTTGTTTCTGTTGTTGTTTGCCTGATAATTCTTTTACCTTTTTATGGACATTAAAGGTATCATATTTTTCTTATAGTTCTTTAATTCCAGTCTACTTTTTCCTATACCACGCTTCCTTACCCAATCTAATCTTGTTTCTAATTAGTTTGTGTGTTTCTTTATATTTATTCAGCTGTTCTCCCTTTAATTTTCGTTTTTCCTTCATTAGGTTTAATATTTCTTTGGTCATCCACTGTTTCTCTGTAGGTTGTCTTTTTTTAGTAAGTACTTGATGGCTTGTTTCTATTATTGTCGTTTTCAGTTTTAGCCATTTCTCATTTATGTCTTTGTTTTGTATATTTGTGCCCATATCTTTCAAGTTTTTGTTTATTTTTGTGGTAAGTTCTTCTTTGAGCATGGGATCTTTTAATTGTGCGACATTTATTTTGCAAGAACTTCTGGACACCATAAAAACAAGAAAGGTTGGTTATTTCGGACACATAATACGAGGCCCCAAGCCTGATTATTCAGGAAAAAGTTGAAGGTAGACGATGGATAGGTCGCAAAAAGATATCATGGATACGAAACATTAGAAATTGGACATGACTGGGAGTATAATAATAATAATAATAATAATAATAATAATAATAATAATAATAATAATAATAATAAAAATAATAATAATAATAATAATAATAATAATAATAATAATAATAATAATAATAATAATAATAATAATAATAATAATAATATCCAATAACAAAAAATAAAGACCAAGCTGAAAAAAAAATATATTACAGGTGAATACGACAGATCCTCAAAACTGAGCTCAATGCCAAAAACAAGATGATAGCAATCACTTCTCTCGCGGTCCCGGTCATTCAATATAGCCTAGAGACCATTCGATGGACCCAAGCAGAAATCCGGAAAGTAGACTCCCAAACAAGAAAATTCCTGACGATGTACGGTGGCCTTCATCCACGCGCCGACATTGACCGGTTATACATACCTAGAAGAGAAGGAGGCAGAGGTATGATTAGTATTGAAGCGACCTACAACATTGCTAAAGAAGGAATCTGCAACTACCTGAAACTCAAACAACAAGACAAATACTTAGGAATGGTCTTCAGACAACAGCAAGGGAGTCCTAAGGAATACGACAGCTCAGACGAAGAAGAGGAGAAAGAGACAGAAGATAGCAAACCCAGGATACCTGAAACAAGAAAAGTAAAAGAAATTAAACAACGTATGAAGCAACAGATTAAAGAAGAACGCATTAAAACATGGAAAAACAAACCGTCACACGGGCGAATAGCAAACGAGGCTGTGAAAGAAACCATAAACCAGCACAACACATGGGCGTGGCTTACATATGCGAACCTGAAGACTGAAACGGAAGCTCTGATAACAGCCTGCCAAGACCAAGCCATCGCAACAAATTACATCAAGGCAAAGATAATGAAAACCGGCACTGACCAAAAATGTAGACTGTGCCGGTCTTTCAGCGAAACAATACACCATATCGTTTCAGGCTGCCCCATATTAGCTAAAAAGGTGTATCTAGAAAGGCACAATACAGTGGCCAGACAACTTCACTGGAATATCTGTAAACACTATAAAATAGTTGTCAATGAGAAGTGGTACCAACACACACCGGACCCTGTCGTGGATACAGAAGATGTAACAATTATATGGGATACGCAGATACAAACTGACAGGAAAATAATTGCAAATAAACCCGACTTAATAATTAAAGTCAAAATACAAAAACGATGCTTAATAATAGATGTGGCGATCCCTTCAGTTTATAATATAACAAAGAAAGAAGCGGAGAAAATGATCAAGTACAAAGACCTGCAGATCGAAATACAAAGAATGTGGAACCTGAAAGCTAGTGTCATCCCCGTCATCATCGGAGCTACAGGACTCATCTCTAACGTCACCACTAACATAATGAAAGAAGTTCCAGGCAAGCACAATCTCCTTCAGATGCAGAAAGCTGTGGTCCTGAGTACTGCACATATAGTACGGAAAGTACTATAAATCACCCATACAATAATATGTCAACAACAATTAAAAACAACACACTAGGTGCACGGAGTGCACTCGGTGTTGATACACAATTGAAGAAAACCAATCCTTAGCACAAGCGCTAAGTGGGATCAAGCAATAATAATAATAATAATAATAATAAATATAATAATAATAAATATAATAATAATAATAATAAATATAATATAATAATATATATATATAATATATGTAACGACCTATTGAAAGCAACTTCATGTCCCGTACACAGCTTTGCCGATGATAGTACCCTCCATACCGCTTTCTCTTTCAGGGCCCCTATATCAGCCCGTGAAACCAGAAATGGACGAGGAAGAAATGTTAACAATATAAATATGGACTTAGCAACAATTCTTGAATGGGGAACCAATAACTTTGTAGAATTCAATGCAAACAAAACACAAGCATGTCTTTTCTCTAGAAAAGCCGATCTCACTGTGCCTAACATAACTTTGTCAGGAGTAACCATACCACTGAAGTCATCCATATCGATGCTTGGTATTACTATCAGCAATAACCTTTCCTGAGAAAATCACGTGAGGTCCATTGCCAAAAGTGCATCCCAAAAACTTGGTTTTTTGTTTCGTGCCAAGAGCTATTTCACCTCCAGTCAGCTGCTTATGATCTATAAGGCACAGATCCGACCTGTACTGGAGTACTGTTTCCATATTTGGAGTGCAGCACCTAAACATATCCTGAAGCTACTGGATTCTGTCCAAAAAAGGGCAATTCGTCTCGTCGGTGATGCCTCGCTTACAAACTCGCTCACTTGTCTGGAACACCGTAGAAAAGTTGGCGATTTGTCTCTATTTTATAGATATTTTCATGGCCTCTTCTGAAATATCAACAATCGTTCCTCCTTTGGCAGTCTCTTCGAGATTAACCCGTCAAGTTCAGTCTTCACACCCCTTCGTGGTCACTTTGGAGACCTGCAGAACATCACTTTCCAAAGACTCATTCATCCAACGAATTGCGAGGCTTTGGAACTCATTGCCTAGGGAGGTGTTCCCCGAGGCATACATCCTCCAGAAATTTAAGAAGAACACCAAATCCTACCTTCTTTCCTTTGGTTTCCACGATGTTCTCTGAACATTACAGGATATCCCTTTTCGTGGAAACCAGAACGTAAAAAAAAAAAAAATAATAATAATAATAATGTTTATTCAGCAATAATGATTTACAAAAATTAACAATATGTACAAACCACCTTAGTAACAAACAGAAATAATCACTGGAGCTATTGTTACAGCTTGTATGTGATAAACATATTCATTTTAAATAACAATATTGTTTTGATTAAACTAAATTATAGCCCATTAGGATCAGAACTGGTTGCGCATGGGTTTTAAAAATTTAAAATTAGAACTTAGTAATAAAAATAGACACATTAATAATTTAATAAACATTAATGTAATTTAATTGAGTTTAGCGTGCAGACACCTGGTGTTCACAACTCTGCATATCAAAATATGTAATAAATGATATGAAACGAGAGTGTTAAATATAATGATGTTTACTGAGCGTAATTAATAATGATGATTAGTTTTAAGACACAAATAACTCATGTATTGGTTTCCTTTCAGGTTCAAAAGAAATTTTTTAATTAATTTTTTTTATCAAGGTAATCGGATTGATAGTAAGTAAATACGTTTTATACATTTTAGGCAAAAAATTGTAAGTTTTGCGTATCATAAAAGTATGACTACGTTGGCAGACTATTTTTCTAATGAGAGGAACCTGTGCATATCCCCCCAGCTTAATTCTTGTTGAGTAGTTATGTTTTAGTTCCTCTATTAGTTTTTTATTTTTATACAAATAAATCATAGCTTGGTAAGTATATAGCTGACAAACATCTAAAGCTCTTGCTAATTGAAATAATAAATCTGACGGGTATGTTGCTTTTTTACCGTATATGATTTTTAATATTCTTTTTTGGAGCGTAATTAAAGGTGTGAGATGTGTTTTACCAGCAGTAGTAGCAGTAGAACAGCTATTCTGAGCAGCGAAAGATAGAGACCAATTTAATCAAATTGTCATGGAGATAGCCTTCGCCTAAAGACTGGCAAGACACCGAAAGAAGAATAGTGTTTTTTTAGAAAAATATTTGTAAATTGTTTACCCCCGTTTTTAAATCCATAACATACTTAACGAGAATAAAATATGTTGGATAATATACATATACGATGTAATAAAGTTGAGTAATTTTTCCAATTGAAAATGAATACGATGTTCTGTATTTTCTGCTCGCGGTTTTAGTATTTTAAATTTTACCATACTTGATGCGAGATTGTGATTATTTTTAATTAGACAAATGCGGAGTCTCGGTACAGATTTTTACATTAGTTACAGTGCAACGCCTTGTATGCGGATACAAAAATGCAGGTTTCAGATAGACAATAGGGAATGAGACGCTGTTGAGAGTTCATTTGTATATGTAATCCATTGTTTGAAGTAGTGTCGCACACAAAATTTAATGTTATTTTTGTAAAAACAACGAAAAATAAATACTAAAAATATTACATCATTAAAAAAGCAAACTTTTTAAAATTACATAGTCCTTAAAAAGTCTGGAATCCTTCAAACAAGAAAACTCTATTTATCCTTTTTAATTTTATTATATATCACAAATAATGAAGTTTTTAATTAATGTCTTTTCAGTTTTTACAAAGACAAAAATATAAATTAAATAAAAAGGATAATATGGATTTTTGAATTATTTGTTATTAGAATTTATTACACTAAACTTTATCTTGTTAGTTCCAGAAAGTACTCTTCTTTTCACTAAAACCACTGTACGACTCAAAGAGTTTGGTTTTTTTATGCTTTATTACCAAGTTATTCTATTTTTTTGGCAATTGGAAAGCTTTATGCCACCAAGTAATTGCTTAACCTTTCCCCAAGAGTGTGACACTTCCGGCTCCGAAAGTGTTGTTGTTTGTGTAATCTTTCTTCTTGTTTTTTCTTCAGTATTCGTGTAATGTTTGTGAAGGTTCTTGTATCTCTCAGCGTAACGTCTATGGTATTTGCTGGTGTTAGTCTGGTATTAAGTTCTGTATCTAACTGTTGTCTCAGAGTCAGCCACTGTATACATTTGAAAATGGTCTGTTCTATTTAGTCCACGTTTTGACAATATATGCATTTATCATCGTTCGTTTTCACTCTTCAGAGAATATAAGTCCTAATGGAACTAAGGCCAGTAAGGAAATTTGTCAGGAAATAGTCCGTACTTCTAAAGGTGCAGTTAAACCAGCCTTTTATATTTCTTATCAGAGTCTTGGTCCACTTAGAATTTCTAGTATTATTGTTCCACTTTGTCTGCCATTCTCGGATTGTTCTCTCCGTTTGGTTATTTTAAACTAATTCTTTGTCTACTGCCTCTGCAATATAATCGCTGTTCTTTATTTGGTTAGTTACTCTATTAGCTGATAACCAGTGATTACTTGCAGAGTACTTACCAAGACCGTTTTATAGGCACTTGCGATCGTCAACAGGCTTTTTGTCTGTGCCAAATTCAGCGCTGCCTTGTTTCCTTTTTTTCCTATCGCTACTGACCATACACGTGTCGCGTACAGAATGGTACCTACTTAGTCTAAGTTACAGAGTTACTAGGAAGCTGGGTTGCCTTGATGTTGACATGTTAAAAAAGTTGATTTTCGTGGTCACCTGCAAATATTTCAATAGTATAGCTAATCACAGTTGCGAAAATACTAAGGTGCATCATCAACAATATTTCTTAGTACCTTATTTTGGAATTGTTTAATGATTTTAATGATTAATTTTTTAAAGTTAAATGCCATGGGTTTATTTTTTTTTTTTTATAAAAATAGTCGCAAAAAGGGTAGACCTATTGTGTGGGCCGCGGACGGCCAGCACTGCGACTATTAGAAGGGGAAGGGATTATAGAAAGGAAATGATCGTGGACACGCTTTTTAAAAAGTTGCAGGTCATAGTTCTCTGGAAAAACTGATTTTGAAAGCTTATTCCATTCCGTAGCAGCCTTGTAAAAGAAGGATTCTTGATGAAGATTGATCCTTGTAGTGTCAATCTTGAGAGTAAATGGGTGAGACTGATCAGCGTGCCGAGTTCTACGGCCGAATGTGGCCAATTGTGGTACAAGAGTTCTTATTTCTCTGGAGCATTTGCCATGGAAATATTTGTAGAGCAATGACTAGTCTGCAACTCTTTTTCTATGTATTAGAGGGAGAAGGGTATCTGTGAGAGTTGAGCTGTTTATCAAGCGAATGGCTCTTTTCTGAATGGAATCTAGAAGACGAAGAGAATGCCTTAGTGCTGAACCCCAAATGTGCGAGCAATACTCCAGTAGAGGTCGGATGTGATCCTTGTACGTCGTCAACAGTTGATCAAGAGTAAAAAACTTTTTGGCTTTCCACAGAAAACCTAGCCTCTGGCTTGCCGACTTTGCGATGTTAGCAACATGGTCATGCCAAGACATATTATTGGACACCGTGACTCCCAAAATCGAGATGGAGGGACTTGGTTCAAGGGTATTTCCGGACATTGTAATGGGATGATTTGAGGAATTTACTTTCTTGGAAAACGTGGCACTTTGTGTTTTTTGGGCGTTGAACTGAACAAGATTGTTGGTTCCTCACTCGACGATTGCTTTAGGATCTCTATTGATGGAATCAACCTGTTCCTGCCTGAGTCTATTTATATTATTCATCGAAAGTGATCGATATGATGTGAAAGTTGAGACAAGTGTGCTATCGTCTGCGAAATGTAATGTAAATGGGGTTCGTGGTGGTTTTCAAGGGGTCATTGATGTGTAAAAGTAATAAGGTGGGGGACAGGATAGAACCCTGGGGGTTCCCGGCATTGGTTTTAAACGCATCAGAAGACATACCGTCAACTGCCACATGTAAGGAGCGATCTTGCATGAAGCTCAAGAGCCATTGACGAAGTTTGGTTTAAAGTTTAGGTTTAAATACTTGTATTGATTGCAATTTTTTCCAATTAGCCAATACATTTTTTTATACATATATGTTTTCCTTTGCGTAAGCTTTCTAGCGCAGCATGGTTTTTAAAATCATGGCGATCTGATATAAGGAGTATGTCATCTGCAAATCTTAAATGTGTTAGGCTTTCACCGTTTAAATTTAACCCTAGACTTTCCAAGTTTACAAGTTTACAGATTTAAACTTATACTCATGCAGGTTCGTAAACAGTTTCGGCGAAATAGTGTCCCCCTACCGAACACCTCCATTTATTTTGAATTTATTTGTTGTCTCCTACAGGTTTACGTTAGCTGTAGCATTTTTATATATAGACTTTATTACTAAGGTATATCGATGATTTATTCTACAGTCGGCGAGTGACTTTAACATCTCATTCTGGTTTATAGTCCACGAATATCTGGACAAGTGGTTTATTGTATTCAATGGACTTTTCTAATAGATTCTTCAGGACTTGGAGATGATCGTTCGTGCCATAACCTGTTCGAATCACAGCCTGTTCCCTACTGCTAAAAGAAGTAAAAGTGTGGTTGGATGGTAACCAACTCGATTTAAATCGGCAATTAACATTCACTTTTTGGGGAATAAAGTGGAGCCCTTTAACAGGTCTCTTTCTTTAATAATTTATCTCTACATCTAAGTATCGACTCCTGTTACTATGTAAGAATTTTGAAGTTGTTGGGTACATTTTTAAGGCGTTTACCAATCAACACTTACAACAGGCAGTTGTCTTTTGCTTAAATTTATTGTTCTTAAGTTAGTAAGATGTTTACATCCAACAACAAAAATATTATTTTTTTTAAGTGTTGATTTTTGACTGTCACTGTAACATTGCTAGATAAAAAAGGGTGAAATTATCGCTGATTAACATATTATGGAAAGTAAATAAAATAAGTCATAAATTACTAAACAGTTAAATTTATATCGTTAATATGATTTTGTAATAAAGCCCGAACATTATGTGGCATAACACTAATTGAAACCAAAATGGTTCAACACATTTTTTTACAATTTGAATTAGTAAGCAATATAGCTAAAGTTGATATAATATTCAATTTATATTGCAGACAGTGTAAATTAATTCAGACAATTATTTATTAAAATGATATTTACCCTTTAATATTTACTATATGATATTTATGTACAGCAAAAAATATGTATCAATGATTAAATTACTAAACACACTGCATTTTCAGAAAAATTCAACAAATCGGATTTAGTCATGCACATTTTACAGTAACTTGATTTTGCTTTGTATTTTAAAATATAATGTTGTATTTGTTGTAAAAATACATATTTATTATTAATTGTTTATTTTTATTAATTTTGTTTTTTGGTGATTATTTATTTATCTATACACAACACATAACGCATAAAGCATCCCCAAAATTTCCAAGACGAGCGCTGAAATCTATATACGTCAGAATGGTATCGAAAAGTCGATCTCTTTGGACGAATATGCTACAGTTTTTTAAGCAATCATGCAATGTGCACACACGGCGCTCTCTATGGGGGAAGACAGGCAGGTGCATCAAAATATACTCGGACATTCAAGCGGCAATTAAAGCGCTAGTGGCTCCGACTATTAATTCACGATTGACTATGTGTTGTAGACAGACCCTAGAGGCATTAGCGAAAAGCAACAAGGTCATTCGGGAATGGCAATGATGGCAGGCAACGAGAGTGCTAACAAGTTAGCAAAAGCAAGATCTGAGACTAAGTTCGGAGGCCCAGAGACTTTCTGTCTAGAGGCAGAGGGGCAATTCAGGGCTGGCTCAGGGACCAAAACTTAATTTACTGGAAAACGGAAACCAGAAACAAGTGCAGACAGGCAAATGGGGCTGGCCAACAGCCCCAATTATAGATTATGCGGAAAAAGGAAGCCAGCCTCCATATCCTTGGCCAATGCTCGGCGTTCTCCGGACTAAGGATGACTGTGCTGGGCTCAGCTTCACTCAAGCCTGAGAAAATAAGGCAGAGATTACTTCCTTTTACTTCCGCTACGGTTCTTACACACAATTTTGCTTTCTCTACTTTCATCAGTGCTCTAATACATGCTCGTCGGTTGTTGGTACTCTGAACCTTGCCTTTTTAAAAACAATGTTAATCTGATCAAAATATGATCGCCGAGGTCGACTTCTACCGACTTCCATCCATTCACACTCGCCTTATAAATTTGTTTCGTCAATCTTCTTTCATCCATCCTCTCACTATTCTTCACTTTATCCAACCGAGTCACTCCGGCTATACTTTTCAGACTACTCATGTACGCAGCATTAATCCTATTGTTATGCTTCTTCTGCCAAACCCAACATTCACTACCATACATAAGTGTAGGAAACAACACTTCTCTATGCACAGCCAGACGTGCATTTTTTTGACTCTTACTGGCTGCAATTCAGCAATTCAGTACCCCATTCATTTGTTTTCCTGCCAACACCCTTCGCTCAATGTCACTGTCATACTTTCCATCTCTTTTAAACTTTGAACCCAAGAATACAAACTCTTTTAGTTGTTTCACTCTTTCTCCCTTAATCAGAACTTCACAGTTTGTCATGCTTTCTTCTCTTTCAAAAACCATTACTTTTGTTTTACTTACATTTATTTTCATCCCCTTGATTTTCAGGACATCATGCATAACATTAACCATCGCCTGCAATTTCTCTTCGGATGACGCTAATATGACTTAATCATCGGCGTAAAGAAGGCATTTGACGATTAAATCATTCATTTTCAACCCATACGCACACTCTTCAAAACTTTTTAAACAATCATCTATGTATAAGTTAAACAGCCACGGCGAAGCCACACATACCTGTCTCACACCTTTTTCGATGTTAAACCAGTTCGTGTAAACTCTGTTTATCCTGACACAAGCAGTGAAATCCTCGTAAAGTGATTTCAGTGCTCTTATTAAACTACCGCTCACCCCATACAAAGACAATGTCAACCAAAATTCACTCCCCACCACTCTGTCATAGGCCTTTTCCAAGTCTATAAAAGCGCAATAGACCTTCTGACTTTTAGCTAAGAATTTTTACCTGGTAATGAAAAGACCTGATCTATACATCTCCTTCCTCTTCTATATCCTGCTTACATACTCATATCATTTTTTTAGTTTTAATCGTTACTCTTTTAATAAATATCTTTGCTTCCTCGTAAAGTGATTTAAGTGCTCTTATTAAACTACCGTTCACCTCATACATAGACAATGTCGACCATAATTCATGTATCTTCTAAACTAATGTAGATCTTATTTTAAAACTTTTTGGTAAAATTAAAATATTTTTAGGTTTATTTTGTTATTAAAATAATTAAAAAGCGGTCAAAGTTATTGAAATTATTATTTGAAATGTTGACTTTTACCATTTTGTACAGGAAAAAAAATAAATTTCGAATCTAATTTAAAAATTAAAGAGGACTCTAAATTTTTTTTACAAATCACTGCATTTAATATTTTTTTACAAATTTGTTTTATTTGGAAAACAGCTTTCAAAAAATACTTTCATTAAAAAGTCCATTTTTTAGAAACCCATAACTTGGCAACAAAGCCTCAAACAAAAAAAAATGTTTATACCACCTAGAAGTAAATTTAGGTCTAATATGAATGAATTTAAAACTTTTTTTTCGCTATTTGCTTTACATGAGATGCTATTTATTTGGGAATATTGTTACGGATTGTGGTCAACAAGTACGCCCCTGTACCTGGTATTTGGCCGAAGGCGACGACGCCGGCAAGTTGATCGTAAAGCGATGCACAATTCCTTTCGACGCTATTAAAACGCCCGACATTTATAGCCGCGGGAGGTAATTGGAGGCCGCAATATATCTAGAAATGTCGTTCGCAAATCGTGAAAATTTCCAGAAATTTTGTTGGATATATTTAAAAATTGCGGTGCCGTGAGGAGTTAGGTAATTGGAAAGTGTTATAGTTATGAAAACATTGTTTGAAAAAGTTTAAGTCAAAGTATAGTGAATACCTAAGTGATTTATTAAATAAGAGTTTATTGTATTACCAGAAGAAAGATTCTAATAAATTATTTAGTTTTTGTAAATTAACGAACCCGAAGACTTAATATCGTAAAAATATTATATATGGCTGAAGAATGTTGTTTAAACACTTCACTTATTACAAACCAGAGGAGTACTAAAAGCTATCTAGAAAATGTTTACATTTTTTAATAGAGTAATAAAACATGTGTTTCTTTAAGGGAAAAGATTTATTGAAATATTTCACAACATCTGCAAACCACATTAAATATTTTTATAATAATTGATTGGAATAAATTTCTGTAAATAATTTTTTTTAAAATTTTATAGTTTTTCTTCGGGTAAAGATCGTGTCAACCTTTCAAGAATTCGTCTCCGTTAAATAAAAGTTTCGAAACTGTCAAATCATAGTATTTCTAAATTTATATAAAGTAACCTTACTAACTTTGAATGTTGTTATCCAGAAAGGATATAACGGTTTTAAAATGTTTGCCACGAATGAATTACCTACATCAAATTTATTCCTTTCCACTACTGTCACGTAGACAATATTAACAAGTGTTAACATGTATTTGCAGGAATTATTAAATTTGTCAAAGCTAAATGGCTACCGGGGCGTGTTTTCACTCCAGGACATCATCGGGATGTTAATTTCGGGAATTTCAATGTTGCCAGATAAAATGATGAGAAGGCGTCAACGCGACCTGTTTCGGAAATTATTGTCTGTGGTAGGTTGCGCCATTTTGCTTTGAATTCAGCTCAAAACACGAAACCTCTTTCCTTATTTTTAACAGATATAAATGCTCCCATTTAAATTTTTTAACAAACTCGTAAAACTAAAAACATAAAGAATTACTTTACCACTGGATCGTTAAATTTTTAATCCCATTAAAATTACCTGCTGTAAATAAGAAACAAGCATGTTTAGATGATGTGTTCCACGCTGTAAATGTAACTAAGTGGGTATAGAAAAATTGTAACCGTAATATCAAGGATAATAATAATAGCGATAAATGATAGCCAACTGTCGTATGACATTTATAATTTTTTTATTCATTTTTAAATATAATCAAATGATTTATCGGCTCGGTGCATTAAAATTCCACACTAGATTAGATTCTATATTCTAATGGCAGGCTTTTTGTAAGTATGCACTTTGACCTGATGAGGTCTATTGTACCTTCCCTATGGTTAGAGCTCCTCCTTGAGCCGCTGTTGTTTCACCAACTTCCATTGGCTATTGGGGGTCCTGATATAGATCCCCGGCTAAGGTTTTTCTTTGCTTAATCACAGTAACCGGAACCATGCCAGTCCCACGCAGTGGCATGTCGTGTTCCGCAGTCTCTTCTTTAAAACAGAAACAAAAATCACTGTTCTCATCCCCTTTTAACCTTTATAGGTTCCACAGCAAAAAAATATGGCACACCGAAATTCCACACCGAATTTACCCGATTGTTGCTTACCAGAAATGTTGTTTCGTGGGTACAGAGAAAATCCCTAGCAGGAATTCCCCATACCCCCACAGAAGAAAATTAAGTACCTACCTACATTTATACAAAACAAGGATACATGTGAAATATTTTTATTTATTTCCATTGAAACAATATTTAAAATTTGTAGTAATAGTAACTTTCGTCAGAGTAACATATTCAGTTTCATCGTAGTCAAATAGATTCGGCTTTGTCGAGGTCGTCTAATACCTACAGAGTCGTGGTAATAATAGTAGCTTCGTGGGAGTTACATATTTAGTTTTGTCGTAGTAATATATTTAGCCTTGTCGTAGCACGAATATTATTCAGCTTCGTCGGACTAATATGTAATATGTAACATATTTAGCTTTACCGAAAATCGTCGCTTATTAACCCTTTCAGTCATAAGGTCACTCAGGAGTTACATCAACTGTAAAAATTCTAATTTCCCACTGCAGTTATTCATGACGTTCATGATATGCGCGCGTATTTTGCTTATAGTTCGTTTCAAACGTTAGTTTGACAGTTGCATTATAAAAATTGAAAATTTGAAATGAGCAAAACCTACGATACTAATAGGTCAGGACAATTGGCCTCTTATTGTTGGACGATTGCTGATTCCTGGAATGGTCCAGCTATTTCAAGAACCTGGCTTGGATGGGTAGTGCATGGAAATATTCCTTTTTGAACTTGATTGATATTTAATGTGAAATTATCAACTCTGTTTTCAATTGGAATATTTCCATGCACTACCCATCCAAGCCAGGTTCTTGAAATAGCTGGACCATTCCAGGAATCAGCAATTATTTCTCGTACAACAATAAGAGGCCAATTGTCCTGACCTATTAGTATCGTAGGTTTTGCACATTTCAAATTTTCAATTTTTATAGTTTTCATGAATGTATAGGTATTGAGAGAGTTAGTCGATAAATTACCATTGAACTTGAAACTTTCTTGGAGTAAATACGCAAATAATTTACAAAAGAAAGGTGTCACCATAAAAGGTTTTCTGTCTTTTTTCTTTCTTGTCTAGAAATGATGATATATAACTACATTCATCAATGAATTCATTCAACCAAACAGAGAAATCTTTTATGGTGACACCTTTCTTTTGTAAATTATTTGCGTATTTGCTCCAAGAAAGTTTCAAGTTCAATGGTAATTTATCGACTAACTCTTTAAATACCTGTGAATTCATTAAATATTAAGAACATTCCATACTCTCCAAACTAATAGTTATATTCAGCACACTATTTGACAATTCGATGAGATTTTCTAAAGTGTCTTCCTTAACTGGACGTAAGTATTTGAGTTGATTGAATATCTTATCGACTATGTCCTCAGTTTTTCCATAACGTTTTTCCAATATCTCAATAACTTCATTAATTTTTTCAGGAAAATTCAGGAAAACTTGAACTGACTCTTTTGCTTTACCAATCAAAAATTTTTGTAGTCGGTTTGCATTTTTACGATTACTAAATCTGCATAGTTCAGTTTTTTCTTTGTATTGAGAAATAAAGTTTGGCCACTCAGGTGGATCTCCGGAAAATTGCGGCAAATCTTTATTTACTGACTGTTTTTCAAGATATTTTGTTTTAAGTTTATCATTATCAAATCTATCTCTACTTACTTCATCCTTGGGGCAATTTGTACTTACTACTTGCTTTACCTCTTCAATACCCTTAACATCTTTTTTAGTAACCTCATTCCTCTCCATCGCCTCATTTGGAAGTTCACTAATCCATCTTCTGGTATTTTCATTCTTCGATACGTATGAGTTCTCTTCATCATATTCTGAGTCATCAATGAATTCACTATTTTTCAATTCTAGTTCTAATTTTACTTGTTTTCGCCTGATTTCCATTTTCTTCACATGCAATTCTTCTTGTTTCTCTATTTCATCTTGAAGTTCTTTCATTTTTTGCAATTCATGAAGTTTTTTCATTTTCTGTAATTCATATTCTTCTTCCTCTTGTTGAATTTCTTTCATCTTCTTCAGTGCTTCTAGTTCTATCTCGATTTTCTGTCTTCTGATTGTAGAAACTCTGCTTTTAGCTTTGACACTATTTTCTGACATTGACTTCTTGACTTCTTTTTGATTTTTCAGATTTGTCATCAGATTTGTCATCTGTTGTCACATTTTCTTCCGAATTTATAATCGGAAATTTTCTTCCAGATCTCAAAGTTCTGGAACTCTCTTCAATTGTGGACATTCTATAGGTTTCAGGTTCTGATTATACTCGAAGGACCAATATTTCTGATTATTTCTTTACTCGTATTGAGTATTACTTCAGATTGAAACACGTACAGTTTTGTTATTTCGTATCTATTGATTTATTAACAGGGTCTTACAACATATTTAAATATTAATATATAACATGCATATTGGACAGTATTACGAACAAGCTAAGTTATGTTTATATTCAGAGGGATTTCTAGTATTTTTTCGTTGATCTAACTATTATAATTGCTGGAATAGGTAAGTCAAAACTACTTTTTATTCTACTGTATATGAACTTTGAGCATTATGCTGCAAAAAATGTGTTAGATTAGGGTTTTAACTTGATGTCACTCACAAGGGACAAACCGTGTTCTTGTACGTAGTACCTTATTCTTATTCGTGATGATAAATGTAACATATTTTAATGTTATGTATGAAAATAATAATTATTTTATGTAAGGTTACCTTAAGTGAACAGTTTAAACAATTAAGTATATTATTTTTTAGATCTTGGCAGGCCGATGGACTATTACTTTAGTCACTATAATCTATTTCAGTACCTTACTTCGCAACCAATATAATCTGTGGTTATTATAAAATTATATCGCTTTTATAAACCATTATTGCCAACTGATAAAATTCTGGAAAAAGAAAAACTGGAAGTAGTGCTAAGTAGGTTACATACATATATTTGTATGGTTACGGAGGTTACAATTTATGTAATGTATTGTTATGTTTGCTTTTGATTGAAATGTTATTTTGATTTTTTCTTTGTAATTTGTATATTTTCATAAATATATGTATTGTTTATTACTCATGAAATTTTTTTCCTGTAGTTTTATATCAGGTCCATAAAAACGGAATATCACTCTCATGAGGGACATTTTCCAGCAACAAAAGTAGTGGGGAAAGAATTTTTTGTAACGTATTTGTGCATAACTAACACCTTGGAACATATATACCAAGTTTTGTAAGACTTCTTTCTAGGTGCGAGATTGAAAGGGTTAAATTCATTCCCGCCATCAACACGGAGACTGACGATCGTTTTTTTCGAAAACGGATGAAATTTTTGTGTCTAAACAGGAGTACAGTAAAAATTATGTCTGCCTCATATTCTATAATCAAAAATTACTAAATAGCTTCGTCAAAAAAGGTTACCAGTCGATTTCATCATCAGGAATCATTCACATGGCGCTCTCTATACCAAAATTAAAAATAATACATAATATAATATTCCTTGCCTAAAGTTATGCTTCTTTGCCGATTTTGATAAAAATTGATACATATGCAGTGAAATTATTAACAAAAAATGAAAATAAAAATTCAAATTTAAAGCCTTGTATCTTTTTCCACAGTAACATTTTATTAAGGCATATTTGGTTCTATCGTCATATTTTGACCCGTCCTTAGCGTATGACCCAATAGTTAGGAATCACCATGTATATATTTAGGATATGTTTAAGGTACATCTATTGTATGGGTACATAAATACAGTGGTACATCCAATATAGTATGTCCTAATAACAAGACTAGGAGGTAATTTAAAGAATATTTTTTTAGGTTAAAAATAATACGTTTAATTTTTAGTCCAGTATATAGGTAAGTTTTAGCTTACAGTAATTGCGACAAATTTTTTTTAATCTCTGTATCCATATTGTCAAGATACTCGGCTGATTTTGATTTTGACGAAAATAAGAGATCCGCCCCATCAACAAAACCATGCTTTCCTCCTGCATGCTAAATAATGTGTCTTTTTCCTTAACCGTCGGTGAGTTCTAAGGACTTTATGCTATCGTCCTGACAAATTCTTTTTGTTCCACTTTTAGCAAAAATTCAAGTTTCGTCCAGATAAACAAATAGAGAGCATTTTTGTTTACAGTAAGTATAATTTCTTAAAAATTTAATTCTTTTGTGCAAAGCCTTTCGGTTGTCTTCCTTTTTAAATTTAAACCTTATATGTTTCAAAATTATTCAATGACTCGTTCAACAAATTCCAAACAAATCTTATTCTTTCACCTTTTCTAATATAAAATAAGAGTCATGTTCTTTTTTTTACGCATTTTGTACACAATGTCGCGAATTTCAAATTTGTAAGCTTCGAAAAAGTCAACAATCTTTGTATGTGGGCGGGTTTTATATTTTTCAACTTTTTGTTCACTATTTCCATCTTTCACACTTTTTAAATTTAAGTTTAATTTTGTTTTACTAATACCCACCGCATCACCCACACGCTTACTTATAGATAAAACTGGTACAGAAACGGACCTCCATTTTAATGTATCTACATCTTAAACTCGTCGCGGCATTTTCGCGGTTTATAAGGTATGCATTCACTATTTGAAATCACAATCGGTACTATACGATTTTAATGTAGGTACCCACTACAATAATAACCCAGGATTACTAATTACTCTTCTAGAAATCTAATTGTTGTGATATTGGTTTGGACTAATAAACATAAAAACACAAAAATAAATCAACAAGCCAAATTAAAGCTTAATAGCTTAGTTAATTAGTTAGATTTGTTGGAACTACTTACATACCTCTTTTATTATGTACAATAAATAAAGTCATTAAGAACAGATTTGGCAGCAAAATTAACCGTGCTAACAAATAAAAATATTAAGTCTTAATTTTCAAACAAGTCCCTTATAAAATAAAATTCGTTACCTAGGAAATTTGTTTAAAAATATTAGGGGAATTTACTTTCGTACTTCTTAAATGTACATTTGTACATTTAAATACTGGTTATCGATCTAACGATAATCCGAAACCGCCGTAAATTCGTGAAATATGCTGTACATTGCAATATGCTTCACTTTTTAAATGTTTACAACCATAAAATGTAAAAAATGTTTACTTTGGCTTTTAAATCATAATAATTTTAATAGGGGATTTTTATTCACTTTATGCAAAATCACTTTAAAACATACAGCAATTTGAGAGAAGAAAAATTACGATTCGAAATTTTTTAAGATAACCTCCGTAAAATCGACGAACACAATGTCAAATATAACAACAGTGATTTTTCTTATTACTTCGCTCTTTAAACCAGACCCAACAATTTCTGCGCCAGATGCCATTGATTGGAGAGAGAAAGGAGCTGTACTAGGCGTTAAAGAAGAAGGAAATTGTAGAAGTTTTTGGACATTTAGTGCGGTTAGTTAAATTAAAAAATAATGATAGGTAAATATGCACGAGTAATGATTTTATTTTAGACTGGAGCTTTGGAAGGTCAAATAGCCATTACGCAAAATAAACAACAATCATTGAGCGAACAACAATTAATTGATTGTTCTTATCACAACAATGGTTGTAACGGAGGTCTTATGACTTATGCTTTTGACTACGTACATGAACACGGTATTTGCTCGGAAGAAAGCTACTCATACACCGGCAAGGATAGCAAGTGTAAACAATGTTCTTCTGTTCTATCCAAAATTAGTGAATACAAAGAACTAGCTGCTAATAAAAAAGCTTTTAAGGAAGCCGTAGGTAAAGAGATAAATTCTTATTTAATTTTTATATTTAAAAAATATTAAGGTAAACAAACAAAAACAATTTAAAAATGATTAGGGATTCAGGAAAATACAAGCTAACTTAGAATTCAAATACCAATACTCCATTATTTCTGCTAAAAAATAAATAAATTTAAGCGCAGTGACTTAATAGGTATTTAGGTAATTTTTAAGGGTCGTAAATCCAAGAATTACATAACCACCAAGATTAAGAGTGAATTGTAGTTGAGGTATGAGAGGTGCAATTAACGCAGATCGACTAGAAAGAATAATTAATAAAAAAAGGGAGTTACCATAAGATGAATGTTCGTTGGTTCCAATTCAAGTAATAGGAATCCGTACTGTGAGTTTACACGATAGAACGTTTTCGCTACAAGCATAAATTTTTGTCCTATGGATATGACATAAAAGCGGCTGCAATGTCATACTTTCTTTTAATATGTTTGCGAACTCAGGAATATAGGAGAGTAAACACAATATGTAATTGAATAAGATTACAGCGGTTTAACAACTTAACCACAAAGATGGGACTGATACCCACTTTCTGGGAATGGAACAAAAAATGCGAGACCGTAAATGAATGAATTGAATGCTTAAAGCGACGTGGCAAATTAAATACTTAATACAAACTGTTTAATTCGCACTGTGCTATTCTTTGAGCGACCAAAATGTGTATTCTAACACCACCTTTATTATCAAAAAATGATAAGATCATAAAGCTATTTTTGTGTTAAAATTAAAACATGACTGTCGCACCGATTTATTCGTACAAATAAATGGAGTGGCACGAGGAACAAATCAGTATATATTTTAAACAGTGATAAATTATCATTAATATTTATTGTGCAGCCAAAGTTCTCAATATTAAATTTAAGACTTGTTAGGCCACTTGGATTTGGTTTTAGTATATTTTACAGGTTAAAAAATGTAAAATTTAATTACCCTTGTAAATCCAATCAATAACTATTACTTTATAAAATTTCACCCCTAGAAATTTAATATTTCATTAACTTAACCATCAAAGCATTAACTTGTTAAATATGTGTTGGGGGTAAAAAAGCTGGTGGAAATTTATTAGGTTTTTCAAGCGCGTTTTCATTTATTTAATTAACTATTAAACCAGTTTGTCTCCAACAAAAGTTTATTTTTCTGCAATACGCAGTGCAAATCAATTATTTAAAAAAAATCAACCCTTATACGTGCAATGACAATGATCTACCATTAACTATCTAGATTTGACTTAGCCTCTATTTATAAAAAAATAATATTTAACCAATGACGCCATTAATATTTGACATTACTAACATCTTTTTATGCTAAAACAGAAGTTTAAAAATCGATTAAATAATGTATATGTTTAAAGCGCGGTAGAAATAATGAAAGATTTAGACAGAGCTAAAATAAATAAAATGAACATACATATAGTCATGCCTTTTCCCGTAGGGTTAGGCAGAGACCACTTCCTTTTACTTGCTACAATTTTTACACACATCTTTTCATAATCTGCTTTCATCGGTGCTCTCATGCATGCTCGTCGATTGTTGGTACTCTTGACCTGGCGTTTCTTTAAAACAATGTTGATCTGATCGAGATATGTTCGCCGAGGTCGACTTCTACCTCTACACACTGCCGTTATAAATTTGTTTCGTCAATCTTCCTTTATCTATCCTTTCTACATGTCCAAGCCATCTTAGCATTCCTTTATCTATCTTTGTAACCACATCTCCTTTTACAGCACATCGTTCCCTTATCTCTCTCCCAATTTATTTTATCCAACCAAGTCACTCCGGTTATACTTCTCATCTCCGTAGCATTAATCCTGTTTTCATGCTTCTTTTGCCAAACTCATAATTTATTACTTTACATAAGTGTAGGAACCAACACACCTCTATGCACATCCAGACGTGCCTTTTTGACACTTTTTGGCTGTTCATAAAGCTATGCAATACCCCATTCATTTGTTTTTCTGCCAACACCCTTAGCTAAATGTCACTGTCATACTTTCCATCTCTCGTAAACTTTGAACCCAAGTACACAAATTCTTTCCTTTTACAATAAAATGTAGAATATCTAAATTAATAATGTTTATGAAATAAAATTAAAAAGATCTATTTACGACATTTCCATGCTTTTTAATTCACAGACAATAAGGGATTTTTTTTAATCATTTTTTAAATCATTAAAAAAGGAATATTCTTTTATAAAATGTCTCAGTTTTGTGCATATGCGTGCAAGTTTCATGTTAACAACTCACAAGAATATAAAATAATAGTTTAAGAATCCAAATCAAATTGAAAAAACAACTATGGGCAGCATAAGTTACCTTTCAATAAGTTTTTGGTTGATACCAGTGACTTTTGGACTTCTCTGCGTTTGAGCCTTATCTTTAGTTCAGCTACTCTTCTTTGTCCGTAATCCATATTTTTATTGTAAAAATACGATAAAATTTTGGTTAAAAGTTTCACTGGCATACATTTCAGAATAATTTGACAGTTTTTTAGAGCCATCTGGTGTCAGAAAAAAAAACGAAAATCCTCATTGGGTTCGAACGCTATAATTAGCCCAGGGCCACGCAATTTTTAACAACGGAGCTGTTAACAGTAAGCGTTTTCAAAAAAAATTTGGAAATTTCAATTTAACGTAGTTTTTTACTATGTAATTTTTAAAGATTGTACTAAATGTCTGACTCAACAACAAAACCTTAAAGAACATTTGGTAATGAACCATTATCAAAAGGGCCATTGACAGAAATGTGAAGCTATTGGAAAATACTAATGAAAATATCGTTCTATTTTCTAGTTGTCGTTAAGAAAATTTAAAGAGCTGCCCTCGTAGAACATTGTAATAAAAGTAACATTTGCAACTTATGTAAAAGGCGTATTACCAACTTTTCAACTTGTCAAAATCTTTTATGCAAATAAAAAGCTTTAATAAATTAAATATTAAATGCTAATACAAAAATGTTTGGGGCTGAGTTCGGTTGGGAATAATAAATAACTTGACGGGTCTGAAAGTCGATTGAAAATGTTTTAGCTTTCTTATATAAACAAGTAAGTTCATTAATTCTATTTTAAGTTCGAAGGGGTTTAAATTAAAATAATTATTGAAACCTAAATAAACATTTATTTCAACTGTTTCAAAGGTAAAAATTCAAATAAAACTTTAAGGAAAACTGCGTTTTTCTGGCAAAAACGTGGACTCAAAATAAAATGAAAACCTGCCTTTATTAGTCACCTAGAATATTTAAAATAATTCGTACCCAAATGTAATGTAATGTACGTTTAGGTACATTTGCATACAGTGCTTTCATTTGAAAACCAGCCAGTAATGTAAGAAAAACACGTCGAATTTTAAATCAAGGGGGAGGTTTTAAAATGTTATTCTGCTGTTTCCACGTGGCACCTTTTTAACATCCCCCACCCCTTCTTTAAAATGTCAGATAATAACACCTACCTAAAAATTTATTATCGATTTATTTTGCAGATAACTTTACAATATAAACTAAAATTAAGTTAATTACAAACAGGACCTTTAATGTATTTTTAGTATCTTTTTAAAGTGTGCTCCGTTTTTTTTTTATTAAAATAGTCGCAAAAAGGGTAGACCTATCGTGTGGGCCGCGGACGGCCCGCACTGCGACTATTAGAAGGGGAAGGGATTATAGAAAGGAAATGATTGTGGACACGCTTTTTAAAAAGTTGCAGGTCGTAGTTCTCTGGAAAAACTTATTTTGGAAGCTTATTCCATTCCGTAGCAGCCCTGTAAAAGAAGGATTCTTGATGAAGATTGGTCCTTGTAGTGTCAAGCTTGAGAGTAAATGTGTGAGACTGATCAGCGTGCCGAGTTCTTCGGCCGTTATTTTGTAGGCAATAATATAAATTTAAATTCTTCTCGAACTCTTTGCAAAGTTTCGCTAGTAATTTGTCTACATTCTTCAATTATTACAAGCTTTAGTTCTTTAATGTCTTCAGAAGGAGTTTTGTAAAATAATGTTTGTAAATAGTCCCACAGGAAAAATTCAAGTGGTGTTAGATCTGAAGATCCTACTGGCCATTTTATAAAACTCCCTCTTCCAATCCAATCCTAGCCAGTGCGTTGTCCAATAATCCGTTTCCATCAGAACCTTTACTCGTGTAAATATAGGTATGGAATTGGTTGTGGCATCAGTGAAACACATAATTTTTATTCCGCATTTCATTGGCTCATTATGGATATACATTTTAAAATGGGACCGATCTTTTTGTCCTATCAGCATTTCATCGATGCATGCTGATTGGTCCATTAGTCCAGTCACCTTAGCATAAGACTTATTCAACAGGCGCACCCTCTCGCCAATTTTTTTGTAGGTTGTTTAGACCTACAAGAATATAGTCCTGAGTTTTCGGCCATTGCCGGGGTATATTTTAGCAATAAAAAAATTATTGAAAATTAAAAAATGGATATTTTTATTAACACATTCATAACTCGGGCGGTAATCAAAATATCGCAAATTTGTTTTTTAATCGTTCGTTTTCCAAAAACGCGTTAGATGGTCCAAGAATTTTGCAGATATCGTTGCAACTTTGGTCGGAATTGTTAATTGTTTATAAGCAAAAATCTAAAATCACCGAAAAACAGTATCTATTTTCAACAAATTTTTTTTTTTTTCGCTTGTGCATAATGATACGAAGCTCCTTGATTTTTTTCACCCTGCGATCCTTAAGTCGGAATACTCTATTAAAGGACAAAGATTTTTCGATGATCGCAGATTGTTGCTTAACTATATCTTTCAGATCGGTAAATCTTGGACGATTCTCTTGGGGTTTGGCTCCTGTACATAATGTACGAGTTTTAAACCGATATGTTGATAAACACCCGATTGCCGTTACAAAAACGAAATATAGAATTTTCATTTTCATTTGCCATTAACCGCTTAATTAACAATGTTTTCTTTTTTTTTCAGGACCTTTTTTACAGAGGAGGTTATGATGAACACATATTATTGAAAACTTTTTTCAATAGGACGCGTTCCAAAAAATTATCTCAAAAATATCCATTTTTTAATTTTCAATAATTTTTATTGCTAAAATGTACCCCGGCAATGACCGAAAACTCAGTTCTATGTTCTTGTAGGTCCAAACAACCTATAAAAAATTGGCAAGAGGGTGCGCCTCTTGAATAGAACTTCGTAAAATATGGCCTAAGGTGACTGAACTACATGGAATAACACGCCTGACAGTTTTTTTACATTCCTGGGTTCTGGGTCGTTAAACCTTAAACATGTTAAAAGATAAGCACATCTTTGTTTAGACATAATACACCTTATAATGACCTACCAGTTTCACCGGTGATAAATATTGCGTCAAAGTTTGCATTATTAGATTTGAACAGTAAATACTTTAAGACCAAAAAAAGCGTAAGGTTTAGTCATGTCCACATCTCTAAGTATTGGTGAATTTTGTTGTTATTATTATTATTAATCCGTTTTATAGCGTCTTTCGCCTTCCGGTTCCCAGTTGCCAGCCTCTTTGGTCAGTCCAATCTCCTGGGGCTAGATTTCTTTCGGACATCGCTTTCTGAATGCCCCCTATCCATGTTGGTTTTGGTCTACCTCTTTTCCTTCGTTCTGTTGGGGTCCATTTTAGCACTAGTTTGGGTAGCCTTTCATCTGTCATACGTTCAACATGGCCGTACCATATAAGTTGTCTTCTTTGGATTTCATCTATTATAGTTGTGTCGGTCTTTACTTACCCCTTTCTTTTCCTATTTTAACATTTGTTTATTTTAGATCCATTTCACAAATATCATCACTGAACAAGAGCTTCCAAACTAAAAACCGGTCAGCAGGATCTCCAATATTTTTGCTCTTTTTCGTAAACCAAGTAACTGCACAATAATGTTTTTCTGTGATCGTCGCCCTCTATTTAAGCAAGCAAGGATGTTTTTTAGACCATTTAATCCAATTTTTCCCATAGTAATAATTTGACTTATATTCACGTTCTCCATGTCCATTTTATTCACTTTCTGTCTCTTTCTGTCACCTTTACTTTTAATGTCTTTACCTGTAAGAAAACACACAGCTACACTAAATCAGATATTATTTGTAAATATTTGTTACCTTCAAATTCTGATTCTGACTAATAATTGCTCTATATAGCAAAATTCTCGTCACATTGTGATTCTACGTCACTGTTATCGCAGCCGAGTTCGTCCAACCAATCAGGAAAAAACTAACGTTTTACACTAACACATCGTCTGCCAAATATTTCGAGACCTACGCACTACTGCAAATCGCCTTACCAAATGCTAAACTGTTATAATAATATTAATGTTATTAATGATAATGCAGAAAATTTGCAATTAATTAAAAAAAATTTAAAGGTCTATAAAACGTGTACTTATGGATGTAACTATCAATAAGCATGTAACCAACAAATAAATCCGAGAAAGATCAAAAGTGAATGATGTTACCGAAACGATTAACGGATTGAGGAAAAAAGATTTAGTACATAAAGACCAATGAAGACCATCGACGGTTGACTTAAGAGGAATAAAAACGAACTGGAAGCTGAACGCAAAAAACATAAAAGAATAGCTGTTGCAAAACTGGTTTGCAAGCCATTTCAAGAGAAATCGAAATGTTCACTGGATCTTACATCTAAATTTTTTTTGGTGGTTAAATAAAAACGCACATATGACATAAAATTAAATGCAAAAGATTTAAAAGTGCAAACAATAAATGTCGGTCTGTCACAGTAAACTAGCAAAACCTGTGGTGATATAAAGACCCTTATGGTTGAATGAGGATAGTAAAGCACTGTTAATCTATGTTTAAAAGGATAACATTGTACAATAGCAAAAATCTCTGATTGGTGAAAAATTGTGTGTGGGTGTATTAGCCCACTGACCCTTTACAGAGGAAGGATACACAAAAATAATATACGCGCATGTGTTAATTATGATGATCTCAACCAGAAGTCTTACATGCTTGCCCTTAAAACGTAATAAAATCATAAAAGTCTAATAATGCGTTTCTTAAGCGCCCTAAATATTCGTTTATTAGCTGTCGAAAGTAATAAATTCGTAAGGATTCATAAAATGTGGCAGTTGTAAAGTATTTTAAAAAAGAATCTTTGAAAATTATGAACATATCTAAAGATACATAACAAATAAATGGGTATCCAAATAAAATGTAAGCTAACAATTTTTTGCTATTACTACAAATTCCAATTTATATTCATGTATAAGCAACGATTAAAGTTATTTGATCGAGGATAAGCGATTTATTTCAACGAAAAAAATTTCTAAAGAATCGCCGTAGGTACCTAAATGTTTAACACGAAATGAAGAAGTTAATCATCTTTGACAAAAATAAATTTAAATGGTAATACATCGCTTTAAGCTATCCTGTTATTTATACTCACGCTAGTCTGCAAAATTAAAAAGGTAAGTACTATCGTACATTTCTATTCATACACTTTTTTAAAACTATATAGTTCATTAAAAAATATAGCAGAGAATTTTCTTTGATGACAGAAACGAGTTTAGAACCAAATCCTACGTTGAAATTGTGAACAAAGTAAAATATTGACCCAGACACGTTCGTTTAATCTCGTAGCAAAGTTTCTGGTCCAGGTGTTAAATTCAAACCACTTAAAGAAGACATCATCCAATTACGGTTTTATATGCTGGCGCTTTTGGTTTACGATGTTATTCATTACTAACGACTTTATTAATAACTGTGCTCGCTTATTTTCTGCTGTAATAATCTTTTATTGCGGATTTCCTTTTCCTTTTCGTTTTTTTTAAATAAATATTACTTAGTTCAATTTCTTCGTATTTAAGATAAAGTTTATTATTTTCCCTTTTTGTTTATATACTTATTTAAAACATAAACACCGAATCTTTTCTAGACGCTTGATTGTAAAATAAATACGAAATGTTATTGTTTATAATACGTGCGTTTAGAAACACGTTCCAAGTAAGTTCAAAGTAATTCCCGTGAACGGTCAACTGAGTTTATTGTGCCTTTATTAAACCTTTTTTTATGTTTTCCTGGCCAAGGGCACTACAGGGTCTCCCCGCAGGCGCATGAGTCGTCCCCATCTTAGCAGGTTGTCCCTGGACCTACCCATTTGACATATGATCCTATTAAAGTTTTTTCAGGTATTCCAGTTTAGTCGTAATCAGGCAGGGAGGCTTTCTGTCGGATTCCAGGTTGGGGTGTTGGCCTCTGCTTCCACATTGTTTCATTGGTTGCCAGTTTAGCGTCTGTTAGTGGGTTTGTTGACTTTATAAAGTTGTTCCTAAATTTAAGTCTGGAGCCAGAGGGCTCGTAGCTGTGTAGGAGATGTCTTTCATCCAGTGACTCCCTACTTTCGAAGAAGAGTATAATCTATTAACAGTACCCTTGGCCTACGAGAAATAAAGTTGTATACAGAGAAATTCCAATTAATAAATGATCAGTAGCAACATTTTTCAATTTATTTTTTTCCATTTCGTAGATCATATCTTTTCACAAAATAATATTTTATATGTTTACCTAAAAGTTTTGCATTATTGTTCTATTTAATTGTTAAGAATTTTGCACGTTAATAGAGAGCTTTTTATGATTTACGTATATTTTAATTCCAACAAATAAAATAGCTCTCACTCCGTTATTCATTACAAAAGATAATTTATATTTAACATTAATTTTGGATATTTTGCATTAGATTTGTATCCGAACTATAGATTAGCATAACAGTGATATCGGTATGATTTATTCATAAAGTTAGCAGTATACTTTAGACCTACGGCATTCATTCATTTTCGTGTCTTATGTTAGGAGAAAGTCGGAAACGGAAGCAACAAAGACGTAAGTCGGAAGGTACATGCCAAAGCATTCCTATGCAAATCGAGGAAACCGAGGAAAATCTTATTTTCCAGTAAATCTTGCATTTGTCGAAAATGATACGTTTTTTTAATAATTATAACTTATAACAAAGCGACGACGGTAAAATATTTTAGAATATGTAAACGAGACATAAATGAAACTTAAGAGATTAATTAATCTAGTAGTTAAGAGAATTGATCACAATTGGCTACAACTTTAGCAAATCTCATTCTGTCTTGTGCTATTCTTAGCAATAAATGCGAATTTAGATCAGTCCAATCTCACACATTTCTTCTGCCTTGTCCTCTTTTAACTTTAATCTTGCCCTCCATTATTAGTCCTAGAAATTTGTATCTCTGTATATATGTTCAAGTAGCTGGTCTAACTTTTTTTGACGATTTCAAGAATGTCCCTGTTTACATTTATTCTTCTTAGATCAGTTTTATTGACTCAATTTGAAATCTTGAATCTTTCTGGTTTCTTCACCAATCTTACTGAACGACTAGAAATCACAATATTATCTTCTACAGGTTCTTCTTTATCCTCTTTTCTGTTTCTTTTTCCCGATATACTCGGAATACATTTTTTCGTATTGCTCAATTCTGATTTAACATCTCTGATTTGATCGTTCGCCGTAATTTCCAACAGATACAGTCTTTGTATTGGTCTAGTTAAAAATCCTGACGAAGTTTTTAATCGAACAACTCTAATCTTGTCATCTTTACCTGAAAAGCTCACACATTGTATCTTCGACATATTACGCATTTAGACACTACTGACTTGATAGTTTTCCTACTTTCGATTATCCAGAAGTTTTCACGTAAAAGGCTTATCAATCCTTGAGTTCCAATGTGACAGTTTTTAACATGACAGTGCTGTATCATTCTGACAACGACTGTATGTTTCGAAGGGTGTCTAAAATCGTGAATATCAATTCTTTCCGTAATTTTGGTTTTCAGACGAATTATTCCTTCTTCGTCTTGAAATGGACATAGAGAAGAAAGACTCTCGTCTTTTATTCCTTCAAAAGATTCGTGTTAAATGAATTTCAGAACCATTTTTTCTGCATTCTGAACTTCTTTAGTTGTAAGATTCTGACTCAGATTTTTCTTCTTTCCTTGACAATTACTCACAAATCTCCATACCCAACCTACCAAATTTTCTGGTTATTTGAAAAATAACGGTAATACCAAGATGGGTCTATTTCTGATGTATTGATATGACTAGCTATTACGTTTCTTGACTCTTCCATAACAATTGAATCGTCAACTGCATATTCTTCGTTGGGCCAACGACCTTTTTCTTTAAGTAACCAAGAAGGTCACTCCAATCATTTAGACTCCAATAATTGTTTGGAAGTACAACCCCTAGATGGCAAATCGGCAGGGTTCAAATGACCAGGAATGAAATTCCAGTCTTCTTTTTTCGTAAGGCTTTGGATTTCTTGTATCCTATTCCACACAAAGGTCTTCCATTGATTTTCCCGCTGTATCCAGGCTAATACTGTACTAGAATCTGTCCAACAGTATACCGGAATATTGTTCTCTAGTGTTTCTAATATGGATGAAAGAAGTCCTACACCAATACTTGCAGCCAACAATTACAAGCGAGGAATGGATACTTTTTTAATAGGTGAAACTCTAGTCTTAGCTTAAAGTAGCTGTATATTGAACATTCCATTGACATCTTCAGTTCTCAAAAATACAACTGCAGCGTATGCATCTTGGCTCGCATCAGAAAACATATGAATACTTCTAGATTCAATCTTTATCCCTGAAGATTTTAATATCCATCGAAGAATTCTGAGATCAACTAAATTACTCAGTTCTCGAACATAGTTCAAAAAAGTTTTCTTGATATCTTCTGGCACTTCCTTGTCCCATCCAGTTTTCAGAATCCACATTTTATGCAGTAGTATTTTCCAAAACAACGAAACTGGGCATGAAAATCCAATTGGGTCAAAAATCTTGTTAGCAATTGATAAAATGGTTCTCTTCGTTATCGTATCTAAATTCAAATCATCAAACCAATCGAAACAAATCACCAATGTGTCTTGTAGACGATCCCATTTCAACCCCAGAACAGGTGACACGACGGTGTCAATAGTATCCTCACCTATGATGGTATGTTCTCAACATCGAAGATCAAATTTAGCCTCATTCATTATTTAAATTGACTGTTTCATGAATTCGTACAAATCTTTTTCGGAATCAAGGCTAGTTACAGAGTTATCTACATAAAAGCTTTTAAACAATGTCTATACGATTGATTCAGCATATAAAGTTTCTCCTGAGTGACATTTCTCTAAAATTTGACACAGGTGATGTTGAATTACAGCACCAAGAAGAAATGGACTACAATTCACACCAAATACTACTCTTGTATGTCGAAAATGGGTGAGAATGTTATTTCTATCCATCCATAGGAAACGCAAAACATCTCGATCAGAATTGGATAAACTAATTTGAAGGAAAGCTTTCCTTATATCAGCGATATTCGAAAAAGTCGGAATCTCAATAAAATAGAAGGAATCAATTCGATCAAATTCATGCCTTTTTCTAAACATTGATTTAATGAAGGATATTCTTTTTCTCTGGCGGAAGCGTCAAAGACTGGTCTGATTTTTGTAGTTGAACTGTTTAATTTCACTACGATGCGGGAGATAATGGCTCACATTATTCACTTCATCCTCAGAAACATATTCAATAATACCTTCATCCAACCATCCAGAGAATACTTGATCGTATTCATTGTAGTATCCTTCATTCTTCAATTTCAATATCAAATTTTCTAATCTTCGTTTAGCCAAACGGAAATTTCTAGGTAGAGGATGACCTTCAATCCATGGCATCACTACCTCGTATCTTCCCTCATTGGTAATCTTCACTGTTTCTCGGAAATGTTTCAGTACTGCTGATTCAATTTCTCTTCTAGACTGTTTATGAACAGGATCGGATATGCCAATAATATCAAGAGACCACAGATCGGATATTTTATCAGATTTACAAAACATTGAAGTAGTCATCATTGCAAATGACTCATTTGTAATCAAACAGGATGATGTAACTTTTCCCATCAACGTCCATCCAAGAAGTGTTTCTATCGCAACTAAACCACATTTCAAACGTAAGTTTCTTCCTGCGAAAAGTTTTCCAGCAACATATGCACCAATCAAAACTTCAATTGGACCTGTTCTTGTATCTGTTAAAAGAATCCCAGATTCTTTCAACTCAGACGTCCAAGGACCTTTCTTAACAGATGTGATGTTATTACAAATTATGGGTTGATCTAGTACATCAAAGTTACATGCATATCTTTTATTAAAATTTCCTAGCCAAATCTTGTATACACTATGATTGATAACTTCAGACTTAGCTCCGCCGAAAAGAGCATGTACCATAGATTTTTTCCCAAGTTGTTCATAAACCATTTCAGAAACAGTAAACTTGTTGATGTATGATCTATGTGATCCTGTATCTATTATCGCTCTTACATTTTTGGGGCAATTGTCACTTTTCAAATCAACAATCAATGTTTGTAAAAAAATCTGATTATACGTATAATTAGAAAGATTTTCAACTGTTGAATGTTTTTGATCTTTCGATGATTTATCACATTCTATATCACTAAGAGGTATATCCGACTTTGGACACATCAATGTTACATGACGATTCTTACACCTATGACATTCTAGCTTCACTCTGCATCTCTTTGCTATATGACCAAACTTCAAACATATGTGACAACATCCTTTAGATGACAAAATCTTTTTTTTCTCGTCGATATTCATTGTTTGAACCTTAGTACAGTCTTCATTGGAGTGACTTTTTGTGCAGAAAACGCATCGAAGGGGTCTTTGGTTATTGATTAGATTGGAAGCAGTTGGCATTAATGATTCTTTCAAAAGCTCATTTTTCTTCGGTTTGGGTTCAAATAAAGTAACTAAAAAAATTTTCTCTTCATCCTCAACTTCTTTCTTCAGAAAGTCCTCAAATTTCTCAATCGACAGTTTTTTTATCCATTTGTTCGAATCGATTCTATACTTGACTGACTCCTCTGCCATACTCTTAGTAGATCTTCAGGTAAACAAGATTCTACTAATGGAAACAGCATTGCAGCATATTTTTCAGAAGTTACTCCCAACGTTTCTAAAGATTGTAACTGACATTCCAGTTTGTCATGAAGTATACCAATACTGGATTTCACTTTCAAGTTACTCCAAACTAGCTTCAAAAGTTCTCGGACGTAGAATTCTACTTGCAACTCTTCTTTTCCAAATCTTAATTTTAAGCTTCCAATAACTTTATCATAATTTTCTACACTAGGTGGAAAGCTCTCGACTAGCTGACGTGCACGAGATTTCGGGATTGTAGCTTGTATCAGATATTGGAACTTATCTTCTGTATTTATGCTAACATCACCATTAATTCTCCTGAACTGGCTCCAAAAAGGTATCTAATCCTTGATTTTACCACCAAATTTTTTAAATTCGATACAAGAAAGATGCAGTTTTTGTCTGCGAAGAGGAAGAATGATTCGATTCACTATGAGCTATAAGAGAACCATGATGCAATTCCTTGACAGATCTCATTTCAACTCTGTATTTTACTTTATTATATTTGATTACAATTTCATCTGCTTGCATAATTTCAGAATCAATATCTTCTTCACTGCATGTCGGATCTAATAAGAAATCGAGCATCTGTTTATCCAAAACACTGATATCTTCCATTTTCTGACCAAGAAGACATAATTTGCCTTGTATTTCAGCAAAATCAGGTTCTGTTGATTCTAGTTCTTAAATAATAACATTATATATTCTTTCAAATGCTACTCGTTGAATCATCAATACTTGTTGTGTTTTCTCCATTTGAAAAACGCGACCTGTCACGTTCGCCAAAATAAATGTAATAAACAGATCACCTACCCGGTGAACTCTCAAATACCTCAAATGGACTTCTAATGAAGATTATACAGAACAACGAGAGTTCAAAATATATTCGAAAATATCTGACAATATGTCGTAATTTTTATGTATGACATTAACATTCAAAACATCAATCAATTACAATCTAGATAACAAAAATAATCTTCAAACAGGGTGTTCGTGTTCTGATTTCTTACATAATCATTGTTTGTCTTTTTTGTATTTATCTTAAAATCAAGTGTAACTTCCTCCTTTGCCACTGCTTTAATAAGGTTTTGAAGTCCTTTTTGACAAGTTAATATTAAGTGGGTTTATGATGATTGATCCAAAATAAGATTAAATTTAATATCATTAAAGTGTGTAAAAAAACTTGAATAACGTCATTGAACAAAGTCAAATCATTTTTATCAACAGATAGTGAGCATTAATTATTAATACATATCATTCTGCTTTTTTAGTTGTTTTCCACGATATTAATTAATACGATTAAAAAAAATTATATTTTAAAATAACACAATGTATCTACAATTTACCTAAGGTTGTCCAAAGTAGGTGTTATACAGGGTGATTCATAACTATTGGGACATAGGCTAAGAGCGGGTGATTTAGACTAAAATATGACGATAGGACCAAATATGCCTTAATAAATATTGCTGTGAAAAAAGATACAAGGCGTTAAATTTAAAATTTTGTTATTATATACAATGTTTGGGTGACTGACTAATACAGCAAGGGCTACAGTTCGAACATTTAAGATAAAGTCATGTATCAATTTCCGAATTGCTTTCAAATTCTTTTATTAATCATTAGAAATCAATAACATTTATTTTTCGAAGCCCAAATCTTTTAAATTTTGTCCGCTAGACCTTTTTGGAATTAGCTTATTTTTATTGATCTAAAAATGTCACAAAATATAGGGTGTTACATTTAAAAAAATTGCCGATGACGTCATCACTTTAATACGTTTGGGATTTTTTTAAAAAGGTTTTTTATTTAGGAAATGTCGAATTTATTTCATACTTTACGGACACACTGCATATTTATGTTTACGCATTAAGTATTGTATATGTATATGTACATACTTGTATAAGTATCCGTATTACACCAAAGTTATCGAGAAAGAGAAAATTAAATATTAATCAAAATCATTTTATTGACAATTTAAAATACAGAAAAATTACCTTATTTTTTTATTTATATTTCCAACGTTAAAGAAAAGGTTAGGAATTACATTGTATATCTATTGTTTTTGGAAATTCTCCTAAAATCCTGAGGAACTTTTGACAAACCATGATTGAGGGTAAAGGGGAAATTATTCTTATTGAATACCATAATTAACGCATACGGGTAAAATTATTCATAGGGTGATTTTCAAGGGGTTCATAGGTAAAATCGCTGAAAGAGTGAATTGAAAGTTGTAAGACAATTCGCATGCTCTTATACATGCTGGACTTGTTATGATTGGTCGGTTACTGTATCGTTTAAAAATCTGATAAAAAAGATAAGGATAATTGGGATAATTTCGTTGTGCTAGAATGTTACACATTCATATAGCTCAACATAATTGAGTGAAACCATAATAGTAATAGTGACATTCCAGTTTCGCTGCATATACTCAGCACTGGAGTTGTTCGGAAAGCTCCTATAGAGCAGTGGTTCTTAACCTTTTACTAGTCGCGGCCCCCCTAAAATCAAAAATAATATTTGTGGCCAGTACCCTCACCCCCACCATTAGGTTACATACTCATAATTACTTGTACATCTGTTACTTACTTTTCTATCTCTAACAAAAATTATTAAAAAAAAATTTTATTTCCAAAGATTTAAAAACGTAAAAAGACTTTCGCGGTTTCCCTATATACTGTCTGCGGCTCCCCTGCTAAAGAGCACATAATAATGTTATCTTTTTGTTATGAAATATATCTGTTTAATGATGCATTCTAGAATTCGTAATAAATAATTATAAGAAATTTTTTAATAAAAAATTAGAAATTTTATTGTTGATATATTTTTAATATAAAATGAATGAATGAATTTTTTTTACACATTTATCATAATTATTTTATCAGTAAATATAAAGTATTTAATAAATAAAAATGAGTATGTTCACATCATTTCCTTTATCATTATCGATATTTAAGGATTTAATTAAATATTTCAAATAAATTAGAATATAAATTTTCATTGAAGAGAGATAAAAAATGATAAAAATAAATCTTTGAAATATTTCAAAAATAATATATAAGCTGTGCATTAAGCTTTAAAATTTATAATTTGGTTTTTTTACGTACTGTACAGGTAAGTACTTCATAGTGTTAAGCTGGTGTACTTTATGTAAAGCCATTTTTTTACTGCTCATAAATTATAATAATTGGTTCATTTTTTTTGTCGTGAATACAGTTTTAGTTATTATTTATAATAAAATACAATACAATAATGGCAACATACTAAAAAACATTATTGCATAACTGCATTATTTTTAAATTCTTTAGGTTGTATTAATTTTGTTATTTTTTATTTAGATAGATCATGAAGGTTCTCATTGTACTAGGAGTGTTGGCTGTAGCTGTCAATGCTCTTTCAGTTCAAGAACAATGGACCGAATTTAAGGTAAGCACGGTTAAATAACTTTTATTTTCATTAAAAATTTTAAAAAATTTTTCGCAATCATTGTGGATTACACCAACAGCTCATACATACAAACTCAAATCTCTACATACATACACGCATAAAGTCACGCCTTTTTCCTATAGGGGTAGGTAGATTTTAAATATGTCTTGCACACTTAAATGATGTAGCTATATTGCAATATGCTTCAATTTTCAAATTTTTACAACTATAAAATATAGTTTAAAATGTTTACTTTGATTTTTAAAACATATCTATACCTAGGACAAACCTAACTTTTTTATTACTTCTTTTTTTTCATTGTATTTTGTTTTTATTTTATATTCGTTATAAGACTTATTTTTATAATTAAATTAAAAATTTTGAAATATGAAATATCTTTAAAAATAATTTTAATACGTGAGTTTTATTTACTTTAAGCAAAATCACTTCAAAACCTACAGTAATTTGAGAGAAGAAAAATTACGATTCGAAATTTTTCAAGACAACCTCCGTAAAATCGACGAACACAATGTCAAATACGAAAACGGTGAGGTTTCTTATTACTTCGCTGTTAACAAATTCGCTGATATGTCTTCGGAAGAATTCATGGCCATGTTGAACTCGCAAATAGCCACAAAACCAACCGTAAATGGCACTCTCTTTAAACCAGACCCAACAATTTCTGTGCCAGATGCCATTGATTGGAGAGAGAAAGGAGCTGTACTAGGCGTTAAGGAAGAAGGAAATTGTAGAAGTTTTTGGGCATTTAGTGCGGTTAGTTAAATTAAAAAATAATGATAGGTAAATATGCACGAGTAATGATTTTATTTTAGACTGGAGCTTTGGAAGGTCAAATAGCCATTACGCAAAATAAACAACAATCATTGAGCGAACAACAATTAATTGATTGTTCCACTCTAGATGATGGTTGTAACGGAGGTGATATGACTTCTGCTTTTACCTACATACGTGGACACGGTATTTGCTCGGAAGAAAGCTACCCGTACACCGGAAAGGATGGCCATTGTCATCCATGTTTTCCTTTTTTACCCAACCTTAAAGGACACAAAGAAGTTGCTGCTAATGAAAATGCTTTAAAGGAAGCCGTAGGTAAGAAGATAAATTTTTATACTTACAAAATATTAAGGTAAAAAAACAAAAACAATTTAAAAAATGATTAGGGATTCAGGAAAATACAAGCTAACTTAGAAGTCAAATAACAATACCCCGTTATTTCTATTATAAATAAATGTATGAGCAGTGGCTTAAAAGGTTTTTAGGTAATTCTTAAGGGTCGTAAATCCAAGAATTACGTAACTACCAAAATTAAGAGTGGATTGTAGTTAAGGTATGAGGAATACAATTAACGCAGATCGACCAGAAAGAATGTAACCGGCTTTAATAAAAAAGGAAGTTACCATAAGATGAATGTTTGTTGGTTCCAATAAAAGTAATAGGAATCCGTACTGTTAGTTTCCACGATCGACCGTGCCACGTCTTATTCGTTCTCTATAGAGTACTCTGCCAGCGGTCTCTCTACTGGCAAATTATGCCCGAGCTCGGCCGTAGAGGGTAGAAGAAAAAAAAGAAAATAAAAGTGAGCCGCGCCACCGACTTAGACGGTTCAAGCCGGAAACCCCTAGGTCTTATAGGCACTAGCAGAGCCACACGATAAACAACTAAGATTATGGTGAACCAAATAAATGAAATTATAGCAAAAATATATTGGATACTTTACTCACACAATAAATCAAAGTACACAGCTCAATAGCAACATTATAACAAATATATTCAAAATCAACAGCTAACAATAAATCAAGGTACTCAGTTCAATAATAAACTTATAACAAATATAATTAAAATCAACAGCTAACAATAAATCAAAGTACAAAGTTTTGGCATATATCTAATGCAATAAATAGTTTCCAACAATGTACTATATTAATAAACTAAAACAAAACTTAATCGAGGTGTCAAAATAAGTTTCCAACAATATACTATATTAATAAACTAAAACAAAACTTAATCGTGGAGTCAAAATAAGTCACGTCGTTAAATATTCAAAAAAAAAATAATAAATCACTTGTAACCTTTGGTTATATGAATTCACTACTCCTGTGGCCGGTTTGGTTATGGAACGGCACCTGCTACTTAACATTGGCTTCCCTCAAATAAATTCCGCATGCGGTTATTTTAACTCGACACCAAAATCCAAAATATTAACAACGAAGGTAAGATAGAATGGTCAAGTTAAAAGTTAAGTGATTTTACTTCAAAATCCAATTAAGATGGCCCAAATACAGCCAGATATGAAAGTAAAACCGTAGAGGTTCTGCACACTCGCCAATATCACACCGTCCCAAAAATTCTCGCCACACCACTCCCAAGACTGCCACCAAACTACTGCTACTTAACGACTAGCACTAACTCCCAATATGGATATCAAGAAAATGACACGGAAAGAATCGCGTTCGTCCGTGTTGATAGCCAGCCCCATCCACACAGAAATGCAAACCAAACAATAATATAACCGCCAACACACAACAATCGAGGCCAAAAACCAAAGCAAAATCTAATAACCAAAACCCCAACTCAATCTCCAGCAATTAACAAAAATGCCACAGCCATTAACAATCGAATCCTATCACAACAAGGTATGCAACACTATTTACAACGAATGATATATTTAAGTTACAACAAAATACGGTACGCAACCCTATTTACGAGTACCTGAGGAATACAAAACTATCAGAGACCCAATTATAATGGAACTGTAGAAGGAAAAAAAAGACACGTTACAACCGTTTTTGCTTCAATTATGAACTCTTGTCCTTTTGGATGTGACATAAAAACGGTTGTAATGTCATACTTTCTTTTAATATATTTGCGAACTCAGGAATATAGTTTGAGAATAAACACAATAGGTAATTTAATAGGTTAACAGTGGTTTAACAACTTAACTACAAAGATGGGACTGATACCCACTTTCTGGGAATATAACAAAAATTCCGAGACCGTAAATGATTGAATTGAATGCTTATAGCGACATGACAAATTGAATACCTACTTCGAACTGTTTAATTCGTACTGTGATATTCTTTGAGCAAAAAAAATGTGTATTATTATACCACTCTCATTATCAAAAAATGATAAGATCATTAAGTTATTTTTGTGTTAAAATTAAAACACGGGTGTCGCACCGATTTATTTGTACAAATAAATACAGTGGCACGAGGCAATGTTATACAAGTATTTACGTTTATTTTTTAGGTACCATAGGTCCAGTTTCCGTCAGTGTATACGCTATAATCGAATGGCAATTATATGGTGGAGGCGTTTTTGATCACATGTTTTGCTTTGGCGAATATTTCAATCACGCAGTACTGGCAGTCGGTTATGGAAAAGATGAGAAAGATTACTGGATTATTAAGAACTCATGGGGAACATCATGGGGAGAAAAGGGATACATGAGATTAGTTCGAGGCAAAAACCAATGTGGCATATCAGAAAGGGCCAGCTATCCTGAATTGTTATTAAATTGATAAATTAATTCAACAAGGGTATTATTTGTAATTCATCCTATAATAAATAGCTACAAATTTATAATTTTTTCATTTTTAATTTACTTTTTTTTCCAATTAAACGATCATAAACATTAACAAAATTTGCAAAAACGTGCACATATTGTGGCACAAGTCTGGCACAATGTGAAACTCAAAAGATGGTAGATGAAAGTTGAAATTCAAAATTCGAAACTCGAAATTCGAAAAGCCAACCTTCTTTTAACTTTCAGTCAGCAAATCCATCAAAGGAAGACAAATTCAGTCTGATCGACCTTTCGACATAACTTATATCAATATATATATATATATATATATATATATATATATATATATATATATATATATATATCAATATATATATATATATATATATAAATATATTATATCAATTATTCATTAAATTATTAGGGCTACATGCATCTGCTAGGTTGTTAGGTCAAAGTAAAAAATTAATTTCAATAAATTATTTTTTCGAATAGGTATTTAAATCGCTATTCTCTCGAAAACGAGATAAAACAATTGTTCCTTTTCTACGTAGAAATGATTAAAAGTTCATTTTTAATGATTTGGTTTTCTAAAAACTGTGGCATAAAAAAAGTAAATACATTTTTACTCAATACAGCGTATGTAGCGCCCTCTGTGTGCTAGGTTGAAACTAATTAAAGATTTTGATTTATCATCACAAAAAAGCTCTGTTTACTTACTTGTTAAAATACAATGTTGATCTAATCAAGATATGTTCTCTGAGGTCGACCTCTACCGACTCATTCTGATTTTAAATAAGTCTTGCACACTTAAATAATGTAGCTATATTGCAATATGCTTCAATTTTTAAATTTTTACAAATATAAAATGTAGTACAAAATGTTTGCTTTGGTTTTTAAATCATTTCTATACCTAAAACAAACCTAACTTTTTATTTACTTTTTTTGTTTTCATTTTATTTTGTTTTTATTTTATATTCATTATAAAACTTATTTTAATAATTAAATAAAAAAATTTGAAAAATGTAATATCTTTAAAAATAATTTTAATATGTGAGTTTTATTTACTTTAAGCAAAATCACTTCAAAACCTACAGTAATTTGAGAGAAGAAAAATTACGATTCGAAATTTTTCAAGACAACCTCTGTAAAATCGACGAACACAATGTCAAATATGAAAACGGTGAGGTTTCTTATTACTTCGCTGTTAACAAATTCGCTGATATGTCTTCAGAAGAATTCATGTCCATGTTGAACTCGCAAATGGCCACAAAACCAACCGTAAACGGCACTCTCTTTAAACCAGACCCAACAATTTCTGTGCCAGATGCCATTGATTGGAGAGAGAAAGGAGCTGTACTAGGCGTTAAGGAAGAAGGAAATTGTAGAAGTTTTTGGGCATTTAGTGCGGTTAGTTAAATTAAAAAATAATGATAGGTAAATATGCACGAGTAATGATTTTATTTTAGACTGGAGCTTTGGAAGGTCAAATAGCCATTACGCAAAATAAACAACAATCATTGAGCGAACAATACTTAATTGATTGTTCCACTATAGATGATGGTTGTAACGGAGGTAGTAAAACTACTGCTTTTACCTACGTACGTGGACACGGTATTTGCTCGGAAGAAAGCTACCCGTACACCGGAAAGGATGGCCATTGTCATCCATGTTTTCCTTTTTTACCCAACCTTAAAGGACACAAAGAAGTTGCTGCTAATGAAAATGCTTTAAAGGAAGCCGTAGGTAAAAAGATAAATTTTTATACTTACAAAATATTAAGGTAAAAAAATAAAAACAATTTAAAAAATGATTAGGGATTCAGGAAAATACAAGCTAGGTTAGGTTAGGTTAGGTATCATGTGAGTGGGGCGTGGTCGCCCCTCCACCGCGACCCTTAGTAGGTCTATTGTGGCTCACCCCTAGAGGCTACAGTTCACCGCACAATCCAGCCCTTCTTACGAAGTTCATGGTAGGGTGAGATTTTTTTAAAATCGGTAGGTTCTAGGTTAGTGTAACCAAATATGTTGAACCTTATTCTTCCCAGGCCGGGGCATGAACATAGTATATGTTCAGCAGTTTCGTCTTCCACGCAGCAGAACCGACAGTCCGTTTGTTGGTTCAGATCTATCTTTCTGAGGTGGTATCTCAGACAACAGTGTCCCGTAAGCAGTCCTGTTAGAATACGCAGGTCATTTCTGCTCCATTCTAGGATCTGCTTAGTTGTGTTTCTCGAGGGTTGTAACGGTAAAAACGCCTTCGAGTGGGTTAGCCCTGGTATGTCGGACCAATACGTGAGTATTTTCCTCTCCGCCCAGTCCGAAATAATTGTTTTGGCGGCACTTGTGGTGACTCCAAAAACCGGTTCTGGTACAGTGAACGCAGATTCGGCCCCCTGTTTTGCAAGGGTATCGGCTTTTTCGTTTCCTTCCACCCACCGGTGCCCAGGTACCCACAGTAGGGTCACCCTGTTGTTCGCACCAAGGTACTCTAAGGATTCGATGCAATTCCATACAAGTTTAGAATTTACCTTGTTGGAGCTCAGTGCTTTTAAAGCGGCCTGGCTGTCTGATATTATATTTATATTTTTGTTTGCTAGAGGTCTGTTGGTCAACTCTCTTGCACACAATTCGATAGCGAATATTTCAACCTGAAAGATTGTGGCATACCTGCCAAGACTGGTAGATATTTCAATCTTTGGTTTCCTGCTGAAAACACCGGCCCCAACTCCATCTGGGGTTTTTGAGCCGTCTATGTACATTACGTATTCAGTCTCTGGGAGGAGGATTTGTCCCCTCATCCATTCATCTCTCTCCGGAAAGATGACTTTGAACGACTTTCCTACGTGTATTTTTGTGGCTAGCAAGTCAGGAACCATCCCGAGAATTTGGTGGTTTTTTGTTTCACTCAGTATCCCGGAGTGATCTCCGAGTTGCTCTCCATTAATTTGCTTTTCCAAATACAGGAATCTATAGGAAGCTATTCTGGCCTCCCTCTCTAAGAGAATATCTAGGGGAGGGAGATGTAGGAGGTGTTCCATCGCTGCCGTTGGTGTGCTGGACATAGCTCCAGTTATGGCCAGGCATGCCAGCCGCTGAAGGCCAGCAAGCTTTGCTCTAGCTGTCTGTTGTAACCCTTTGGTCCTCCAGACTACTAAACCATATGTGACCATAGATATTATCATTGTTTGATAAATCCAGTAAATCTGTTTGGGGTTCATTCCCCAAGATTTGCCACATACTCTTCTGAGATTCCAGAGAGAAAACCTGGCTTTGTTTATTGTTTTTTCCAAGTGGGCGTTCCAGGTGAGTCTTTTATCCAGAACTACACCCAGGTATTTTACTTCCGTCGCAAATGGAATGCTCTCTTCGTATAGGACAGGCTGCCGAAGCTTATCTAGCTTTTTCCTTTTCGTAAAAGGAATAATTACAGTTTTTCGGGGGTTTACAGACATCTGTTCCCTCTCGCACCATCTGTATACTGTGTTTAGGGCTACTTGGAGGACGTTTGAGATCGTCGCTTCAAATTTACCTCTAACTATTATGACCAGATCATCCGCATAGCATTGAAAATCTACTCCCTGCATGGAAAGCTCGCTCAGCAGAGAGTCGACTACAAGTGACCACATTAGGGGGGAAAGTACCCCGCCTTGTGGACACCCCTTAGCCGCACTGAACCTAACCGACTCCATGCAGTGATGATATTATATATCTGTTTTTAATCATGTTTTTGATCCAGTTACAGATTTTACTGTCTATCCCTCTATCCCTAATTGATGTATAGAGTGACTGTGGTAAGGCGTTATTAAACGCTCCTTCTATATCTAGAAAAGCTGCCAGCGCAATTTCCTTATGTTTAAGGGAATGGCCGATCTTTCCTACTAGATTGTTTAGAGCTAAATCCGTAGATTTGCCTGTTTGGTAGGCATATTGGTGGGGGTTTAAGGGATGTTCCCCAAGATTCCCCTCCCTAATAAGTCTATCAATAATTCTTTCCAGAGTTTTCATAAAGAATGAGGTAAGGCTGATCGGCCGGAAGGATTTGGGTAGGGAATGATTCACCGTACCCGTTTTACGTATGTATACAACTCTCGCCGTTGACCAGCCCAGCGGAATATAACTCCACGCCAAACTCGCTCTGAATAGTTTAACCAGAAGAGGTAGTAAAATTTCGCTGCCCTTCTAAATGAGGGCAGGGAAAACACCATCCTCCCCTGGAGACTTGAATGGGGAGAAATAATTCACCGCCCATTGTACAGATGTTGGGGTGACCACTTTTGAAACCTTTCTCCAGTCCTCCCTTTTGGGTCGCGATGTCGATCCCATTGAGAGTGGAATTTGCTCCTGGTCCCTCAGAAGCAGACTGCCGGGAAAGTGGGTCTGCAAGACAGTCTCTAACGTTTGCCTACCAGAGTCCGTAAAAGAGCCATCTGGTCGTTTTATCGATCCAATCTCTTGCGTCGGATCTCTGGCGAGAGCCTTGTGGATTCTTGTGCTGGCAGGTAGATCTGATATACTCTGACAGAACCTCCTCCAGGATTCTCTTTTGGCTTTCCTTATTTCTTTGTTATAAGTCGTTAGAGCTTTACGATAGATTTCCCAGCAACCTGTTTCTTTAGCTCGATTGAAGAGACGTCGAACTTCTTTTCTTTGCTTGTCCAAGGTTCTGCTCCACCATGGTGTACCTCTATGGTCCCTCTTCTCCTTTAATGGGCAGTTTTCCTTATAGGCCGTTAGAAGGGCGGATGGGATATGCTCATTCGCCGCTTCTATTTCGTCTCTATTTTGTATAGTGCTATTACCGTTACCTAGGTGGATCTCGAAATTGCACTATGGGACGTTGTCCTATTCTCACGTCAAAACGTATGTGTCAATGATCTGAGCATGAGGGCAAAAAAAAACCAAGCTAACTTAGAAGTCAAATAACAATACACCGTTATTTCTATTATAAATAAATGTATGCGCAGTAGCTTAAAAGGTTTTTAGGTAATTCTTAAGGGTCGTAAATCCAAGAATTACGTAACTACCAAAATTAAGAGTGGATTGTAGTTAAGGTATGAGGAATACAATTAACGCAGATCGACTAGAAAGAATGTAACCGGCTTTAATAAAAAAGGAAGTTACCATAAGATGAATGTTCGTAGGTTCTAATACAAGTAATAGAAATCCGTACTGTTTGTTTCCACGATCGACCGTTTTCGCTTCAATTATGAACTCTTGTCATTTTGGATGTGACATAAAAGCGGTTGCAATGTCATACTTTCTTTTAATATATTTGCGAACTTAGGAATATAGTTTGAGAATAAACACAATAGGTAATTTAATAGGTTAACAGTGGTTTAACAACTTAACTACAAAGATGGGACTGATACCCACTTTCTGGGAATATAACAAAAATTCCGAGACCGTAAATAAATGAATTGAATGCTTATAGCGACATGACAAATTGAATACCTAATTCGAACTGTTTAATTCGTACTGTGCTATTCTTTAAGCAAAAAAATGTGTATTCTTATACCACTCTCATTATCAAAAAATGATAAGATTATAAAGCTATTTTTGTGTTAAAATTAAAACATGGGTGTCGCACCGATTTATTCGTACAAATAAATACAGTGGCACGAGGCAATGTTTTACAAGTATTTACGTTTATTTTTTAGGTACCATAGGTCCAGTTTCCGTCAGTGTATACGCTATAATCGAATGGCAATTATATGGTGGAGGCGTTTTTGATCACATGTTTTGCTTTGGCGAATATTTCAATCACGCAGTACTGGCAGTCGGTTATGGAAAAGATGAGAAAGATTACTGGATTATTAAGAACTCATGGGGAGAAAAGGGATACATGAGATTAGTTCGAGGCAAAAACCAATGTGGCATATCAGAAAGGGCCAGCTATCCTGAATTGTTATTAAATTGATAAATTAATTCAACAAGGGTATTACTTGTAATTCATCCTATAATAAATAGCTACAAATTTATAATTTTTTTATTTTAAATTTACTTTTTTTTCAATTAAACGATCATAAACAGTACAAAATATTATATTGCATTGCGGACAGGAGAGTTTAGTTTAACGCTAGCCCCCGCAATATGCTTACATTATCAAAAACGTGCACATATTGTGGCACAAGTCTGGCACAATTTGGCACAATTATCTAAAAAGCTGCCACATTTTATTTCTTAATATTTAAATATAATTTTGCATAGATAACTTAACGCTAGCCCTTAAATATTCTAAACATTTGCAAAAACTTGCTCGTACTCGTATTGTGGCACACTTCTGGCACAATTTGGCATAACCATTTTAACAACAGGCAAAAAGGTACTTTTATATTAAAAAAATACATTTTGCCAAATTATACAAAATACAGTAAAACTTACCTACAATAAAAATAACAAGACAATTTAAAAATTACCTTCCACAAAGTTTTTACATATTTTTTGCAAATTAAAAAAATTGTTACGATATTTTCTCTTTGGGTTCGGTGATTCTAAACACTCAGTACAATAACTAAACAATTTTCATCCTAATATAATTACACAATAAATTTTACTCAACAAATTACTGTATAACACTTTATAATTAATTTATATACTGATATAATTTATTAGTGAAATTATTAGTACAAATTATTTAAAGTAACAGTTTGACAATGTACACCTGGGTATGTAAATACAAAAGAGTACAAAGAATGTATAAATATAATTAAAACAAATTCACATCTCTTAAAACCGATACACATACTTGTCTTCAAACTAAACTTCGATCTCTGATTTCGGTTATATACCTACAAACCAATGTTCTCGACAAATCGATGCCTCTATAGACACTTTCCGAAATTAGTGGACCTCTCGAGAATGATCCAATGTCTTCTATTATGCTTGCAGTTATTATACATTTTTTTATAAGTTAAAAACCGTTATGCCCTATTTTATATCACAAAAGGTATGACATCTATCCTACTACTATTATAAATGCGAAAGTTTGTGACTATGTATGTATGTATGGATGTTTGTTACTCTTTCACGCAAAAACTACTAAAAGAATTTTAATGAAACTTTACATTTCTCCCACTACTATTATAAACGCAAAAGTTTGTGAGTATGTATGTATAGATGTTAGCAGCAATCAAAATCAAAATGACATAAGTTAAAATCAAATTTGCTACATAAAATTCTAATTGGCATTAGTCAATTTCAGATTAGCAATAACTGAGATGTTTACAAGACTCTGGTGTAGCTAGTCAATAGAAAAAGCTTCGTCAAAAGTTGTGAATGGATTTGGCAACACGCCAACTTGATATCCATCAGTTTTAATTCAATGGCCATTCTTATCAAAAAATCCGCCAGGTGGTGAAGTGTTGAAAAATGGCTACTCGAGTACTCGGGAGAAATTAAAAATTGTGAGTTTTAAAATTTGACATGAATTTGACAACTAGTCTCAATCACAGGTCGAAAAAACTGCACGGAACTAAAATTTCATAGAATTCGTGTCAGAATTTTAATGAATTTGAGTGACAGAACCGTCATTTCGCCATCTGTTATCAATGTTATGAAGCGTGGCCATCGAAAAACTCATCCAGATTTTGACGAAGAACAATTGAAGAATGCACGCACCAGAGTCTTGTAAACATCTCAGCAATAACATACATACATACATATAGTCCCCCTTTTTTTCCGTAGGGGTAGGCAGAGAACACTTCCTTTCACTTGCTACGGTTCTTACACACATCTTTTGCTTCCCCTACTTTCATCAGTGCTATCATGCTTGCTCGTCAGGTGTTTGTACTCTTGACCTGGCCTTTTTTCAAAACAATGTTGATCTGATTGAGATATGTTTGCCGAGGTCGACCTACCGGCTTCCGTCCATTAACACTCGCCTTATAAATTTGTTTCGTCAATCTTCCTTTATCAATCCTTTCTACGGGTCAAGCATTTCTTTAACTATCTTTGTAACCAAATCTTCTTTTACACCACAGCGTTCTCTTATCTCACTATTTTTTACTTTATCCAACCGAGTCACTCCGGCTATACTTCTCAGACTACTTATCTCTGCAGTATTAATTTTATTTTCCTGCTTCTTCTGCCAAACCCAACATTCACTACCATACATAAGTGTAGGAACCAACACACCTCTATGCACCGCCAGACGTGCCTTTTTTGACACTTTCTGGCTGTTTATAAAGCTATACAGTGCCCCATTCATTAGCAATAAACTAAATTAAATTGAAACCTGTCAGTTTTAAGTTTATTTGTCAGTGTCAAGTGTGTATTATGTTTTTTGAAACAAAAAATACAATTTAGTTATTTACTATATAAATGGGATAAAAACATTAATAATATATAAGTTATAAACAAGTACGTAGCACGAGCTATGTAAGCACACGAATGAGTATTAAATTTTGGTATAAACATAGATGTATGAATTCCTTGGAGAAGAAAATGAGCTACACGAAATACTAATCTCAAGCAAACTAAGTCGCGGGTACCATCTAGGATAATAATGTTTAGATAAAAGTATTTCGTTACTATTTTGCAAATCAAAATATTTAAAATTTATAAATATTTACATTAATTTATTTTTACTTTATTATATCACGTAACTGACCGCTATCGGTGCGAACTATTCGCACGGGTCACCTTTAGTCTATCATATTATTATTAAAGCTATTAGGACGATAGGACGACAGTCGACTAACAGTATCGTTTATGGTCACTTCTGTATTTTTCGAAAAGCGTAAAGTAACAACAGGCAGGTCGTAATAAACATTTACAACAAATTTAAAAAAGTACATTTTTGCTAGCTGTCTGATTGGTTGTCCAGATTGTGCCAGACGTATGCCACAAAATGAGCACGTTTTTATGCAAAGGTTTGGCAAATTGGGGGAGCTTAGCGTTAAGTTAGCCACCTTCACAAGTATTTTTAATTATTAAACAAGAAAAGCATTGTGCCAGTTTTTTAGATGGTTTTGCCAAATTTTGCTAGATGTGTGCCCATACTCGATACCAAATTTTTTTATGGGGAAAGCCAGCTTAGCAGGCTATTCTATCAACTCTTATCTCGAAAATCATCCATGACGAGAGTCGACTAGATGTGACTGACAGAAGAGCATAATTATAGTCGAAGCTGTTGACAAGGTGTCTATAGTAAATAAGATCAATTTTGACTGTTTATTAAAGATGGCTTCTAGCGTGTATAGTTGAGAATCTTTTAAAAAATTTCAGAAAAAGGTATTTTTCGTCGAACTCTATAAAAAATGATACGGCACGACGCAAGAGCGGCGATTGGGTCATTTTCGTAAATCCACGATTTATTATAAACATATGCGACAATAACTGTCATTTGCTTTGGTCAAAATAATTATTTACGAAATTCGCTAGATTTTACGTAAACGACCGTGGTGTGAATATTAGTGTTCATAATAATCAAAAATGGATAGTGATTGCGGGAATTCGCAACTGCGGTCACGTTGGATTTACTTTTAATTTAAATTTATACGAAAAACAATACCACACATTCATTACTTTTATAAAGGTATGTAGAGGTCGACGAAAAAATGTAATATGCGCCTCGGCTAATAACTGTCTCGCCTGCTTGCAATTTGCAGACTCGACTATAATATACAGTTTTTCGTCCTTGGTAAATAAATAACTGTTATATTTTTGTATCTATAACTTTACCACTTTAAGTAAAAGGTTCGGGGGCTTGAATGCGCAGTAGCAAAGTTCACCGATACGATAGAAAGCTCAATAGACGTTGGTCGGTCTCGGCGTAAGATCGCAAATTTAGCAGTGGCGTAGGTGTTATAATGCAACATAATTATTCATTAAACAACAATTAATACCTTAGTTGCTCGAAAAAAAAATTGACGTAGTTATTGACAATGCAACATACCATAATAAGTTAGTGGAGAAAATCACAACTTCTAGAACGCGTAAATCTGAAATGCAGGATTGGTTAAGAAAACGAAATATCGACTTGACGAAAATCTACCTAAGCCCTAGTTGTATTAAATTATACAAAACAACAAGGCTAAATACAAAATGTATAAAATTAATACGTAGGTGACCAAAAAAACGACTTTTAATAAAAATCTCCCTTCTTGACGCAGTAGTGGGTAATTTTATAAGGAGACAGAAAGAGTGGGTCCTTTTTGTCAGAAGGCGTAGAGGAATTAAATACATTTAATGTTTATACTATAGAAGAAATTGCTTTGGATTTCTAGTTTTGACGAATTTAAAGCTCCTTTTGCTTCCAAAATTTATAGTTGAGAACTTGACTTGATTTTTAGTTCTAATTCTACTATTCAGATATTTACTCATTTTAATTTTATGTACATATTTTTATATCTTTCATTTTATATGTTTGAAACCTTCTTTTATGCTTAAAAGGTCCGCTTTGTTCCGTCACGTTTTTTTTATTTAGTAACAAACATTTAAGCTAAAAAACTATTTAACTGTTTTACGAGCAACCAGAAGGGAATTGAGTAAAGAACATTTTGTCATGAAACTCATATCTACTTATAGTCCCGGTATTCACAACTACACAACTGTAATAAAATAATAGAGATAAAGAAAATTATTTTAAAGCAAAGTAGATATTAACAAAATTATCCTAATAAATGTTTCTCTTTAGTACAAAATTACCCTTTAATGACCATCTAAATAAATACTCTTTCAATACTATAATAATAATAATAATAAATTTTAGGAAAAAGGAGTAAAATAAAAGCTGAAGTCGTACTAAGGCTGCCACCAACCGATTAGAGGCATTCGAAATGTGGTGCTACCGATGCATGCTACGGGTCTCATACACACCATACAAATAACATCACGATTCTCGAGAGGCTAAAAAAATCGAGGCAATCGAGGCCCTGGATGCAGGCGTATATCCTGGCTGGCCAATCTTAGTAAATTGACTGGCCTAACATTAACTGACTTAATCCGATCTGCAGTGAATAGGATATGCCAACGTGGTCGCCAATATCCTAAGAAGATAGGCGCCTTTAGAAGAAGAAGGAAGGTAGCCATATTATTAATTATAATCCCTTTTCAGGTCATTAATAATTACAATAGCATTAGGGATTTCTAAAAAGATTTAACAATCTACAAAATTTTGGGATTTCTCGTATAATGGTCCCATTCGTAGATTTTAAAAAAAATTTTAATAAACACAGTGTTGTTTATTAATTTAAACAGACAATCCTATTATTCATTATAACAATTATTGTAATAGAAAAATTTGAAAACAAACATACCAAACAATATTTAAAAACACCTACTAAAAACTCTTAATAGTTGAAGCGGGGAAATATGTGTTAAATTAAAAAAATATTCGAAATAAAATAAATAATGTGTATAATGTTCTTTTTGTACCCCGTACAAAATAATAAATACTCACACCCGAAATAACGACCTCGGACAGTTTTATTACTCCGTCTCGATTGCGATTCTACTATAATTACTTGGTCTGAAATATTTTTATTTTATAATCACACATATTCGCCGTGAGCTTAGGACGAGAGAATTCTCCATTTTGCAACTTAACATCACGAGAGTATACCAACCCAGTATGACAAACTAGTATGAATTTGTGTCTTGCAATCCCAAAGGATGTAGATGAACGGCGAACAATAGGACAAGACGTCTATATTTAGCTCTCTTAAAGACACTTTTTTTGGTAATTAGTAGAGAAACTGGAAGATACGGCTTAACGATCAACAACACACCAATAGATAGAGTAGCATACAAAAGAATCGAGAAAATATAGCAATATAGTCTGATTTTGATGTCGATGTTGAGGTTGTGACTTTTAAACAGTTTAGCCATTTGGTTGGGACCGACCCTTGCTTTTTCTATTCTACACCTGATCTCCTGTGAGTGGTCCCAATTATCATTGATCGTGGTTCCCAGATAGGTGAACTGTGTTACTCTGTCTATTGGTGTGTTGTTGATCGTTAAGCCGTATCTTTCAGTTTCTCTACTGATTACCATAAAAAGTGTCTTTTTTGAGCCTCTCGAGAATCGTGATGTTATTTGTATGGTGTGTGTATGAGACCCGTAGCATGCGTCGGTAGCACCACATTTCGAATGCCTCTAATCGTTTGGTGGCAGCTTTGGTACGACTTTAGCATTTTACTCCCTAGAGGAAAACACTAAAGACGAAGCATCTTAGAATTATTATGCGTATATTGATATTAAGAGGTTACAAAGGACTTTCTTAAGGCGGTTAAAAGCACTTCTGGCTTTTTCAATTCGAGTTCTTATTATATAACTATGATCCCATGTATGCCTAATATTATGAAAAAAAAAATTGAATTTACAGAACAAATTCACAGCGCAATAAAAAGAAAAATGCATACATTTTATTTTAAGAAAGAAATTTGAGTGGTTGCCACAGTCTTGGTCGCAATCAATGAATATCCCTATTTCCCTAAAATGGGACAGACAAAACTGCGGAAACGTCTAATAGATTTAAGATTTAAACTACATGATCACAAGTTAAAGGATACATAGCTCGACATAATACATTTAAATTAAAAGATGTTCATTATTAGACAGCGCCCTATTACAAGTGACCAAGGCAAATTGGCGAAAGGCAATTGATCATGTATTAAAAAAAGAAAAAAACATGTGGAATCAGGACAAACACTTAAATATCGATACCTCAGTGCCACCTTTATTAATTTCAATAAATAATGGCTCATAAAGTGACGATAATGATTCAGATATTTTTACGTTTACTAAACTTTAACTGCAAGTTAAGAGTAAGCATCAGAAATGTTTCCTCATATTTGGGAAATAAAATTAATTTAAGTATTATAACATTGTTTAATTTTTTTTTATTTAAAAGGATTCAAGCTAATACTTATAATATAATATAATAATATAAAATTTTAATTTATTTCAAAGCACAATTATTTAATAAAATACAGCTTTTTTACGTTTACATCGTAAGCAACAAATCTTCCGAAAACCTTTAACAGTAGAGTCAGTAAAACCATAAATTTTGTTTGGGCCACCTGTGGTGTATATCTACCATCAAATTTTGTTTTATAACTCCGTCTCGATCGCGATTCTAGTATAATGAAGAAGTTATAAAAACGGAACGCAGGTAATGTTGCAAGCATTTTTATAGTGGTTTTAAGAAACATAGATTCTTCACGTTATTAACTTATTAAGCTTGCAGCTCTTCTTACTGGCCGGTGATTTGGTCGTTAATAATTACTGATTTGGTTAATTTTTCTTTAAAAAAAAAAATGTTTCTTTATGCTGACGGGAGGAGTTGAATCACTGAAACCGTCGGTATTGGAATTTTACAAATTTAAAGAAATTACAAGTATGAAAAGCGTTTTTTTAAACTAGTTGCTTAAAAAATATATCTTTATTTCACCGTATTCTTGTAGAGCTGGTATCACGTAAAAGCGATATATGTAGTTATATCATCGGAGACATATGTGCATTGCATGTTTAGTCTTGCAGTAAAATTACACACCTCTACGTGTATTCATAAAATCTCATTTATATTTTTACATCATATGAAACGGCAATTTTTGTAATCCTTTAAACAATTTATGTAATTATTTCTTTTTTGTTAATTCTATTATAAAACCACATATTTCTACGTTAAATCTATGCGAAATGGTCCATTCAGGTTACCGAATTAGGATCACTTTAATCTGATATTAAAGATTGGACTCGGTAGAACGGATGAAAAGTAAAATTCAGTTATAAGCTCTTTTCAAGATCTTTTAACAATAATTTTGAGCTGAAGATAAAAAGGCACTCTTTTAAAATTATTGAAACTAAGCCAAAGACTAACGGATATATCTGATAAATAATATACCAATTTACGTAATTGAAAAATAATTATGTTTACTTATATCGGTTTCTTTCTATTAATAGAACAGAGAAAAATAAATAAAGTAAACCTTTGCAATACGTAATAATTTAAAACAAGAATTATAGAATCTGTACAAACTTATAGGTGTTTAAAATAAATAAAACACCAAAAAATTAACAGCATTTTTTTTTATAAAACTTACCATTTATCTTGTGTTAGTATTTTACTTACTATAATCACAGTCACAATGTCTTTAAACTGTAAAACTAATCCGATAAAAAGATATCTATAACTTAGCCAGTCTAGATTGGCGGGTGAGATGCGAGAACGATAGAGAATGCGAACTACTGTTTGAAAAGGATAGAAACGATCTCTTTCCATCCCACTGAAATGAGAATGCAGTGCTTCCAGAAGTTATACTCCTGTCTATACATCCCGGGTGTTCATTTATTTTGTCTCGTGCAAGTACAAATTGAAAATTACAAAAGTTTTATAACTGGACTGTAATAAGTGTCATTCCATCTTTATGTTACTCATTTTTCCAAGAATTTATTATAATTATAGTATTGAAAGAGTATTTATGTAGATAGTCATTAAAGGGTAATTTTGTACTAAAGAGAAACATTTATTAGGATATTTTTGTTAATATCTACTTTGCTTTAATAGTAATTTTCCTAACAAGTGCGGAAAGTGATGCTTTCCCGCACGCGACTGCCGTTAACCCGAACGACGCGGAGCGGAGTTCGGGTAAGCAGTCGAGTGCGGGAAAGACACTTTCCGCATGAGTTAGGAACAATACTTTTTCTACAAGCGTAGGAAACAAATTCATTTTTTCAATTATTTATTCATGCAAATGGAAACAACTAACAAGAGTAACATTTTCTATCCACTAATTATTCGTAATATTTATTGTAAATGTACAATTTGATGCATTATGTAAATTTATAGCGGAAGCCAGCATATTTTTTGAAGATGGCTGATTTCCTAAAGAAGAAAGTAACTCGGGCAATACATTATCGAAAGAAATCGAATGTGCAGGCACAGGCATCAAATCGTTGCCGATCGATATAGACGTGGATGGTTCTAAAATGCACCCGGAAGACGATGTAGTGTTCAAATTGAGAATTTTGTTGGACATTTCTTTTTTTCGATTGGCGGAGTCTTCTAAATACCCCTCTACAACTGAAGTCGATTTCCATCCTCCTAGGCGTTTGATATTAGTTATACCCACACCACAGTCAGCAAGTAAAGTGGCTGATGAACGCCTGAAGCTGTGACCAGTGTAAAGCTCTGGATTTTGAAGTCGCGGATATACTGCTATTTCGGAGAGTATCTTTCCTATGGTATTGATTCCTACACATTGCACAGTACATTTTCCACTTTTGTAATACAAGAATAAACGACGGTGAGGAGTCTCTTTTGGACGTAAATGTACATACTTTCTGTATACGTTCAAAAAATAACCATCATTTGCTTCTTCAGATATCACGAAGGATCTAGAGGAATGATTTTTGAAATCCTTGATATTAACAATTATCAGGTTTTCTTTGTCGTCTATGTCGTCAATGGTGAGTTTTGTCAGCTCTTCTCGTCTGCAAGCACCAGCTAATCCAATAATTGCTACTAACTTAATCATGAGGTATATGTCATCGGGTGCTTCAGTCATAAATTTTAAAACGTCTTCTTGAGTGAAGATTTTGGCATTTTTCGGTCGAAAACCGACATTCTGTCTTTTAATGAATGCAGTTGTTTTGTAAAATTTGCTAATATCCAAATTTTGCTTTACTTTGAATACACTCTTCAACATTGAATATCTTGCTCATAAAGTGTTCGGCTTCCATGTTTTAGACATTTCTAGAAAATAAGCCAAGAATACTTCTTCTTTATTTGGTGTTTTCACTTTTTTATTGTTGCACCATTCAATAAAACTTGTGTATTGCTTCTCATACCTTTGTTTAGATTTCGTTGGCAATAACTCTAAGTTCGCATCTGTAGCTGCTTGCACGATTTCTTGTGGAAGTTCTTCATCAGATGAATAATCCATTGTGGCAATTTCACTGAATCGAAAATTTTATATAAGTAACGCTTTGTCTGTCACTCTGACAATTACAAACAAATTTGTGTATTGATCGGCATGACAACATTAATTGTTACCTACTCGTTATCAGATCAATCAAAGCTTATATATAGGGTGATTTTCATAACAATACATTTTTATTTATCAATATTTGTTCATTTTTTCAATAAATAGTGCAAAATGATGGATGATTTTGAACAAACCCACTTAGTATTGCAACAAAAAAGTTTGAACTTTCATATTTTGTCACCCACCACTTATATTTTACGAGGATATCATATAAATGTTTTTCCCGCACTAGTGTGGGAAAACTTTTTCCGCACAACTGTGGGAAAATGACACTTTCCAAACTGAATTGCGTGCGGGTAGAGGGTGAATCACGCACGCTTGTAGAAAAAATAATTTTCTTTATCTCTATTATTTTATTACAGTTGTGTAGTTGTGAATACCGGGACTATAAGTAGATATGAGTTTCATGACAAAATGTTCTTTACTCAATTCCCTTCTGGTTGCTCGTAAAACAGTTAAATAGTTTTTTAGCTTAAATGTTTATTACTAAATAAAAAAAACGTGACGGAACAAAGCGGACCTTTTAAGCATAAAAGGTTTCAAACATATAAAATGAAAAATATAAAAATATGTACATAAAATTAAAATACGTAAATATCTGAATAGTAGAATTAGAACTAAAAATCAAGTCAAGTTCTCAACTATAAATTTTGGAAGCAGAAGGAGCTTTAAATTCGTCAAAACTAGAAATCCAAAGCAATTTCTTCTATAGTATAAACATTAAATGTATTTAATTCCTCTACGCCTTCTCACAAAAAGAACCTACTCTTTCAGAAGGGAGATTTTTATTAAAAGTCGTTTTTTTGGTCACCTACGTATTAATTTTATACATTTTGTATTTAGCCTTGTTGTTTTGTATAATTTAATACAACTAGGGCTTAGGTAGATTTTCGTCAAGTCGATATTTCGTTTTCTTAACCAATCCTGCATTTCAGATTTACGCGTTCTAGAAGTTGTGATTTTCTCCACTAACTTATTATGGTATGTTGCATTGTCAATAACTACGTCAATTTTTTTTTCGAGCAACTAAGGTATTAATTGTTGTTTAATGAATAATTATGTTGCATTATAACACCTACGCCACTGCTAAATTTGCGATCTTACGCCGAGACCGGCCAACGTCTATTGAGCTTTCTATCGTATCGGTGAACTTTGCTACTGCGCATTCAAGCCCCCGAACCTTTTACTTAAAGTGGTAAAGTTATAGATACAAAAATATAACAGTTATTTATTTACCAAGGACGAAAAACTGTATATTATAGTCGAGTCTGCAAATTGCAAGCAGGCGAGACAGTTATTAGCCGAGGCGCATATTACATTTTTTCGTCGACCTCTACATACCTTTATAAAAGTAATGAATGTGTGGTATTGTTTTTCGTATAAATTTAAATTAAAAGTAAATCCAACGTGACCGCAGTTGCGAATTCCCGCAATCACTATCCATTTTTGATTATTATGAACACTAATATTCACACCACGGTCGTTTACGTAAAATCTAGCGAATTTCGTAAATAATTATTTTGACCAAAGCAAATGACAGTTATTGTCGCATATGTTTTTAATAAATCGTGGATTTACGAAAATGACCCAATCGCCGCTCTTGCGTCGTGCCGTATCATTTTTTATAGAGTTCGACGAAAAATACCTTTTTCTGAAATTTTTTAAAAGATTCTCAACTATACACGCTAGAAGCCATCTTTAATAAACAGTCAAAATTGATCTTATTTACTATAGACACCTTGTCAACAGCTTTGACTATAATTATGCTCTTCTGTCAGTCACATCTAGTCGACTCTCGTCATGGATGATTTTCGAGATAAGAGTTGATAGAATAGCCTGCTAAGCTGGCTTTCCCCATAAAAAAATTTGGTATCGAGTATGGGCACACATCTAGCAAAATTTGGCACAACCATCTAAAAAACTGGCACAATGCTTTTCTTGTTTAATAATTAAAAATACTTGTGAAGGTGGCTAACTTAACGCTAAGCTCCCCCAATTTGCCAAACCTTTGCATAAAAACGTGCTCATTTTGTGGCATACGTCTGGCACAATCTGGACAACCAATCAGACAGCTAGCACAAATCTACTTTTTTAAATTTGTTGCAAATGTTTATTACGACCTGCCTGTTGTTACTTTACGCTTTTCGAAATATACAGAAGTGACCATAAACGATACTGTTAGTCGACTGTCGTCCTATCGTCCTAATAGCTTTAATAATAATATAGCCTAAAGGTGACCCGTGCGAATAGTTCGCACCGATAGCGGTCAGTTACGTGATATAATAAAGTAAAAATAAATTAATGTAAATATTTATAAATTTTAAATATTTTGATTTACAAAATAGTAACGAAATACTTTTATCTAAACATTATTATCCTAGATGGTACCCGCGACTTAGTTTGCTTGAGATTAGTATTTCGTGTAGCTCATTTTCTTCTCCAAGGAATTCATACATCTATCTTTATACCAAAATTTAATACTCATTCGTGTGATTACATAGCTCGTGCTACGTACTTGTTTATAACTTATATATTATTGATGCTTTTATCCCATTTATATAGTAAATAACTAAAATGTATTTTTCTTTCAAAAAAACATAATACACACTTTACACTGACAAATAAACTTAAAACTGATAGGTATTAATTTAATTTAGTTAATTGCTTATAAATGGGACACTGCATAGCTTTATGAAACGCCAGAAAGCGTCAAAAAAGGCACGTCTGGCTGTGCATAGAGATGTGTTGGTTCCTACACTTATGTATGGTACTAAATGTTGGGTTTGGTAGAAAAAGAAGGTAAATAGAATTAATGCTGTGGAGATAAGTAGTCTGAGAGAGAGTATAGCCGGAGTGACTCGGTTGGATAAAGTAAAAAATAGTGAGATAAGAGAACGCTTTGGTGTAACTGTAGATGTGGTTACAAAGATAGATAATGGACTGCTGGTCACGTAGAAAAGATGGATAAAGGAAGAATGACGCAACAAATTTATAAGGCCAGTGTGATTGGACGGAAGTCGGTTGAGGTCGACCTCGGCAAACATATCTCGATCAGATCAACATTGTTTTGAAAAAAGGCCAGGTCAAGAGTACAAACACCCGACGAGCATGTATGATAGCACTGATAAAAGTAGAGGAAGCATAAGATGTGTGTAAGAACCCTAGCAAGTGGAAGGAAGTGGTCTTTGCCTACCCCTACGGGAAAAAGTTGTGACTATATGTATGTATGTATGTTATTGCTAATCTGAAATTGACTAATGCCAATTAGAAACTTATGTAGCTAATTTGATTTTAACTTATGTCATTTTGATTCTGATTGCTGCTAACATCCATACATACATACTTACAAACTTGTGCGTTTATAATAGTAGTGGGACAATTGTAAAGTTTCAGTAAAATTCATTTAGTAGTCTTTGCGTGAAAGAGTAACAAACATCCATACATACATAGTCACAAACTTTCGCATTTATAATAGTAGTAGGATAGATGTCATACCTTTTATGATATAAAATAGGGCATAACGGTTTTTAACTTATAAAAAAAAGCATAATAACCGCAGGCATAATAGAAGACATTGGATGATTCTCGAGAGGTCCACTAATTTTGGAAAGTGTCTAGAAAGGCATTGATTTGTCGAGAACAATGGTTTGTAGGTATATAACCGAAATCAGAGATCGAAGTTTAGTTTGAAGACAAGTATGTGTATCGGTTTTAAGAGATGTGAATTTGTTTTAAATTATATTTATAAATTCTTTGTATTTTTTTAAATTTACATGCCCATGTATGCATTGTCAAACTGTTACTTTAAATAATTTTTAATTTGCATTTGTACTAATAAATTCACTAATAATTTATATCAGTATTTGAAGTAATTATAAAGTGTTATACAATTGTGAATATCAAAGTGATTTGTTGAGTAAAATTTATTGTGTAATTATATTAGGATAAAAATTGTTTAGTTATTGTACTGAGTGTTTAGAATCACCGAACCCAAAGAGAAAATATCGTAACAATTTTTTTAATTTGCAAAAAATATGTAAAAACGTTGCAGGAGGTAATTTTAAATTGTCTTGAGAGGTGTAATAGGTGCACCAGATGTTTTAGTGCTTGCCAAGTGATGGTTTATTCCTTTAATGCTTTTAACCGATAGGTAAAGGTTGCCGATAACACGAATAAGATGCAAATTTACAAAGTTCATTTGTTATTGTATACACTTTGATAGTGACTGATTGTTATTTTTATTGTGTGTAAGTTTTACTGTATTTGGGAAAATTTAGCGAAATGTATTTTTTTAATATAAAAGTACCTTATTGCCTGTTGTTAAAATGGTTATGCCAAATTGTGCCAGAAGTGTGCCACAATACGAGTACGAGCAAGTTTTTGCAAATGTTTAGAATATTTGGGGGCTAGCGTTAAGTTATCTCCGCAAAATTATATTTAAATATTAAGAAATAAAATGTGGCAGCTTTTTAGATAATTGTGCCAGACTTGTGCCACAATATGTGCACGTTTTTGATAATGTAAGCATATTGCGGGGGCTAGCGTTAAACTAAACTCTCCTGTCCGCAATGCAATATAATATTTTGTACTGTTTATGATCGTTTAATTGAAAAAAAAGTAAATTTAAAATAAAAAATAATAAATTCGTAGCTATTTGTTATAGGATAAATTACAAGTAATACCTTTGTTGAATTAATTTATTCATTTATTTACAATTCAGGATAGCTGGCCATTTTTTCTATACCACATTGGTTTTTGCCTCGAACTAATCTTATGTATCCCTTTTCTCCCCATGATGCTCCCCATGAGTTCTTAATAATCCAGTAATTTTTATTATCTTTTCCATAACCGACTGCCAGTACTCCGTGATTAAGACTTGAGCCTAAGCAAAGGATGTGATCAAAAATACCTCCACCATATAATTGCCATTCCAAGTTAGCGTTTACACCGACAGAAACTGGACCTATGGTACCTAAAAAATAATCGTAAATACTTGTAAAACATCGCTTTATTTATTTTAAAAAGACTTCGAAGCACGTAAGACTACTATATTCTTTTAAAAAATAATTAAAAAACAGTTTTTCATAACTTTAAAAAACCAAATATGTATTTTGTTTAGAATTACTTTTAAATAAATGGCAAAAAATACTGTAAATCTTATTTAAATGACATTTATTTACTAAGTCATTCTAATAAATTTATTTTGAGTGTGGTTTTTGTATTTCGTTGTTGTTACTTTAGTGCATCTAATCGTCAAGGAATTTGTAAAGTTGCTGAAGTTGTCTATAATTTATTTTGTTTATATTAATCTTTTGATTATTATTTAAGTAGGTACCTACGAACGGCGCTTGGTATTAAAAAAATTTATTTAGCACCTCCTAAAAATATTTGTTTCTGGATTCTTAGCTACCAGGAAGTATGTATTAGAATCATAAATGGCAAATTTAAAATTTTTGCTTACTTTTGTGTTCCGTGTTTACTATTTATAAAAACATGTCAAAAATTTAACGCCATTTTTAAAATTAAAAAAAAAAATTAATTTTTTATTTAAAAATAATTCCTTAAAACATCATTAATTGTTGTTATGATTTTTACATCGTGCTTTAAAGTGGTAAAAAGTATTAAAATTTTAACAAGTTTTAAATTTAATATTGAGTAATTTGGCTGTACAATGAGTATTAATAATAATTTATCACTGTTTAAAATATTTACTGATTTGTTCCTCGTGCCACTCTATTTATTTGTACAAATAAATCGGTGCGACACCTATATTTTAATTTTAACACAAAAATAGCTTTATGATCTTATCATTTTTTGATAATGAGAGTGGTATAAGAATACACATTTTTTTTGCTTAAAGAATAGCAAAGTACGAATTAAACAGATATTCAATTTGTCATGTCGCTATGAGCATTCAATTCATTCATTTACGGTCTCGCATTTTTGTTATATTCCCAGAAAGTGGGTATCAGTCCCATCTTTGTAGTTAAGTTGTTAAACCACTGTTAACCTATTAAATTACCTATTGTGTTTATTCTCAAACTATATTCCTGAGTTCGCAAACATATTAAAAGAAAGTATAACATTGCAGCCGTTTTTATGTCACATCCAAAAGGACAAAAGTTCATACTTGTAGCGAAAACGGTCGATTGTTAAAACTAACAGTACGGATTCCTATTACTTCCTATAACTTCCTTTTTTATTAAAGCTGGTTACATTATTTCTAGTCGATCTGCGTTAATTGTATCCCTCATACCTCAACTACAATCCACTCTTAATTTTGGTAGTTACGTAATTCTTGGATTTACGACCCTTAAGAGTTACCTAAAAACCTTTTAAGCCACTGCGCTTAAATTTATTTATTTTTTAACAGAAATACCGGTGTACTGTTATTTGACTTCCAAGTTAGCTTGTATTTTCCTGAATCCTTAATCATTTTTTAAATTGTTTTTGTTTTTTTACCTAAAGATTTTTTAAGTATAAAAATTTATGTTCTTACCTACGGCTTCCTTTAAAGCATTTTCATTAGTAGCTACTTCTTTGTATCCACTAATTTTGGATAAAACAGTAGAACATTGTTTACAACTGCCATCCTTTCCGGTGTATGAGTAGCTTTCTTCCGAGCAAATACCGTGTTCACGTACGTAGTCAAAAGCATAAGTCATAAGACCTCCGTTACAACCCTGATTTTGAGTAGAACAATCAATTAATTGTTGTTCGCTCAATGATTGTTGTTTATTTTGCGTAATGGCTATTTGACCTTCCAAAGCTCCAGTCTAAAATAAAATCATTACTCGTGCCTATTTAACTATCATTATTTTTTAATTTAACTAACCGTACTAAATGCCCAACAACCTCCACAATTTCCTTGGTCTTTAACGCTCAGTACAGCTCCTTTCTCTCTCCAATCAATGGCATCTGGCACAGAAATTGTTGGGTCTGGTTTAAAGAGAGTGCCATTTACGGTTGGTTTTGTGACCATTTGCGAGTTCAACATGGCCATAAATTCTTCCGAAGACATATCAGCGAATTTGTTAACAGCGAAGTAATAAGAAACCTCACCGTTTTCATATTTGACATTGTGTTCGTTGATTTTACGGAGGTTGTCTTGAAAAATTTCGAATCGTAACTTTTCTTCTCTCAAATTACTGTAGGTTTTGAAGTGATTTTGCTTAAAGTAAATAAAATAAATAAAATAAATAAAATAAATAAAATTATTTTTAAAGGTATTTCATATTTTAAAAATTTTAATTTAATTACAAAAATAAGTTTTATAATGAATATAAAATAAAAGCAAAATAAAATGGAAACGAAAGAAGTAAATAAAAAGTTAGGTTTGTCCAAGGTTTAAATATAATTTTAAAGCAAACATTTTGTACTACTTTTTATATTTGTAAATATTTAAAAATTGAAGCATATTACAATATAGCTACATCATTTAAGTGTGCAAGACATATTTAAAATCAGAATGAGCTGTTGGTGTAATCCACAATGATTGCAAATTTTTGTTTTAAATTTTTAATGAAAATAAAAGTTATTTAAACCTGCCTACCTTAAATTCGGTCCATTGTTCTTGAACTGAAAGAGCATTGGCAGCTACAGCCAACACTCCTAATATAACGAGAACCTTCATGATCTATCTAAATAAAAAATTACAAAATTAATACAACCAAAAAAATTTAAAAATAATGCAGTTATGCAATAATGGTTTTTAGTATGTTGCCATTATTGTAATGTATTTTATTATTAATAATAACCAGAACTATCTTCACGACTAAAAAAATGAACCAATTATTATAATTTATGAGCAGTAAAAAAATGGCTTTACATAAAGTACACCAGCTTAACACTATGAAGTACTTACCTCTACAGTACGTAAAAAAACCAAATTATAAATTTTAAAGCCTAATGCACAGCTTTTATATTATTTTCGAAATACTTCAAAGATTTATTTTTATCATTTTTTATCTCTCTTCATTAAAAATTTATATTCTAATTTATTTGAAATATTCAATTAAATCCTTAAATATCTTAAATGATAAAAGAAATGATGTTAACATACTCATTTTTATAGATTAAATACTTTATATTTACTGATGAAATAATTATGATAAATGAGTGAAAAAAATTCAATCCAATATTATTTTTTATATTAAAAATATATTAATAAATTTTTTAATGTTTTAACAAAAAGATAACATTATTATGTGCTCTATAACAGTGATTTTTAACAGGGGAGCCGCAGACAGTATACAGAGAAACCGCGAAAATCTTTTTACGTTTTTATATCTTTGGAAATAAAACAAAAATTTAATAGTTTTTGTTAGTGATAGATAAGTAAGTAACAGATGTACAATTAATTACGAGTATGTAACCTAATGGTAGGGGTAAGGTTACTGGCTACGAATATTATTTTGAATTTTAGGAAGGCCGCGACTAATAAAAGGTTAAGAACCACTGCTCTATAGGAGCTTTCCGAACAAGTCCAGTATATACAGCGAAAATGGATTGTCACTATTACGAATATGGTTTCACTCAATTATGTTGAGCTATATGAATGTGTAACATTCTATCACAACCAAATTATCCCAATTTTTTTTTATCATAGTTTTGAAAAATACAGTAACCGACCAATCATAACAAGACTAGCATGTATAAGAGCATGCGAATTGTCCTACAACTTTAAATTCACTCTTTCAGTGATTTTACCTATAAATCATTTGGAAATCACCCTATGGATAATTTCACCCGTATGAGTTAATTATGGTATTCAATAAGAGTAATTTTCCCTCTACCCTCAATCATGCCTACAAGAAATTCAGACGGAGACTGGGCAAAAACTAACTATCAAAAAGCAGAGCTGTTTGCTCAATATCTCAAAGTAACCTTCCAACCGAATGAACCTTCAGAACAAATGGATTTGGAAATTCTAGAACAGAAAGAAAATAAAGAAAGAAAAATAGTTACACCAAAGAAAGTATGCCTCGAAATAAAAACAATATTAACGTACGCAAGGCCCCAGGATACGATTTAATTACAGGGGAAATATTAAAAATCTACTCCGAACGGGTAAAGTGAAGTTAACCCACTTGATAAACGCAGCCTTGCGGCTAAAATATGTACCACGTATTTGGAAAACTGCAAAAGTCATTATGATTCCCAAACATTAAAAACCCCCAAACGAAGTTACATCATATAGGCCGATTTCGCTCTTAACAATAATTTCTAAAATATTCAAAAAATTATTCTTAAAAAGATTAACAAACACCAATACTAGAAGAAAAATCACTTATACCAGATCATCAGTTCGGGTTTAGAGCTAAACACTCAACAATCGACCAAGTTTACAGAAAACGAATTTTATAGAAAGAACACTAAAAGAAAAAATTTTTTCTCCGCTATCTTCTTAGATATATCTCAAGCATTCGATAAGGTCTGGTACGAAGGACTGGAATATAAACTCAGGAAATTATTACCTTTACAGTTTTCAGATATACTTGAATCATATATTTCAGACGGAACATTTCGAATGAGGCAAGAAAACATTTACTCAGATCAAGCTAAACGAGGCTAAAACAACCCATATAAAGTTTAAAAATAAAACTTCTATAGGTCATCAAAACAAATTTTTAAATAACATGCAAGTACCACTGGTAAACACGGCTAAATATCTCGGAATGAATTTAGGCGCTAAGTTGCGCTGGAAAAAACACATCAAAGTGAAAAGAAGAAAACTTGAATTCAGATATAGAAACATGTATTGGTTACTTGGGAGGAAATCGCACCTCTCTATCCAAAATAAACTCCTGTTATATACACATATATTAAAACCCATATGGACCTATGGCATACAGTTGTGGGGATGCGCTAAACCTAGCAATATAGCTATAATACAAAGATTTAAAAATAAGGTGCTGCGAGGAATAGTTAATGCACCATGGTATATTAGAAATTGTGATCTACACAGGGATCTAGGAATTCCAACAATAGCTGAGAAAATCAAAAGATATGCCAGGAAGTACGAGACTAGGCTACACAATCACCTCAACATTGAAGTGTTGCAAATTTTGGACAACCGGGATCAACAGAGACGATTAAAAAGAGGGAAGCCATTTGAATTAGTGCTGTAAAGTGCTGTAAAGTTTATTTTGGTCTAAATCACCCGCCCTTAGCCAATGTCCCAATAGTTATGAATCACCCTGTATAACACCTACTTTGGACAACCTCAGGTAAAATGTAGATGCATTGTGTTATTTTAAAATATAATTCTTTTTAGTCCCATTAATTAATATCGTGGAAAACAACTAAAGAACTGCTCTAAAAAACCATTTTTGAAATGAAGACCTACGTCTGTTTTTTTTAACCAAATTACCGTAATTATTTTTAAAATAAATAAGTTATTAAATGCTATGAAAGTGTTAACAGAATGATATGTATTAATAATTAATGCTCACTATCTGTTGATAAAAATGATTTGACTTTATTCAATGACGTTATTCAGGGTTTTTTACAAAACACTTTAATGATATTAAATTTAATCTTATTTTGGATCAATCATCATAAACCTACTTAATTTTAACTTTTTTTTTGTTTGTTTTTTTTCAAATGTCCTTTTAATATTTATGAAAGTAATACAATTAACTTTTTATTATTCTGCTGCGGAAAAAAATTATAGTTTTTTCTACTGATTTATGTATTACTCTATTGTTTACATTTTGCTGACTTCGAAGTTGTCAATCGCTTTGAGGATCTAGGATCACACAGGTACACAACACTTTGCTCAGCTGCTCATTTTCACTTTTAACAAATTATTAGTCACTATTACACAACTATAATCTTTACACAAATGCACGCTTCTAGGTAAATAAACACAAAGCAATCACATTTGCTGGTCACGTGGTATTGATGCTAGTTTATTCCGCCAGATGGCGTATTGCTTAGCAATAAAACTCAATTGTGATGAACACCGGCGAATGTGAGCACGAAATCCGAAGGCACCTAATGATAGCGAGAAACTGTACAGCGAAACTGACCCGCATCTGGAGCGATACCGCAATAAACACAAGAACCAAGGTTAGGCTGGTCCAATCACTCATTTTTTTTATCGCGACATATGCAGCAAAGACTTGGACAATAAAAATAGCAGATCGACGAAAAATTGATTCATTGGAAATGTGATGCTATAGACGGCTTCTTCGAATACCATGGACTGCTTGCCGCACCAATGAATCGATTCTAAGACAAGTGGACATACAAACAAGATTGTCGACCAAGGTAGGAAGACCTGGAAGTAGCTCGTTCAAAGAGTCGTGACATGATGTCACTACACTCTTACTAGGGTTAGATCAGGAGAGAGATTTTTTACAAAATTATTTCTATATTGTTACAAATCCGGTCCTGTCAGCAACCGAGAAATCGACCGCACCGAGGGTCCGTATTCGACCGCTCACTTTGTTAGCCGCCGAAGGGGTCCGACAAGGTCGAGCAACCGCTGGAACCGCGTCGAATAATGGAGAAACAGGTAGAATGATCTGGAACTGTGAAATCGATAAATAAAAGGGAAAGCAATCACAACAAGAGGCAGTATCAGCTTATGTGTTCATGAATTAATAAATGTTAATAGTTATATAGAGTTGTAAAAGTTGTATAGCTAAGTGAATAATAAAAGTAGAATTTATTGTATTAAAATAAACATTGTTTTGTTATTGGATCGAGAGTTTTAATCGCCGAACCCAAGATAGAACTAAAAATATTAAAAAATATTTCAGCTCTATTTTATTATTTTAAAAGATCTATTAAAAGTACTTTATAAAATAAATTTAAATTATTAACACCGTTGGAGATAACATTTGTTTTAGAAAAATATTCATGCAAAACTAAAGCAACAAAACTGAATACACTGATACACTCGTATATGAGTAGGACTAGCTGCATTTTTCTAAAAACTTTTTAAAATGATATTAATGTTTCCGATCAAAAAAAAGCTGTTTTTAATAAATAACTAAATTATCTTATTTGTTTTGGAATAAGTATTTCATTAAAACCTATAAAAGAATTTTGTAGATTCGTATCAGCAGCCAATATTACTTTTTGATTAAATACTTGAACTGATTTTAAAATTTATCTCAGTTTAGTACATTGCCAATGTACTTTGTTTGATTTTTTAACACTTTCAAAATGTACTTAAAATTAAATAAAAAAAACATGTACAGGATGAGCAAAACTTAATTTAAAATCTGGCTGATAACACATTTTTACAAAAAAAGAAATTTTGTGTCCGGATAAATTTCTTAGTATTTTTTTACTTGTCGGCTACTTATACATTAAATTAATAAACATCCCCTTTTTAAGTTTGGTTTTAACAAAGATAATATAGATTTATTAGTTTTTAAGGTCTTCCCAAACTTATGCGTTTCTAAGAAGCTCCGTGAACAAATTCAAAACTAAAATAAAATATTATTTGTTAAAATAATAAAAATGACGTGTGCAGCAAGATATTGTGGACTTACTTAAGAAAAATAAGAGACTGTATCTAGGTTTTAGTAGCAAATACTAACAATTATAAAATTATTGTTATTTTTTATAAATCACATTATTAATAAAATAATATATATTCGTTTAATTTTGCAGCAATAATTTAAAATTAAAAAAATATTTGCTTTAAAGTATCATATTTGTCGTTTACATATTAAGATTTAACAATAGGATTGGGTCTGACAAAGCCTTTGTGCATCTCGACCTTAAGATCTTTTGTGCCAGCCCTTATCTTAATTATTGTGTTACTCCATGTCGAATAACGATATGCTCTTATTTGTGATAATGTTTCACATTCTACTAAAAGATATTGTACAGATTTTTTGTCCTTACTATAGAATCTGCAGCTGTTAATTATTTTCAAGCTGTATAAAATATTTGTTGGACTAATTATAAAGTACTCATGTAATGTTTAAAACCCGTATTTTATCGATAATATTGAGCTAGAAACTGGTGGTTCTACCACCGCTGTGAATGAACAAGAATTCCATGATGCTACTAAATGTGGCATGTGTGGAAAATCTTTTACAGAATGCGATGTGAAGGTTAGGGATCATTGTCATTTCACGGGAATAAAAACATAATTAGCAGCACACTCTATATGCAATTTAAATTCCAATTATATGTCATAATATGAGCGGTTATGATTGTCCCATGTTCATTAAAACATTATACAGTGTGGAACAGCCAAATGAAATAAATTCGGTAACGAATAAATGAGAGCGTGTTGGAAAAAACGCTTGGACACGTCGATTTGTATTTTTAGATGCGAATTTTTTTCAAAAAAAAAATAATTCTATAGGGTGTGTCACGTGACAGTGGCCGATACCAACTTTCTTATTTTAAATACAACCCCCTGTATATTATTTATTTTTTGGATTCTTTAGAAAATTCTAGACATAATTCATGTACAATGTCCCATACCTATCTTCAACTGTTCCGGAAATATTAAGTGTTTTCAGATGTATTACAAAAATTAACATTAAAAAGAGAAAATTATTTTATTTCAGAAATTCGCTACATTACACTCAATACTTATTTCCCATTTAGCTCTTAATATTGAGAAAATAAGCAAAAACCATTAATGCGTTCCTTTTTACTGTTATGAAATAAAAAAATACAAAAACAGTTTTGTTTATTTTCGTATAAAACTCATAGCCTTAGCAACTTGTTGTCTGTCTGCATGACAGTAGTGATCAGTGTCAGTGCTATTGTTGTTTGATTTGTACGTAATAATATTAGAAAGATGGTTTATTTAACAAAAATGCACAAAATAACCATTCTACAAATGATTGATTATGGAGATAACACATGTACACAAATGAAAGTTTCTCGCTTATTTCACGAAAAATTTCTAACTTTGCCGCCTATATCCCAAGGAACAATTAGAAAAATAGAAAAACAGTTTCGCGAGCTTGGTCATGTAAGACAGACAAAAATAGTAGTTGCCAATGAACTAAGCGATGATGCGAAATTGGATGTTATACTTGAGTTTCAAGAAAACCCACATAATTCTGGTCGAAAAGCAGCCTCACTGTTTAACATTAGCCACACATCAGTTTTTAAAGGCAGTAAATTAAGAATAAATATAATCTTTTAAAACAATTTCAAATTTTCTTGTGTATCTTTGGTTTATTTTCTTTTTTCTGCCTTCATTTTAGCGTTCGAAACTTTAACTTCTACACTATCTAGACTTTTTTTGTAATTTTTAATTATTTAGAAAACAAACAGTCCTTTTAACTGCCTTTTTATGTTTTAATTCTAATATTTGTAAACGTTACTATTAAATAATACTAAGGTTAATAAATTATAATAGTGGTAACATTTTTATTTGTAAATACACAATCAATGAGGTTTTGGCCACTGTCACATGACACACCCTATATAAATATTTTTTTTGGAAAAAAATGCGCATCTAAAAATACATATCGACGTGTCCAAGCGTTTTTCCCAACACGCTCTCATTCATTTGTTATCGAATTTATTCCATTTGGCTGTTCCACACTGTATAATGAGAATGCCAATTTAAGCGATGATCAATGTAAAGAGATGTTGAAACATTTTCCTGAAATCGAAAAATTCAAATTGATGAGACAAAAATGTATTTTTGCTTATAATTTTGTTGACAACGTTGACAAATTAAATGTTTAACATTTACCATCTAAGGAGCTATTTTATAACAACTTGAATGAGCAACATGTATCTGATAAAGATTACATGAGAGCTAAACTTGTTTGGCATCTTTTCGATTGCACAAGTTTAGGAGATTATTAAGACTTATATTTAAAGTCAGATGTATTACTGCTTTGTGATATATTCGAAAATTTCAGAAAAATATACTTAAATACCTATAAATTAGATCCAGCCCAGTATTACACAACACCGGGATTATCCTGGGATGCAATGTTGCTCAATGTAGTGATAGAAAAAAAGTTGCAAATAATGAGTTTTTACCCGATTTTGACCCCAATAAAGCATCATCTTTTATTACATATTTGGATGCAACAAACCTGTATGGACGTAGTATGTCACAGGCATTACCCACAGGTGGCTTTACATGGCTAACTAGTGAGGAAATAATTAATTTAGATGTGATGTCTGTGGCTGACAATAGTCCAGATGGTTATGTTTTTAAAGTTGACGATCATTATCCTCAAGAATTGCATGATAAACATTCAGATCTTTCTTTTCTGATAGAAAGTATAATTCCACCAAATTCTAAGAGTAAAATTCCAAAACTGATTCCAAATTTGAATGACAAGCGAAAGTATGTAGTACACTATAAAAATTTAAAACAGGCCATTGAGAATGGTTTAATCGTAATGTGCACTTATAGAGTATTAAAATTCAAGCAGTCACGTTGGATAAAGCCTTACATTGATCTCAATACTGAAATGCGTAATATGGCAAACAATAAATCTGCAAAAGATTTCTATAAATTAATGAACAATGCAGTGTATGGAAAGTGTTGAAAAGGTTGACAATAGAGTAAATGTTAGACTTGTCACACATTGTGCCAATGCTAAACAAAGACCTGGCGTTGGTACACATATTGCTCGCCCCAACTTTAAAAATTGTACGATTTTTGCAGAAGAGTTTGTTGCCATTGAAATGAGTAGAGTGAAAGTACATTACGATAAACCATTGTACTTGGGCTTTAGCATTCTCGAGTTATCCAAGACTGTCATGTATGATTTTTACTATGGTTGCATCAAGAGAGAATTTGGTGTTAATGCTTCACTTTTATATACAGACGCAGATTCTCCAATAATAAAAGTAAATACAGATAATTTTTATGATTTTATTAGAAACAATATAGACAAATTTAATACATCCAATTACAGTCAAAACAATAAATTCAATATTCCAGTCACACATTCAGTTTTGGGTAATTTTAAGGATGAGTTTCCTAATGATCCAATAATAAGTTTCTATGATACATGTGCTAAAGCTTACTATGTACAATCGCTTGACACTGAAGTGAAAAAAACTAAAGGTGTAAAAAGATCTGTGATAAAGAACCAATTGACACTTGACGATTACAAAAAAAATGTTAAGTATGGTGGGAAAATATTTAGGAAGATAAATTCATTTAGAAGTATCTCACATGACATATTCACAAAAATGAAAAATAAAATTGCTTTAACATTTGATGACGATAAACGCTTTATAATACCCAATACAACTTGCACGCTTCCTTGGGGTCATAAGATATTGAGTTTTATCAAAATGACCCCAATAAAAATATGAAAATTTGTAATAATATAATTGATTCATTTTCCTAAATTTTACAATCTAACTCTGAGAGTAGTAGTTTGGATTATTTATTAACTTTATTGAATGCGGAATTGAATAAACTTCATTCTTCATTGCTTTTCTCAAAGATGTAATCGCAGAAACAAAGCAAATGATCCTCGCAGCTATGCAAGCTTCAGTAGCAGAAGCAATCAAAGAAATATCGCGGGGAGGACAGCTATCAAAAATATGATAATTTAGCAAAACTGATTAGTGACTTGGAAAAAAATGTACCCAAAATGGTGCTAGATATTATCCATATTCATAGTTGAATACTAAAAGAAATTTGTTATAAAAAAAATGTATGAGAAAATAATGTAACACACAGGTGTTGTAAAAAGTGTTGTGTGTGTGTGTTTTTTTTTATTAATGAGGGGAGAAATGCTTTATGCACCATAAGAGATACAAGCAACAGTACTTCCCGTGTGTCGGACTGAATGAACTTACCGACTAAAACCCCTAACCTTACGCCAGTAGCCTTTTAATACCCCCGCGGGACGGCAGCAAAGCTTTACTTCGCAGGGGTGGCCTAGCCGAAGCTTTCTATCTTTCTCTCTTCCTAGAGAACAGTAGTGTTGCTACTACTATTTCTTCTAACTTGCTCTTTGCGTCGTAACTCCTTCAGTATCTTGGTTGCAAAGACGCTAACGGCTTCCCATTTCTCATGCGATGCTAGCACGTATTCTACTAAGTTTTCCGTCGTTACTACTGCCTCTAATCTCTTTTGTCGCTCCTGCATATAAGTTGGGCACTGAAAGAACACGTGTTCTGCATCTTCTTTAAGTTTGCACCCTTCTAAACACTCGGGTAGGTATCATGTCCAAAGCGATAAAGGTACAAACGGTAGCATCCATGTCCGGACAGCATCTGTGTCAGGTAGTAATTTACTTCACCATGTTTCCGATTGATCCAACTATCCACCCGTGGGATAAGGCGATATGTCCATCCGTATTCCGTTGATTCATCCCACTCAGCCTGCCATTGCAAAAGGCTTTGAAACCTCGCCTCTCTTCTTTGATTCGCTCGGGATTCTATAGGTGTGCTTCTTTGTTGATATAGGCTTCTTTTCTCTTCCGAAAGGATATGGATAGGTATCATTGCATCTATAACACATATTGCATCTTCTGACACCGTACAAAATGCACTGGAGACTCTCAAAGCGCTAAGTCGATAGGTTGCTGCTACCTTCCTGCGGTATTCTTGGACTTTTAATGCATCTCCCCAAATGCCAATCGCATAACTTAGCACAGAAGTTACTACTGATGCCAGCAGTTTTTTCCGGTCTTGACGCGGTCCTTCAATATTTGGCATTAGCCTGGACAACGCCCATGCCAAATTCGCATCCTTCTTAGTTATGTGTTTCACCTGTTGCTGGAAATTCAACCTGGCATCTATCATTACTCCTAGGTATCTGATGTAGGGCTGGGATGTAATGGTATGGTCACCAAGTTCAAGGTCGATTGTCTCTAATTTCTTCCTACTGGTGATGAGAACCGCTTCGGTTTTCTGTTCCGCCAGTTGATCTCATCCATTGTTGTACTCTAGCGTATAACTCCCCAAAACGTATTTGTAGTTCTTCTTTATGCTTTGCAGCTATGGTGACTCCAGCATTGTCTGCGAAGGCCACTATCTCTGCTTCCTGCGACAGTTGAAGTTTTAAAAGTCCATCGTACATACTGTTCCACAAGAGTGGTCCCAGCAATGAACCTTAGAGAACTCCCCCTGTCACCTTATACTCGTGGGGGCCTTTGTCTGTATTGTACCTAAGTGATCTGCAGCTGAGGTAGCTGTTCACCATTCTTTTCAGGTACGACGGAACTTTGAGTCTGTCTGGTGCCAGGCAAATGCTATCCCATCTAGCTGAATTGAACGCGTTCTTAATGTCATATATATATATATATATATATATATATATATATATATATATATATATATATATATATATATATATATATATATATATATTTAATGTAGTAATAATTTAAATAAATATTTTTTCCTCTCAATGTTTAACATATTTTTATTCTAAAATAATTTAAAAAAAACCTTTTGTTTTAAATTTTCGAAATGCTTCCTGCTCATCTTAATATTTAATTGTTATCCTAATGCAACTACTGCATTATTGAACTTCCTATTCTTTAATATTGTTGTTTTTTAAATAACAGTTTGTTTCTTTTGTAACGTAAGTTCTTATAAAAGTTCCACTTTAGTTAGGAAATTAAATTCGATATGAAACAATGGAAGTTTTGAACTGAAATAATTTTATTTTCACTTCGTGTCAACTGCTTTTTATATTACTCATTTTAAAACATTTTTGCTCTTATTAAATTTAAAATCAATAATTTTAAGTGCATTATTTTAACTGTCTAATAAAGCAGCATCATTAATAAAATTTTATCGGAAAAACTACAAATCTTTGATGAAGCTACAAATATAATGGAAAAGTAAAAAATTTATAAATTTAATATTTGATTTGGGAAAATGGTGCATAAAAGATATATCTTCGATATTGAGATAAAATCAAGGAATGTTTCGCTTTTACAATTTTCGACCAACCCACGGTTCTATATTAATACGTTCCAGAGGCGTTCTTTAAAATAACATGGAATTAATAACACTGGACATTTTTTAACGTAAGTCCTACGATTATTTATAAAAAAGTACGTACCATTCTATAAGAAATTCACAGCTTTATTTATTATAACTGTACCATTGTCAATCTGAAAGTAATTACCGAGGCAGCTGTCTGGATACTCCGCAACGAAAAAAATTTCAGCGAGATATCCATTCTTTGCGGTAGCCATACTGCTATCAAATCACTAAACTCAGTCTACTTGACCTCTAGGGCAGCACTGCAATGCCGAGCTACGCTGAATGAGCTAGCAACTAAGTTTAGAGTTCACATTGTCTGGGTACCTGGACACAGGAACATACCATTCAACTGTGTACGGCGGACGAGCTAGCAAAAGAGGGCACCACTCTCCCAGCTGTATCTGTCTCATCTCAGCAAGGAGTACCGATTGCAAATTGCCGGCTCCTCCTGCACAGCAAAGTAGTTCAAAAAGCCAACTTGAGGTGGCAAAATGAACCCACCTGAACATCATCGAAACAACACGACTTCCGTAGAAGCTGCCACAATGAGGAAGAGGAGGAAAAAATGGTACATCTTCTCTGCCACTGCCCTGCCCTAGGCAAAAAACGGTTTTCTATACTAGGGCCACCGAACTTTGATGACTTATCTGATCTCAGCTCAGTTAGCATCAAGGACCTCACACTTTTTATCAAAAGTTCCAACTGGTTTCCACGGTAGAGGGAAAAGGCACTGCCGTCCATCACGGTTTCACAACGGGCCAAAAGGCCTAAGTGGGTTCCCTTCGAACCACCATTTTAACCTAACCTATTATCAGTCATACAGGGCTTCTTACGATGAGCGTTAATTAGACGTCATATTTAATATTTTTATTTGCCTTATACAGGGTGGTTAGAAAATGCAGATACTTTTTTCACCTGAAAAAATGAGTGAAAGTTAAGTTTTTCAAATGGAACGCACTGTATAATTACATATTTTTGAGCTCCACATACAATTTTAGATTGACTTTGTTCAGATAATCATATTTCGAAAATCATATTATATTCAGGCTGTTCTATTCAAAAAACCTTATAGTAGAAGCGGCAACTCTGCATCGTTTAAAATATTTTAGGCTTATAGATCATATTAATTTATGCATACCATTAAATTTTCAGATTGATCCGTTGTCTGGTTTGTATATATATTATTATTATCACATGCATTTACCACGTAAATAAATAATTAGTTACAGGTAATTTAATCAAATACATATAAATGAAATAATACATGGTTTCCCAATCCCGGACCTTAAATAGATTAGGTTATGCACAAAAGATCTGATAGGTCAAGGTGTTTAAAAGTATACATAGCCTTTACGACCGCCCCTACAATCTACAGGGCGTCCCAGAGATATTTAAATGGAACAAAAACTGCTCTGCTATTAAACCCTGTATATTTTTTAATAGTTTTGGATGAAATCGACTATTCAACAAATTCTTTAAAATCAAAAGAACGCCAGTTTATTTTTTATTTTTGCCAAACTAATCAAAAAAGCCATAAAGGAATAATAAAAATAACATGATGAAAACAAGGGGTTGTCACTAAGAGGTGAATATTTAAGAGATGGTTTTTTCTACGCCATATCAAAGTGTATTATAAGAAATGGAATAAAACAGTTTTTGTTTAGGAGATATAGCCTGGATGAATTAGTCTGGGACACCTTGTATATTATGACACTAGTGCATAATCGGGCCTTTAAGGGATGAGCAACTAGTTTTAGGAATTACGATGCGATATTTTTTAGTATAAAAATGCATCATAACTTTATCGCAATAATTTCGTTAAATTTTATCGAAAAGATAGGTTCATGTCATTCGACCCTTTATTTAATTATTAAACGTCATCGTTGCTATGTACGCGTATTAAAAATGTCGACGGAAATTGAAAAATTAGCTGCTGAAGCCGAGTTGAGTTTAATTCCTATAAAATCCAGGCATTTAAATTACAAATAATATGAAAAAATGTTATTATGGATGGAGCGGAAGCAAACTCAAAATATCGACGAATCGGTAATGTTGGATAAGTTCAGAACTAATATATCTTCATTACTATTCATTCAAATTAAAATAACTTTTTCGTTTTGTTATTGCACCTCTTATCTTAATTTTGTCCATTTTTATAAAATCACGCACACCACAATGAAAAAAAATTAATTTTAACATACAGGAACTGATGCGTTAATGCTAATTGGCACACACCAATGTCATACGATAAGCTTTTGCCTGACATTTCATTTTTATCTTATAAAATGTTTGATTTTATCTTAAAAAAATAAAGTTGTCTTATTTTTAATGTGTAACATCTTTTCTCTCGCTTGCTCACAATTTGTGGGAGTGATTTTGTAAAATGTGTAATAGTAACAGGAACTTGCGAAAGCGCGCCTTATTTGATTTGACGAATGAGAGCGCGCTTAGAGTTGGCCGTCAGATAGACGTCAAACAATTTTCCGAGAGTGTTGTGTATAAAGTTTGCGGTTATATGCGTAAACTATATAAATAAATATTTTCTATTGATAATAAGTCTCAATAAAGTACATCATTGATAAAAAAATTTAAATAAAATATTTCAGTATTTAGGTTTTAGGTTAATTTCTGTCACTGTCAGTGTCAATTAAATAAAATACAATTTTTATTAAAAAGAATTTTTGTTTGTTATGAAAAATCATTTTAAATTATTCCTGACCCAATTTGTTCAGAATATAATTTTAAAATTGTTTATTACTAAGGTGAGATGTTAAATGTTACACATCATATGCGACTACTGTAAAGCTCGCTCGTTTTTTTTTACTGGTACGAAGTTACTACTCCTAAAATTGAGTTCTTTTTGTTGGTTACAGAAAAATCAACATTTGTTTTTTATTTAATAAATTATTGCACTAAAAATGTTTTTTGAATTTTTCAAATTTAAAAATAAATTTTATTGACTAATTTGATTTATCATATATGTTTCACTACATAGGTATTAGAACCATCATACCCACTAATTATAAATCCTTTTAGTAAAACATACAAAAACGGAAAAAATAATTTAAAAATCACAAACCTACACGTCTTTTTCCACACTAAATGTGAGCCGACATCAACATTGAGCCCAGGTCAATTTTAAACCATGCAGGGGCACTTGAGCACACAGACTTGGAGCATTTTTAGAAAGTAAAAAAAAGTGAAGGAAAACAACAGCATGCATTTTTATTTGGTGACTTTATTGGTTATTATGGTTAGCTTTATATAAATTAAATATAATTAAACTGATTACCATTTTGAGAATTATACATTGGAATATTTTAAGATTTAATAAATATTTTGCTGTTTAAAAAAACTATTTATAAATCTCATTTGGTTTTCGATTTTCATTTAAATTAAATTTTTTTAACTGCAATTCCTAGCAAAATTGCAAAAAAAATGAGCTTCTATTTTTTCTTTACAAACAAAAACCTCGCCGTTTTGAGGCCGTTATCGAGTCGGTGGTCCTGGGCTTGTGCCCCATGTGTCTTCCCTTAAGAAATAAAAGGAGTTGGTTAAACACAAAGTTTTATTCCGGTATCATGTGAAAGCAGACTTATCCCAAATATTGATTTTCTACCTAGCTTGGTAAAAAGAGCTTCAGCTGGAGAAGGCACCTTAATAGTATATTGTGTAAAGTGTTGATTGCCACGATAAAAAGCAATCGAAGGGACAATTGACAACACCGTGCGAGTTTCGGTTACTATTTTTTATTACTTTTTTTTTTAATGAAAATAGTCACAAAAAGGGTAGACCTATCGTGTGGGCCGTAAACGGCCCGCACTGCGACTATTAGAAGGGGAAGGGATTATAGAAAAGAAATGATTGTGAACCCGCTTTTTAAAATGTCTCAGGTCATAGTTCTCTGGAAAAACTGATTTTGGAAGCTTGTTCCATTCCGTAGCAGCCCTGTAAAAGAAGGATTCTTGATGAAAATTGGTCCTTGTAGTATCAATCTTGAGAGTAAATGGGTGAGACTGATCAGCGTGCCGAGTTCTTCGGACGAATGTGGCCAATGGTGGTATAAGAGTTTTTATTTCTCTGGAGCATCTGCCATGGAAATATCTGTAAAGTAAGCCCAAGAGCCATTGGCGCAGTTTGGTTGGGAGACCATGTGCAGATAGACATAATGTCTGGTGTCAAACGCGGTTAAAGGCTTTAGACATATCCAAGGCTATTGCACGGGATTCACCAAACTTCTCAATAGTGTTTGTACTATTGCGTAGATACGTATTCTTTAAGGTATGGTGCCCTGAAAAACAATAATTTTGAAAATTAAACAAAATCAATAGAAATTAATTAAATCGTTTGCTTTTTAAATTATCTTTGGTAGTGTGGATTAATCATCAGAACTATCATCAGTCTCCGGTATTACCATAGATTGTATTTACATTTTTAAACGTCACATTTTTAATATTGATAGTTTAATTGTGTTTTTTTTTGTCATTTATTTTGCATGTTTTTTACTTAAATAAAAAGGTTTTTATTGTCAATTTGCGTGCAAAATCATAATTTACAATACGCCTGAGGCATATGGTAATAATTGAGTAGTCAAAAAGCTATTATCGCCCGAAAAACGGGCTCTAAAATAGTACTTTTCCCGCATGAGTAATAAAATATATTTTGGTGTAGTTCTTGACATTTTGTAACTAATAAACCCTATAAAATGTGGTGAACACAATTAAAAATTAATTAAATTGTGGGCTAGCTTATATTTAGACCGCACACTGTAGCCCATATTTAGACCAAACGCTATGAGATTTTCTAATAACATAAAAATACTTCAATATAAGGTAAACCTCAAAAATTATCAAAAAAATACTGTTTATACATTCATTAGTTACTTTTAAATATTAAAAAAGGGTTTAAATATTCTTAAATTAAAGTAGGCAACAAAATTAACGCTAGCATTTATCTAGCGTAATTGTCAGCTAACTTAATGATAAAGTTACAGTGGACCACTCACTACACATCTACTAAAACTACTAACGTTTAATCTCAATAGGGCCATCTATTAGTCGTTTTAGATCAAACAAAAGATGGCTGTTATGCTTAAAAAGGATAAAAAGTTTTTGCAATATTTTCATTACAACTCTTTAATTAGCAAACTTGCATAGCAAAAAAGGAAAAGTACGCTAATTACAGAATTAGTTACCAAGTTGGTTCCTTTAGTGGGAAACTAAAGAACAATTTCTAGTTGATTCCTTTGTTAGCGTTTGGTATTTTTTTAAAAATTGTTAAAATTAAAAAATTTGCAATATCTACTTCATAAATGTATAAAATAATTAATAATCAAATAGAACTAACAAATAAATTAACATTTTGAACACTTTTAACACAAGAAAAAGCATTTTTTTAAATTTTATCAATTAAAAGTAATTATATATTTAACTGTCTAAATTAACATGTGATTACATGACAGATAGATGACAAAAATAAAAATAAAAAGGGTGCGTTTAGGATGCAAAATTGGAAGTCCTTTTTAAATAAGTTTAGAAAAATTATAATTTAAAATTTATGTTTTCATAGTATGTAAAAGAAATTTTTTTTAACAGATCTTGGAAACGGTGTTCCGGGAGATGTTTGTTGAATATTGAAAAGAAGTAGACGTGTTTTAAAATATTAAAAATAAATAAGTATTATAAGAAGTGTATTTTTTTATAAGAATAAAAGTATTACGAGAAAAGAGATAAGAGTTTGAAGTGCACTGAAAAAAAAATCAGGATTCTCTGAGGTGTACCCAGCATCTAAGTGAGTGACCATTTAAAAGGTTGAACATTTTTATTAATAACTTATTTGTGTGAATTATAAATTTTATATATTTTTGGTTAAATTTTAAATTAACGGTCGTAAAAATTATAATTTTATTTTTTTAAACATATAAAAAAAAAGTTGACAGAAAATTTGGGGCTCAATTGTAACCTAAGCTGAGATTGGAAAGATCGTCTCTGCCGGACTTGGCAAAATTTTTGATAAGTATTTCACACATATTATATGATTATATACAGGGTGGTCCGTTAATAATGGGACACAGAGAAATTCTTTGTAAAAATATATTGCGATATAACAATTTACTTTAGTCCAATTCTTAATATTAAACAAGATATATTTATATATATATATATATATATATATATATATATTTATAATTTTAACAAGTAAGTAAACAGAGCTTTTTTGTGATGAAAAATCAAAATCTTTAATCAGTTTCAACCTAGCACACAGAGGGCGCTACATACGCTTTATTGAGTAACTTAAAATGTATTTACTTTTTTTATGCCACAGTTTTTAGAAAACCAAATCATTAAAATTGAATTTTCAATCATTTCTACGTAGAAAAGGTACAATTGTTTTATCTCGTTTTCGAGAGAATAGTGGTTAAAATACCTATTCGAAAAAATAATTTATTGAAATTAATTTTTTACTTTGACCTAACAACCTAGCAGATGCAGGTAGCCCTAATAATTTAATGAAAGATTGATATAATATATCGTTAATTTATGCGAAATTTGTCATAAAATTATGAGGTATTTGTCAATGTCCGAGGGATATTAGGCGGAAATTTTTTTGACAAAAATACAATAATAATAATATTTAAATTCGGTCCCGTCTTTCTCAAATTGACCGCCTAATCTTTTAGTATCAACGCCAATTTTACTAAGCTTCTATGTTCATTTAATTCATATTCTCGTTCGCAGCAAAGTTCCATAAATATTTTCCAAATATATTTGTAAAGTAGGTTGTTTTTCTGGGAACTTTTTCTTTGCTTAGCTCATTTAATAAACTTTTAACATTTGCATTGCCAAAACGTAATATTTTATAATTTTGAAATTATCAGTGTAATGTTGACACGATTGGGTGAAATTATTTCATGTGACAAAAAATGACAAAATTTGAATGGTTGTTCAAACTGTCGAAAAGTTTTCAAGGTAATTTCGTACTGCTCGAGTATAATGGGGTAAAACACCATCCTGCATAAACCACATGGGGTATCTCACGATAAATGGCAAATCATCTAACATGTCCATGAATACAGTTTGGAGAAAATTAAGATAGGAAACACCCTTTAAGTTATTTGGTAACTCATATGGTAGGTTAGGTAAGGTATCATGTGAGTGGGGCGTGGTCGCCCCTCCACTGCGACCCTTAGTAGGTCTATTGTGGCTCACCCCTAGAGGTCACAGTTCACCGCACAATCCAGCCTTTCTCACGAAGTTCATGGTTGTATAGGGTGAGATTTTTTTAAAATCCGTAGGTTCTAGGTTGGTGTATCCAAATATGTTGAACCTTATTCTTCCCAGACCGGGGCATGAACATAGTATACGTTCAGCAGTTTCATCTTCCACGCAGCAAAACTGACAGTCCGTTTGTTAATTTAGACCTATCCTTTCGAGGTGGTATCTCAGACGACAATGTCCTGTAAGCAGTCCTGTTAGAATACGCAGGTCATTTCTGCTGTTGGTCAACTCTCTTGCACACAATTCAACAGCGAATACTTCAGCCTGAAAGATTGTAGCATACCTGCCAAGTCTGGTAGATATTTCAATCTTTGGTTTCCTGCTGAAAACACCGGCCCCAACTCCATCTGGGGTTTTCGAGCCATCTGTGTACAATACGTATTTAGTCTCTGGGAAGAGGATTTGTCCCCTCACCCATACGTCTCTCTTCGGAAAGAGGACTTTGAACGACTTTTCTACGTGTACTTTTGTGGCTAGCAAGTCAGGAACCATCCCGAGAATTTGGTGGTTTTTTGTTTCACTCAGTATCCCGAAGTGATCCCCGAGTTGCTCTCCATTGATTTGCTTTTTCAAAGACAGGAATCTGTAGGAAACTATCCTGGCCTCCCTCTCTAAGAGAATATCTAGGGAAGGGAGATGTAGGAGGTGTTCCATCGCTGCCGCTGGTGTGCTGGACGTAGCTCCAGTTATGGCCAGGCATGCTAGCCGCTGAAGGCCAGCAAGCTTTGCTTTAGCTGTCTGTTGTAACCCTTTGGTCTACCAGACTACTGAACCATACGTGACCATAGATATTATCATTGTTTGATAAATCCAGTAAATCTGTTTGGGGTTCATTCCCCAAGATTTGCCACATACTCTTCTGAGATTCCAGAGAGAAAACCTGGCTTTGTTTATTGTTTTTTCCAAGTGGGCGTTCCAGGTGAGTCTTTTATTCAGAACTACACCCAGGTATTTCACTTCCGCCGCAAATGGAATGCTCTCTCCGTATAGGACAGGCTGCCGAAGCTTATCTAGCTTTTTCCTTTTTGTAAAAGGAATAATCACAGTTTTTCGGCGGTTGACAGACATCTGTTCCCTCTCGCACCATCTGTATACTGTGTTAAGGGCTTCTTGGAGGACGTTTGAGATCGTCGCTTCAAATTTTCCTCTAACTATTATAACCAGATCATCCGCATAGCATTGAACATCTACTTCCTGCATGAAAAGCTCGCTCAGCAGAAAGTCGACTAGAAGTGACCACATTAGGGGGGAAAGTACCCCGCCTTGTGGACACCCCTGAACCTAACCGACTCCCCATGCAGTGATGATATTAAATATCTGTTTTCAATCATGTTTTTGATCCAGTTACAGATTTTACTGTCTATCCCTCTATCCCTAATTGATGTCTAGAGTGACTGTGGTAAGGCGTTATTAAACGCTCCTTCTATATCTAAAAAAGCTGCCAGCGCAATTTCCTTATGTTTAAGGGAATGGCCGATCTTTCCTACTAGATTGTTTAGAGCTAAATCCGTAGATTTGCCTGTTTGGTAGGCATATTGATGGGGGATTGATAAGGGATGTTCCCCAAGATTCCCCTCTCTAATATGTCTATCAATAATTCTTTCCAGAGTTTTCATTAAGAATGAGGTAAGGCTGATCGGCCGGAAGGATTTGGGTAGGGAATGATTCACCGTACCCGTTTTACGTATGTATACAACTCTCGCCGTTGACCAGCCCAGCGGAATATAACTCCACGCCAAACTCGCTCTGAATAGTTTAACCAGAAGAGGTAGTAAAATTTCGCTGCCATTCTGAATGAGGCAGGGAAAACACCATCCTCCCTTGGAAACTTGAACGGGAAGAAATAGTTCACCGCCCATTGTACCGATGTTGGAGTGACCACTTTCGAAACATTTCTCCAGTCCTTCCTTTTGGGTCGTGATGTCGATCCCGTTGAGAGTGGAATTTGCTCCTGGTCCCTCAGAAGTAGACTGCCGGGAAAGTGGGTCTGCAAGAGGGTCTCTAACGTTTGCCTACCAGAGTCCGTAAAAGAGCCACCTGGTCGTTTTATCGATCCAATCTCTTGCGTCGGATCTCTGGCGAGAGCCTTGTGGATTCTTGTGCTGACAGGTAGATCTGATATACTCTGACAGAACTTCCTCCAGGATTCTCTTTTGGCTTTCCTTATTTCTTTATTATAAGTCGTTAGAGCTGTGCGATAGATTTCTTAGCAACCTGTTTCTTTAGCCCGATTGAAGAGACGTCAAACTTCTTTTCTTCTCCTTTAACGGGCAGTTTTTCTTATAGGCCGTTAGAAGGGCGGATGCGATATGCTCATTCGCTGCTTCTATTTCGGCTCTATTTTGTATAGTGCTATTACCATTACCTAGGTGCTGTTGGAGGGATTCACAGTACCCTTTCCAATCTGTGCATTTTGGATCTCGAAATTGCACTATCGGACGTTGTCCTATCCTCATGTCAAATCGTATGTGTCTATGATCTGAGCAGATACCTGCCAGTTAACTATTTTGGTACTCATAAACTGTGTACTGATAGTTATTTCTGGAACTTCTCCGCGAATTTTGTTCACGAAGGTTGGTTCCGAGCCTACGTTGTTCACTGCGAGCCCTTCCCCTATTATATAATTATATAAGTACTTACCTTTTTCATTGATGTCGCTGCAACTCATATGGTAACTCAAATGGTTTCCGATTATACCATACATACATAAAGTCACGCCTTTTTCCCATAGGGGTAGGCAGAGACCACTTCCTTCCACTTGCTACGGTTCTTACACACATCTTTTGCCTCATCTACTTTGATCAGTGCTCTCATATATGCGCGTCGGTTGTTGGTACTCTTGACTTGACCTTTCTTCAAAACAATGTTGATTTAATTGAGATATATTCGCCGAGGTCGACCTCTACCGACTTTTCCATTCACACTCGCCTTATAAATTTGTTTCGTTAATCTTCCTTTATCCATCCTTTCTACGTGTCCAAACCATCTAAGCATTCCTTTATCTATCTTTGTAACCACATTTTCTTTTACACCACAGCGTTTACTTATTTCACTATTCTTTACTTTAGCCAACCGAGTCACTCCGGCTATACTTCTTAGACTACTCATCTCCGCAGCATTAATCCTATTTTCATGCCCAACATTCACTACCATACATAAGTGTAGGAACCAACACACTTCTATGCACCGCCAGACGTGCCTTTTTTGACACTTTCTGGCTATTCATAAAGCTATGCAGTGCCCCATTTATTTGTTTTCCTGCCAACACCCTTCGCTCAATGTCACTGTCATACTTTCCAAGTACACAAATTCATTTACTTTTTCCACTCTTTCTCCCTCAATCGAAACTCCACAGTTTGTCATGCTTTCTTCTCTTTCAAAAACCATTACTTTCGTTTTGCTCACTTTGATTTTTAGGGCATCATGCATAACATTAACCATCGCCTGCAACTCCTCTTCAGATAACGCTAATATGACTTGATCATCGGGGAAAGAAGGCATTTGACGATCAAATCATTCATTTTTAATCCATACGCACTCTCTTTCAGATCTTTTAAACAATTGTCTATGTATAAGTTAAACAGCCATGGCGAAGCCACACATCCCTGTCTCACACCTTTTTCGAAGTTAAACCACACTAAACATTAATTTTGAATTTGTGTTGAAAGTGTCGCTCACTTGTTAAATGTCGATTTTTATAATCCCATACATGAGCGTTTCTAAAATTAAAAACGCCTAGACGAGTGAAAGTCGCCTCATCAGTAAATAATTTTTTTAATGAATAATGGATCATTATTTTTTTTATTTCGAATAAAACAATCAAACTGTAATCTCGCTATTCAACTAACTAATTTAATAACAATGACTTACATAACTGCTATAATAAAAAAAAAACAATTTAACGGTTTGTGGAATTAACAAAAAAAAATATAATTTGAATGTACTACACCATAATAAAAACTCGAAACAGATTTCACGATGTTTTTAGAAATAATTTAAATAAATCGGCTTTAATGTGTGATTTTTGTTCGCAGCGTTTCATTACCTTCACTAATATCTTCATGAAAATTTCTTACGATAAAAAAAATTATATACATACCTCACAAGAAAAGTCAACCAGACAAAGATGCATGGGGCTTTCAGGTAAACATAGTAATCTACTAAAACTATGTAAACAACAAGTTGCCTGGTTCTGGTTCCAACTCTTAACCAGATTGATTGTGTATTTACAAATAAAAATGTTACCACTATTATAATTTATTAACCCTAGTATTATTTAATGGTAACGTTTACAAATACTAAAATTAAAACATAAAACATAAAAAGGCAGTTAAAAGGACTGTTTGTTTTCTAAATAATTAGAAATTACATAAAAAGTCTCGATAGTGTAGGAGTTAAAGTTTCGAACGCTGAAATAAAGAAAAAAGAAAATAAACCAAAGATACACAAGAAAATTTAAAAAAAATTTTAAAAGATTATAATTATTCTTAATTTACTGCCTTTAAAAATTAAGCTGCTGTATGTAACTGACCTAATTTAGTTTAGGGAACCTACGTAGCAATTAAACCTTGTTTTCCAAGCATTGATGCATAAACATTTAATGGTAACGCAACAGAAAACTTTGTTTCTGAAATAAGTCATAATTTCTTTAACGAACTATTTAATTATATTTAAAAAAAGGTTAAAGTCTTTACAACAACTAACATATTACTTTAAAAAACGGATAAATTGACTCTCTGTGTGATAGCAGTTATTGTCATAGGCGTAACTGTCAACCAACCCAAAATGTGATGTAATGTTCTATTAAATTTAAAAAAATCTTTTTATTAACAGCGCCAAACTAAATAATGCATATATTAGGTATACAGTGTGGAACAGCCAAATGGAATAAATTCGATAACGAATAAATGAGAGCGTGTTGCGAAACACGTCGATTTGTATTTTTAGATGCGCATTTTTTTCAAAAAAAAATAATTATACAGGGTGTGTCATGTGACAGTGGCCGATACCAACTTTCTTATTTTAAATACAACCCCCTGTATATTATTTATTTTTTGGATTCTTCAGAAAATTCTAGACATAATTCATGTACAATGTGCCACGTCTTGTACGTTCTCTATAGAGTTCTCTGCCAGCGGTCTCTCTACTGGCAAATTATGCCCGAGCTCAGCCGTAGAGGGTAGAAGAAAAAATATATATAAAAGTGAGCCGCGCCACCGACTTAGACGGTTCAAGCCGGAAACCCCTAGGTCTTATAGGCACTAGCAGAGCTACACAATAAACAACTGAGATTATGGTGAACTAAATAAATGAAATTATAGCTAAAATATATTAGATACTTTACTCCTAAAATAAATCAAAGTACACAGTTCAATAATAAAATTATAACAAATATAGTCAAAATTAACAGCTATGGTAAATTTTTTTCGCTAAAACAAACCAAAAATCCAAAGTTTACGATTCCATAAAATAACCAAAACAAAAGTAAGAGTAACAGACTTTACCAAGTAACCAAAAAAAACGTATACAAGTCAACTCCTCAATAATACTAAATCAATCGTTCACATAAGGCTGCTAATTCACTCATGTTTTTACCACTGTCACGTGACACACCTCATATAATTATTTTTTTTTGAAAAAATGCGCATCTAAAAATACAAATCGACGTGTCAAAGCGTTTTTACCAACACTCTTTGATTTATTCGTTATCGAATTTATTCCATTTGGCTGTTCCACACTGTACGTTATAGTTAACATTTTTATTGTTTACAAATATAATTTTAAACACCAAATTTTAAAATTAATTAAAAATCAAGGCTCCACCACCTTGCGCAAATTACTTATTGGTCTGCTATAATGAAAACTTTTGCTAAACAACTTAGGTCCTTTTATTTTTCAAATTAAACAAATTTGCAATTAAATTTTAATCGTCAGTTTTAAAATTTTATGTAGATCCATATTTTGTATTTTTTTTTTGGTAAAATTATTATATTTTTAGCTCTTTTTTTTGTAAAAAAAAAATGGTCGAAGTGATTAAAATTATTATTTTAAATATCTCTTTTCGGTTTTAAACAGAAAAAAAAATTATGAATTAAAATTTTTAAAGAACAGTAAATTTTCCATACAAATCACCACGTTTAATATTTAATTGAAAATTCGTTCAATTCCGAAAATAGCTTCCAAAAATACTTTCATTAAAAACGTCAATTTTTTAAAAGCTCAACTTGGAAAATAAGCCTTATACAAAAAAAAAGATGAGTTCACGTTTATACCATTTAGAAGTACATTTAGGTCTAATCTAAACAAATTTCAGAACCAAGCATTTTTTTCACAGCCCGCTTCACATGATACGCCCCTACAGTCCAACTGCTATCAATGCAAAATCAGTTAAATATTAATGCATTGAAAATAAAAACAAACTTACTTAAATACTATTTATTTATTATTACCAAAAAATATCACACTTAAATAGATAAATACATGAATAAAATTGTACAGATATTTGGGACTTTTTAAGAAGTTAATGCCCAGTTTGAATATAAATAGTTTATGTACGTTGATAATGTTGATATGAATTATTTTATTAATTTTACGTTACATCAAAATAAACAAATCACATTTTTAACTATAAATAATTCTAAAAACATTTTTTAATTTTAGCTAATTTTTTTATAAATTACATTGTTGTTATTAAGAATCGTTAAATTTTTATCTTTACAGCAATATAATTTAGAAAATAATCGATCCACTCAAAAAATTGATAAAGTTTGCTCGTTAAAAAATTAATTTTAAATTCGATTTGATTAATTTTTTTTCCTATTATAGGTAAATTTATATAAAATCTAATCTTTTAAATTTTAAGAAAATTGGGCATACGTCATTTTATACCAAGTGTGTTTTTTACTCTTAACTTTAAAACCACATGTGAAGTGTCAGAGTTGTTCCACCTTGTAATTTCTGCTATTTATCTCAAATAAGTTTTGAATGTAAGCCTGGTCGATTTGATTCCATTCTTCAATTAGAACGTCACTAAGTTGCTGTAAATTTGCAGCATACCAAACTTGCTCAATTGGGTTTGGGTCTGGGCTTAGAGCAGGTCAATTTAATACTGGGATTTTAATCTCGGCTAAATACTCACGAACAATTTTCGCAACATGCGGTTGGGCATGAAATCATCTCCGATGAACGGTGGAAATGGAACAATATGTGGCTTTAAAACTTCTCTTGTGTACCTATCGGCTGTCATCGCTCCCCTGTTCATTATAACCAAGTCCGTCCGAGCTTCAATACATATGCCACCCCCCACCATTACCGAACCGCCTCCATAACTTACTCTAGGAGAAAAATGGTTTTGGAAAAAACGTTCACCAGTTCTACGGTAAATTCTTTCACGTCCATCCGGTATTCTAAGACAAAACATTGACTCATTCGAGAATAGGATATTGCTCCATCCTTCGTTACTCCAATTTTTATGTTACCAAGCAAATCCAAGTCGTTTAACTTGATGGTGTCTCAATAACTCTAGATCAGTTGCAGGTCTCCTGGATCGCAGGCAGTCGAATATCAAAAAGCCGCCTTCTTATTGTTCTGCCCCTTACTTGAACTTGCCTTGCGTCCTCTAATCTGTTTTTTATTTGCACAGAAGTAATTTTTCTGTCCCGCAAAACATTTAGCGTTATAAAGCGATTATCTCGCTAGATTTTTTTCGACCACAATGATTTCTTTTTGTGAATACACCAAGTTCACGAAATCGTTTTACAGCTCTTTGAATTAATATCTTAAAACTCTCAACACTCTGGCTACATAATACTGTGACCAACCATCCTGAACCAAAAAAATAGCTCTCGCTGCGTCCGTTACAGAAATATACATATTTTAAATTACTATTCGACAAGAAACACGTTTAAAACTTTCATTAACAAGTTTTAGAATTCACAACTGACAGTAATTCCATAGCCCTCTATTAAAAAACAAGTAAAATTCGTAAACTAAACTAAACTAAACTAATGCCGGGGTCCCCCAGGGTTCCATCCTGTCCCCCACCTTATTTCTTTTACACATCAACGACCTCTTGAAAACCACCACGAACTCCATTTACAGTTTCGCAGACGATAGCACACTTTTCTCAACTTTCACATCCTATCGATAATATATAAATAGACTCGGGCAGGAACAGGTTGATTCCATCAATAGAGATCTTAAAGCAATCGTCGAGTGGGAAACCAACAATCTTGTTCAGTTCAACGCCCAAAAAACACAAAGTGCCATGTTTTCCAAAAAAGTGAATTCCTTAAATCATCCCATCACAATGTCCGGAAATACCCTTGAACCAAGTCCCTCCATCTCGATTTTGGGAGTCACGGTGTCCAATAATGTCTTGGCATGACCATGTTGCTAACATCGCAAAGTCGGCAAGCCAGAGGCTAGGTTTTCTGTGGAAAGCCAGAAAGTTTTTTACTCCTGATCAACTGTTGACGACGTACAAGGCTAAAATCCGACCTCTACTGGAGTATTGCTCGCACATTTGGGGTTCAGCACCAAGGCATTCTCTTCGTCTTCTAGATTCCATTCAGAAAAGAGCCATTCGCTTGATAAACAGCTCAACTCTCACAGATACCCTTCACCCTCTAGAACATAGAAGAAGAGTTGCAGACCAGTCATTGCTCTACAGATATTTCCATGGCAGATGCTCCAGAGAAATAAAAAGTCTTGTACCACCATTGGCCACATTCGGCCGAAGAACTCGGCACGCTGATCAGTCTCACCCATTTACTCTCAAGATTGACACTACAAGGACCAATCTTCATCAAGAATTCTTCTTTTATAGGGCTGCTACGGAATGGAATAAGCTTCCAAAATCAGTTTTTCCAGAGAACTATGACCTGCAACTTTTTAAAAAGCGTGTCCACAATCATTTCCTTTCTATAATCCCTTACCCTTCTAATAGTCGCAGTGCGGGCCGTCCGCGGCCCACACGATAGATCTACCCTTTTTGCGACTATTTTCATAAAAAAAAAACTTATTGTTATAACCATAAGAAAAAAGAAAAAATGTAACTTTTTTCTTAAACTATTATTTTTCTTTTACAAAAAGTAAGTTATTGCAATAAATAAAAAAAAATTGTAAAGAAATTATGTGTCAAAACATGTGCTAGATTTCATATAAATTTACTTACAATATGAAAAAAAATTATTAAACAGAATTTAAAATAAATTTATTTATGAGCAAACTTCATCAATTTTTTGAGTGGATCGATTATTTTGCCGGTAAGTGCAGCTGAAAATAAATTTAGCAACAACTTAGAACTTTAAAATGTTAACACTTTTAAATTGATTACTTTAATTCCAAAACCAAATTGTCAGAAGAAATATTTAAATAATTATAATTCACTGTCTAGTACAAGTAAATTTATCTTATTTTGTTAAATATTTTTACACTCGAATTTTGTAAAAGATGAAACAAACAACAAAAAATGTGAAAAAATTAATAATTTTTTTGCAAATACCCACTTTTTTTACAAAAGAATGTATTTGCCAATATTTTTAATTAAATATAATTTAAGTGTTACAAAAAGAAAATTTAAAACTTAATAATGAAAAAGGCTGTAATTTTTAATTAACTGCTAAAAGTAAATATTTTTAAGGCACACAATGTGATATTTATGCGTAAGTAAATAAAACTCATAAAAAAATGAATATTTGTTTGTTCAGGAATGAAAATATATTATTTATAAATGCTTCATGAACCAAAGGATGTTTTAACGCACAATTTTTCATTTATAAATTAATAAATAGGCACATACGCCTCCATTTATTGAGCATATTTTTTTATTTTCAGAATAAAAAACATTGAGCAACGTTTAAAATGTTAGGTGTACAGTTAAATCAATATTACACAGAGCACATCATATCACAATGATGCCATGAACTTGTTACGTTTTTAAGAGTATCTTAATACACTTCCGACTAGAACCGAAAGAATAAGGTTTATTGCACTTTTGAATAAAATAATTTAACGTATTTGTGTTTGAAATGCTTGGTGTAAGCCTTAGAAACCATTTATCCAATGAAAAAGTCCAGAAGTACAAGACGACACGTTATGCTCGTAAATAAGATCATGGCCGTGAATTGGAACTGGGCAGGTCTCAAAAATGGGGTAAACTAAGTGAATACTAAAAAGAGGGCCAGGAAGTACACTAAACATAATACTGACCTAGTGAACAGGTAGCTCGAGGAAATTAAAATGTAAAAGGTACAAAATGCGATAATAGTTGTTACGGGAACTGCGCAGATCTCACTAAAGCTACACCAGCATTTATGGCACACTAGTTTAGAATTTTATACAGATTTATTACAAATTTGCTTCCCAAACCAAAATTTTTTTACAGTTTCCAATTTCCAGGAAAAGGGCGTGGGCCAGCTTTAAACTCAGGTTGTACCAATTTCATAATGTTGGTACCCAAGGGGTTGAACATCCTCAAATTCTCAAGAGGTTAAACACTTTTTTAACATCTCAAATTTTTATTAAGTAAACATTTGTGTCACGACGAAAACTATTTGCGGAATTTTCCAGGGAAAAGTACAAATATTTGTCCAGTTACGATTTTTTAAAACACAACCCTTATAGATGTTCAAATACGGTTCGCATAAATACTATTTGGTTTAACGCATTGACACAAAAGTAGAATACTGAACGGGAGTTGGTTAATAATCCATCAGTTATTCACTTTTATGGATACTGAAATTTTTGAGTGATATGTGTTGATAAATTAGTGAAAGGCATTATTAGATACCCAAAAATGGGACACAAAGGTGTCCTTATTAGATTGTAGGGTGGGTCGTGAAGGCTATGCTGCCTCTCAAGCACTTCGACCTATCAGATCTTTTGTGCATAAATGTGTGTCCTTATTAAGTTTTAGATTTATTTCTGTTTATATACTGGTGTGTGCCATAAAGGCTGGAGTAGCTTTAATGACATACTGGGCAGGTCATGAGTATGAGGTAGATTGTAAGTGAGTAATATAATGGGAAAGCAAAAAATAAAGAGAAATATAAATATAATGAATGACAGTCCAAGGACAGTTTGTTTAATAATAATAATATTTTAATATTGCATGTTTATAACAAATTTAACACACTGGTAAAACTGATATTAATTTAAGATTATTTTTTGATGTTTCTCTAAACCAATAGAAATTTTTAATTTTAGTAATTCATATACGTTTTGGTCAATCAAAACATCATTATAATGGTAATAATCTACTTACATTATTCCAGCGATAGATAAATTTTCAGGAAATTCGTAAAATAGATACCAAACGTTTTAGTGAATCATCAGTCGATGAAATAACTAATATAATCATTAAAATGCATGTAAGAATATCATAATAAGCAGCGCGTCGATTTGGAAACAATTTCAATTATTTTGCGACGATGGGGGCTATAAATTGAAAGAAAATACATCAACAATAAAACTAGACGTTATTTTAAAGGACTATGGGTTCAATATAAAGAAACATAATGGAGAAGACTATAAAGAATCAGTGATCAAGAGAATGTGAAATAAAACCGCAAAATTAATGCAAGATATGTACTACGACAAATTTAATAGAGAATTCGACCCATTCAATGATATCGAATTCAAATCCGCAAGAGATGCTAAAAACACCAAGCGCAAGTATCATTAACTTTCAACACATCAGAACAAAACAATGTTGAAAAACCCTCCACCCAAGGGCACAACATTTATAATAATTGTATTTTTCTTGTTCAAAACTTCAATGCATCCTAATTTAAATAACTCGTTCAGTTTATATTGAGTCAAATGATATAAATTTGTTAAAATAAAAAGTTAAAAATGATTTTTATTGTAACGTCAAAAAATAATCTATGGAATACCAAACGAGAGTTCGATAAATTAGATAATAATTATCCAGTCCTTTTCTCAAACTTGTTGCTATTTGGCAATAGTCACGCCAGCTCTTGTGTCTATCGCCTGGCAACAAGTTTTCTAAAATTTCTCCAATTATTTTTAATTTATTCTTACTCTCTTGTGATATTACTACAGAAAATAACACTGTTGATTTACTTTACGAACGTCGACAACATATACAGACTTGCTTTTTTATTTTTTACACCCATTAATTCCGGTATAATTCAAATTTAATTTGTTTGGTTTCGCACAAAAAATTCGAATTTTAACTTGGCCACAAAACCTCTTGCACTAATTTATATGAGAACAATATTAGGTGTAAAATAATTTTAAAAAAACCAGGCACGGTTTTTTTTTTTAATCGGAATTATAACTAAGTATTATTTTTTTTAACTTTATGCTTAAATGGTTTTACGTTTATTATAAAAAATACCAAACATTATTTTTACATATTAAAAATTAAACGTAACATCAATTCTCACTGGGAATAAACTACTAAAATTGTCTTTAAATTTAAACAAAAAATCATTTTGTTTCAACAAATTATAAACAAAATCAATGTATTCTGGTTAAAGTTGCAAAGTTGTTTTGGGGAACTTTGAGATTTAATTTATTATTCTACTAGTCAATATTTACTTTAGCGGGAGAAGGAAATTCAGTAACAAAAATTACCATTAATGACATCAAGGAAAATCCCACTGGTGACTGATCTGCCAGAGTTTAAATACTCTTTCTTTCCTTTCCTCCCCATAATATTAGGACATTAAATAAAAGAAATATCTATTTCAAAGACTCGTAAAAAATATGATTTTTTGACACAACAATAAGCAAATCAATCGACAATTATTTATAGTTATCAATATTAAAAATATAAATTTGATGTTACAAAGGTAAAAACAACTTCGGATAAAATTTATTTAAAACGTTAGTTTGTCCACGTTTATGCTTCCAATTACTACTGCACATATCTTTCTACTGAAAAATGACATGCACGTTTGCATGTCACGTATCGTAGAGTCCATTTAAGCTGATCACACTAAATAGCTCCATTTGCTAACAGAATAATTAAATGTTCTAATTGTGAGTAAAATTTTAAATTATATTTTTTGCATGAAAGTTATTTAAATTTCTTAACCGCTTATTTTAATTAATTTAAAAGTACTACTTATTACAATCACACAAATTTAAGTTACAAGAGTCCGTGCAACTCTGGAGGATAGATGAGGTTAAAGGATGAGGTCAGCGGTGCTGACCGTTTACTTAGCCTTTCTTTTAAAACTTTTATTTTAATAATTTTACCTCTGCACAAGACTTAATTTTTCTTCTGTTGCCTTTTTTAGTCCACCCAGAAAGTCCGAGCTCTAACACGATGGGTGTTCAATCTTTTCTTCCTTTCCATGATCCTTTCTAAAGAAATTATCTTTTGTGGTTTTACATTTAAAGTCGTTTTCACCGTTCTTGGCGTGTGTACCGGATAATCTACTACGTCGTTTTTTATATCTCTTAGATACATATGTGCGTAATTCACTTGTACGAGTTACGTTTGTCAAATTAAACGAATTGCGAGGCTTTGGAACTCATTGCCTAGGGAGGTGTTCCCCGAGGCATACAACCTCCAGAAATTTAAGAAGAACACCAACTCCTACCTTCTTTTCCTTGGTTCCCACGATGTTCTCTGAACATTACAGGATATCCCTTTTCGTGGGAACCAGAACATATAAAAAAAAAAATATATAATATAAATAAAAGTGATAGCAAATACTTTTACTTATTAATTATTAGTGTTAAAAAAAAGCGTGAAAAAGATCTTATAAAGATTTACTTTGGAAGACCAGCTTTTTGAACTTTAGTACTACCGAGGTATTAGTTTACTCAGCATAGTTGGCAAACTGTATGCAAAAATATTGATCAAAAGAGTAACGAATGAAACTGAGAAGATGATATGGGATGTGCAAGCAGGATTTAGAAGAGGAAGGAGATGTATGGATCAGGTCTTTTCCTTACGAGGTATAGTCGAAAAATTCTTGGCTAGAAGTCAGAAGACTTGGAAAAGGCCTATGACAGAGTGGTGAGGAGTGAATTGTGGTCTATATTGTCTATGTATGGGGTGAGTGGTAGTTTAATACGAGCACTGAAATCACTTTACAAGGATTCCACTGCTTGTGTCAGGATAAACGGAGCTTGCACGGACTGGTTTAACATCGAAAAAGGTGTGAGACTGGGATGTGTGGCTTCGCCATGGCTGTTTAACTTATACATAGACAATTGTTTAAAAGATCTGAAAGAGACTGCGTATGGATTAAAAATGAATGATTTGATCGTCAAATGCTTTCTTTACGCCGATGATCAAGTCATATTAGCGTTATCTGAAGAGGAGTTGCAGGCGATGGTTAATGTTATGCATGATTCCCTGAAAATCAAAGGGATGAAAATAAATGTGAGCAAAACGAAAGTAATGGTTTTTGAAAGAGAAGAAAGCATGACAAACTGTGGGGTTTCGATTGAGGGAGAAAGAGTGGAACAAGTTAATGAATTTGTGTACTTGGGTTCAAAATTTACGAGAGATGGAAAGTGTGACAGTGACATTGACCGAAGTGTGTTGGCAGGAAAACAAATGAATGGGGCACTGCATAGCTTTATGAATAGCCAGAAAGTGTCAAAAAAGGCACGTCTGGCGGTGCATAGAGGTGTGTTGGTTCCTACACTTATGTATGGTAGTGAATGTTGGGTTTGGCAGAAGAAGCATGAAAATAGGATTAATGCTGCGGAGATGAGTAGTCTGAGAATTGTATAGCCGGAGTGACTCGGTTGGATAAAGTTAAGAATAGTGAGATAAGAAAACGCTGTGGTGTAAAAGAAGATGTGGTCATAAAGATAGATAAAGGAATGCTTAGATGGTTTGGACACGTAGAAAGGATGGATGAAGGAAGATTGACGAAGCGAGTGTGAATGGGCAAATCGGTAGAGGTCGACCTCGGAGAACATATCTCGATCAGATCAACATTGTTTTGAAGAAAGGCCAGGTCAAATGTACCAACAACCGAAGAGCATGTATGAGAGCACTGTTAAAAGTAGAGGAAGCAAAAGATGTGTGTACGAACCGTAGCAAGTGGAAGGAAGTGGTCTCTGCCTACCCCAATGGGAAAAAGGCGTGACTTTATGTATGTATGTAGTACTTTAGTGTTATTTCTGCAATCCATTGATTTTATTAAAAATTAAGTGTGACCTGGCCACACTAATCTTTAATTTCTTCACGATCATCACAGAATTTGCTAATTCTAAAATGAAATTTGATTATAGAATGGTGGAATTCTTTCTCTTGATATTAAAGAAATATTCTGAAACATCTCTGCCCCCATGCAATTCAAATGTTTTTACATTTTCTCTCTTGTAACAAAATAATATTCTCACACTGAGTAGCAATAATAACATTAGCCATGACGCAGTTGATTGTCACCGTAGTGGCAATTTTCAGTAGTGTCAAAATTATTTCTGTCACGTTTTCATTCGAAAATATAAAAAGTATCATGAATTTATCCAGTGATTCAGAATCAGAGTGTGAAAATACACCACCTGAAATTACAAAGAGTACAAATAATATACTGGAAAGTTTACTACTAAAAAAATCAAAGAATGAGTATGAAAAATATTACAAACTGTTCATGGATTGGAAACCAACAAAGAAAGCGAATTCCTTTTCAGAAAATATTTTGATTGCGAACCACGCAATTGTCGAAAATTCCTCCAATAATGCACCCGTTTTAATTTCGAGAACTGTACAAATTTAAAAATTAATACAAAGTAGAATGTTTCTTAAATTATTGAGTGTTTACCTAATGTAATTGTAATTGAATTCTGTAATAAAAATTATCTTTTGTTCGTTTCCATTTAAAAATATTTTAAAATTTTTGATCGTGGAAAAAGTATAGTCTGCTACACGGTTACAATGAAAATTCGTGATGCTCGTGGTTCCTCCATTCTAACCTTGTTACAGAATATACTATTCTAGCCTTGGTCTCTCTTTTATTTTTTTCTACACATTTCTGTGTCCAGATCTCGTTCCGAACTAACTTAGCTGTTTCTAGGCGTATAAATCTTACATAGTATTTCTAGACTTGCAGAAACAGTTAGTGTAAGCGACTGACTGGAAGTGTTCAAAATTCATTTTCCATAAAAAATATGTTATATTAAATACAAGTGAGGGTTAAAACTGACAACAATATACCTACTAGAGGGGACTAATTTAGAACGAATGTCTCGGCGCACACAGAATTTATTAAAACTTAGATCAATTCTAAGTAGTCGTAATTGCTAATTATAAGGTCAACGTAATCATATCAATTTCGCAAACATAGATACGACTTATGGAGAAAATATATCACTCGATAATAACAACATCATATTACATACCACACTACAAAACATAGAAGAATACCGATCTTGTACGAGTATGCAGGTCACAGAACCGACAGTCGTTTAAGGAATAAGGACGCCCAAAACATTGGTAATAATGACGATAATAAATCTAATAGATACACGCTTACGATTTACTTAATAAATGCAAATTCTTGTTGAATAATTAACAGTCCTAGCAAAAAAATAGTTAAAAGTTCTTTATTTATAAATTTTTTGTAATTAATTTAATTATTTACAAAAAATTCATTAAATAAGAAAAAAGAAGAAAGGGGAGTAGTAGAAAAACACTTTTGAAAAGCCGTCATAGTAATCTACAGTGTGGTTCTGTAATAAGACAATATTATAAAGTATATTTATAAAAAATTAAATTACTGATTACTTAGACATATCGGTTTATTTAAAATGTACGAATTTCGGTAGAATCACAATCTACGTGACAATTATGGGTAATGTAAATATAATTATTATCTAGATGGCAAATACGTGCAAAACCTACATTTTTTTTTTAAATGCAAGTTCATATTTTGTATTTAAAGAGAAAACGCTAAATTCCATTTAAATTGAATCGTTATCAGATAAGTACATGACGTAAAATATTTAAGAACCACGATTGTCACGGTGTCTCACTTTATTTGTATCCTAAACTTTAGTCAAAACTTCCAGAAGGACGTTGATTCTTACAAAAATAATACGAATATAAAGATACCCAAATAACTGAAATGTTTGTTCTTGCTACCACTACCGGCAACGTCCATTCCTAATGGACTACCCTGTTTTACCGTAATTGGAGTCGGTCTATACTCAGGAGGACAAGGTAAGTCTCTTACAGGTATGGACATTAAAAATACTTTTTCACTGTTTTTTTTAGTGCCTTCAATATTCTCTTTGTCAAAATAATCGTCATGTTTTAATGATTTATCAATGGAATTGAAGAGTGATGGTGAACAAATCAAGTTTTCTACTATGTCTGTAGTAGCAACAGTATTGTCAATGTTCATAGAACATTGCAACGTTTCTAATGAGTAACGAACGTGTGTTTGAGCAGTTTTATTATGTAAGATGTACACCCAGTCCAGACGGCAGTCACAGCTAAATCTATTTCCTGAAAAAAAAATAAAAAAGTATTAATAACATGCTGCCATAATTGACGCTCTGTCTCCCAGGCATTATTCGAAGTAAGTTATGCCCTTTAAAGTCTAAGAAGGCTTGTTGGAGTATGGTTTTTTGGTACTGAGAAAGGTTTTTCAAAACCTTTTTATTACAAACCTTTTTTATGTTTAAATCTTTGAATAAAAAACAAACAGGAACAAGCGTCGCTACTCTGCACGGATGCTTACTATTTTATGACTATTTGAATGTTTTGTTGTGTAAAAAAGTGGATTTTTAATACATTTTGGCAGTTTAAAATTTTAATAACGGTAAAAATCAGTGTGGCAAAGTCTTGTTGTGTGCTTTGGTGTAAAAACGAGGATAGTTTACGAATTGTTGTCCCTAACATAGTTGGCGTTAAATAACAAATGCAAATAAAGTGTTTTATAAGTTATTTATAATGACATAACTATTGGGTGACTCTGCCACTTCGTACCAGGTAATCAAAAACTGGTCACGAGATTTTAAACTGGCAAGATAGTCCTAGCAACATGCACCAGGTGCAGGAGCCCCCAAAACTGTGGTGACCAAAGAAAATGTGAAATTAGTACATGACATGGTATTAAATGACAGTCAAGGCTATAGCAGACACACGTAAGTTTTCTGATGGGAGCGTTGTCCTGGTGGAAGAGCACACCTCGACTCAATTTTTTTTTTCTCTCTGATCGCTTCGCCTATTAAATTCGCATAATATTTACCTGTTAAGGTGCGCCCACGCGGTAAATAATTCACAAAAATAACACCTGCAAAATTCCAAAAAAATGTAGCCATGATCTTAGCAGCTGATGGGACAACACGAAATTTTTGAGGAAGAGGGAAACCCCTATGCCGCCATTCCATGCTTTGTTTTTGTCATAGATTAAATTCACATTTTCTTTGATCACCACAGTATTCGAGGCTCCTACTCAACACTTCTACTATGTCCTTATAAATTTCTTGCGGTGATAACCCCTTTTTACAGAGGTACTTTATCGTACCTTTTATCTTAATTTTGTTTAACAAACATGAACTGATGCGCTGATGCTAATTGGCACACACTAATGTCATACAATAAGCTTTTGCCTGACACTTTATTTGCATTTGTCATTTAACGCCAACTATGTTAGATACAACAATTCGCGAACAATCTTTGTAATGTAACTCCAGTAAAAAATCATAAATTGCTGTTAATAAAATATATTTGTTATGGTTATTTTGCCACACGATTTTTTTTTTTTTTTTTCTATTTCTTCTACTTTAAAGCACTATGCCTTTGCCAAAACGGAAGCAGTTGTCGGCCATAAGTAACCTCCATTTCGTTCAACACTTATCTAAGAATATGCTCCTATCTGATGTTTTATATTCAAAGGTTCCAATCGTTAGGCAAAATATTTCCATTTTCCTGTTAATGTTTTGACTGCTATCATTTTAATACTCAAACGTTGGTTTCTTCTAATGATTTCCCCACTCTCGGAAAACTTCTTGTGTCACATAAAAAATATTGCTAAAAGGGATTTACCCCTTACACCTATGTCAATAATTATTGTTATTACTATATTTAATTATTAACATTAATTAACATCGAAAAAAAAAATTAATAACATGTAATCTACAACGATTAGTTCCACAGAAATGTAACACTTATGATGTTTGATTGAATAAATTTATTTGTATTACGAAATAAATTAATGAAAAACTGTATAAAAGTAACTAACTTTTTTTATTATTGTTTTGGACAGGTTTTACTAATGAGCTCGCTTAATTCATGCATTTATCGAGTTTGGTTCTTCCTATTGGCACAGTATTTCTTCATTATCTGTGGTTTGCGTCAACTTTTGTTCCTATATCTTCAAGCTATTTTAGCTCTTAATTCACCACTTGCTTTAATCTATTTCAATTTGTATTCATAAACATACTGTGTAAACTTTACTCTTTACTTACTTTACTTTACTTTACTCTCAAGATTGAAACTATAAGGACCAATCTCCATCAAGAATCCTTCTTTTACAGGGCTGCTACGGAATGGAATAAGTTTCCAAAATCAGTTTTTCCAGAGAACTATGAACTGCAACTTTTTAAAAAGCGTGTCCACAATCATTTCCTTTCTATAATCCCTTCCCCTTCTAATAGTCGCAGTGCGGGCCGTCCGCGGCCCACACGATAGGTCTACACTTTTTGCGACTATTTTCATAAAAAAAAACTTACTTTTAAAATAAAGTATTAAATAAGGCATTTTTTGAAATAATGGCAAAAAAATATAAAATAATTTTAATTGTATAAATAAAAATACTACTAAAACTAGTTACCAACAAAACAACACAATTTTTTTACTTACTATTAACTAATAATTTCCTTTTACCTTTGAGTTCCACAGTTCCATTATGCAATAAATTGTTGTAAAACTGTTCAATAGAGTCGAAAACAAGAGTCTCTAGCTGATTATTACTTAAATCCAAATTAACCAGAGTAAATACACTGGTAAACAGTCCTGCCGGAAATCTTGTTAGTCTGTTGTTACTCAAACTTAGAGTTTTCAAGAAACGCAAACCATCAAAAGCTCTGTTGGAAATAAATTCAATATAGTTCTCATCTAGATACATATCCTGCAACAAAATAGCGTATTACATAAATTTTTTTTAAATTAAGAGTAAATTATTACTTAATTGTACAGAAGTCTGCACCTTTAACAATAATTGAAGTAACCAGCTTTATCTATCAAATAAAAAACTTTCTCTTTTCGCTTTTTTATGATTAACGAGTCACAATGATTAAAATAAACGAAAATGGCACATGTGCCTTACTCAAGAAAAGTCCTTCGAGAGTTGTCCAGCAAAGTTTCCGCATTGATAACCTATTTATTTCATGCAATACTTTAACAAAGTTATTTTCCACATCTAAGGAAGGCGGCGACTATAATACTGTTACCCAAACCAGAAACGAATGCTTATAAGGTCACGTTTTAGAGATCAATAAGCCTACTGCCGACGTTGTCAAACATTTTTTGGGAAACTTTATTTACAGCGACTAAAATCAGTCACGAAAAGTAAGAACGTGATTCCTAAGTACCAGTTTGATTTCTAAGAAAAGTATAAACCTATGAAGCAAGTTTATCGAGTAATTAAAAAAATGTTGATCACTTTAAAGGAAAAAGATAGATACTGTTCCGCAGCTTTCTAAGATATCTTGTAAGATTTTGATAAGATTAAGCACTTAAGTATACCTTTCTTTACAATAAAATACTTAAGCCAATTTGTAATAGCAAAAAAAAATTCATTCATCATGTCTCTAATACAATATTTATTCAATTTGCTTTACTTTAATAAATATTAAAAAACAGTACTGTACTGACTATTTAAAATATTTCCGTATAGCAGTTAAAAATTTTCCATGTTTTAGCGACATAAAAACTGCACATCATCCTGATTAATTCCACACTAATTATTTTCACGGTAAATATGTTTTTTCTCAAATTGTAGCAATAATTTTAAATTACTGCTGCAAAATTAAATGTATAAATATTATCCTGATTTACGCAGCGATCGTTAAACAATAAATTAAATTTGTTCGTGCAGTTAGGGTGTATTAGAATTTATGCGTTATTTATGGTATGGTTTTAAATAATACTGACGAAAACATCTAATATTTGTTATTTGTAAAAGAAGGAAAGAGAATAAAGCATGGCAAACTGTGAAGTTCGTATTAAGGGAGAAAGAGTGGAACAAGTTATTAAGTTTGTATACTTGGGTTCAAAGTTTATGGCAGATGAAAAATATGACGGTGTCAAAAAAGGCACGTCCGGCTGTGCATAGAGAAGTGTTGATTCCTACTCTTATGTATGGTAGTGAATGTTGGGTTTGGCAGAAGAAGAATAAACACAGCATTGTTGCCGAGGAGATGAGTAGTATGAGAAGTATAGCCTGAGTGACTCGGTTGAATGAGGTAAAGAATTGTTAGATAAGAGAACGATGTGGTGTAAAAGAAAATGTGGTTACAAAGATAGATAAAGGAATGCTTAGATGGTTTGTCCACGTAGAAAGAATGGATAAAGAAATATTAAGATCAACATTGTTTTGAAGAATGGCCAGGTCAAGAGTACCAACAACCGACGAGCATGTATGAGAACACTGATGAAAGTAGAGGAAGCAAAAGATGTGTGTAAGAACCGTATCAAGAGGAAGGACATGGTCTCTGCCTACCCCTATGGAAAAAAGGCGTGACTTTATGTATGTACGTAAACAACTTTTTTATTCTTCTCTATTATTCAGCGTACGAACTTCCAAAACCATCTAGCAGCCCATGGTCTTGGAGCGACCATCACAACTAATTAATCTTAAAATTTCTTTTTTTTAACTTTATAGTTAAAATCATAATTATTTTTGCTCTTTTCATAAATATTTATCAGAATTATTAATTATCTACACATATTCACAAAAACAAGGCATTCATAAATACCCAAGCGCACAGTTGACAAGCTGCAAAAAAAGTTATACGTTGCAATTTGTTATTCCTAAACGTCTGAATTTTGGCGCAAAAATAATTTATGCTTGGCATCGTCGTTTTTTTCTGCGTATATATAGGTTTAGATTCTAGACCTCAAAATTTGATGATTCTGCCCAACATGCCTTTTACAAATATTGCTAGTTTTCGAGATATTGGGTGTTTAAAGTTTAAATATGGATTTTGATATTCACAATAATTTTTTGTCTTCCAAGAAATAAACAAAATCAAAAATTTTTAGTCAGTTATGACGGAGAATATTAGAAAAAAGCTGTATAATTTTTATTTTAATATTATGGTTTTGTCTTTTAAAATGATTAAAAATAAAATCAAGTTGGTACTTGGTTTCCCATAGAAATCCAATAATAGGTACTATTAAAAAAGTACTCCATTCTCCTTAAATAGCAGGCAGATTATTACGGAATCTTAAAAAAATCAACAATAAGGGAGACATGCAAGGTGGAAGATGTAATCAGATAGGGACGAAAGCTCAGAAGATACTGGCGGGACCACGTAGAAAGAATGGACCCCGAGAGAATAGCCAAGATTGTGCTAAATGGAAATCCAGATGGTAAAAGGCCAATCGGAAGACCACCAAAAAGATGAAAAAATAGTTGGACATCTCTATCACAGAAAAACACTGACCAGCCTTCGAAATAAACAGACCAAAAGGTCTTTACAAAGAATAAGAAATTTTTTTTTTAAATGAATACCTCAGTAGCATGGATGAAGTTCATCGGCAAGGTAGATTTATATTTTATCTTGATTAAATTTTGGTACGTTACTCATAATATTGTAAAACAATATTATATTGCCTAAATGTTTTGTAAATGCTTTCCTAAATAGAGGAAAACGTATTATAATAATGAAACAGGAAAAATATTTCCGACTTCGACTACATTATCAGCCAAATTTTAAATAATACTTTTGTAGTCAAATAAAACTCCAAAAAAACGTTACCAATATTTTATTTTGAATTTTATTAAAAAAACTCGTAACACAGAGTGCGGCTCGTTAAGTTCCCAAACCACCGCTGCGCGTGTTAAAAACCTAGGATCACCTATAAGTAATGAAATCGTTATCAGAGTTAGTTGAAGAGTGTAAGGGATATTACATAAAATCCAAAAGAAACCAATACGCTACTGCCGATGGTAAAATAAAGTAGTATTTTCTACATTTAATACTCTGGTGATTTATACCGCAAAGGTTCAGAACTTCGGAATTCTTGTCTGATTTACTTATTAAGTTTTCAACTTATCGAGCTCTGGCTTGAATTTTTGATTATTAAAGTTAGTAAGATAGCTAATAAAAGGCGTGCTTCACTTTGTTGGAAAACTTAAAACAATGCTTTAATAAAACATTCTACAGAAAGCGCAATTTGTTTAAACTTGACTACATTAAATCAACAACACTATTTATTAAATTAAAATTGTGTAATACCAGAGTAACAAATTGGGGTTAAATTTTTTTGGTGCAATCAAGTAAACCAGTATTTTAGTCTTCTATCATGACAAATGTTTATACAGTCAGGTCCATAAGTAAGGAATAAAAATTCATTTTCTACGTAATTTACAATTTATAAGTAAAATCCTGAAACACGTGTAACGGGAATTTTTCCCTTGGTAAAACCATCAAGCCAACTCTGGTAATTGAATTGAATTATTTAGTTGTTAAAGCCGGTGCTGCTTTATTTGTTAAGTTTTTACTAGGTTAATAAACGCCCCTGGTTTTGTTTAAAACGGCGAATTTTTCGTTGGTAATAATTATAATTTTACTTTAATACTGTTTTCTTAAAAATGTATTTGCTAAATTATTGTAAGCCTTCTTAAAGAAAAGATGTATTTTAGATTATTTTTAGTTCACCCAATAAATCTTTTCACCAAGAAAGTTACTGTATTCTTCGGATTGCCTAGACTTTTTAGGAGTTGTTGCATCTTGTTAAATCATTTGTTAATTGGAAAAATGCAAAGCCTCCGTAGTTAATCTATCGATTTTTTTTTATTTTTTTTTTCTGATGTAGTAACCAACGAACAAAAACAATGAACAAGAACAAGACGAACAACAAATCAATGATTAGTGTAAAAATCGGGATATGGAAATACCTCTTTTCTACACGGGAGGAATGAATACTCAACTTCGATATAGGACTGGAAGTAATCACAATTCGGCTAGTTTTTTAACGTTTTATTTAAAACAAAATATAGGTAATTCTAGCTTCGAAACCACAATGCACTCTTACCCGCCTGTTGCAAGAGTTGATAGTAATTCAAAGCCGTGGAAACTTACGAAAGAAAAGACTGGCCACTATCGACGGTCGAAGAAATACAAGCGGGGTTTAAGAGTCGTGGAGAAAGGATCTATAAATGACTAGCCACTATCGACGGTCGTAACAATACTTTTGAATCCTTTGCCCTACTACTACTACTACTTACCTTACCGGTGTAAGGCGGAATTAATACTACTGTTGAAGGGAAAAATGAACGGTTTTCAAGACATTGTCGTCGCAAAGAATTAAAACTAGAACAAATTGAATTTAAAAACACAGTATTGCGATCTGTGATCACAACAGATTAGCGAATAACGAAATAACCGAATATTGTAAAATGCAGAATTAGTTACCTATAAATAAAAACTAGAAAGATGAAATTAAGAAGAAAATAAAAGAAGAAATTAAGTGTTAGCAGCCAACGGGATAACCCCTTTTATCACAATTAATTGATAAGCCCTGTTAATGGTTCTCTATGGATGGATGAAATCTTGGATTGCCTTCGCCTGGATGCAGTCCAAGTTTTTTTATTCATGCGGCATTTGTAACTTTTTTATCAGTTACTTTACTTTTTTACGGCTGGACTGAGAGTCGCTTGACAAATACACATAATTTAAACTACAGGTCATTTCACCAATATACGACGGTATCGGATTATTCACCGAAGCATTGAATTAACGGGCGCACTGTGTTGAGAGGTACATTAGTAAATTCTCCTAAAATTTAAACCCGAAAATTTGTTTGTTTATTATTATGCTTTTCTTAGGAGGTTTTATTTTAATTTTTTGCTTTATAATAAACAGAAATCGTTGATGTAGCTCTCGATAAGTTTTTTGGTTAGAAATAGGAACATATTTAATTATGTTAAAGGGAAATGCAACAAAAATAAATTATCGGTACAAATTTAATAAATATGTTTAATCAGGTAGTACTTACGGTATTTTCAAGCATCAGATTTATAGTCATCATTCTCAGAAGAGTATGTGGCAAATCTTGGGGAATGAACCCCAAACAGATTTACTGGATTTATCAAACAATGATAATATCTATGGTCACGTATGGTTCAGTAGTCTGGTGGACCAAAGGGTTACAACAGACAGCTAGAGCAAAACTTGCTGGCCTTCAGCGGCTGGCATGCCTGGCCATAACTGGAGCTATGTCCAGCACACCAACGGCAGCGATGGAACACCTCCTACATCTCCCTCCCCTAGATATTCTCTTAGAGAGGGAGGCCAGGATAGCTTCCTATAGATTCCTGTCTTTGGAAAAGCAAATAAATGGAGAGCAACTCGGAGATCACTCCGGGATACTGAGTGAAACAAAAAACCACCAAATTCTCGGGGTGGTTCCTGACTTGCTAGCCACAAAAATACACGTAGGAAAGTCGTTTAAAGTCCTCTTTCCGGAGAGAGACGAATGGATGAGGGGACAAATCCTCTTCCCAGAGACTGAATACGTAATGTACATAGACGGCTCAAAAACCCCAGATGGAGTTGGGGCCGGTGTTTTCAGCAGGAAACCAAAGATTGAAATATCTACCAGTCTTGGCAGGTATGCCACAATCTTTCAGGCTGAAATATTCGCTATCGAATTGTGTGCAAGAGAGTTGACCAACAGACCTCTAGCAAACAAAAACATAAATATAATATCAGACAGCCAGGCCGCTTTAAAAGCACTGAGCTCCAACAAGATAAATTCTAAACTTGTATGGAATTGCATCGAATCCTTAGAGTACCTTGGTGCGAACAACAGGGTGACCCTACTGTGGGTACCTGGGCACCAGGGGGTGGAAGGAAACGAAAAAGCCGACACCCTTGCAAAACAGGGGGCCGAATCTGCGTTCACTGGACCAGAACCGGTTTTTGGAGTCACCACAAGTGCCGCCAAAACAATTATTTCGGACTGGGCGGAGAGGAAAATACTCACGTACTGGTCCGACTTACCAGGGCTAACCCACTCGAAGGCGTTTTTACCGTTACAACCCTCGAGAAACACAACTAAGCAGATCCTAGAATGGAGCAGAAATGACCTGCGTATTCTAACAGGACTGCTTACGGGACACTGTCGTCTGAGATACCACCTCAGAAAGATAGATCTGAACCAACAAACGGACTGTCGGTTCTGCTGCGTGGAAGACGAAACTGCTGAACATATACTATGTTCATGCCCCGGCCTGGGAAGAATAAGGTTCAACATATTTGGTTACACTAACCTAGAACCTACCGATTTTAAAAAAATCTCTCCCTATACAACCATGAACTTCGTAAGAAGGATTGTACGGTGAACTGTAGCCTCTAGGGGTGAGCCACAATAGACCTACTAAGGGTCGCGGTGGAGGGGCGACCACGCCCCACTCACATAAAACCTAACCTAACTATAGTCATCATAATCGGAATTACTGTCGTCGCTATCATTCGGATTGTTAATGATGCGGTTTTCACGAACCCACCATTCCTCCATTAAATTTTCGCATTTTTCCCAATTTTCAGGAGTGGCAGTATTAAGTGCTCGTTGCCAGGTTTTCAAAACAGCCTTATCACTGTAACCATTAGATCCAATATGATTGTAATAAAAAGTTCTGCATATTTCTTAAATATACTCAATGGGATTAAATTGGAAATAATAGGGCGGATGTCTTAGCACACGATGTTTATATTGTTCATAACTGAATATAATTTAATCCACTTTGTAAATTTTTTTTTTCGTGCCTTTTAGCTATCGATAATAATTGCGGCTTAAAGCAATACTGTGAAAATAAAATAATTTCGTTCGTTAACCATTCATTTATTTTCTGTACCGTCCAGAAGTTTGTTCGATGCTCATTTAAAATTTCCGAATGGTACGGAGCATTATCTAATACAATGACAGATGGTTCATGTAACGATGGTAATAGTCTTTTAACCATTTCACAAACATCTCTGTATCCATATTGTCGTGATAATCGGCTGATTTCGATTTTGACGAAAATAAAAGATCTGCCCCATCAACAAAACCATGCTTTTCACCTGCATGCACAATAATGTGTCTTTTTCCTTCACTGTCGGTGTGTTTTATGGACTTTATGTTATCGTCCTGCCAAATTATTTTTGTTCCGCCTTTAGCAAAAATGCAAGTTTCGTCCAGATAAACAAATTAAGAGCATTCTTGTTTACAGCAAGTATAATTTTTAAAAAATTCAATTCTTTTGAGCACGACTCTAGCTTTTTCACACAAAGCCTTTCGGTTGTCCTCATTTTTAAAGTTAAACCCTATATTTTTAAAATTTTCCAAAGACTGGTTCTATAAATTTCAAATACATATTTTTTTTTACTTTTTCCAATATTAAATCTAAAGACACGTGTTCTTCTTTCTCACGCATTTTGTACACAATGCCGCGAATTTCAAATTTGTAAGTTTCGGGAAAGTCAACAGTCTTTGGATGTCGGCGGAGTTTATATTTTTCAACCTTTTGTTCGCTATTTCCATCTTTCACACTTTTTAAAACTGAGGTCCCTCATAAAATAAAATTTGTTTAAAAATATTAGGGGAATTTACTTTCGTATTTAAATGTACAGTTAAATACAGGTTATCAAGTTTATAAAGATAATACGTTACTACCGTATATTCGTAAAATATGCTATAAATCGTATCAGCTGCTTAGTAATAAAACACACCCAGTGACGGCCTCGAAATCAGAATAAATTCGTTAAAATGCGAGGGCCGGCTCTAATTATTTTATATCACAATCGCAAGGAAAAATTCCCGTTTCAATACCCGAGAGAGAGGCTATGGTGTTTTTTAGTGTTAATTATTTTAAATATCGACTATTTTTTTTCCAAGGAAGGTAGTAGCGTTACAGACGTCATTTTTTTATTCTAAAATGACATTTTTTAAGCATAATTTTATACCTTCTCTCTTACTTATGGACCCCGCTATTACTAACACATTCAAAAATGGATAAACATAAAAAACATCAGAAATAAACAAGTTTTAAATGATTAATCATGCTATAATGATGAAAGGAAAAAAATAGAATTGGTCGATAAATTTTTCATAAAAAAAAACCGCTGTTTACGCTGACGGAAATACAGAGGAAGGAGATCAAGCGCTGGCGGAAATTGGAGACCTGCGATGTTTAGTTTTGTGATCATAAAGACTTGTAAAGCGAATATCCAAGTGGTTTTTAAATAAGTATTTATTGTATTACATATAGAAATATTGAAATAAATTTAGTTTTTGTACTGGGTATTTTAAATAAACGAACCAAAAACGAAATATCGTAACAATATAATAGTATTCAAATTTCTTGCAAACCTTTATCGTGAATATTTTATTGAACAGAACTATTAATACCAACGGGTTTAATAATTGGAATGTCATTTTAAAAGGACATCTAAAAATCCTTCTAAAATAGATAATATAATAAATCTACAGTAATTTTTAAATATAAGGGTTAACTGTATCACTTCGATATTGTTTTTTTAAATTATAAAAATAAATATACAATCACAGTTCCTTATTAAGTACATTAACAATGTACTACAAATAAATAAATTTTATTATCATAAAATATCTTCTAAAAAAGTAAATTACGTGGATAAACAAAGAATAAATAGATTTGTATCTATAGATAACATATTTTTTTATTAAAGGGGAATCATTGTCTTCTGATACATATCTACAATATTTTTTGAATATTTTAATACTACGACAAAGTTCACATAGGACAAACAGGTATGTACCTAAAACAAAGAATGACTGAACATAAAAAAAGACTGCGAAAACATACACATTTAACAATAAAAAATAAAAAAAATTCACATTATAAATTATCCCTTTATACCTTCGATTTGAATTGAGTAAGTATTATAGGACAACAAAACAATATTTAAATGAAATGATCGAAGAGATAACTAAGCACGGAAAAAAAACGATATAACGTTAAAAATTTAAATACCTCGTATTGAAATCTTTTAGAAAAAAATTAAAAATGAAACAAAAAGATGACATTTTAAAGGTCTCCTCATTTCCTTCAATAACGAATCAATAATATTTTAATTTAGTATATTTACAAATATAGATAAACGAATGCTTAGATGCTTTGGACACGTAGAAAGGATGGATGAAGGAAGATTGACGAAACAAATTTATAAAGCGAGTGTGAATGGATAACTCGGTAGAGGTCGACCTCGGCGAACATATCTTAATTAAATCAACATTGTTTTAAAGAAAGGTCAGGTCAAGAGTACCAACAACCGACGCGAATATATGAGAGCACTGATCAAAGTAGATGAGGCAAAAGATGTGTGTAAGAACCGTAGCAAGTGGTCTCTGCCTACCCCTACGGGAAAAAGGCGTGACTATCTGTATCTATATATGTATTTAAATTTTATGTCGAACTTATTTTTTACCCCTGTAAACTGAAAAGGCACTTTAAATGTAATTATTTATATGCATGTATATTGTTCTGCAAACGTATTTTATTAACACTTGGCTGGTTACAAAACAATCATCGCAAATACTGGACTGAGCACCCATGTATAAGACGATTGTGAAACCTCTCTTCGTTTTTTCTGGCAATCTTCTTTGTTCTATGTTATCTTCATTTAGGACATACCAAGAATCAATAACGATTTTCTGTAGTTCTTAGATTATTTTTAGCAACCAGTGAATACTTTTGTAATAAGATTTACGAGGATACTTCACTAATTGTTGTGCCTAACATAGAAGCAAACACATGAGAAGAATTAAACTAATTTATTTTTCCATATATCGGTGTTGAAGTGTTACAAACCCTTTTAAAAAAAATTCAGAACTTTGAGTCTTTAGCCATTCATCTACCGCCGACATCACTTATCATAGTAAATCGGATTCCACGACTATGACCTATTAATTTTGGGAATAGATGGTAGTCGCTGGTGGCCAAATCTGGAGAATAGGTTTGTTAAAAAATTTCAAATCCCGCATTGTGAATGGCAGCCGTTGCAACACAGCTTTTAAGGGCCGGTGCGTTGTCCTGGTGGAAGAGCACACCTCGACTAAATGTTCCTCTTCTTTTTTCTCTGTGATTGCTTCGCGTACTTTTGGTATTAAATTCGCATAATATTTATCTGTTATAGTGTGCCCACGCGGTAAATGATCCACGAAAATAACACCTGAAAAATCTTAAAAAAAACTTTAGCCATGATCTTAGCAGCTGATGGAACAACACGAAATTTTCGAGGGGGAGGAGAACTCTTATGCCTATGGATTCGGGATCAAAATTTATCGGGATTCCTGTAAATAATTTCCAAATTTGTTTGCGCTGCAACCTGACGAACACGCTTCTGGTCTGTCATCAGCATTCGTGAAACCCAACGTGCAGAGTGTTTTGGGACCCAATTCCCGATGTAAATTTTTTTTAATGCTTCCAATAGAAAACCAACATGTCTCTGATACAGCCTTGACTGTAATTCTTCTGTCTTTATTACCATTTTAAGACTAAATTCACATTTTCTTTGGTCACCACTATTTTGGGGGCTCCTGCATCTGGTGCATGTTGACAGGACTCTCTTGTCAGTTTGAAATCTCGTGACCAGTTCTTAATTATCTGGTACGAAGGGGCAAAGTCTCTCAATACTTTTACCATTTCCTTATAAATTTCTTGCGGTGATAACCCTCTTTTCACAGAGGTACTTTATCGCACCTTTTATCTTAATTTTTTTTAACAAACATGAACTGATGCGCTGATACTAATTGGCACACACTAATGTCATACAAAAAGCTTTTGTCATTCAACGTCAACTATGTTAGGGACAACAATTCGTGAACTATCCTCGTACGTTACATTGTAATTATTTAAAAAAAATATTTACATAGGTTGAGGCTCTAGTAATTAGATGTTTCTTTACATAGAATTATGCTGTTTACCGAATATCATCGTATTATGTTATATTAACAAATAACGTCATTCTCTGCACTGCGCGTTTGTGATAACCATTAAATAAAATATTTATTTAAAAAAACTACCAATTTAAAAAAGATTAACAAAGGCTGCATGGTTTTAATTTTTATATTTAGAAAGAATACAAATTGTTAAATTCATTACGATTTTTATATTAAAAATACTAATTGTTTTTTACGTTAAATCATTTTTGTTGGCTACATGTAGTTTATAACTAAGGTTATTTTATATTTTCATTACAAAACTATGAATGTAACGGTATTTTAAATTGTTTTAAGTTTACTAACTCTAAAATCTATTTGAAAAGGGCGAGGTCCCTTACTACTTTGCAGTTACCAAATTCGCTGATATGTCTCCACAAGAATTTATGGCCTGTTGAACTCGCAAATGATCACAAACCCAAATGTAAACGGCACTCTCTTTAAACCACATCTAAGAATTTCTGTGCCAGACGCCATTGATTAAACAGAGAAGGTGTTAAAGACCAAGAAAATTGTGAAGATTGTTGAACCTTTAGTATGGTTGGTTAAATTAAAAAACAGAGATAAATACAAACTAGTAATGATTGTTTATTTTAGACTGAAGCTCAAATAAGCAATAATTAAAATAAACAACAACCATTGAGCGAACAAAAATTAATTGATTGTTCTATTTCTTATTAAAACGGAGGTTGTAAAAAAGATGATAAAGACCGCACCACGAAAGGAGAAAACATTTTATTTAGTTTTTATACCAAATAAATATCAGGTAAAAAACTGAAACAAAAAAAAACAAATGATTGTGGATTTATAAAATTGCATGTTAAGTTAAAAGTAAAATAATATGAGACTTATTTTAGAATAAAGAACAAATCAGTATCTTTTTTAAAGAGTGCTTAAAAAATAGTTGACATTGATAATTATTGAACAGCTAAAAGTGTCAATATTAAGTATAATTATAATTATAATAAAAATTTATGTCGGTGTAAAAAAATAAAGCATGTTTTTTATAGAGTTTCTACAAAATTAACAATTAAAATTATTTTTTTTACTCTTTACAATTATTATTTTTGTGACTTATTCACGTTTATCTCTTATTTTTTAACAAAATCTTTTTGTATAGTTCTTGTATTGTTTTTGATGCAAATAAACTTATTATTATTATAATTATTTACGACTATTTTTAAAAAATTAAATTTTTAAAAAATTGGCATTTGCTCATTTTAATAGTTAACAAGTTAAGAAAAGAAGAAAAAATTAGCTGCAGAAAATGAAGAACTTATGAATTTATGTTGACATTATTTCTAAAACTCGCTTGTAAACTGTATTAATTTTTTCACGAACAAATATTTTTTGACAATGCAAAATTATTTACCACCAAGTGTAGTTTGTACTTAATTAATAATAAAAGAAAATAATAACAGCAAAATAAATTAACAACTACTACAGTTACTTCAAAAATTCCATGACGATTAGATGGAATTAAAAAACTTACGAAATCCAGAATCCACACTAAAAATAAATTAGGATGACTTGGCTTATAAAATGTCATTTCTATACGGTTTGCAGAATTTCTTGCCATTTATTTACAAGTTATTTCAGCAAATCCGGGACAATATATTACTCGATATGACAAAAATGTATTTTTCAGAAACTTAAAAAATGTTTATTTTTATTTTACCTGTGTTTGGTTGATAAAAAATCAAAGATTATTTTGATCTATTTTTGAAAAATCATCGTACTCTTGTGTGCTTAAAAGTACCTATTAAAATAAATAAAACGATGTTTTACAAGTAGAAATAAATTACTGTTAAAAGGGACCACTTACGGCTAATTTGTTCGAAGTAGGGTAAAATGTTAACAAAACACGGCGGTTGCCGAATAACCCTTTCTGATGATAAACAAAGAAGCTCGCGCGAAAATTGTTTAAACGGGAATATGTAATCCTGTAGAAGTACAAGTGTGGGTAGGTGGTAACCAACTCGGGTTAAATCCACACTCGACATCTGATTCTTTGACAACTAGGCAATCTAGCGATCTGTCAAAACGAAAGCAATATGGCGGCTGATGGCAAACATTTGTTTTTGCCTATAAGCGACCATAGTGTTGAAAGTGTTTAGCAAAAACCAAATGGGAAATATTATCCATATTCGTAACAAGAGAAGCACCATCAATAAAACAAATATAGATAAGAAATATTCAGTGTAAAAAGAGCTAAATCACCAATCAACCTCAACTTAATCTTATACCTGTAACAAAAATGTAAACAAAAGATGGTGATGTATTTTCAAGCATACCGTTTACCAACGTCTTTGTTTTTTTAACAATAGTCTCTTCAGGTAATAACCCTCCATCTCAATATTATGAGCCTTTTTTCTGAGAATATTGTGGGAAACTGTCACGAGAGGCAGCACTTGTGGTAGGGACAAATACTAAACTTCACTCATTCAAGACAGTGTAAATTAAGTGATATAAGTGAGTGATTTAAAATTATTAATCAAATAAATAAAATTTTTGTTAAATAACTACAATGCCAAAAAACATTGTAGTTTTCCAAATTGCACTTCGGATAATCGATATCCAGAGAAAAACGTGTTTTTTATACCATTTGTAAAACCTCACATTAATGAGGTTATGTGTAATAAATGGGTACACGCATCGAGGAAAGTGGATTTAACAAAAGAAAAAATTAATAAATATACATATTATGTGTGTTTAAAACATTTTATTGGTGGTAAAGGTCCAACTGAGGAAAATCCCGATTCAGTTTCTGCAACTATTAGTAAGGTTAAGTAAGTACCTACCTAATTGTCAATTTTGGAGTAAAACATTTATTTAACTTAAGTAATTACCCAAGTTATTGTAGATATTATTAACAAGTAAACAACTGTTAATTGATTTTTCAGTGAATACACATGAATTAGAAAAAATATAACCCCTGTTTGTTACTAAAACATTTTAGTTTGTGATATTTATTTAAATCTATATTAATTACCAAATATTTTCGACTCATATTTCGGTCTGAAATAAATTTTAAATTTATTATCACTTTGAACATCAGTTATCAGAGTTCTAAAGTACCGCTACCTAATAACTAGACTCTGTTTACTAACCTGTCAATTAATTAATTTTTTCTGCCTGAAATTTTCATCAAATTAAGAAAGAAATTTGCGATTTTTAATTTTGGTCCCAGAACGTCGTCTTCCGTCAAAAACATTTTTCTGATAGGTACATTTACATGTATGCAAATTGGGATTAGCTAATGTTTGTCCCTACTGTACCGCTGGCGCTGCTAGTGAGGAATTTTTCGTACTTGAGGAAAAAGGCTCATTAATTAGCAGCACAAAAGCTCCGAAAATAGTCAACTTTTACTTTTACTAGCAAACGACCACAATGGCGTTCATGGTGGAGACGTTTTTGATCATATTCTTTGCGTTGGCTAAAGTCTTAATCACACAGAGTACTGGAAATCGGTTATGGAGACGATAATAAATATGACTGGATTATAAAGAACTCATACGGAAGGAAAATCAAGTGGAGAAAAGTGATACATAATATTCGTTCGCGGCATAAATCTATGCGATGAACAAAAAATGGCCAGCCATCCTGAATTGTAGATTTATATATTAGGGAGGCGCAAGTGCGACGACTAGAGCGAAGGCGAATTTGATCATAAAACACTAGCGACAAAATATTTAATTTGTTTTTCGTATTTTTTTTATAATAGTAAATGTACTTGGTTTTTTTAGTTTTATAAAAAATTTAAAATTATTACTTACTTCTATATCCCACAATTCCGAAAACACACTAGACACCAAATTAACAATTTTATTAACACTTAAGTCGATTACTTTTAATTTCGACAATCCGAAAAATGTTAAATTGTTTATATCGCAAAGATAATTTTCTGCCAAATCTAATTCCAGGACGCTTCCCAAAGCAGAAAAAGCTTTATCCTCTATTTTAGAAATATTGTTGTTATTAAGTCTTACGTATTTTAGTTCGGGAACGTTCAGGAAAACAAAAGTCGGAATAATACGGATATTATTACTGCTTAAATCGATTTCCTTTAAGGATAGTAGATTGGTTATTGAAAAGTCTTCTAGATATTCAATTTGATTTTTACATAAATTAAGCCTTTGTACTGACGTTGAGTTGCCAATAATATGCTTTTCTAGCTTTTCAAGCGAAGCAAAAGATATTGTAAAACTTTTCAAAAAAATCATTTTTTGTAAAAAGTCCGCAGGTATAGTTTTTAACTGGCCCTGGTTGCTGGCTATGATACTTAAATCCGACAAATATGGCTGTGTGTCCATTATCAATCTCCAGATAAAACTTTCTTTTGCAACAGGTTCAAAAATCCAACATTCTGCGGACAAAACCTGTTGATATTTATCTTTGGTACAAAAACATCGGATGCTGTTGGTTTCTCTTGGCTCCAAGCTGCATACGTCGTGAATTTTGACTGGTTTTTGTTTCGTTTTATTTCTTGAGCGAATTTCTTTAAAGGATGCTTCGTTTAGATAAAGGATTGAAAGAACGATGATCAGTTTCATAGTGGACTTTATCTGAAAAATAAAAAAAAGTTAAGTCTTAAAATTCCATTGAATACACTATGAGTGTCAAAAAGTCTACAATACAGGTAAAGTTTTTTATTTATTTATCAGAAAATTTTATTTATTTCTATTGCGAAAAACTTACCAAAAACTCCAAATATTGAACTCTTATTATAAAAATTTTATTTGTTTAATATTACATTTAGTTATTTTTGTTTGTAAGTTATCTAATTAAATTAAAAATAGTCAACGGTTTTAATGATATCCACAATTAATAATTTTTTTATGCTATTGGTTACTTTTCAGAATTAATAACTTATAAAAAAAGAATAAAATTTCACCTTAAATAATAAAAATCATGGCCTACCCTTTAGTAATGTTAAAAGAATTAAGTGTTGTTATGTTTTAACTAAAATAATGAAATATCTCAAAAGTGGTTGGCAGGAAAACAAATGAATGGGGCACTGTATAGCTTTATGAATAGCCAAAAAGTGTCAAAAAAGGCACGTCTGGCTTTGCATAGAGGTTTGTTGATTCCTACACTTATGTATAGTAGTGAATGTTGGGTTTGGCAGAAGACGCATGAAAATAGGATTAATGCTGCGGAGATGAGTAGTCTGAGAAGTATAGCCGGAGTGACTCGGTTGGATAAAGTAAAGTATAGTAAGATAAGAGACCTCTGTGGTGTAAAATAAGATGTGGTTACAAAGATAGATAAAGGAATGCTTAGATGGTTTGGACACGTAGGAAGGATGGATGAAGGAAGATTGAAACAAATTTATAAGGCGAGTGTGAATGGGCAAATCGGTAGAGGTCGACCTCGGAGAACATATCTCGATCAGATCAACATTGTTTTGAAGAAAGGCCAGGTCAAGAGTACCAACAACCGAAGAGCATGTATGAGAGCACTGATGAAAGTAGAGGAAGCAAAAGATGTGTGTAAGAACCGTAGCAAGTGGAAGAAGGTGGTCTCTGCCTACCCCTATGGGAAAAAGGCGTGACTTTATGTACGTATGTATGTATGTGGTTGGATTTGAAAGAGAGTGCGTATGGATTAAAAATAAATGATTTGATCGTCAAATGCCTTCTTTAGAAGAAGCATGAAAATGGGAGATGAGTAGTCTGAGAAGTATAGCCGGAGTGACTCGGTTGGCTAAAGTAAAGAATAGTGAGATAAGAGAACGCTGTGGTGTAAAAGAAAATGTGGTTACCAAAGATAGATAAAGGAATGCTTAGATGGTTTGGACCCGTAGAAAGGATAGATAAATGAAGATTAACGAAACAATTTTATAAGGCGAAAGTGAATGGACAAGTCGGTAGAGGTCGACCTCGGCGAACATTTCTCGATCAGATCAACATTGTTTTAAAGAAAGGACAGGTCAAGAGTACCAACAACCGACGAGCATAAATGAAATGATGAAAGTAGAGAAAGCAAAAGATGTGTGTAAGAACCGTAGCAAGTGGAAGAAAGTGGTCTCTGCCTACCCCTATGGGAAAAAGGCGTAACTTTATGTATGTATGCATGTATGAGTTGGACACATGAGTTAACGGGCAAGCGCTTATTGTTCATTGGTTACAATTTTACGTAACTAGCTTCGTTATTAATGGAGATATCGTTATTCAATGTAAACAAGTATTTTTTCAAAATTTTAAAACAAATCAAAATATCTCGATAATACTTTAATTTTGGTATAGGACATTGTGGACAAATTTTATCTAAAACTTCATGTAGAATTCGAAAAAAAAAATATTAGGTTCTATTTAAAATAACAAAGTTGACGTCTACTTCCGGTATAACCAGAAGTGCCACATTCAGGATAACATTATATTTGAATTCAGCGTCATAAAACCTACAGCTTTGTAATGTCAGATTTCTAATATAACTGTATCCGCCATTACTTTTAATCAAAACTTTTTGAGCCACGCACTGTATAGATTTAATATCCTAGTCGCCTATTTTGTTCCTATTCTTGTGTTTTTGGCTGTACAAAGCATAGCAATAACTCATTTAAATCTTACTGGTCTCCCTCTCATCACTATAATAATAATAGTTTACAATGCCATTTTATTAAATTTATTACTTTTTACGAATTTTTATTTTTCTTGGTTATTTTACTCTATATGTATGTACATATTTAATACCAATATTAACTTATTGATAAATATTAAATTCAAATAATAATTCAGGCTATTCTATTAACTTTTATGTCGATATGATTTCGTGACAAGCTTTTTCTAGTTGTTACAAAAGAAGAAAATAATGGACATTTAAAGTCGTTGTTTGGGAGCCCATATAGTACATTACATTACAATCTTACAGTTGTGTCATTGGTATAGGCACCTAAGTCACCTAGATCTTTTTATCCTCCGTGACTACCTATGTGTCTTCAGGGCATTAGAATTCCAGTCCGCTGGTTTTGACAAACATCAGGATTTCTGTCGGCCCTGTCTCATTTAGATCGCTTGGATCCATTAACATGCGGCCCCAGGTTTGATACCTGTACACCGCTAGCATCGGATAGTAATACAGAATGTGTATGCTGCTCTCTTCCTTTTCGCCGCATAGTCAGCAGTTTTTCTCAGCCGCCAGGTTAAGTTTGAAGAGGTGCGCCCTTAGTGCGATGTGTCCTGTGAGCAGGCAAGCGTGCTGCTTACCCTACTCCGGTTTATCGTCCAGAGTGCGTCTGCCCTCTTCTGGAGAGGTTTTTTCGTCAGCTGTCTTGATGTTTTGCAGCCAGTATTTGCATTCCACTGAGCGATATGATCTTGCTCAAGGATTAGTTTCAACTCATGTTTCGCTTCGGCAATCCGATCAAATGGCTTCTTGGTTCCACCGGGGTCCCATTTCTTGCCAGTTCATCGGTTACCTTGTTGCCGTTTATCCCTGTATGCCCAGGAACCCATGTAAGAGTGACCATATAGTAAATTGAGTTAATTTTTATTTGAATATTTTATTAGACACCAACAGATGGCTCTAGGTGTATACAATTAGTTGAGTATTTCAATATTTCTAAATTTTTTAGACCTTTTCTATAACTTACAATGGATCTATTAAATAAGTTAAACGATGGGACTGTTCAGTTCAAAAATCAATGAACAGTTTGAAGGTATTGTGACAAAACGAGTAAAACAAAATGAATGGTAACTTTCATAGTATTATGCTTAATTAATAAATCCTGTTATTTTTCAGTGCTCACTTATTTGACGAACAGAAATTTACCAGTAATGTTAAAAAGGGAAATTTTTTTGCTTGTTAACGATAAAGATTCTTTGATAATTTATTTTTAAATAAATGCTAGAATTAACTTTTTATATTTCCCTGTTCTATCAATAAATAATACGAAAAATATAATGTGTTATAAATATAGCAGAAATATCTTTGGCTTGGTTTTATAATTACTAGTAGAGTGCCTTTTTATCTTAATCAACTCGGAATTATTGTTGGAAGGTCTTGAAAAGAGCTTATAATTGAATTTTATGTTTCAAAAAAGAAGCTTAAAAGGTCTGATCCTCAATATCAAATTATAGTGATTTGTTACTCTCAATGCGGCAACCAGAATGAAACAGTTCATATGGATTTTATGTAGAAATAAGTGGTTTTACAGAAACCGAAATGTTAAAAAAAAAGGTTCAATTATTTTAAAGATTACAAAAGTTGCCGTTTTATATTATTTGTACTTTAAAGCTTGTAATCTAAATTTTGTAAATTTTATATACCTATCTACGTTTAATTTTAAGTTTCATTAATTAATTAATGAACTGATTGCAATTATCTGGGGTTAAACACTCTGAAACGAGGTACGATTGCTTTAACCCTAGTAAAGAAATATATTTTTTATTTTTCTTATAAAAAAAATTATCAAACCAGCAATAAGTACAATAGTGTCCAAAACACCGGCCACTCAGGTGAGCTTTAGGAAGCTACCAAGCTTACTTATTTAATAATGTTTCCTAATACCCTTTTAAAATATTAATTTCAAATATTTAGGAAAACTCATCGCAATTTAATTTCATCTAACCTGATTATATTTATTTAAAACTCAGTTAATATTTTTAATTAGAAAGTCTGTAATATACACTGCCGAGCAAAAAATTAAGGTCACTTTAAATAACTATTTTTTAAAAATAAAAATATTTGGGCAGTCATAGGTCTAGTAGGCAGTGAAAGTTATATTTTTGGATGGATGCTATCTGTTATAATTGGCGTCTGTCACATTCTGTCACCGTATTCACGTTTGTTAGACAACAAAAATTAGTCCTAATTAAACATTTATATTTCGTTGCTTATTTATTAGTAAGATGTTAATTTTTTTTTCTTTAAAAGCTATTCGTTATAATATGGTTTATTGTGGGTAGTGACGGTATACTGTTCTTAGTGTTTATTTACCCGGCCATATTGCCTCTACATCCTATTGTTATAGCACAAATTGTAGTGTTGAGTTGATATAAGATGGTAGAGGACAACGTGAAACCACCAGAATTGTCGGTAGGAGCCTATTTGCTGTACAAAATGTGCACCAGCGCTATCAGGAGAATGGTCGTATAACCAGACGACCCGGATCTGGACGAAAAAGAGTCACGAGTTAAAGAGATGATTGGTTTTTGTTAATGTCAAGCTTGCGAAATAGAACATCTTCTACGGTTTCGATATGAAAGGAGCTTTAAGAGGTTAGAGGTGTTAATGTTAGCGAATGTACAGTTAGAATAAGGCTTCGTGCTAATGGATTGTTTTGCAAAAGTATGGCTACAAGGCCAACATTTAACCGCCAGCTTCGAATATCAAGATTAAATTTTGCTCGAAATCACTTGACATGGAACGATGATTACTAGAGCAAGGTACTATTTACAGATAACTCGCGTTTTTGCCTCAGTGGACCAGACGGACGTCGACGAGTAAGAAAAGACCCGGAGAAAGATACGCCTTCGTTTGTAATGAGAAAAGACGTAAATCTGGCTGCTATGGTTTGGGCAGGTATCACTTCAGAAGCACGTGTAGAGTTGGTTTTCATAGAGAATGGCTCTCTAACAGCTTACAGATACATAACGGAGGCCCTGGAAGATTATGTTATGCCTTTTTTGGTCACTATGAGCGAGCAAAGCATTTTAATGCATAATAATGCAAACCACACGCTGCCAGGATTGTCAGTGAATATCTAGATGAAGTAGGAATGAAAGAATTACGCAGTTTGACTAGCCACCATGCAGTCCATATATGAATTCCATCAAACATGTCAGTTAGGGCAACGTATCCGAAGGCATACACCAGCACCAAGAACTGCCCAGGGGCTGAGAGAGTTGCTATTGCAGACGTAAAATAAGATGGATCAGAATGTAATCATTAATTTAATTTAGAGTATTCCTCTTTAAATGCAAGCAGTCACTAAAGTAAAAGATAATACACGTTATAAATTATCATTAATTTTTTAATATTGTTAAGTTTTATTCATTCGTTTCGTTACAAATAACAATAGTCGAGTTTCGTTTAGAATGTACAGTTACTGTTTTTCTAGAATACATCATAAACAAAATCAATTGTATTGTCTGATTCCATATTTGAAAGCTACGAAAATGCCGTAGATAAATTTACAATATGCGGACATAAGGTGTGGCATTTTTTTTAAATCATTTGCAATTTTATAAGGTATTAAAGTGACGTAATTTTTTTTGCTTGGTAGTGTATTTAAAGGCAGTTAAAAAAATATTAAATGAAAAACAATTTGTAACATCTTAAACCAATAGTGTAGAAAATTATTTTTAGGCTAAACGTAAATTGAAAAAAAATTGTGTATTTATTTAATTAAAAATTAATTAGAATTTTTTACTGATTCAGTCGGATGGGACGTAAGGAATAAAATGACATTTTATATTGGATATTTATTTTTTATTTGTTGTCCCTCTGTTTTCTGTCAGGTGCGTAGCGCACCTGAGTATAGCATAGACCTCAGCCTGAAAGACCGAGGCGAGTTTCCCCAGGGGTATGCTTTTCCTGTGGTTGCAGGATTCTACAAACACACCTGCCCCGTAGCGTCACTGGTACCCTGATCCATCAGTGTACCATCGTTTCACTCCTGTGCTGGTCAATGGTGTTTTATTCAACCAGTCTTCTCTGTTTGGTATTTTCCCTATTAAGATCTTTTTCGAAATTTTGTCCGATTTTATTGTGAAGTGGTGTTTGTGGAGGGCCTCGATCTTGGTGTGGCCAATCCCGTTGCTCCTCGTTCCCCCCAGGCACTTTAGTCTGTATGCAGTGTTCCTGGCCCGATCTTTTATCAGGAGGTCCAAAGATGGTATGTTGAGGGCTATTTGTAGTGCCTCTGTAGGAGCGGTGCTCATTGCCCCCGTGCAGCCCGCAAGTATTTCCCTTGCAGGCTTCTCAACAGGTTCACAGCCCCGGCCCCTTTCACCCTTGGCCACTAGACTACTGCTGCATACGTTAGTGACGGTAGTAATACCGCCTAATATAACCGCAGGCTTACCCTCGGTTTTAGACCCCAGGTTTTTCCCATGGCTCTCTTGCATGCCCACATTGAGGCATACATTTTTTTCTCTTTGGTACTTCACTGACGCGGAGTATTTTAATTCCTGATTCCATAGCCTCAGAGAGCTAATGGGTTCGGGTTTGTATTTTCTGGTAAAGATCACGGCTGCGGTCTTTGACATGTTTACCGTTAGCCCAACTTCCGTGATTCTCAGTGCCATCATCATAATGCTCTTGAGAGTTGACAGATGCTTCCTCCTTGCTTTAATGTCTATGTCATCAGCATATCCATACACGAGGAGTCCAGCTTCTTTTAATCTTACTAATACTGCAAATGCCTCTGTTTCGTTTTCGGCTGGCCACCCTGTATATTTGAACTTTAAACAAGTACCTATGCGTTGCTATCAATTGGGTCATTATACAAATTTGCAGGATAATTGGTCAGGCACGTCTAAAATTGAATCTTGCCAAAGTCGTCTTCAGATCGGTCCATTATTCGCTAACTTCTATGGAAATTCCCCTTAAATTTTAGTTCATCTTATTATTGACACTTCTCGATGTATAATCAATAATCCTATTTTGTTTTTTTGTTACTTAATAAGAAAATCAATTGAAAATCGTCTGTGTACAAACATTATTTTAATTTTTAATTATTATATTATTATTAATATTATTACATATCAATGAAGGCTGAGGTCTAAGCCTATGACAACCTATTTACAAAATCATACAGAAGTAAACAAAATATACAATGTGAAATAATTATTAAACGAGATACAAATTAGGAGTGTAATAAATGTTCGTCGATTTTATTTTTAAATATGTTAACTGTTTCCTCACTTGAATCGTTCCAGAAAACTCGATTGGTGACAAACGTTTGTCTTGGTACACATTTAAAATTTTTCTTTTTTGACTTTAGATCATGTCCTTGGAGACGGGAGTCGGTATTTAAAAGGAAAATGTCTCCGAGGTTTTCATAATTAAACTTAATTATCTGGAAGGTAAGAATTAGCACGGTAGTCTCTCGGAATAATCTCGACGCGTACGACCAAAGGTCTTGTAGCCCGGCGTTGAACATCTTCTAACAGGTTTTGATCTCGGATATTTAATTATTATTAGGTCATAATAATAAATAATTTATTTCACTTAGATGATGTGTAGCATCTTTTTAAAATAAAATAACTTAAATTAACTTTTAGTAATCAAGATTTTAATTTTATTAATGCTTCTATCTCATTTTAAAATTAATTTATTACCCTGGGAGTTGAAAGTGTTGCATTATACTTGCTCACCGCCATAATTTTTAGCGATTCCTCGCGTTTGAAGAGAAAGGACCACCAAAAATGCGGTTATGGACCTTGTCACCCGTGTCAATAGGATTGACAAAGAAGTGACCCTAACATAAAAAATACAAAAAAAAATTACAGAACTTTAATGAGACTATTAAAAAACACAATAAATCGAATATCCGAAAATTAACAGTTAAATTGCACTAAAATTATAACAAAAAAAATGTTTTCTCACGAGACGAAAAGTAACAAAAATCACGAGGGTAGCTATGGTAATAAAAAAATTTAAACAGAAAGCTTGGCACATATGTACGCCAAACCAGCATAGCGGAGAACTTGATTGAAATATATGCAAATAGATAAACGTAAAATGTACTTACAGTAAATAAATACACTCACTAAATATTGAATAGTTACCCCATCTTATAAGGGTACAAATATACTTTATGAGACTTACCAAAAAAAAGACACCAATTTTAGTCGATGCGGCTTGACAAGCTGAGTCGAATAACACCCCTCCCAGGGTGAGGAAATACCCCCTTCAAAAGTTACGCGACTTTTAATTTACAACTTTTCAATTTTTAGAGGCACATTTTCTTCGTCCAAAACGTTTGTGCACAGTCATTTCATACAGCATGACCAACCAAGTCGAATGACACCCCTCCCATGTTAAGGAAACGGCCCTTTCAAAAGTTTCATCATTTTTATTTTGTTTTATTTAGAAAATTATTTTTTTCACCCCTCTTAACTATCGATTTTTATATAGTCATAGACAACAATTTTAATCAAATGAAAGGGGGCCGGTCCCCCTTCCCCCCCGAGGGCCGGGCCCTCTTAACTATTGATTTTTATGTAATCATAGATAACAATCTGAATCAAATTTAACGATTGTTGTCTATGATTAAAAAATAAATAAAATAAAAAATGTGTTTCTATTTTGAACCGGCTGTTAAATCAACTTGGGAGAGGTCATTCGACTCGGTTGGTCATACTCCGTCGAATGACACTAGTGACACCATTGTAAGTAGTGTCATGAGGAAGAGAAGTGTTTCTAAAAATTGAAAAATTAAAAGTGGTGTAACTTTTGAAAAGGCCGTTTCCTTAACATGGGAGGGGTGTCATTCGACTCGGTTGGTTATGCTGCATCGAATGAAACCATCGTACAAACTGTGACCAAACGTTTTAAACGAAGAAAATGTGCTTCTAAAAATTGAAAAGTTGAAAATTAAAAGTGACGTAACTTTTGAAGGGGGCATTTCCTCACCCTCGGAGGAGTGTCATTCGACTCGACTTCTCAAGCCGCATCGACTAGAATTGGTGTCTTTTTTTTTTGTAAGTCCCATAAAGTGTGTTTAAGCCTTTGATAAGTTTGGGAAAAAAAGTCGTCCGTCAACGAGAAAAATTTGTGCTCAGCAAGGTACGAAACAAAAAAAAGTGTTTAGATTAACGCATAATAATTAGGTCTCTGCCGCTTCGAGCGGGGTCGGTCATTCGGGTACCGATGTCCAGACTTCGAATATGACGAAATAATCAGGGCCAAATGGCCCCACTTTGTACGAATTTATAAAAAATTCGTACAACCCTAATACACTTCTGCATTCTTATACTTCCCGATGCTTTATTATTGTTTTTTTAAATGGAAGTGTTTTGTTTCGTTTGTTTAATTTAAATCTTGTTTTTATTAAAAGAAACGTTCTTTGAAAAGTTCGCCTTTAGTTATTAGATTAAATTTAATAAGAAACAATGCAAGTTTTAAATTGAAGGTATTTTATATTTACTTCTTGTCAACTGCTTTTAATTTATCATTATTTATCATTTAACTATAGGATCGGGTCTGGCAAAAGCCCTTAGGCACCTCGATCTTTTGTGCCATCCCTTGGATTATGTCTTGTGTGTCTTCTATATCCAATTTAAGCACTTTAAAGTGAGATATTGTACAGATTCTTTTTCCTTACCGCAAAATCTGAAGGAATCATTCTCCACCTTTTAGACGATCATTGACTGGGTGATAAACTGTAGTGATTTCAACTAGCAGTTTAAGGGTCGTTTCTTTTTGGAAGTAAAAGATTGTTGTCCCCACAGCAGGCATTTGTTGTTAAAAGTTAAACCAGTGTATTGATTTCAGTACTTGCTTTGCTTTAATGTTTTGTTTTGTGTATCCGTAAAATGATTCTTAACCTATTGGTAGTTCCCTTTGAAGATTTTTTTGCCAATGTATTAGCCTTTTCATTACCCGGAATGCATGGATGCCCTGGTGACCAAATGTAGCAGATTTGGTTGCCTTGTGTGCCAGTTGCGTCAAGTAACCGTGGCATTTCTCGACCAGCTTGGAATTTTTTATGACGTTGGCAACAGCCTTGATTGCGGCCTCACTACCACTGGATATATAACTTTTTGCTCGCTTATAATTCCTACCAAGAATAATTCTGAAGCACTCTGTAATTGCTATTATTTCGTTTTGAAAAACTGAGCAGCTTTTAATAGTACCCACTTTAGTACATATTTACTCTTATTAGATATGAAATTAAACATGTTAAATGAATTATTATCCATTATTCTTCTTCTTTAAGTTCCGTTTTCTATCGAAGGTTGGAAACCATCATAGCTATGCGGATTTTCTTAACCACCGCTCTAAATAATTCTAAGCTGCTGCATCCGAACCATTCTCTCAGGTTATTGAGCCAGGATATTTTGCGTCTACCTACATTTCTCTTTCCTCGAATTTAGCCTCTCAAGTATTCCAATTTTCTTCGTTTGACAGTCAATTATTGCATTCCTGGTTTCCAATTCTTCTGGTTGCTTCCACGTTTGACACTCATTCCATCCATGATATTCCTAGAATTCTTTTGTAACACCAGAATTCAAAGACAGCCAATCTATTTAAATGTGTATGTTTTAAGGTCCACGCCTTCATGCCATTATTACTGCCTAATAAAGCGGTATCAATAAATAAATTAGTTTGGTCCGAAAAACTAGAACTAGCTACAAAATTAATGAAAACCTGTAAAGTTTATAAGGTTAATAAATAATTTGGGACAATGATGCATAAAAGATATACCTACCTTCGATATTAAGATAAAATTAAAGAAAATTTCGCTCTCGCAATTTTGACCAATCAACGTTTGACACGTTTCCAAGGCAACAACACCGATTTACAAATATATTTTACTTTAGAATAACGTGGACAATTTTTAATGTACATAAATCCTACGTCAAGACATTACTCTACCTACATTTTTAATCGACTGGCAGTCATTTATGAAAAATGGTAAACTACGTCCTATATTTAAAAAAAGGAATTTACCAGTTTATTAATGTACCACGTTAGTAATAATACAAAAAATTAATTATGGATATTTACTGTGTAATTAACTTGCGGTTGCGAGAAAAGATCAATGAATAAGATAATAAATGATATTAATTGAAGAAATAAATATTAGGTACCAAAAAGATTAGTGTAAATCTTATTATTTTTAGTGCCTAAAACCTAAAATTAGTACTAGTGCGAACGGTTCAATGATTATGGTGAATTTCGGACGTTCACATTCACTCAGTAAGTTTTAGATTTTACTTCAGGAACACAGCAAATGTTGGGTTGGCTACCTTAGCAGTGTGCAGTCACAAAAGGACAAAGACAATAACAATGGCGAGAATAAAACGAAAGAAGAATATAAAATTATTATTATTAGGAAAGTGAAAAGGAAGAAAATAACATATGTTGCCAATGTGACGAATGAAGATAATATCACTATAGAGAATGCGATACCAATTAAGAAACAGAAACCACGAGGCAAGTTTCTGCAGGTATATGACGATTGAATGATGAAATCTGCACTGACAGAAATAAAGAAAAACTGAGTTTGAAAAACAACCAAAAAAATGAAATCCACATCGGACATAATATATTTAACAATGTAAAAAGTTATTAAAATGTCATCAGGACTGCTTTGTAATTCTAAATGCCTTAATGGGTCAACATATTACAACGAGTAAAATCATTTTTTTACTTAGTATTGATAAAGCCAATTAATAATTTCAAAAGTTAACATTCACATTTTATAGGTTTATGTTTCTACATTTGCCGTATCTCTGAGCTAATTGTAATCACGAAACAGTTCAGACTTCTACCACAAAGGCTAAATAAATCTTAGTTTTACTGGAAAATCTTAAGATTTACCACATTCCAAGCTATTACAGTAACATACCTATACATAAAAACGAAATTTTAAATTGAAATAAAACGTAAATATTTTAAATTAAACAGAGTGTTAATAAATAAAAACTTTAAATGCACAAAAATAAACTTTTTATTATTAACGGTATTAGAAAACACATTACATTTCACGTAGGTATATAAAGCTAGCTTAACCATATCTTGGGGCAATCATCTAATGGATACGCTAGACGCTTACTTTACTTTTATTTAAAATTTTAAAAATAATCTTTAATTAAATTTTTTCAAATAAGTGGATTTTTTTAAAGAACTGTTTAAGGTCAATACATTGGACAGTATTAGTCTGGAATGAAGAGGTCTTACGCAGAGTGAACAGAGGCAGAGAGCTTCTGCAGGTAATCAAGTGGAGAAAGACAGCATACCTGGGCCACTTATTACGCAATCCCAAATATTATATCCCCCAGCTCATAATTAAAGGTAAATTAGAGCGGAAAAAAATTGTAGGCAGAAAGAAACTATCATGGCTGAGAAACATAAGATATTGGACAGTTCTGGACTTTGAGGACTTGATAAAAACGGCGGAGGATAGAGAGGAGTTTTCTGTTGTAGTTGCTAACCTCCATTAGTGGAAATGGCATCCAAAGAAGAAGTTTAAGGTCACCTAATCTTAAAAAATATATTTGCAATGTTCAACTACGTCCCATTTTTTACATACATATAGTCCCTCCTTTTTTCCGTAGGGGTAGGTTTTTTTCAAAAACCATTACATTTACTTTCACCCCTTTTATTTTTTCTTTTTTCTTTTTTCCGTAGGGGTAGGTTTTTTTCAAAAACCATTACATTTACTTTCACCCCTTTTATTTTTAGTGCATCATGCATAATATTTTCAAGTCTAAGAAAGCGCAGTACACCTTTTCACTATTAGCCAAGAGTTTTTTCGATTAAACTTAACAACAAAAAAACCTAAACCATGCATCCCCCTTTTATCCTAAATCCCGCTTGCTTAACACCCCAAGTTAAGTTCGCATAGGTCGACTTCTACCGGCTTACCCATTCACACTCGCCTTATAAATCTGTTTTTTCAATGTTCTTTTATCCATCCTCTTTACGTGTCCAAACTATTTAGGCATTCCTGCATAATATACTAATAAAATAAATAATTTTTTATACGTGTCATTCCAAATGTTTTAAAAATAAAAAATATATTTTTTTTTAAAAATTTGATTACTTTTTAATAATTAAATAGCAATTTTTTTTTCATTGCCATTTGCTTTATGATTTTGAATTTGTTAAACATATAAAAGAAATCTACTGTAGTGCCAAGTCCTGTCACAGTTGCCATGTAGTGACTGTATACGCTTGGATTGGAACGTTATCCGATGTCTTTAGCTCCTTCGAGTTGTGGAATGCTTGAAATGTGCTTCATTGAAATTCTTATTTACTGACTAAACTTTTTTATTATACAAAGGAAGAGACTTGTGTATCTCTCATGGTTAATCAATAATTAATACATAAACTAAGGCCACTAACTAGTAACCTATGGTCTACAGTGTCTACACACTGGTAAATACACCCTATTTTGGTACTGCCCAAGGTATTTATATATTAAAGTTAGTGTAGGTCGGTTCGTGGGTTCAGCGATCTACATTAACACGAAGTATTCGGTATTAAGCCAGCTATTAGCAGTCGGTTAAACTTATTCAAAAATAACATTCTCTTAAAGATAAGTGCACTTATAGAACTACACTACTTATTTAATTATATATATATATATATATATATATTATATATATATATATATATATGTCGGTAGAGGTCGACCTCGGAGAACATATCTCGATCAGATCAACATTGTTTTGAAGAGAGGCCAGGTCAAGATTACCAACATCCGACGAACATGTATTAGAGCACTGATGAAAGTAGAGGAAGCAAAAGACGTGTGTAAGAACCGTAGCAAGTGGAAGAAAGTGGTCTCTGCCTACCCATATGGGAAAAAGGCGTGACTTTATGTATGTATATATATAAAAATGAAAAAATGTTATGTCCTTTAAAAACTCCCAAACGGCTGGACCCATTGGGATGAAATTTTCAGTTGTTTTATACATACCAGGAATGGTTTTAGTATAAAAAAACTTTTGTGTAGGAAGTGGTAATGGTACGTCCCATACAACGCAAATGAAATATTCGTAGTCAAACACCTGTCATTTCAAATTTTTTATAATATTAAAGCTTTAAAACATTTATGTATTTAAGTTATTTCAATTTGAGCAAAAACATTTGTGACTGAAAATCTTTGTGAAAATTAACCATTAAATTCAGTTAAAACTTCCAGGTGAAGTTGTCAAGTATAAATTGATTGACACAGTTATAGATGAAAAAAAAGCTGTTAACTATCCAATAGAATTTCTTTGGAACCATCTGGAATGCCACCACATATCTTAAATTAAAAAGTTGGTTCACCGTTGATGCTTATTCGCAACTTAAATCACCCGAAATTGTGCGACGGAACAAGGCTTGCTGTTAAAAAAGTATCGTCGCATTTATTCGAAGCCACAATCATCAAAGGAAAAGTTGTGCTGATACCACGAATTCCAATGATTTTAATAGATTTGCCATTTAATTTCAAACGATTACAGTTTCAAGTGCGTCTGGCTTTTGCTATAAACATCAACAAGGCTCAAAGCCAATCTCTAAGTGTTACTGATTTGATCTTATAAAGTTCCTGTTTTTTGCATGGTCAATTATATATGTTGCCTGCTCCAGAGAATTACTAACCTTAGATATGCAGATGATACCTTAATACTAGCTCTTTGGGAAGAAGAGCTCACGGAAATTATGAGAAAGTTGGTTAGGATCAGCAGAGAACATGGTCTTACGTTGAACAAAAAGAAGACAAAAATTATGATAATAGACCGCAACCCTGCCAATGTTAGATCGATGGTTTTGAAGTTATTGAGAAATTTAACTATTTAGGATCATTTATCACAAACAAAGGTGGCTGTGACGGAGATATTAAACGCAGACTGGCCATAGCACTCAACAATAAAACTAACTTGAATATGGAAAGACTTTGCAATATCTCAACGCAACAAACTGAAATTATTAAACTCCTTGATTTTTTCTATTGCCACATATATCTTTGAGACCTGGACTTAAAAAATGGCCAATTGAAGAATAATAGATGTTTTTGAAATGTGGGCCTACAGAAGAATGCTGCTCCTTCCTAGTTCTGTTTTGTTAAGCTGTATATTTTGATAAGTTGTAGAAATATTTTTATTATATTTTTATGTTGAATAATTTCTTATTTTGGTCTATTGGATATCAAAAGTGTGTTATACGTAGTTCTTTGGTTGTAAATAATATTATTATCTACCATATTCTGGTTTAACGGGTTAGGTGGAAGAGCAGACATACATTAATTAATATACTTTTTCTACATTATCACGCTAATGATGAATGTATCAACTGAACCTCGCCCAAAAGTATTTGTTATTATTTTTGTATATGATAATTAGTATTAATAAAGGCATTTATTATTATTATTATTATTAATATCATACACATTTCAACACATTTGGACACATTTCAAGAAGAACGAATGGGCTGGAAAAACTTATAGTGGAGGGAAAAATCAATGGTAAATGATTAAGAAGAAGGTCTCCGACATGCTGTGTGGATCAAACCAAAGAAATCATTGGTCACGGTCTGCAAAAAGCTTCTGTTGCAGCTCAAGACAGAGAAGGATGGAGAACTACGATCCGAGCAAGTAACTATTGATAAAATATAAATGCAAGTATAATATATAAAAATTACCAATGACTTTGTGTTTTTATTTTAATTAAAATATTTAGTGATTATCGCAAGTCAGTAATGTTTTAATTAAAAAAAAATATTAATAACTTTACCAGAAAATATGCGCCTGTCAACTTTCTTTAATCGTTTTATTATTCATATTCATTATAAACGCTTTCTAGCACCCCGGCTTAGTGAATTTATCGCACTGCTTGATAATAGATAAACAGAATCAAGGGACTCAATAGTCATTTAATCCTGGCCTATGTCCTGAATCGTTATAAAGCTTATCTTGCGAACTTTAACGTTTATTAGTTTATATAGTCCTGGCTTGGACACAAGTTAAAGGTTTAAGTAAGTTAATGACTTTCGAAAAACAAAAAGCTATTTGGTGGAGATAACAAACAACAGATTATAAATAATAATAAATTGTAAATATAAATAAAGTTCTGCAAAGTTAATTAAGTCAAAATGAAAAAAATATTTACAAATTCTGTGAAAATACGACAAAATTAAAATTATGCAATCTACATAATTAATGAAATAAAATCTTCTAATCTGATCAAGTATTTAAACAAAAACATGTTTATTTTGTTTTACGTTTGAAGATACATAAAAAAGAAATAAAACTATGTGTTGATTTTATAATAAAAAGCTATAAGTAATAATGGCCTTTCTTTTATAATGACTCCACAGTTGCTAATGAGTGACAACACTTAACGCCTTTTACTTCACGACTGACTTAGATTTGGGGATAAGAAAAAACAAGGAAATCAGAGAATTTTTTAATATTGCCAGTATTAGAAGTCGTAGAATGAGATGAACGGAACATATAGTAAAAATAAATAATAAGAACTAAATCAAGAGTAGGTACCTGGGACGTACAAATCATAAGAACACGAAGATTAGGTCGTAAAATGAAAAGCTCGGATTAGTCGTTAATTGTTGGAAAACTAGTACAGACACACCATTGTAACATCTCAGAGGAATGTTCTAAGAATGATTTACCTGAGTAATATACCCCGGTCATGTTTTATTGCGGTACAGATTCTTGTAATGTATTGACATGCCCCGACTTGTGCCTGCTAGCCCATAGCGACTAACCGCGCCCAGTTGTGAGAAGTTCTTTGTTGGAGTGTTTCGTATTTTGTTGGCTTCTTTTGATTCATTTATGTTATTGTTTACTAAGAAGCATAAGAAGCATTTTAATTTGGAAAACCCTGATGATATTTATTTTGAATAAATTGAGGTAGGCGTAACCTTGCCGACGAACATTTTGACGAATCGGATGAGTCAGAACCTGAAGATTATGTAAAAGAAATATTTGTAGATTCTGATACTGATCACGAAATTGACAGTGAAGAAAAGGATGCTGACCACGACGCTGATTAATGTATTGGTAAGTCAAGATATTATTGTGACAAATTTGTTAATTCACAAAAAAAATTATAGCTAAAGACGGTACAAAGTGGAGGAATGGGACTTGAAAAAAGACTCGAACACGACTCAATGTTTTTGTAAAACTGCCTGGCATCGTCGACAGATAAGAAAAATGTGCCAACACTAAACTAGGTTGTTGGAAGCTATTTTTTGACAATAACATCCTAGCTATTATCTTAGAAAACAATAATTGATTTATCGATGGTGTACGAAAAAAAATTGCGATGGAACGAAATTGTAAATTACTGATGTAATAGAAATGCCATTTTTGGCGCTATTATATCTGGCAGGAGTATTCCGAGGAACCCTTTCCGGCGAAGGGAAAAGTAAAAGTAAAACTGTCGGTGGTGAAAAAGCTGAATTTTTCCGCAGTCAGCTCAGTACAATTATGGCCTATTTATTGTGCGTTTGAAAAAAAAAATTGTTTCAGTGATGAATCAATGTTTTATTTAAATGGCTTTGTTAACAAACATAATTGTAGGTACTTAGATGACAAAAATCCTCACGTGTTTCGACAGGAAAATAATTAATTTTCAGCGAAGATCAATGTATAGTCTAGTATTCTAAGAAATGAGATAATTGGTCCACTATTTATTAACCAAAACCTAACGGGAGAATTGTACCTACAATTAATAGAAAATAAAATTTATGCACTTATTACTTAGTCGCTAGAAAGACAAGTTGATAAACAGGATAATATGGTGCTAGATGAACAGGACCGAGCTACACCACATTATGCACCAACTGTAAGATAATGGCTAGACGAATGATATCCTTGACATTGGATTGGCAAAAGGGGTTTTATAGAATAGCCGTCAAGATCTCCAGATTTAACACCCCTTGACTTTTTTCTGTGTGATATTTAAAAACATTAGTATATAAAACTCCTCGCGAAAACATTGAAGAACTAATGCTTAGAATAACTGAAGAATGTAGACGAATCACTAGCGAAACTTTGCAAAGGGTTCGAGAAGAATTTAAAAATAGGTTATATTATTGCCTACAAAATAATGATGCCTACTTTGAGCAGTTACTGTAAATACATTTAAGGAGCTGTTTGTAATTAACTTCATTTTAGTTTCTGTTATATTTTCGCTATGTTTAATGTTACCTGCGAAATAAATCGATAGAAGAAATTGTTGTTTAAATGGCTTATTTGCATTTTTCTTGGGTTTTCATTTGATGTATTACAAGGTAGGGGTTTCTATTGGATATTTAAAAGGGATGGAGGATATTAAAGAGATGACACTTGCAACATCAGAATAACATTTTTAAACCTCCCCGTTGATTAAAAATTCGACGTGTTTTTTTGTTTTTCTTACATTTTCGCAAAATTAAAAGTTATTTGGACTGGCTGGTTTTGAAATGAAAGCACTGTAATTACAAAGTGACCATTCCCATTGCTGTAATGAGTTGTCTTAATCATGAAAACTAATATTTATTTCTATCTTTTTAAAATTAATGTAAATTATATTACCGATGTAAACAAAAAATATGCTGTTTATTCTTGTCCGATAAATCACAATCATATTGGGAAATTACAAATGACGTGATTTAGTTTAAAGCTCTGTGTGATATATCACCAATGCCTAGACAGTCTTATCATATTTGTGTCATAAATTTTGATATTCAATGCCGTTCAAATAAAAAAACTGAAGCATGAACAGTTAACAGTATTTTGAAAGATTTATTTTGAGTCGTAACTTTGCATTATTTTTTTCCTCGATGGGTCGGAGTTATATAGATATTTTGCGGTTACACTGCTTACATTTCCTCACTGACATCCGGAATTTAATATCACATTTTTTTTACCGGGATTAGTTAAAGTAATTTTTACCCTATTTTACATCAGATCACTAATTAAAGGGGCCCGAAACACCATTAAAAAATGATTACCTAACATTTTTACAGAGTTTAATTGGTTTTTTTTACATGTTAATACAAGGGTGGTCCAAATAGTTTCCGACCATAACGTGAAGATGGCAGCACCCCTCAATGCAAGCTTCATCTTTTGACAGGTACTCATCAAAATTTTAGCCATTTTGGACGCACAGTTGTTGCTTAACAATCGTTTAAGTCAATGTAATTGTTTTTGTGAAAATAGAAAAAATCGAGTATCGGGCAGTCATTAAATATTTGTTTTTGAAAGGCATTACGCCTACGCAAATCAAAGATGAGTTGGGCGCTGCGTACGGGGAATTTACACCCTTGTTGTTTTACTAGTCCAACAATTTTTTTGTGTGCAGTTTTTAAATTTATTTCTATGTTACTAACGATATAACAGATACTCCAATAAAACAAAAAACAGGATAATAGGTATGTAAAAACGGAAAGATATGTTTTTATAACAACACGGCACTGGCAAATAGTTGTGTAAACACTGATTTGTTTTTTGCCGGCATCGACTTTTGCGGTGAGGTTAAGTACTATCTAATAAGATGCATAGAATCACAAAAGTTTTGCCGACAGTCCATGTGGACAATACCGGGAGTAATCAATTACAAACGGTTCAGTTTAGCTTAATGCTCGACGTGGCATTATCGACCATACCCCGATTTTTGCGTTGTCCAACTGAGTTCGTATGAAGTATAACTTAAAAAACTGAATTTTATTCATGTACCTACCTACTTGTTGGAATTTATTAGAAAAACATTTTGTACTCATTTATACAAAAAAAATGTCAACAACACGCGAGAGTTTATACATCGCTTAATCATTCTTTATAACTGTGCGTTATTGATATCCATCTTTAACCAACTCCTGCTGGTTTTCGGCTGATCTGACAAGAAAAAACACATTTAAATATTTCATACCACGCTTACGAGTTGTGTATTTCAGGAGATATAAAAATTTTATAACGACGTTTGATTCCAAGATGTAAAAAAACTGGGACAGAAAATGTCGACACCAAAATATCGAGCGACACGTTCCGATTTATTGATAAGGCTCTATTCAACTTCGTTTTTGTCGAATCGGATAAATTGAAGAATTTTTCTGAATTATAGTTATAAAAGTATTTTTAAATTTACTTTTACGGTAATACTATAACACTAAGAAACTGAATGAACCGTTTCAAAATTAAACTTTTTTAATCGTGACTAAAATTTAATATAAAAAAATGTTATTAAATCAAATTTGCATTCAATTTAAAATATTTCTTTTATAAAATATTTATTTAACTCTGAAAACGAATAAAGCCAGTGACTAATAAGGTATACAACAGTGTACGTTTGATAATTTTATTAGGATGAATACAAGATTAAAACAATAACTTATAATAAGGAAGCTTAAGTAATAACAAGAAAAAAAAGGTTTAAATTTAAACCAAAACTTTTGGTCAGTAATTCCTTATTGTCTCTTGAAATTTTTTTAGGTCTTTTCTAATACGTCCCCGCATTTTCTAACTTCACCAGGTACTGTTGGTGTTAGGTTAGGTTAGGCCCAATAGAGAAAGCACGAGGCAACCTCTCTATCGACTGTCTCTATCCCATCGGGAGCTAACTCTCGCATCTAGACCCGTAGTCTAGTCTCCTATATCTATGATTATTATTAACCTAACCCAACACCAACAGTACCGGGTAAAGAACTTTGCAAATACGGGGACGTATTAGAAAAAACCCAAAGTTTTATCTAACAATTATAAGTCAGAGCTATTGAGGATTATTTTTCAAAAAAGTCTTTTCTGGTAATCTATTTCTTATAGTTCTTGGTACAGATGGATTTTATATGGCCTAATTAGTAGTTCTTTAGGATTAAGGTATATCGCATTTTTTTTTACTTTGTCTCAATGGAATGTGGATTAATATTCAATATGGACTCTTTCCAAAACATCAGTACTATAACCACCATCAGTGGGAAATTTTCTTTTAAAAGTAGTTTGTTACTTAGACCTGGAAGCTAAGCATGAATAACTTTTTAAAAAAATATAGTTTTTATAATCTAAAAGTTCATTAGATGTTACCCAAATGAGTCTTTATTAATAATAATTGTTTTTTAAATAAAATGAAACAAGAAACCTTGTATAACAGGATAAATTAGGATATTTTAATTTTTCTTGATTTGTAAAAGCACCATTATTCATTTAAGTTTTTCCAATACAGCTTTAAATTAAAAATTGATATACCCATGGTCCAATCAATAAAGGGGTTGTGGTGCGCAGGGGGTGGGGGGCTGAGAGGGTGACGTATTCCAATTAAAATTAAAGCTAATTAAGTTTCTAAAAACTTTGTTTCTAATAATTTTCTCTTCATTTTTAACAGATTTATTTTAACAAAGTCCTAAATAAAATTTTTCTCTTTCAGCCATTTACCTTTACAACCACATTTTCAGCATTCATTGATTGGACTAAAATTATTACGCTGTAAACACTGTAAAGATGAACTGTTAAACATACAAAGGAATCCAGGAAAGTTTTGCAATACAGCTCTACTTTATTAATGTTTTCAAAATAATTCCACAGGCTCTCTCTCTATCCTCCGAAACCAATCCTTAAACCAAATCTGCCAAGTCTCGCTAGGAAGTATGGCGCACTCATTGTCCCAAGCCCTCAAAAGGTCCTCATCACTGGAAAACCGTCTTTTTTTTAGTTTTATTTTCAGATAGGGGAACAGTGCAAAGTCACAGGGTGCAAGGTCTGGACTGTAACGAAGGGTGCTCAAGCAGTTTTAATCCTGTGGTGATCAAATAATCGGTGTTGTCATAATGAAAAAACTTGATGGTGTCTATTTTTGAATTTGGTCGGAAGTTTTTCGGAGAGTCGATGACTTTAGGAAGGCACTGTTCAGTGTACCACTTGCTGTTACTGTCTTTTGTGTGTCCAACACGACACGTTCTACAATTCCACAGCAATCATTTTCTTCTTAAGTGTATCCTTGAAAGACCCAAAGTTTGTTTTAAGACTTGGTCGGCATATTATAATAGTAAGTCTCGTCACCTGTCACGATTTTGTTCACATAGCGAGATTGTCCCTAATCAAACATTTTCAGCGTCTTCCGGCACCATTTCACACGTCGTGTCATCTGGTCTTCAGTCAGACTATGCGGCACCCACAGAGAAAAAATCCTCTTTTTACTAACACTGCTGACATACAACAGGTGCAGGTATGAACACGTCTCAACATGCACCAAAACTCAGACTCCTGCGCCACGCGGTTGCTTCATATTGTAAAACGTTCCTAGTACTGTTTGTATAATTACCTGACCACATGATACCAAAGCCTACTTGGTGTTTTGTTTGAACCAGTTTAATATCATTATTGTTACCATTCGGACCTGTGTATGTCGCCTTGAGGCGCCGGCGAGATCGGTCACAAATAGGGTGCATATTAATGAGCTGTTAGTTATACACAAAAGACACTAAACGTTTCTGGAATTTCTTGGGAATTCGAGAACATTGATTCGGAGGTATTTAAAGTGAATCATAGATCGAAGTTGGAACCGTTTTTAAGTCTTTATGAGTTATGAAATTTAATTAGTTGTATTCAAGTGATTTGTAAAAGTAAAGATTATTGTGTAAAAATATTGGAATAAAAATTGTTTTGTTACTGTATCGAGTTTAAAATTACCGAACCCAAAAAAGAAGTAATTTCGTAACATTATTTTATGACCAACGTTAAAAAGGGTATTTTAATATTTTTTTAAATTTGATTTAATTTTTGTAATTAAACGACAATACCAAGTATAATATCTTGGAAAGAAAATTGTGCGTAGAAATAGAATCTTGAATAAAATATAAAGAGTCATTTAAATTTCAGTTGTGTATGTTTTAAGTCAAACCTAAATATACTAAATATTGTATAAAATTTTAAATTAAATTTATTAAAACAACTGGATCTGGCGTTGAAACAATACAACGAAGACACCCGGTGTATATAAATAAAATATATCTATGAAATTTAACTCGCTTGTAAATTAAAAAAGCTATAACTGTATTTAATTTTGAAATCTCGTATTTTCAGTAATTAGTAGAAACTAGACATTTTCATGTTCGTAAGTGTTTAAGTTTCTCACTATAAACGTCAAAAATAATTTATCAAAACCCTTATCTTAGAACCATTTACAACTGTTTTTATACTTCCTTTATTAAAAGCTATTACCCAGAAATATCGTGCTGCCAGCCAATTTATTATGCAGTTCTACAGTTAACACCGAAAGAGATATAGCGATATCGATTTTTTTTTTAAATATACAAGATTAAATTAGAATAAAATATTCCCCAATTAAAAAAGATCGATTTTTGTAACCTTTGATACATTGGTTTTTTTGTTATTTAAACCCTTATTACAGAAAATATAAAGCGTATCCAATTGAAAGTAAAACACATTAAATAGTGTTGGTATCCACATTGTTTCTTCTTTACATCGACGTTGTTCTTTCAAATGCAGTTTTTGCAGAAGACATGACGTTCTAAGTAATTTTAATCTTTAAATCTATTAATTTTTACAAAAACAGACTCTTTTAACCATATACCTTTATTTTAAATAACCAAAAGGACATCAGTAAAGGTATAGCCGCTGTTTTTGGACTGGATCTAGTTGCGATCATGTAGGTACGTGTCTTAGCTACAACGGCTGTTTAAAAATTGCATTTTTTTTTTAAAACTAAAAAATAACTCTTGTACCTATATGCAAATCTACTAATAATGTACGCAGTTCAAATTTGGGACACTGCCTCTTTATCATTTCTTGTTTATCTTGTGGACTTCACCCAAAAGACGACAATTCGTCTTATCAATGATCCAGATCTTACAAAAAATATTTCTTCAATTGCCCATAGTAAAAAGTTAAAACATCAGTTGATATTTTGCAGAGCCTTCAATGGATCATTCTCTTAATAGTGTAACGGGAGTTTTGCCGTTCTATATTTTGATTTATCGGTTAGCATGGCTAAAGCCAACCCTGGCGTTTTAGAATGTAATTAAATGATTTGGATAGACTCCTTAGAAATCAATTTAGCTCTGTCATTTTTTGTTTGGTTTCATCTCTTTCTGGTTTGTATCCTGTAAAACTAAATATTTTTAAAAAATCTTTTTTTTAAATTTAAGACTCCAACGGTAGGAATATGGTAGCAGAAATATTTAAAATAAATCTAGTGATTATGGAAATTTTATATATATATATATATATATATATATATATAAATATTAATATAAATATATATATATATATATATATATAAATATTTATATAAATATATATATATATATATATATATAAATATTTATATAAATATATATATATATATATGATAAATTTTTAATTTGGGTGTTTTAATACTTATTAAGTAATTGCATTCAAATGATGGCTAAGATTTATTATTTCTTTCTTTTTATTATAAGTAAGTAAAGTATATTTTGCTTAATACAGTGTTTTTATTTATATTTTGGGTTTTATATTTGTAATTTTTATTTCAGTAAGATGTTTTAGATGAGTAATATTTAATAATAATTAAATTTCTTAAAATCTAAGAGGTTCTTACAATTCCAATTTTTTTTTTGTAAATAAATATAATTCAGAGTTTTCTTCTGGTTATACGTTTTTTATAAAAATAAATGAAAGGAAGTTAATAGGAATTAGTGAAAATATAGAATTCCGTGAACTGATTTAATCTATTTGCTCGAGTTGAATTGAACTAAGAAACCAAGATTTTCTCCCAGAAAAAAAGTCCACAGTATTTTTTTTGCTCTAATGATCAAATTAATTGAAAGCAACAACGTAACACTTAATACACATTTGTACATTTTTTTGGCGCCCAACGTGGGCATTAAACTTTTCGTAACCAGAGTTGTAGACGATAGTGACTACAAAAGGCTGATCAAAGCACCCTAGTTTTACTTTAAAAGTATTTGTTTACTTACTAAGGATAAAAAAAGTAACATTATTACGCCATAAAAATGACATTTAACAAATAAGCGTCACTTTTTGTACTTTTCTGTCAAACTCACTTTCCAGTCTCATTTACATCACAGCCACATGGGCATACCAATTTTCTGTTCTTTAATTGTCCAAGATCATTACAAGATAATGATAAAAACAAATGAAAACGTAACAAGCAGTTTATTGACAAACTTCACCGTTTCTCGCAGAGATAATAATATTCCACAACATTTCTTATACCTTATGAAACAGTTTCCTAAAAATTTTTGTCTGAACTTCAGCCAAATGATCCCTTCTTTTTTTTTCTTTTGGACCTTGATAAAAATAACTCCTTTGTTTGCTGTGATGTAAGTGTTTTGATTATTTATTGTTTATCACAACATCTTTGCCACTTGTACTATTTACTTTTGATTTCTGATTTTCAGAAATTTTACGAGAAAATATTATTTTTCCAAGTTACAATAGTTAACAGTATTTTGTTTTAAATTTTCTTTTATTATTATCAATACAAGAGTGGTTTTTATGTCCTCAAATGATTTTTAGTAAGTCATAAGTTACTCAAACAAAAAATTAGCCTGTCTCAAACTGTATAAAAGAAGAGTTTTATGTACTGACTTAATTTTAAATTCACAAATTTATTCTTTTATTATTTAATGTTTAGTGCATAACTTCATAAACTTTATATTATGGTGCATAATTTGTATTTCTTAAAATTCATTTAAACTAGGTATAACAATTTTTTCTTAAATTAACTTCTACAAAGTTTCAACTCTTTCCAAATATTAAAGCGGAATACAATGGCTTTGTTTGTTCATAAATGCATTCGACATAATCACGTTAATACGCTACACCGCTTCCTTTGATTGAAACTAGTAGACTTATTCCCATTTCATCGTGCCTAACATATTACTAGTTCAATGGGTAATAATTTAACAAAAACAAAACTGGTAGTGTAGAAATAAATGGATTATGCCCAGGAAATAGTGCCAAATCTTATTGTGCGATATTTACGGAGAATTTCTAAATTAAAAAAGTGATAACGACGATAATTGATCATTAATAGTCAATAATACATTTAAAGTGACTGAAATAAATCATTATACGCCTGTAGGATGTTTATTCTTAAATGAATATAATGATAATTCACTTACTCATGTGTGATGCAGACAGAGTCACGAATCAATAGACATTTTAATCTATTTGATGCGAAAGTTAATATCGGCAACCTTACAAATCCGTTTACCCCTGATCACCTAGCGTCAAAACAACAGAGTGGGGACATAGAAAAATAGACGATAAGCACCAAGTAACGACAATATTGGTCTGTTTATGTTTATTTAAATATAACGTGGTTTTATTTGTCATGTCTGCTATTAATTATTACAAAATAAGAGAAAATTACTGAACAGAAAAAGAGTTAGCAATATTGCTGAAACCATTCCCATCCGCTATGGTGTGGGATGTACAAAAGTGGAACACGATACCTTCCCTCGCCTAGGTGCAAGTATTTTTCGCTACAACGTTGCTAAAGTTAGATCTTCATGTCTAATAACTCGTGACTTTGTCTGTATACGACTTGTTATCTCTTAGTAGCAATTTTTGCAAAAAAAAAACCAGATCAAAAATACTACTACTCTATTAATTTGTAGGTGTTTTAGCCATGGGTTATCGATAAAGAAAATTTGTCAGTTGTGGTTATTTTGATCGGATTTTGATATTATTTTGCGACAGTGTGTGGATGCTTAGACCAAAAGTGCGCAATCTTCTCAACTTCTCATAGAACTAGACGTTGGTCAATGGCAATTTTCTACTACATTTTTAATATGGCCGTGTTACCTATCAGTTTTCAAAAAATAAAGAAATAACTCACTATAATCTTTTGAAAATATTCGGAATTGCTTTGTATTCGCCCGCATGTAAAGCGAAGAATTTATAATGAAGAGTTAGGTAGGTACCTGGTAAGCTACGGTATCTTGCAGCAATTATTTTCTTGGTATTGTGGTAGAAGATTGCCCATAAACGACGAACAATCAGGTGTAAAGAAAAGAAAAAAGTGTGCTATCTGTCCCACGACAAAAGACCGAAAAACAAACACTTTTTATTCTTTGTGTAAAATACCGATTTGCTTGCAATGTGCTGTTAAAATATCTCCCAAGTGTAAATAATTTGTTAAATTTATTTATTTATTACTATTAAAGGTAAATTTAAGTATCGTACAATAATTACGAAATGAAATTTTTGTCTCTATATATTTTTGTGAGTATTTTTAAAATTGGGTCAGCATGATCCACCAGTAGCAGTTACGGGAAAACAAATTGTCGGTAGTAGTTACGGATTAAGTAAGCATTTAATTTAAGTACCTAATAAGTTTTTTGTTCCAATTTTGAACATGGAATTTTTATTCGTTTATAATGGTCGTTATAATAAAAAAAAATTATAGTTTATTTTAGTCACTAAAAACATACATATAATGTATAGTTTTTCCAAAGTCAGTTTAAAAATATATAAAAAACATCTCTTTAAATGCCATAAAATCTTTAAAAGAAACCGACCAGTGGCGTATCAATTTTATTTTTAAATCGGATATATTTTTAAAAATTATTTGAACGACATCGTGAGTGTCGAGAACGTTTCATCTAAATAAACTATATTCCTAGTACTTTCTCTATACCTAAAGATCTGTCTTAAATAATTTTGACGAAAAACCACAATACGAGGTGATATCATAATACACATTCGACTTTTTTTTTCTTATACTTAAAACCACATCCTATTAAAATTTTCTGTTTTAATAAAATAATTTTCTTTTTTTAATGTTAATTTTTGTAATACACCTGAAAACACTTAATATTTCCGGAACAGTTGAAGATAGGTATGGGACATTGTACATGAATTATGTCTAGAATTTTCTGAAGAATCCAAAAAATAAATAATATACAGGGGGTTGTATTTAAAATAAGAAAGTTGGTATTGGCCACTGTCACATGACACACCATATATAATTATTTTTTTTTTTAAATGCACATCTAAAAATACAAATCGACGTGTCCAAGCGTTTTTCCCAAAACGCTCTCATTTATTCGTTATCGAATTTTTTCCATTTGGCTGTTCCACACTGTATATATATATTTAAAATTACTTGTTGAACTTAAATTTGCAAATCTCGATTTGTAAATTCCCAAAATGTCTTATTTTCATTATTATCATTTAGAATTGCACTATTAAGATGTATTTCATCATTAATTTGGATATTATCATTACTTTGAATTACAATATTATTAGGAATTTCATTATTAATGTAAATATCGTTCAAAGAGCCATTTTACAAATATCACAACAAATATAAAAAAATCTGAGAAATTATTAAGAATCAGCGTGCGCTAATGTTTTGAATCGTCTAAAGATTTGACCAACTCCATTTCAAGTAAACACCTGCGAGCTAGATAGTCGACAGATGATTTGATGAATGCGAATTAGCGACGTAGATATTCAAAAATACGCTGTGCTACCCGTAGCTTATAAAAAGAGGCGGCCGAAATGTTTTGCTAAATTTATTGGTGATTACTCAGTATAGAATAAAGCGCTTATTACCGGAATATAGCAGTGCCCTGGTAAAATCATCTTTTTTAAACTGAGATTGGAAATACAATACTCCAAAAACTGCTACTAAAAATAAAATTATTTATTCAACTAATAAATTGCAAACGTCAATAAATTTATAAAGCCATAACATAAAGAACCTTTGTGATTAACGAAATTGTGTGTATTTAACCAAGATGGTACAGAAAAAAATAATATTACTTGCTATTCAATTCTGTGGCTTAAAGAAACTCGATTAACCAAAATATTACACTATGTAAATCATGTCAAGTGTCAAACGACTCTCGAGAAAAAATTATTCTTTTGAAAAAGTACATGATTCCCAAAACTTTTTATACACTGTAATTATTTTCCAATTTTTTTACCGAAGCTAGGTACCTATCAATCATTTTGTATCAATAAATCTACATAATTTCCATAATCATTGAAAATTTCACAGTTTTCTACCAATATTATATCATCAAAGATAGGATAAATAGATAAACAAACGTACAGAATGATCCCAGTAATTTAATACTTCGGTCGTCTGGCGTGTATAGCATGTTACCACAGATTAAATATCTTACCATGTAACCAAGAAAATTTATTTTCAAGAGAGTGGCGATATTTAAAATAAATGTATACCAGTAAAACTACAAAATATAAACCTTGAAAAAAATGTTAAATCCACATTTTAACCAATTACTGGTTCTACAGTTTCCTCTACCACATTGGCAACCTTCCACATACTTTGTTTCTCTTTAATTACGTATTTTATAGCTTTTTGCCAATTTTTTTTGTAATTTTTGCAATGTATTGCAATTAAAGTTGCCGAACATCATTAAGTTTAAATGCTGTGTTATGACGGGCCACATATCCTGTAGTTCTTTAGCCATTTCCTCAATAGCGTATTTTTTATAAGCCAATGTTTATTGCCTTGTCAACACCAAAAGTTCTTTCTTTGACATATAACCAGTCTCCAAAATTTGGAGTCCAAATGTTAAAGTGCCTTGGTGCGATGGTTTAGGAACCTTAGTAAAAAGTAGAGGACTGTACAGAGAGAACTGGACATGTCAGAAACTAAGATAAACCAATAAAAATATCCAGAATTAATTTTAGGTCAAAAATTATCTTTTAATTTTCCAACTTTTAGTCCCAACTCAGTTTTAACAAAGTCCAAAGGTAAAAAAAATCAAAAAAATATTTAATACCCCATACAGTTATTAAAAATCATATGAATTTTACTTATTACCCTATACTCTTTCCTGAATTATTTAGTATTTTAGTGCATAAACGGTGATTTATGTGAAGTAAGAATATTTTACGTTGTTATTTTACACAAGCGTTTTCACTGGTAACACCACTTTTTTTAAAGCAAAAAATGAAAAAGACACGTCATGTTACATTAAGAAATATTATCTTTCTTTTATTTTGTAAGTGTTTGCTAGCTAAGACGTGTAATAATAAAAACTTAGTGGAAAAATACATGGCACCCCCAATTTTGTTGTTTTATTATAACTCATCATGCGTACACGATTGGAAATTTCTTTTGGAAACAACAACCTACTTGATTAACCCCAACGAAAAAGATTTCAAACAAACCGTTCATATAAATAAACGCATTAATAGCTACATATTTTTCGTTGACGATTTTAGTAAGTTAACGAAGGGTTTAACATACGTACACGATTTTAAAAAAATTAGTATCAAAGGAAAATTTCTCATCCATTTTAATTGTTTTATTTCTGAAGATGAGATTAAAAATACTTTTACTTTGTTATGGAATTACGATATTTACAGGTAATGAATTAACTTTATTATTATCAATACCACTTGCTATGTTTTTTAGCTATAACATTTAAGATACAACTTAACTAGCAGTGTTTTATTGATTTTGTATGGAACAGGCGTTGTTAATCCTTTTTCATACACGGGGAAACTAAACTTGACTGTGATAATATTGGACTGGTGACTAGTGAAATATTTCTCTCTTTAAAATACACTATACACTTGTACCACTAAAGAATTGCCCTTTTCACGTTAATTCACCCTTCTTGTCATACCCTGCAGATTTTTTCAACTTTATACTGTTCAACACTGTTATAATCTCTTTCATACTAATTTCACTTTCATTGCAACTTTCACCCATGTCCCCGAATTGGGCCTGCGCTGGTTTATCCTTTTTTCAAATAAACTTTCCAAGTATTCCTTTCATCTCTTCAGAACGCATTCCTTCCCTCTCACCATACTACCATCTTGGTTTCTAATTCTTTTCAGTTGCGAGGTCGTATTTTTACCTCTGGCTGATCTTATAGATTTCCAGAAAAAATTAATGTTGTTACGGAAGTCATCAGATAATCTTCTATCAAATTAATCTTTATGATTTTCTTTCTCTCTTGCCGTAACCTCTTTTGCCACACCTTTTAACTTTTTATACTCATTTCTTGCATAACACAGTTATATTGTTATATTAAAATGATAATCTAGATTCAGATCTAAAATATTATATGTAAAATTAATTAAAGCTGTTTTTAAGCAGAAATTTCTTGACTCTCAAGCCTTATTTTAGCACGCAATTTGTTGTAAAATAAAGATGCATAAGAATACGAAACGGTTTCTTTGGAGTATAAGAAAGTATACTCTCATTTGTCTGCACTGCCTTATGTCATGACTGTGATTGGCAGTATTTTAAGTATAGTAGATCTGTGAATTTAAAAGGAATAATAAAGATGCTCAAGTCGCTAAAAGTCTGCTTAACCATTTTCTACAACAACCCTAACTGCCCTTCTTTGTAATGCAAATATTTGGGCTGGATAACAAGAGTGCCCCATGTAAGTATGGCATAAGTGGATATTGATTAAAATACATTATGATATGATTGGACTAATACATGAAAAGGAAGGATCTTGACTTGCGCAGAAGATATATATCTTTAGAAAGTTTTACAGCCCTTTCATCTATATGATTTTTAAAAGTTAACCTCACAGAAACCTGTCCTTTTTAGGATTCATCATTTTTTCCTTGTATAAGGATAGTATTTTGGCCACAAACCAACCCTGTAGTCTCTAATCCCCTGTATTCTTCTGTTGGACAAATGACACCAAGTCTTTAAGACTGGCAAGCTAAAATAGGACCAATCTTGAGAATATTTTATTTACTTAAGGAAGACTATTTTTAGCTGCAACACTTTTCTACTGTATACAAAAATTTTTATGAACTATGTTTTGAGAGGTTGTCCCCTGTCTACGACTATGCCGATAAAAACTACAAATGTGATCTAACCACATGCATCCCTTATCATGCGCTTTACAGACTTAGGACTTCCCAACTGGACGATTAATTTGTGAACAGGACCTAAATTTATAAACTAACTTTTATATAAGTTATGTGGACGACTAAATTAGTTAAGTTTTTGAAGTAAAAACTTATTTAGGCGAGTTGTACATTTTTTAGATGAGAAAAACCATTGAACTCGTAACACCGTTACCGTAACCGAGACCTCTTTATATAATTATGTACATATACAGAGTGTGGCGCGAATAGTTTTGATTAACAGTAATGGCGGATACAGTTATGTTAAAAATCTGAAATTACGAAGCTGTAGATTTTGGATGACGCTTAGTTCAAATATAATGTCCTGAATGTGGCACTTATCGTAACCAATAAACAACAAGCGCTTGTCTGTTAACTCCAAATGTCTAACTCATTGATATATCATGCAGGGTGTTTTAAACTTAGCCTCCAGCATACTCAATTTAAATCATTTATAAGTTGCTTACTTTAAATAGAACACTCTGTATTTTATTACATTTCTCGCTGTATAATTTTACTAATGTTGAAATAATTAAGAGTTGTTATGTTTTAACTAAGATAATGAAATATCTTGAAAGTGGTTGGATTTAGATATAGGGAATACCGATACCAAACGAACTTGCTTAAAAAAATACAGTGGAAAATGTAATAAAATACAGGTTGTTCTATTTGAAGTAAGCAACTTATAAATAATTTAAATTGTGCATGTTGGCTGGTTTAAAACACCCTGTATGAAATATCAATGAGTTAGACATATGGAGTTAAAGGGCAAGCGCTTGTTGTTTATTGTTTACAATTTCACGTCACTAGCTTCGTTATTAATGGAGATATCGTTATTCGATGTGGACCAGGATTTTTTGAAAATTTTGAAAAAAATCGGAATATCTCGAAAAAACTTCATTTTTGGTATAGGACATAGTGCATAAATTTTATCTAAAATTTCATGTAGAATTCGAAAATAAAATAAAAAATATTAGGTTCTATTTAAAATAACAAAGTTGACGACTACTTCCGGTATAACCGGAAGTGCCACATTCAGGACAATAATATTTAAACTCGGCGTCATCCAAAACCTACAGTTTTGTGATTTTAGATTCTTTACGTAACTGTATCCGCCATTCCTTTAATCAAAACTTTTCGCGCCACACACTGTATTGCGTATGTACGTACAGTGCAACAGAAGTACCATGGCGGGTGACTAGCCTCTAAAATAACAAATATTCGACTGACTATACTTTACATTCGTAAACTTCTTCCTCCGCTTGTACTTGACACTCACGATTACTGAAAATTTCGTCGTCGTCGATCGGATCGTTATTCGAATGTTTTCGTGTGCGCAGGTTTTGTGATCTCTCGCCCGCCAAGCTACTTCTGTTGCACTGTACATAGATACACATGAATGTTGACATTTTTTGAGATGAGAAAAAACGATTTAACTCGCGATACTGTTACCGTAATCGACACCTGCCAATGATTTTGAGTGGGGAGTTTAATATCCACTTTGCAGATGATAAAAATCTACCATTAATTGAATTTTTAAATAGAGAATTTGATTTAATGATGACCAATGATCGCAATCTTAACACAACGAGATATAAAACTATTTATGTATTTGTAAATTTACGTTTTAAATTGCAATTTTTGTAATTTGTGTAAAATAATATGCATTATTTTTACGTAGGTACAATAGCGCATTAAATAAAAACTAATATAATTTTTGTAGTAGTAGTTTATAATAATCATAGACCTATTATCAGAGGAGACGGAACTATTTACTTTTAAACAGGATCAAACATTCCCACTTTCTGGTCGACTGTATTGTCTTTATGCGGCCGACTGGGATGTATTGTGATGTGCTGTTGCCTGCTCTCTAGTTATGGCAAAAGGTTTGTGATTGTTATTGACTCGTCTATAGTATTTGTTGATTATATTTGCAACAATATTGTGACTATAATGCTATCTGTTATTAATATTTCATGAATTATAACAACCTGAATAATACAACCCATTTTATGGAATGTTGAACCACTAACTATTTCATTCCGTTAGATCATAGAAATGTGTTGATCAATAAACGACAACGCCGCAAGGCTTGTCTGAATCGTTTCACGTGCAAAAGTGTGTGTTTACTACGAAATCAGCTATTATTAGTAGCGCTGTTGCCGAAGGTGTTGCAACAAGATTTTGGTGTATTATCGGTGATTTTCAGCATATTATTGGTAAAATTTAGTGAAAGAAATGATTCGGCATTGCCAAGTATGTAAAAAACCGAACTAAATAAGCTCCAGTGTTTATTTTCACAAGTAAGTTGGAACATCTCATTGTTTACTATATTTTCATCCAGTGGTGTAGCGATGACGTTTCAATATAAAAATAAACAAGTATTATTTTGGGGCGTAAAACACGTAACTAAAAACCAAACAATGCGAAAATCAATACTTTTCGAGATATTCTAAAAAAAGGCCATTATTTTCCTGTTATTCAGCAACACTTATTGAGTGCTATCATCCTTATTTTGTTGTTATTTGAAGAACTATATACCTTCCTGATCCATTTTATAGTAGTATTTCATAAGAAATCTTTCAAGACCTTAAATTTAATCCAATCGAGAAATCAAGGAGTCACTGAACCCTGAGTAAAACATTTTAATCTTTTCCTTTAGGTTACTTAGCTGTTAATAAATAGTTTGAAAATTAAAATTAAAATTTAAAATACATTACATTTTACTTGATCGATTAATATTAATGATAATTATTTAAGTTGTTTTTTTTTTCATTTCAGACAGTTAGGTAAAATTGTTTAAAATTCTTTTTCAGTACTTTAATTTGATAAAATAATTTAGTTTTATAAAAGTAACTTATAACAATACTCACAATTGGCTTTAAAAAGAAAACTTTAACGTAACACCACAAAATTGTCGCTCATTTAAAGTTAGACTAAATTAACACCCCACTTTTGTAACTTTGGAAAAACAGTTTGGTTAGGGTAACACAATTTGGCGCCCAACTTTTGGAGTTTAGAAAAATTCTTTTAGTAGGCTACCACACTTCAATTTGATAAAAAACTGAGTATCACCTATTCATAAATAAATTCTCATTTTGACTAAACATCACACCATTGATTACAAGCATGGCTATAAGTCGACAATAATGTTACAGCGTTGCCAGGTCGAGGACGGGACAAAGAGAATCGATTGGTTTTCTTTGTCATACTCATGGCTACTCTCGTGTAATCATTGCAACAAAACAAACAGAGTTTTATGAATGGAATGTTGCGTCTCCTCTGGATAATGGGTCTATGATAATAATAAATAAATTTTTTTTCAAGTTTTCACTTCTGTCGGCACTCTCGGAGTGCCACTGTTATATATTTTTTTTAGATCTGTCATCCATACTATCGATGGAAAATTGTTGGTCTGGTTTCCATACGACGTAGAAAGCAACTGCGGAAAGGTGGTTAAACCGACTGAGACGTTTAGAGGAGACCCTTTCGATAATCGCATACCAAAAAATTTAAATGGATGTCCAGTAACCATAACCTGGAATATGCATGCGATTTTTATGTGGAATCCATTCGATAATACTTATCCTGGAGTAATGGTTAAAGCGATAAACTCAATTGCTCAAATATTAAATTTTACTCCAATTTATCTGACGAATAACTCCGATTATTTAGTAGAGTAAATGTTACTTTTATTTTCTATATTACGTCCAATTTTAGTTGCTGTGTAACTTATGACCACAGGGATTAATTTTTTTAGTTATTTAAAATATGGTACGTTTGACACAGCAGAAGAAGATATGAAAGATAGAAATATTGATTTGATTATATACGGCTCAGATAATGGTCAGTACGTACAGTTAACAAACCTGCAGAATTTGATGACAAGTGTTACTTTTTGGATTCTAAGTCCAAGTATCAACCATGTTAGATTGAACTTTTTTTTTAATTTGTTTCTGTACAAATTGTTGACATATATTGCTGTAACATTCATTGTTACTACGTTAATGTGGAAAAAAGTAACGAACAGAAACTTAGAAGACTCAATATTTACCGTATATTGTTTAATGTTCCAACCGAGCATTCCGACAATTAAAAACTACTTTCCAGTCAGAATTGTGTTTATTAGTTTTGTATCATTTATATTTTTTATAAATTTGAAATACAATTCCTATTTAAGCAGCATTTACACTTCACCAGCAGAGGTTAAAAAGTTAGGATCTATTAATCAATTTCAGACAGTAACTGCAGGTAAGTAAATCCACAAAAATTAAGTTTAACTATTGCAATCAAAACATTTGTTGTACATTCATTTTGGATAAGATAGTAATTTAAGTCCGAAAAATACTGTTTTTTTGGACGAGTAGACAAAATTCTAGGACGAGCCGTAGGCGATCAATAAGACACATTTCTTTAATATATTTTATTTGTAGAACAAAATTTCGAAAATTTTAATACTTATTTGTATTAAATATTGAAATTCGAACAGAAGATAGGTACTAACAGAATTTGAATTTAAATTTGGTCGCTCAGCTTTATAGCCATAGTGCCCGGGTCCTACGAAGGAAAATTCAGGAGACCAACCTCATGTGCAAAGTGAATCAGCCTACCTGGTCCCACTTCCTTGATGTCGATGTTGTTGTCTGTGTCTAGCCCGAGAATGTCCCTGCGGATTCCCCTGAGCAATTCCCAATTAACCAACACATGGAGTGGAGTTTCTTCTTCCTCCATCCTGCTTCTTGGACATAGAGCATTATGGGTGATACCCATGTACATAAGATGCCTAGCGGTGAACCAGTGACCAGCTATCAACCCGATAATCGGTCTCAACTGATTACTCTCGAGACTGTTACTTAATTCTTTGAAGGGCCCTTTAAAAAGGGCTTTGGTATGTCGCATCCCGTTTCCATAAATCTGTCTTTAGATTTCCTGTTCATTAGACCTTTGATGAAACCATTGGATACTGGAGTTGAGCAGATAGGAAGTGTATTTATGGCTCCGCTTTTCGCTAAACTATCTGCCCTGGATACCGCAGTATCCAAATCAGTTTGAAGTAGATAAAAGTCTTCAGCTGTTCGAAAAGCTCAATGCAGTCATGTACCATTTTAGAGGTGGTAACCATTGACGTAGCGACTCAAAAGCTATCGCTACTGCTTTCTATAGTTTATTGTGATAATTGCGATTAAAAACCATGCAAACTTTTAAAAATTAAAATGTCAACTAATTTCATGTCAAATAGATGTCAGTCGTTATTTTGCTGCTATGGTAATGATTAACTACATTTAGAAAACCATATCTACCAAGATTTTTATATTTACAATGACAACAACGATGTGATTCTTCCCAGAAAGTACGTACTTTCTGGACTATTTCTTATCCTGCATTAACATATTTAAAAGTAACCAAAACAATTCGTAAAGTTTGCTTTTGTTATTTTGGAAGAAATAATACAGACTTTATAGTTTGAAAGGAGCCCTAAAGGTCATGGAAGCAGGATTTTTAAAAATTCATACACGCTCATTTTCTTAAAGCACACTTCTCTAAAAAACAGTTATTATTCTGTGTAATAATCCTACAATTTATACGTGTTTTAACTTGGTACAAAATTCGTGTAAGCTTATGGTAGGGAGGGGGCTAAAAAAATTATACCGTTTCCATTATTTTCTTCTTTTGAAGACCAAACATTTATTTTGGTAAATGGAAATATCTATAATTTTAAGTTACCATTTTTTTTTGGTGATTGGTAAGAAGCGGTCGAGTTAAAGGAGCCCACACTGCAACTTTTAAGTTCATGTTATGCAGATGCTTTCTCAGACAACAATGCCTCGTAACGAGCCCCCTTATCAGGGGGTCCAGCTCCAAAGACTGAGTAACAATTGCTAGGTTTGGTCTCATCATTCTCTTGCTATGCCTCAGCTTAGACTTAGAAAGTTGATTTTGGTATGCCCTAGCAGCGGCTCTACAGAACTCATTCTTGCGAGTGTGTCTGCCCTTTCATTGCATTTAAATTGTCATATTACTACAGAACAATAATTTGTACAAAACCATTAAAATACTTGGACTTTAAAAACATCTGCGCTTACTTATATAGTTTAAGCTTTTTTTCTTAAAGAAGCTATAAAGCCTATAGAGACCATAGACACTTACCATAACCCTACAAATTTTTGTCTAATAAAAATATAGTAGTTGTAATTCTTAGGTGAATAGCTGGAGAATGGATGATATCGGAAAGTAGTAGCTTAGTTAACAATAAATTATATTAATGGTTTAACAAATTTAACATTAAATTATACCTAATGACATCTTTAAGACTGTAGATTGGATTATCAACCAAAAAAAAAATCAGTAGGTACATTCTATAACTCAAGTAAAAAAGCTTAAAAAATACATTATTAATAAGATGAAAAGCATTACAACTTAACAAAAATTTGCATTTTCCATTTACAGCTTAATATGAAATTTCAATGTTAGTGAATTTTTACATATTCTGTTGCATTAAATTGTTTAGTACCTAAAACCTAGCAAAAATTCCACAATGTTTAAAATTAAAAAAAAATATATTCTCGATTTATAAATGTAATCTAAAGTGTTTTTAAACTTTTTGGAATGTAATTAAAAAATTTTGTTTGTTTTTAAGTTGAGAAAAAACATAATTCGGCAAGACGATTTTTATACTTTACTGGACTAAACAATTCATTGGGAAGAACTTCGAATAACCTATGGGTTCTTCTTCCAGAAACCGTAGCGGCCGAAGCACAAATTGAAGATTTCTTAAGCAACAATTCTCATTCATCCTACGTTCATACAACACATGATCAACTAAATAATGAAATACAAAAGGTGCAAATATTTGCAGAAGAACGGGTAGGTAATTTCACCTAATGTTATAATATAAAATTCTCATGCTTTTCTTCTGTAAATACGAGGATAGTTCACGAATTGTTGTCCGAACATAGTTTGCGTTAAATGACAAATGCAAATAAAGTGTCAGGCAAAAGCTTAGTGTATGACAATAGTGTGTGCCAATTAGTATCAGCGCATCAGTTCGTGTATGTTAAATATTAATTTTTTTCCATTGAGGCGTGCGTGACTTTATAAAAATGGACAAATTTGAGATAAGTGATGGTGTAAAAAGGAGTTATCACCACAAAAAATTTATAAGGAAATGGTAGAAGTAATGGGTGACTCTGCCCCTTCGCACCCGGTTATTAGGAACTGGTCACGAGATTTCAAACTGGAAAAAGAGTACTGTCAACATGCACCAGGAGCAGGTCTCCAAAACTATGGTGACCAAAGAAAATGTGAATTTAGTCCATGACATGGTATTAAATGACAAAATAATTACAGTCAAGGCTATAGCAGAGATATGTAGGTTTTCTGTTGAAAGCGTTAAAATTTTTTTACATCACTTTGATCCAGAATCTAAAAAACAAAGCATGGAATGGCGGCATAGCGGTTTCCCTCCATTTCTTAATTTCGTGTTGCCCCATCAGCTACAGTTTTTTGGGATTTTGCAGGTGTTATTTTCGTGGATTATTTACCGCGTGGGCGCACCATTACAGATGCATATTATGCGAATTTAATACAAAAAGTACGCAAAGCGATCAAAAAAATTAAGGAGAAAATTGAGTCGAGGTGTGCTTTTCCACCAGGACAACGCTGCGGCCCACAAAAGTTGTGTTGCAATGGCTGTCATTCACAATGCGGGACTTAAAATGTTTACAAGAACCCCCTTATTCTCAAGGTTTTCCCCCCGGCGACTACCATGATGTCGGCGGTAGATGAATGGCTGAAGACTCAAAGTTCTGAATTTTTTTTTAAAGAACTTACACTTACACCGATATACCAAGTGTATAAATGTCGCAGGTGACTATGTTGAAAAATAAATGTGCTTGCTTCTATGTTGGGGACAATAATTCGTGAACTATCCTCGTATTGTTTAAGTAGGATTTTAAATAACTAAGAAAATTATATACGGAGTGGGCCACAGAAGACATTCCACCCCGATATTTGGCAGTATTCATTAGAACGTAAGGAAATGCTAAACATGTGGATTTTTGTTTCAAAGGAGACACATCTTTACGATGCAGCTATCTGTCATTTGTCAACCCCTTCCATTTCACTTCCCCAACCCCTTAATGTAAAATAGGAATGTACCACATGCGGCACATCATTAGAAAGGCTTTTATATGGAGTATTTAGGCATATGATCATCCATGATTTTTTTATATTTACAGCGTCTTTGCAAATAGAGTCTTAATTAATAAGTGCAAAATCTTTTAAAAATAAAACGCAACGACTATGTTTTCATAAAAGTTATTTTGACTGGCTTTTAAAATAAAAGCACCGTATATATTGTTATGAAAATTGTCGTGGGAAATTTATGATATTTTTAAACAGTATTTGGTAACAATTAAGTATAGAAATTAAAATTTATGTATAAAACATTATTTTAAAATATGAATGTAAAAGATAAACATTTATTTGAACGTTAGAGAAAATAAATAACAACTATTAAAATTGCCTAAAGTAATATGTAATTGCACATGACAGGTAGAAGTAAAAATTTAAAGATACGTTCAGATTTAATCAAAAATTACTATCAAATAGGTTTAAAAAAATTATAATTTAAAATTTATGTAATCATAGTATGTAAACGAAAAATTTTAAAGAGATCTTGGAAACGATATTTGTTTGGAAGAATCAAAATTATTGTGAGTATAATAATAATATCGAAAAAGAGTAGACGTGTTTTTTATGAAATAATAATATTACTAAGAGTTCGTATTATTTGTATAATTCTTAATAAAAAAAAAAAACAAATAATATAAAAATTTGAAAGTATCTGTCGGGTGCGGAAGGAAGAAGAAGAAAGAAATTGTCGAGGTGGGGGCCCCCAGCGAAGTTGGTCTATGCACAGCATCTACGTGAGAAATAATTTACAAGGTTGGACTTTTTATTTGTCAATTATTTTCATACAATTATATTTAATTTTTTTTTGTAATTAATTTTGGCTACAAAAAAAAATTTATAAAATTTGTAACGAGTGAATTAAAAATTTGTGGTTATATTTTTGAATTAACTATTGCAAAAATTATAATTTTTTTTAAACACACAGATTGAAATAAATTAAAAACTAAGCTGCAACCTTCCCTGGGATTAATAATATCGTCTCTGCTTTATTAAACCAAAAAATGCATTGCTCTTTTAGATGACAGGAATCGAATATAAAATTGCTGCAAGAAAAGGTTTTACGCTAATCAAAATATTAAATTACTGGATTGAAGCTATATCTCACAGTGGTTTGCTGGAAAAATGGACATACGAGCAATCTCTACTTTTAAGAAAATTCATAATAGAAAAACCGGGAGCAATAAAGCACACTAAATTGAATTTTCATCATCTTATAGGAGCTTTTTATGTTTTATTATTTGGATATGTGGCTGCAATCATTGTATTTATAATAGAATTATTCCAACACGATTATTCTAGACATTATTTAAATTAATGTAGATGTATTTTGACGTTATATCTATTACTCAATATGCATAATATGTGTATTGTTATAAGACAAGAAGAAAAAATAAACCGTTTTAAAATTCGAATCGTAAGTAAAAATGTTTTATTAAAAAAAATATTGTTTTATCCAATTTGGATTAAAATTAAAATTTAATAAAATTTGTTTTGAACTTTTTTTTTAAACCTAAAAATAGATAAAACCTTGCGACTAACAATGATGGTTACATTTAAGAATTTCGTTAGGATGAATAAAAAATTTAAACAATGACTAATAATAAGGAAGCCAAAATAATAACAAAAAAAAACATAAAAACTTTTGTCAGTAAGTAGTTGTTGCATTTAACAATCACAAGTCAGAGTTATTAAGGTTTTCCAAAAAATGTAACAGCAAGTGAGTTGTTGAAACAGAAATTTCTTAAAATATCTCGCCTACGGCTCGTATCATGTCTGACGGTTTCACCGATTTTCTTCACACTTACTTTCAAAGAATATGTAATATCACATATTACCAGTCACATTTTCATTGTCAGTATGCCTCAAAAGAAAGTATTCGTAAGAACAGGGTGTTTCGTATCGTATAGCGGTGGCAAATCTGTTTTTAACAGATACCTCCGTGTACCAAACTTCCAGAAGCTCTGCTTAGTCCCTGAATTAGCTAAACTAAAAAGAACATCCTGCAAGCGCCATTACTCAATGTTTAGCTGCAAAAATCAAGAACTTCCTAACTGAAACTATAAACAGAGCCTGCTGATTATAAAATTTACTTCCATTTCTATTATTTTTCTCCAACTTTAAACTTAAGACCCGCATTAACAATCTTCTATTAACGTCCACAAATTTTTTGCATACTTAGTTACCATCTGGAATGTCCATAAAAATAATAATTTTTTCTTAAACCAACTAACAATCATGAATTTTAAATACTCTCCACCCTAACCAGAATCATTTTTATTCTTCTCGAATAAGAAAAAGTTTTGTGTAACACAAAGTGGAGTAAACAATTTTTACCTAATTTACCCCAAAGGCCAAATAGGGGGTATTAAGAATTCAGCGGTATAAAAAAAACTTTCTTTAAAAGTTGACTTCTGGGCTAAAATCCTTCAAATCGAAGTTATAAATTTTGGTAAAAGGGTCGTAGATAGCGAATAGTTTTCGGTAGGTAATCAATACAGAGCCGTAGTGTGGCAATATCTGTTAGCTAAAATTATGGCTACTAACTTCGGTCCACTTTACAATGGCGCTTATTAACGGTCTTGGAAAGCCGCCAAACTTAAAACTTGAATAGCATTGCTTTCTTGATAAACTTTGTTTAGAATTAAAGTAACCTTTTTGTACAAAAAAACCTGATATTTGAAAAATTGACGAAAATAGAAGGAAATATTGCAAACCAATCGTCCTTAGATATAAACATGATACATTAAAAGAAAGTAACAATTGTTTTTATTATAGTTGGGGATCACTTCCAGTTAAATCAGTCAGAGTGGGATAAAATGTCAAAAAAACACGCCGGTTGCCGGATAACACTAATTAACAATTCACAAAGAAGTTCGCGCGTACATTCTTAAGCAGGAATATAATATCATGTTGAAGAAGTAATAGTGAGGTTGGGTAGAAACCAATTTGGTCTCTTTCTTTAATAAAACATCTCTACATAGAACTAGCGTAATCATATGAAAGACCCACCTTCTAAATAGTATCATAATTTAGTGCTAATTTAAGTTACTGTCAGAAAATTTAATAAAACATTGGATACGCTTTTATTGTTGTTGCAGTTGAAGAAATTTCTTTACGGAGACGTTATAAGTCTAAAAGCTCAAGGTCTACTGTGAGACTTCACTGACTGTGTCAGGTCCACTCACTAAAAACTCCACCCCTATTTAGGTCCGTCTGGCAATTGCCTCCGGTGACATTTAGGCCTGTTGGCCCATTGTATTTTGCCTATCTGTTTTTGTAAGATTGTACAATAGAGAGCCAACCCGCCCGGCAGCCACGCTGCACCCAATCCAGTATCTTCGTGCCTTGTACAAGTTCTGTACTGGGTGGGAACAATGTAGCCGCCCAAGAACCGCCCATCCTCCCCAGCGCCCCGCAGTAGTACAGCACGCGCTCCACCGCCCCCGGATCCCCGCCGCACAACCCACAGGCCAGGCCTCCAATATACAGTCCACAAGTGATTCTTAGCTAATTCCTGTTTATCGGTAACGTTGTGTTGTCATTTAATGTAATATTTCCCGTATTTGTTTCCTGGTTTGCTTTTCCAGTAGTTTTTGTATTTTTCCGAACCTCTTCTTGCAAGTTCGTCTACTTCCTTATTACCTGCAACTTCCTGGCGTCCTGGAACCCGTATTAGTTTGACGTGATTACATTCTACCAGCGTTCTCAGCTCTTCTTAGCAGTCCACGAGTATGGGGGAGGGGTGGTCCGGGCCTGAGGTGCCTACTGCACAGAGCTAAGGCTGTCTACTACAGGATTTCACCCGATTTCCTGTAGGCTCCGTTATCTACGGTGCTCCCCCACCGCTATGCATCAGTACGGGTAGCATAACACTTTGGATTGTCTTTTAGTCGCCTTTTACGACAGGCAGACCATACCTGGGATCTATTCTATTTTTCCCGTATCCCCAGGGGATATTGAATACGCTTACTTAAATATTAAGTTAGCGCAGTCACATCAGAACTCCATAAAAAAAAATTGAAAAATTATTGTTCTTTCGGATACTTTAAACGTGAATAAGCTTTAATATTTTTCCATAAAATTGGGATTGAAATTAACTTAACTTAATAACATAATGGTGAGGTTAAAAAAAATTAGTTATGCTTTAAATAGGACACTAGTAGCGAAATTAATGGTGTAAGTGCGACACTAGCAGCGTGTGTTACCCCCTCTACTTTGGATCACAGCATTTATGCGTCTAGGCGTGCTTTTAATTAAATTTTGGATAAAATATTAAGGAATTTGTTTCCATGCCGTAACAACTTCATTTTCAAGTTCCCTTATGTTTCTAGGTGTAGGTATTTGACGTTTTAACATTTTTCTTGAGGTGATCCCATAAATGCACGATCGGATTAAGAACAAGGTTTTTGGTGGCCACTTCATAACTGGTATACCAACTTGATTGAGATAATTGGGTACCTCCCCAGCTATGCGAAAACCTAAGAACCTTACCTAACCTAACCATGTCGTTATACATTTCTTGCGGTTATAACCCCTTTTACAGAGGTACTTTATTCGTCCTATTATCTCAATTTTGTCCATTTTTATAAAATCACGAACACCTCAATGAAAAAAAATTAATATTTAACATACAGGAACTGTTGCGCTGATACTAATTGGCACATAATGTCATACAATAAGTTTTTGCCTGACACTTTATTTGCATTTGACATTCAACGGCAACTCCGTTAGGGACAACAGTTCGTGAACTATTTTTGTATATTTGTAAATTACACAAAAAATATGCAAATATAATAATTGTGTATGTCTATGGTGCAATATTAGTTATTATCAATATTTTTTAAAAGTTAAAAGGATATCTTATTTATTTTAGAAGATGTAGGTTTTTAATTTTTTGCAAAAAAAATTTCTTATGGCAGCTAAGTTCGAACTAGTCGAAAAGGTTCATTTAGACCACTACAGCTAAAATACGCACTAACCGACAGATTAAGAAACAAAGGAACTGCAAGATTACCAAAATAATAATTTTAAATGATAAAACTTTTCTATAAAGAGTTCATTTTAAAAAATACCTAACCTTATACGCTCACAGTCATGGTGACTTTTAAAAAATTTTAGTCATGTTTAGTTAGAGTTTAGAGATCATCGCAACCGTTGATCGCAATATCGCATAGCCTGCGCCAAGCACTTGAAGCCGAGTGGTATCGAATATTGCCGAAAATAAAGTAGAATTTGTGGTTCCTAAACTCCTCTAGTCACCACACGGTGGTCACTCTAATAGGCAAGGTCAGATCATGTTTGAGCTTTCCTCCCAACTGTAGGTGGCGCTATAATCAAGGGGTATCTTAAACATGCAACTATAAATACTTGTATATATACGAAACTCTAACCTCAATTATAACCAAATTATTCGTGTGCCCATGTGGTGAAAAATGTATCGTGGTGAAAATCAAATTATATTAGATTATGTGTAGCAGATTGCTATGAACACAGTGGTGGAGGAAGTTCCGAACATCGTTTCCGCTGTGCTCAAAAACATGTTTTTGATCATTCCCACTCAAGGTTTTAAATTAAAAAAAAAATGTGGAGACCACTTCGAGTTTTATTTTCCTTTCATTACACTGAAACTCTACTTTGAGCATAAACTACTTTCTCCACATCTCTTATTTATTAAAAACAACTGAAGCATTAAAACATCTACTGGTGACTGAAAATAGCTTCAAATCAGCACTAAATTATGCGATTGTAAGTAATAAAAATTAAAATTTATAAATAATCTAATACAAGTATGATGTCAGCTAGTGGCCACTTTTTGATATACGGATAAAAGAAGAAGCCGATACAGAATACGAACCGCGCAAATTATCTGCCAACTGCGCCAATGGCTCATGAGCTTCATGCAAGATCGATCCTTACATGTGGCAGTTGACGGTATTTCTTCTGATGCGTTAAAAACTAATGCCAGGGTCCCCCAGGGTTCCATCCTGTCCCCACCCTATTTCTTTTACACATCAACGACCTCTTGAAAACCACCACGAACCCCTTTTACAGTCAACTGTGGACGACGTACAAGGCTCAAATCCGACCTCTACTGGAGTATTGCTCGCACATTTGGGGTTCAGCACCAAACTAACAAACATGTGCTCTGAGACATTTCTTACTTTACTGACCTAGGTATTTATTTACATTCCATTAAAAATTAAAAAATTTACATATCATTTAAAATGAACCAATTATAGCAGTTGATATTTCAAATATGTTTTGTTTGAAGAGTACGTTACTAAATTACATTGACATATAAAATAAAATGTTAACGTTTTTGAATTCTATTGTTTGCAAGTTGATATAGGGATTCAATATTTCATTAAGTACTGCGATTTTTAAAACTGTTCAACTATTTTACGCACGCAAAATATACATTATTTCTAAGCTGAATTGACATGCAAAACATTTATAAAAAGCTGTCATCTACACGTGTCTAATCGACTAAACTTTTTTATTTTATTCGATAGAAACAGTTCCTAACGACGTGATATTTTTAAATGAAACTTTTTCATGTTTTAAAAATACTATACAAAGAGGTTTGTTGCTATTAAAATTAATATTTCTTGATTAAAATTATTACCCTCCAAGGCGCATTCCAAATATTTGTATCCACTTTAAAGAACGGCATCATCTCCAAGACTCTCAAGTTCATGCATTTTTTATTTTATATTTTAATACTATTTCATGACTAGAAATAAGCATTACCTAAGAATTGGACCTTTACTTAATTCACGAAAACAACAAAAAGCTTCCTGATAAATTTCAATTTGGCCACAAAATTGCTTTTTTTAAAGGCCAATATATACCAACCGCTTGTTCAATTTCTTTCAATTTACTGTCAACAACAAATATTAAATTTGTATCATTCGATCGTCTTGAATATTAAGATAATTATTAAAAGGTAAAACGAAATCAAAATGTCCCGCATATCTTTGAAAAGATAGTTTTGCTAGTTAAAAATAAGAATAAAAAAAAATTTAAGCTCTTATTTGTTTACCCAAATACTAAAAGTAATTTAAAATCACCGAGGATACACTTTGATAAAGTCTAGATGAGATGAAAGAAGTTTTTTTTTATTTCTTTTTATTCCTATTTATTTTTTGAAGCTCGGAGGAATTAATTGCAAACTCCACAAACTTACCAACCGAATCTTCTTTGTTCTATTTATTTTACTCGTGTATACAGAATTTAAATGAACGATCACATTCTTACGCCCGTTGCTTGTAAGACGAGAACGTTTCCAAATCAAATGCAACGTAAAAATATTTATTAGTTAAATAATAATTGCATTTCTTTATTCTGGTCCAATTTTGTATTTTAAATTCCGAAATTAATATTTATAAAAATGGTAATGTAACCAACAGGTGAGGAATTATAGATCTATTCGTGAGCTGGAACGTAAATGCAGCTGTTTGTAAATGACTAGAATTCGAGATCTAGTGAACTGTTTGATGTTAAATAAAAGCATGCAAAAAGTTAATTTTTAAACACGAATTATCTACGTACATAAAAATGAAAATCTAAAAAGGAGTAGGAGCATCAGATTACTCTGAAAAGCAGAAGTGGTAGAAGGTAAGACGATTGGGGAATAAAAACAATTAGTCGTACATACCCCTTTTATTTGAAATGGTAAAAATAAAAAGTATTGCTCAACATTAAATAAAATATAAAAAAATAACATTTTACAAGGTACATAAATGAAACTCTACAACTTTTCTCGTTGGCTGCTAATCCATGTGTGGACGTTGGCGATCACATTGGAATGCTAATATTTACTTTTTTAAGTGACGTTAGCAATCACGGTAAAGTATTGGCCTCGTTTTAATACTGTATAAATAAATTTACCAATTGTTCCAATCCTGGTATAATTTTTAATATTCCTTAGACCCGATATTTATTTTTTCCGATTTACGTTTTCCTTCAATTTTACCTTCAAAGATTAGCTGTAGCATGTGATATTTTGGGTTTCGGATCAAATATCCCAAATATGCGCTATAAGTTTAGCCAATTAGAGAAATATATTATGTTAACCCCACTAGCCGGAGAATAATTAAGTTTAAAAACAATGCGTCGCACAACCATCAAGAATGATGTAGATTGAAAATCGTAGAAATAATAATCGACAGCGTGAATAGGTGTAAAAATGTGTAACTAATATTTTAAAAACCAGCTTACTTTCGCTGTATGAGGGCTATTAAATTTACTTAATCGCAGCTACCACCTATGTACCGGTTTCGGGATGTTGTCCCTCGTCAGCATAGGGCAGGTTTGTTCTGCAATAAAATAAATTCATGGCTCCCGTTCCTAGAAGTACACATAAAGAATAAAATAATTTTCTTTTTTTAATGTTTATTTTTGTAATACATCTGAAAACACTTAATATTTCCGAAACAGTTGAAGATAGGTATGGAACATTGTACATGAATTATGTCTAGAATTTTCTGAAGAATCCAAAAAATAAATAATATACAGGGGGTTGTATTTAAAATAAGAAAGTTGGTATTGGCCACTGTCACATGACACACCCTAGATAATTTTTTTTTTTTGAAAAAAATGCGCATCTAAAAATACAAATCGATGTGTCCAAGCGTTTTTCCCAACACGCTCTCATTTATTCGTTATTGAATTTATTCCATTTGGCTGTTCCACACTGTATATACAACACCAACCAGATATGTCTTAGTAAACAAAAGTAGGTACTGCTAATGTTTAAATGGATGTGATTATTAAATTGTATGTTTTAACACGTAACTACGTATTTAAAATTTTACTTTTTTCTTAAAAACAAATATAATTTTAGGCAAATTTTTAAATTCACAGCCAACAAATAATAATTAAAATATACCGTCGTCAATAAGCTGTTGAAAAACAAGTGAAAAGAGAATTTTCCCTTAATAATCAATCTTACTTAGCCAATCCAGTCTCAAATGAAAATTATCATGTCCATGCTTTTGTTATTAATGACGGTATTAAATCATTTCTATTAAACGGTAATCTGTTAGTAGCTAAATAATCAGGATTTGTTGAAGACTAATTAAAATAAATGTAGGTACCTAAAATATAAAACGTTGCTGTATATTTTAAAAGTAACTTCACTTGTTGACAAAAATTGTTAAACAAGCACAATAATTTACTACATATTTACATACGTACATACATACAGGTGTTTCTAAATTACTAAGAAAAAATTCAGGTGATTGCCTTTTCGACGACAAAATTTCCCTTGCCCAACCCCTTCCGAGATATCACTTTTAAAAGGTGGTGAGTAAAATGAAGTTTTAATTTTTGTTCTTAAATTTAAGTGAAGATAGAAACTTAATATTTTGTAATTTTTCTGGACTCGCAAAGGACTATCACCAGTTTTTTTTTAAAATTCCTGTTACATTATAGGGGGGTGAAATTAGCATCCCTTACCTTATTTATTATAAAATCTTTTTTTCGAGATGTAAATAAAAATATTACTAAAAATTCCTGTTTATTTAAAATTATTTCTTAATTTTAAAGTTTTTTTCTTTCCTTTTTATTCCTTATTAAATAATAAACTAGGTACGTATTGATAGTGAAAAACAGTTAAGATGGTAAATGCAAGAATAAAATACGATTCCTGATTAATGTTGGAAATGACTGCCCCCAGCCCAAATTAAAACTTAATTTAATCATCACTTTGTAGGGGTGATTTCTCGGAAAAAGGTGGACTAAGAAAATTTTGTTATAGAAAAGATCCATCATAATCTCATACGGGCAATCACTTCCTGAGTTTTTTTGCATGAATGAAACATCCTATACATATAGTCACGTTTTTTTCCGTAGGAGTAGGTAGAGACCACTTCTTTCCACTTGCAACGGTTATTACACACGTCTGTCGCTTCTTCGATCTGATCGAGATACGTTCGCCTAGGTCGACCTCTACCGACTTGAAGAATCACAATCGCCTTACAAAACTGTTTCCTCAATCTTTTATTATCCATCCTCTCCCAGTGTCCAAATCATTTAAGAATTCCTTTATCTATCTTTGTTGCCACTTTTTTTTTCACATCACATCGTTCCCTTATCTCACTATTCCTCACTTGATGGATGAAGGAAGATTGACGAAACAGATTTATAAAGCGAGTGTTAATGGGGAAATCGGTAAAGGTCCACTTTGGCATATGTATCACGAACAGAGATTGTTATAAAAAAAGGCCAGGTTTAGAGCACCAACCAACGAGTATGTATGAAAAATCTGATGAAAGTAGAAAAAGTGAAAGACAGTTGTAAGAACCGTGGTAAGTCGTCTCTGTCTACCCCTACGGGGAAAAGGCGCGACTGTATGTATAAATAAATCATCGAACGGAAAATACCTACAATATAAACAAAATGTAAAATCAGAAATTCAGAATATTGAGAAATTGAAACTAATCGACAGACTATGTACCGAGATACAAAACGATGTCTGTGTTCTAATATTTAACGGTGCTAAAGGTACACAATGTAGCACAGAGTATATCATTGTAACAAAGGCAGTGCCTAGGTACACGAAAATACCGTGGATTTTCATGTATCTACTCACTATAATACATAACAAATAATAATATTGTTGTGTGGAAATATTTTCACACATTTTTTAATCAAAAGAAAAATAATAAACATTATAGTTACGGTTCTTTAATTTTGCCATATAAGAGTTATATTTAGTCAGAATTAAACATTTTAAATTATTTCACTGTTCACGTACCTATTCTAATACAAGTATTCTATTTCTATAGGTTTTGGGTGATAAAAATAAATAAATGTGTGAAAGGAATTCCGCAATTTTGTATTTTCCAATTTATAGGGTAAAATACCAAGATTGGAGAGATTATTTTAATTTCTTGAGCATCGTTGACTACCGTCAGAGCAAAAATTATTTCGTAAAGGGTTTTCTTTTTGAATAGGTTAGGTCTTCTAGGATTATTTGTGTAATATGTTTGTGGGGTTACGTTCTTAAGTTCAATGTTTCTTTTAATTGTGATTATAATTACCAACAACCGAAGAGCATGTATGAGAGCACTGATGAAAGTAGAGAAAAAGGCGTGACTTTATGTATGTATGTATATAATTGTGATTATTTCGTTTTAAAGTACAGGTTGAACCGTAAATCGAGTTTTTATTTTTATTTGCGCTATAATTTCCCAGATTAATAATTAATATTTGAATCCTGCCTAGTTGCTGTAAAATTTTATAAAAAAAAACGGTAGCTCTTGCTTTTAGAAAGACTTTTGGCAATACGAATAGATGCTACCATATGAATATTTTATAAGAAAATAAAACATTAGGTACACAAAAAGATCGTGAAGTAATTTTAAGTAATTTTGAAAATATTTTAAATTCGACCACTCATAGAAGTATCGAATTATTTTGCAATTTGTGTAAAAAAATGGTTTGATAATAATTATTAATAAAGTTTTGAAATTGTGCTTTTCTTTATCACCCAGTAGGACCAGATGGAATTCCGACAATTGTCCTGAAGACCTGTGCTCAAGAGCTCACCCCAGTTCTCTGTAGACTCTTCAAATTATCATACAGCAAAGGAGTATTTCCGTCCATGTGGAAAAACGCTAAAGTCCAACCGATTCCGAAAAAAGGAAAAAAGACTATTCCTGCAAATTATCGCCCTATTGCATTGCTCTCAGTCATATCCAAAGTTATGGAAAAAGCGATTAACACAGAACTTATCAAATATCTGGAGAAATTTGAGATAATCCATGACAGACAATATGGATTTCGACAACTTCGGTCTACTGGAGATTTGCTGGCTTATGTCACTCAGCTCTGGACAAACACTATTGAAAAGTTTGGTGAATCCCGTGCAATAGCCTTGGATATATCTAAAGCCTTTGACCGCGTTTGGCACCAGGCATTGTTAAGTAAATTATCTGCCTACGGTCTCCCAACCAAACTGCGCCAATGGCTCTTGAGCTTCATGCAAGATCGCTCCTTACATGTGGCAGTTGACGGTATTTCTTCTGATGCGTTTAAAACTAATGCCGGGGTCCCCCAGGGTTCCATCCTGTCCCCCACCTTATTTCTTTTACACATCAACGACCTCTTGAAAACCACCACGAACCACATTTACAGTTTCGCAGATGATAGCACACTTGTCTCAACTTTCACATCCTATCGATCACTTTCGGTGAATGATACAAATAGACTCAGGCAGAAACAGGTTGATTCCATCAATAGAGATCTTAAACCAATCGTCGAGTGGGGAACCAACAAACTTGTTCAGTTCAACGTCCAAAAAATACAAAGTGCCACGTTTTCCAAGAAAGTGAATTCCTCAAATCATCCCATCACAATGTCCGGAAATACCCTTGAATCAAGTCCCTCCATCTCGATTTTGGGAGTCACGGTGTCCAATAATATGTCTTGGCATGACCATGTTGCTAACATCGCAAAGTTGGCAAGCCAGAGGCTAGGTTTTCTGTGGAAAGCCAGAAAGTTTTTTACTCCTGATCAACTGTTGACGACGTACAAGGCTCAAATCCGACCTCTACTGGAGTATTGCTTGCACATTCGGGGTTCAGCACCAAGGCATTCTCTTCGTCTTCTAGATTCCTTTCAGAAAAGAGCCATTCGCTTGATAAACAGCTCAACTCTCACAGATACCCTTCACCCTCTAGAACTTAGAAGAAGAGTTGCAGACCAGTCATTACTCTACAGATATTTCCAGGGCAGATGCTCCAGAGAAATAAAAACTCTTGTACCACCATTGGCCACATTCGGCCGAAGAACTCGGCTCGCTGATCAGTCTCACACATTTACTCTCAAGCTTGACACTACAAGGACCAATCTTCATCAAGAATCCTTCTTTCACAGGGCTGCTACGGAATGGAATAAGCTTCCAAAATCAGTTTTTCCAGAGAACTATGACCTGCACCTTTTCAAAAAGCGTGTCCACAATCATTTCCTTTCTATAATCCATTCCCCTTCTCATAGTCGCAGTCCGGGCCGTCCGCGGCCCACACTATAGGTCTACCCTTTTTGCGACTATTTTCATAAAAAAAAAATATTAATTAAATCACACACGCTAACGACAAGAGACCTTTTGTTGGACACTAATTACTGACCGAACAGTGACCGCTCCAATGTGTTTAACAGCATATTAAAGACGAACCACTTTTCATCGACATTTATACTTGCAAAAAAATTCTCAAAAACGACTTTTACTCAAAAAGATACTCACTAGAAATCTCTCTTTAAAACTCACTCTTAACTCTATTAAAAAAACTAACCGACCCGGCAATCTTTCGCTTTATACAAACAAACTCGTTGGCTTTTCTACACGGGTGCATACAAAATAACTTTTTAGTGGAAAATCAGTGAAATCGCTCTCTAAATACTCCTGGCCCTAAAAAGAACAAGGTAATATAATATAAGGTAAAATTTTCATTCAAACCGGTTCAGTAGTTTTTGCGCTTACTTATACATAAAGCTTCTACGTAACCATAGTAACAGGTTAGATTTTCCTACATAAAAAAATTATATATAAAACATTTGAGAAACTAGATTTTTTTATCTAGTAAACTCGAGAATTTCAATAGCTTTAAACCTCTGTGGACAACGTGGACTTAATTTGCAAGCACCTCGTTAAAATCGGTCCCGTAGTTTTTTAGTCTATGGCAAACACTCGCTAACATCGCCTTTTTTATATAAATATAAGTAAGTTCACATCATTGTGTACCAGAATCCTTACAAGCCATGGGGACATGTGACCATAAACCCTCTTGTCCTCATCATATAACTAAATACCTAAATATACTGTCAACCTTCTTTTGTATCCAGATATTAACTAGGTAAGTGTTTATGCAAAATGCATGCTTTTAATTATTCCACAGCTACTTGGAGATCCACATACACTTTACAAAAAAAATTCACATCCACAGACTGGACTAAAAGTTTACTTCATTATTTATTTGTTATATAATTCTATTTATATCCGAACGTATAAATTAATACAATTCAATTGTAATTTCGCTAATTGACGTCCCATTAATTAATTTTTTTGACGGGAAATATATAACCGACCTTTAAAAAGAATAATTTTAACATTGGCACGATAACTACATACATATAGTCATGCCTTTTTGCCATAGGGGTTGCCAGAGACCATTTTTTTACACTTGCCACGATTCTGATACACCTCTTTTGCTTCTAAATTCATCAGCGCTTTTATTGCAGGTACTCTTTCTTTCAAAAAAATCTTATCGAGATAAGTTCGCCTAGGTCGACCTCTACTGACTTGCTTATTCACACTAGCCTTATAAATTTGTATCGTCAATATTCTTTTATCAATTCTCTCTACGTGTCAAAACCATCTGACATTTCTTTATGTATCTTTGTTACCAAATCTTCTTTTACACCGCAGCGATACTTTGTCTCAATATTCCTCACTTTAACCAACAGAGTCACTCCGGCTATACTTCTCAGACTACTCAACTCCGCAGCGGTGAAATTGCTTTTTCTGCCAAACCCAATATTCGCTACCTTATATAAATGTACGGACCAGCACTCCTTTAAGCACAGCAAGTCGTACCTTTTTTGACACGTTCTGGCTGCCTATAAAGTTATGCAGGGCCCCACTCATTTCTTTTTTAGCAACACCCTTCGCTTAATATCACAGTCATACTTTCCGGCTTTCGTTAACTTTGAACCCATGCACACAAACTCATTTACTTGTTCCACTCTTTCTCCTTTAATAAGCACCTCGCATCTTTTTTTTTTAAACCATTACTTTCGTCTTACTTACATTCACCTTTGTTCCTTTAATTTTTAGAGCATCATGCATAATATTAACCAGCGCCTGCAACTCCTCAGATAAATGCTAATATGACCTGATTATCGGCGTAAAGCATTTGACCATCAAATTATTCATTTTACTGTTTACCACTCGACATGCAATCTATTCCTCAGTATCACTGAATAAAGTGCAAATTCCTTACGCCAAATGAGCCAAATATTTTGGACTTTATCTAGATAATTACCTCACCAAAAAAAATAATATATTTACATAGCGTACAGCACTAGAGATTCAATTTAAAAAAAAAATGTACTGGCTTTTCAACAAAAAACTCAGCTGTCGCTGAAAAAGACTACTTTTGTACAAGGGCATCGTAAAATCAGTTTGGACTTATGGAATACAGTTTTGGAGATCCGTTTTCGACTCAAATATTGAATTATTACAAACGCCACTTGGTTTGTAACAAATCAGGAATTGCACCGCGATCTTGGAATCAGAACGGACAAAGACGAGATTAAACACTAATTAAAATAAGATAATCATCCTAATATATTAGCAAAGCATCTGATGAGGAATGATTCCAAATTCCGTAGACTAAAAAGAAAGGCTCCTAGAAATCTATAAGAAGGGTTAACACTAAATTAGGGCACGTATCACTGGCTTGCTTGCCCTTCAAGACATAACTATATTCATAACTTTTTGCTAAATGTTTAATAGAGCAGATTGCAAAAAAAAATATTTTTTATCATTTAAAAAGTATTCTTTTAAGGCTTGAAAATGTATTTTAAAATTTACTATAACTATTTTGAAGTGAACTGATTTTTTTATGTTATAATTTTTATAGGTGGACAGCAATTTTTAAATTTTTAAATCTATTAAAAAGTAATCTTACATACAAGCCTCTTTCAACCAGTAACAGGCTAAAATGGTTTCGAGCCATATTCAAACTTTCACAACTGGCCTACGGTTGTGAGTGTGACTAATATCCATCCAGAATTCTCTGGGATTATCTAATACGATATTTAATATTCAGTTTGATGACGTGTGCTTACCCCAAAGCTGCACATGATTAAGGGATCTTTTTAATGTTGGGCTGCATAATTTTCCAATAAATTTAATGTGATGAAAATGCACAACGCTTCTCATTGCATCGTGTCAAATATTTACCTCGTTAGTGACTAACTTATACGAACGAAGACCAATTTATATATTAACGATAAAACCAGAAAAGACGAGAAGGTACTGGAACATCCTTGCCATTGGCTGTGTCGTTACTATACCGCCCAGCATGCTTTCGTACATTTCAGTGGCATATCGCAAAATCGTTACACTATGATAAAGGACAGATTTTTTAAAGTTCAAAAAAATATCTGTTAATGAAAGTCTAAGATAAACCAATAGAACCTAGATAATTAAAAGATTTATTATGAAAGTCTAACAATTTTAAATATAAAAAAAACTACTCCAATTTTTATGGAGTAGTGATAGATTAATAAAGGGTACTACTTTCTGGCGCTTTAAACGAATCTCAAACATTAAGCTTCTTCTACAACGAGAAGCGATAAAAACTTCCTTTTAACGAACGTTTTTCGAATGCGCATGACTAAAAATACGGTGTTCAAAACAAGTCCGAAAATTGCAAAAAATATCGGCTTGTTTAATCTATTTTTTTTGGAGTCAGTTTAAAACATCATAAATCGTTTGCAGCCGCAGAAGCCCCAAAAGTAATAAAAAATTTATTAAGGCAGCTTTTTGCTTTTTAAAGCGGATGCAGCTGAAAACTCGGTCGCATAAAATTTCGTCGAGTAAGGCTTAGTGAAAAATTTAATTAATTTTTTTGGATGTGATACCTTTAACTTGTTTGCATTATTAATAACTAAATAATTATATTTCCTTGAAAATTGTTTTGCCAATATAAGGCAACATACATAATTATAGTTACGCCTATTTCCCGTAGGGGTAAGCAGGAAACCAATTCTTTCCACTTGCTACGGCTCTTACACATGTCTTTCACTTCCTTTACTTTCATCAGCCCTTTCTTAAATGCTCGTCGGTTGCTGGAAATAATGTTAATCCGACACCAATACAATTTTAGAAAGCTTATTAAAAATTATTTATTTATTTACTCTAATTTACAGTTTCCCCCCATAACAAATTATTAGAGATGTTAAGCATTCATCATCATCATCATCGTCAACCCATACGCGTCCACTGCTGGACATAGGTCTCCCTCAGTCTATTCCATCTGTCCTTATTCTGTGCATCCTGCATCCAATTGCTACTAACACGTTTCAGGTCGTCAGTCCATCTGGTAGGTGGGCGGCCTCTACTGCGGAACGCTTCTTGCCTTGGCCTCCACTCGACGATACGACTTGTCCATCGGTTGTCAGATAATCTGGTAACGTGTCCTGCCCAGTTCCATTTTAAAGTAGCAATTCTTTCTATAGCGTCGATTGTCCCTGTTCTATGTCGTATTTCTTTGTTTGGGATCCGGTCTCTAAGAGACACGCCCAACATCCGGCGCTCCATAGCCCTCTGTGTTACTCGGATTTTGTCTACGTCCTTTCTTGTAAGTGTCAATGTTTCCGCGCCATAAGTAAGAACGGGCAGCACACACTGATTAAAGGTTTTTCTATTGAGGCATACTGACATCAGGCTTAACGAAACATATTTTTTTTTTGTATTTATTGTCGTGATTGTCATTTATATTACTTTTATATACCTAATGCTTAACATATTGCCAGTATGTAAATTGTTTAATTTTCTCGAGACGCAAGCCAAAAAACCAAAAAGTTTAATTTTCAATTGAATTTGGATAGTTCACAGTATTAGCTAACAATTTATTTAAAAAAATGCAGGAACCTAAGCAGTATTTTCTTCTAACAGCAAGGCTATTGAACATATTTTGGTAAGCTTTGAACGGATTCAATATTAAATATTTTATATTATGGGCGCATATTCTAACTTAGAACGAACAAATGAATAATAAAAACTCTTTAAAGCAATAATATTGGTAAAGACACGCGGGCATATAAAGATAGGTTAGATATGAAATTCATAACTGAATTTAAAAAAAATTCTCTAGGTTTAGCTACGAAATATCACATATTATGTGAATTGAAATTAAATTACCTTTAATTATACATTTCATGGGTTTTTAAAAGAATATATATGTTAACACTCTTTGTGAAATTTGTTTTTTTTATATTACATACCATAAAATACACAAATAGGGACACAAACAATAATAAAAAAATAAAACTGTAAGAAAGCTGAAAATATTATCCAATTTGTGAGATTTTCAACATTTTTCCTCGTACATTTTCATTATTATGTTTATTTTTTTAAATAAAATACCTATTTGTATTTTGTACCGCATAATAAAAAATAAAACGTATTTTTTCACATCTAGTTTTTATTATTTAATCTCCCTCTTGTAGAGTCTAGATACAAAATAAAAGATAACCACAAAAAATTGCCTAGTGCATAAAATTTTAATTTTTTCAAATTTTAAGTAATTTGAAGTTCAAAGTGTTTTAATTTAAGTTTACTAAATAATTAATAATATAATCTTTGCTAAAACACCATTATTAAAACTAACACAACCGATTTTTTTTGTATATGTACTCAATTTTTACAACCTGTTGTAAATACAAATTAAATAATACTGTTGATCACCCCTGTTAGTGACCACCTATAAAAAACGACCACCCTTATAAAATCCTGTCCACAACAAAAACAAAAGGGTCTGTCTATTAAAGGAAAAATTAATATCATCAATGAAAGTAAAAGGAAATGTTTAAGTACCTACCAGAAAATAAGCTGAAAAATTTAAAGTAGGAAAGACACAAGTAACTATGTTGTTACAAAATAAAGAAGAAATTAGAAACATACATTGAAAAGGTGGCAATGCTGAAAATAAAAGAAAATTTGTTTTGTGTATTATAAATATCGGGGACCATAATTTAATCAAAAGCACTCGAAGCTGCGCAAAGCCTAGGGCTAAGTGAATTGGAAACCACAAATTGATGTATTACGATATTTACTCTTTGGGTTCGATGATTTTTATTCTAATATTTCAACACAATAAATTTTACTTTACAAATCACTTAAATATTCACAACTGTATAACACTTTATAAATACTTGACTATAACTAAACTTAAAAATATCGATTTGTGATTCCGTTTATATACCTGCAAACCAATGTTCACGACAAATCGACGCCTCTTTGAACATTTTCCGAAATTATTGGACCTTCCGAGAATCATTCAAAGTCTATTGTGCCTGCGACTATCATGCGTATTTTTTCTCATTGAGGTCGGCGCGCTGTCGCCTTAATCCGACAGTCGCCAGGGACGACTTCACAAATCATAACAGATGGGTAGAAAGATTTCGCCGTAAGCACAATATTCCTTTCAAGACAATATGTGGCAAAATTTGTCCACGTTGACAATAAAAAAGTGATGTTATAGAGCCTGAACCTACCCTGAACATCAGCGCCTTTATTAATTTAAGTAATTTTGAAACAGAAAGTACAACAAACTAACAATTTCTAATGTATGGAGCCTATCTGAAACCTGAGCAAGTTTGAGAGACTGGAAAAAGTTTTTGAACTGAAACATCGTTAGAATCGTTGTGATTTAAACTTGATGAAAGAAAAAGCGACACTAAAAAGAGACAAACACATAAATCTATAGGATTAAGCCTGCGAAATATTATACAACGTTTTATACTACTCGGTCTCCTCTTTGTGCGTTGCTTTGTAGCCTTCCCACTCTTATGAGAGAAAGAGAAAGAGCGTGAGAGCGTGAGTGTGTATATTCATCTCATTCACTAAAAGTTTAGTGTTTTACTTTTACTGCGTGTGAACTGCACACGCACACACACACATTTTTTGTTAACGTGGATTATTTTAAAATGTTTACAAATTATTAAAATGTTAATCTGAATTTTATAAAAATAAATAAAAAATAATTTTATTTATGATTATTTAAAAAAAAACATACCTAAGTTATTTTGCTTTTTAGTTTTATTTTTATGGTAATTAATAATTACGATAAAATTGTTGCTTCTCGTTAGTTTGTTATTCTCGGGTTGTTAATTCCAGATATAAAATTTTTTCTGTTCTTCATAAATAAGTTATTTTAACCTCTATTTAAAAACTTTTAAAGTGTCCACTTTTGTTGCTAAGAGGAAAAAAATTAACGATTTAAAAGTTATTTAAAAAACTAAAATCACTTTCAAATTCAGTTTTAAATTAACGGTTTTGAAGGTTTTGGATAACGCCGAGTTCAAATATAATGTTGTCCTGAATGTGGCACTTCCGGTATAACCAGAAGTAGACGTCAACTTTGTTATTTTAAATAGAACCTAATATTTTTTATTTTATTTTTAAATTCCACATGAAATTTTAGATGAAATTTGTGCACATTATCCTATACCAAAAATGAAGTATTCTCGAGATATTTCGATTATTTCAAAATTTTGAAAAATCCTATTCCACACTGAATAACGATATCTCCATAATTAACAAAGCTAGTGACGGGAAATTGTAATCAAACAACAAGCGCTTGCCTGTTAACTCCATATGTCAAACACATTGATATTTCATACAAGGTGTTTTAAACTTAGCCGCCAACATGCACAATTAAAATCGTTTATAAGTTGCTTACTTTATATAGAGCACCCTGTATTTTATAACATTTTCCGCTGTATTTTTTTAATCCAATTCGTTTGGTATCAGTGTTCTCTATACCTAAATCCAACCACTTTCGAAATATTTCGTTATCTTAGTTAAAACAACACTTAATTATTTTAACATTAGTAAAGGGTAGACCATGATTTCCATTATTTAAGGTGATGTTTTATTATTCTTTCATAAGTTATTAATTCTGGAAAGTAGCCAATAGCATGTAAAAATTATTAATTGTGGATATGATTAAAAACGTTGACTAGGTATTTTGTATTAGTTTAATTAGACACAAACAAAAATAACTAAATGTAAAATTAAACAAATAAAGTTCAAAATTAGCACAACTTACTTCCTAAACATTTATAAATCCTTTTCAGTAAGTCTTGTAATTCTGGAAATATGGTCGGTTGTAAGAAAATTAAAAGCAAGTAAGACTCTCTGCATTATATCTTCCTTTGTCGTAACAGGTTTGGAAAGTAGCTGATTTTTAATGTAACCCCAAATATTAAAATCTAAAGGAGCCAAGTCAGGACCCTGATTGGCAATCCATCTGTCATTAAAAAAACTATCTAATTTAACCTATACCTGTCCTAAAAAACCTTCTAACCTAAACAATGTACTTATTTATATTGAAGTGCATTCCGTATCTTAGAGCATGTTAACGACGTATTAAAAAAACTTGTCAAAAAACCATTTTAATAATTTGTGATTTAATTAAAATTTAAAAAAAAAATACGTAGTTAACAGCAAGGTGTTTTTAAAGTGAGATAGAATGATATACATTTTTTTTGCAGGAAACCTCAAAAATATTTGCCTTTTCTAGTGCTATAAACATTTTTTAAAGAGTGACAATATTCCTCAAAAAAAAACCAATCTTAGACTCTTAGACATCCGAATTTCTAAACGTTTACAAACCATCCTAACAACCAACACTTAATACAAACCACTCTATTTGCCATATCTTACATCATGGGATAAAAAAAAATTAAAATAAATTTAATTTAAATAAAATTTTGCAGTAGCAGTATTTACAAATTATATTTAATACGCTTCAGTACCTACATACTCAGCATATTTTCATTTACCCAACAACAAACAAATTTCTTGAATGTAAGGTAAGTGGATTTTAAATCAACATCTAATAGAAATTTAAGTACACAAAAACATTTTACGGGATGCAGCAAAACTTAAATAAATAACATGTCTAATATTATTTGAAAGATAAATACACTACATTATATTCTATTACCGTTTCCACAATGTATACTACATATTTTATATTTTCAAGTTTTCTGTTAAAATAGATTGCATGAAATTTGCATCAGGAAAAATGAAAAGGCGTAACGCCGGGAACACACTTGGCGTTTTTGTCCGATCGGATTTTTTACCGTGAATTGGCGACGTACACATTATGCGGAAAAATGGACGATCTGATGATTATTTAACGCCGACGGCATAAATGCAGCCGTCCACTGCCACTACAATCGACGAATTTTTTAACGACTCGAAATGGTGGCATAAGTGACTAAATTCATTTTTTACAGAAAGGCCATTGCTCCTGGACAAAACCTTGGACAATTTTAAACGCCACAGAAACGCAAGGCAACTTAGGAATGATTTTGATGAGTTGGAAGACAGCAAAAAGTTTTTCTCTATTCATGTTGTTGCAATCACTTATTACAACACTTTATTAATTTTTTCTTTAGTTCTAATTAAATTAGTCTCGAGTCGTCTCTTAGACCCAACGTATGTAAAACCGCAACCAGCTGTAAACCACAAACGGCTGCAAACCGCAAACAGATGAAAACTCCCTTTTTCATTAGCGATGTCTCCAGCCAGCACGGCCTTGGTTCACGATGTCTCCGCCTGGAACATCGGTCAGCCGACGCTTCCCTCTTACCGCGTTTGTCTCGAGTCGCTAGTGTGGCAATCGACAGCATACATTAAAGGTTACAGTCATGCCGACCAATCTAGTGCGGAACATGTTTGTAGATTGTAGGGGGTGTCGTGAAGGCTATGCTGCCTCTCAAACACTTCGACCTATCAGATCTTTTGTGCATAGTCCTTAATCTATTCATGGCCCGGGATTCCGAGACTTCGTACAAAGTTTATCAGTTCCCTGGAAGCTAAGTTCCTGACATCGGAGGGCTTTAGAAAAGGCCCTTCCAAAAACTTGAGCCTCTTACAGAAAAGCGCTGGGCATTCGCAAAGCAAATGTTCTGCAGTTTCAGCGAAGTTCTCGTAGTAGCGGCAACTATCACTCTCTGTTTTGCCCATCTTTTTTAGGTAATACTTCAGAGAGCAGTGTCCAGTGAGGAGTCCCGTCACCAGTTTTAAGACTTTCTTGTCCAATTTGAAAAGCTGTTTAAGCTTTCCTTGGCGAAAGGCTTACTAGCCTTTTCGCTTGTCTTTATCCTGGCACTTTATGCTAGTGAGATTTCATATCATCTGTTCCACAGCGTCGAACCTCCTCTTTCAAGTGGGCTTTGGAGAGTTCACCGAAGGCTTCTGGGTCGGAAAATTTTGTATTTGCCCCTTCTTTGGCAAGGCAGTCTGCTTCCTCGTTGCTTTTAACTCCCTTGTGACCTGGAACCCACATCAAAGTAACCTGATTGTTTGCTCCCAGTTGCCTCAGGGATTGTTTACAGTCCCAAGTCAGCTTAGACTCACAAGTGTATGACTTCAGAGCTTTTATTGCTGCTTGGCTATCTGATAAAAAATATAGATATCTCCCCTTTGGGTGATCCTTTTGAATGCTCCATGTTTGGTTTGGCTTTCGTTTCCCTCGTTTTGTTCAGTGATTGTCATGCTGTTAATGTTAATTACTTTTTACTTTTTTGAATTGCGATATTTTATTATAATTTGGCGATTTAACCTTTTTTTGTGCTACAAAGTATTATTTACTTGTGGAGTAAACATGGTAAAGTAAGTTATATTTTATAAGAATGAAAAGTTTTTTTAACCTTAAATTTATTTTTATCGATAAAGGCTAATTTTTTTACCTTTACTGCCTAACCTAACCTAACACCAACAGTACCTGGTAAAAAACTTTAAATATGGGGAGCCATTAATTGGTTTTTCATGCTTACGAAAAAAAATTTAGCAGTGTATCAACTAAAAATCGACATATTTAAAATATACCCCACGAAAATGTTAAAGAAAACGGGAACCAAACCAAACATGAAGCATGCGCAAATTGTTCCACACTGCATTAGTCGGCATGACTGTAACCTTTAATGTATGCTACAATCGACTCACGAAGTTAGTTAGTATCTTCCAATCGCCGATCAGAGACGGTCGACAATTATGTTAATGTGACAGAGATCGAACGATCGATTTTCCTGTTATTCTGTATCTTCCAACCGGCCGTACAGGTTGTGGCTCGAAAAGTTTTGATTAGAAGTAGTGGTGGATACAGTTATGTTAAAAATTTGAAATTACGAAGCTGTAGGTTTTGGATGACGCCGAGGTTAAATATATAATGTTATCCTGAATGTGGCATTTTCGGTATTACCAGAAGTAGACGTCAACTTTGTTATTTTAAATATGACCTAATATTTTTTATTTTATTGTCGAATTCTACATGATATTTGTGCACATTGTCATACCAAAAATAAAGTATTTCTGAGATATTTCGATTTTTTTTAAAATTTAAAAAAAATCCTTTTCCACATTAATAACAAAGTTAGTGACGTAAAATTGTAACCAATAAACAACAAGCGCTTACCCGTTTACTCCATGTGTCCAACTCATTGATATTTCATACAGGGTGTTTTAAACTTAGCCGCCAACATGCACAATTTAAATCATTTACAAGTTGCTTATTTTAAATAAAACACCCTGTATTTTATTACATTTTCCGCTGTATTTTTTGAATTAATTATTTTAACATTAGTAAAAGGTAGGCCATGATTTCCATTATTTAAGGTGATATTTTATTATTTTTCATAAGTTATTAATTCTGACAAGTAACCAATAGTATGAACGATTTATCAATTGTGGATATCGTTAAAAACTTTGACTAGGTATTTTGTATTAATTAATTTGATAACTTACAAACAAAAATAACTAAATGTAATATTTTAACAAATATAGTTTTATAATAGGTGTTCAAAATTAGCACTATTTACTTCTAAACATTTTTTATGAATCCTTTTCATTAAGTTATGTCTTGTTATCCTGGAAATATGGTCGGGTGTTAGAAAATTAAAAGCAAGTAACAGATTTGTAAAATACCTGTTTTTAAATATAACTCCAAATACCAAAATCTAAAGGAGCCAAGTCAGGAGAGCAAGTTGGCCAACGAAACGGACCCTGATTGGCAATCCATCTATCATCAAACATGTCGTAAAGATGCTGAGCAACAGGCCTGAAGTTATGAGGAGGTGCTACATCTTGCTGATACCAAGGCGAAGTAGCCTCTTTATTTCTTAAAGTATGTAACGCCGGTCGTATGGCTTTTTTTAAAATGTGCCAATATCTTTCACCATTTAAATTTTCATTATAAAATTTTAACGCTAAAATTTTATCGTCTTTTATTGCAGAAAAAACATTAAAACTCCAACTATCTTGGAAGTACCTAACGTTTTCTACTAACATGTGAATTTTCATTAGATCAAAAATTTATTGGTTACAATTTCACGTCACTAGCTTCGTAATTTCAGTTTTTTAACATGACTGTACCCGCCATTACTTTTAATCAAAACTTTTCGCGCCACCCCCTGTATATAAAAGAGAGAAATATTCAGTGTTTAATAAAACTTTTAAAAAGCAGCGACTGTAATCGAAGTTGAGTATAATTTCCCATTGTACGGAAAAAGTATTTACAACCCCTGCTCCGTACACATGTTATAACACAACTCTATAATATAATAAAACAAAAATTAAATAAAACTTGTTCCACGGTGGTCAGTGTTCGACTAATTTGGCTTCGGTATCGTGATTAGACAGCGACGGATATTTAGAATGTTTACCGCCAAGTGTGTACACGCTACATACGAGGGCAGTTTGATAAGTCAGTGACTTTTTGAATTTTCCGCGCAGTTACTCCAAATGCAACAGTGCTGCCGTCTACTATAATCTATCAGTGGGCAACTTTTTAATTTTGAGCAAGCTACGTCGTGCAGTTGGTGTTTGATAGCCTTTCAAAGCAGACAACCTCGTGAATTTTTACGAAAATGGAAAAAAGTGAATTTCGTGTGCTGATTAAGCATTACTTTTTACGTAAAAAATCCATCACTGAAACTAAGGAAAGACTTGATAATACTACGGGGACTCGGCACCATCAATTTCAATGGTTAAGAAGTGGTTTACAGAGTTTCGTTGTGGTCGTACCAGCACTAGTGACGCCGAACGTCCAGGTCGCCTAAAAGAAGTGATCACGCCGGAAATCGTCGATAAAATCCATGAAATGATATTGGATGATCGGAGAATGAAAGTGCGTGAGTTTGCTCATGCTGTAGGTGTATCTCAACTGAACGGGTACATCATATTTTACACGAATATTTGGACATGAAAAAACTCTCTGCGAGATGGGTGCCGCGATTGCTCACACTCGACCATAAGAGCAATCGTGTGACCACTTCAAAAGAGTGTTTAGCGATGTTCAGCCGTAATCCGGACGAATTTTTGCGCCGTTTTGTTACTGTGGATGAAAGATGGATCCATCACAACACGCCAGAGACCAAGGAACAATCGAAACAGTGGGTTGCTCGGGGTGAACGTGGACCAAAGAAGGCGAAACAGAGTCTGTCAGCCAACAAGGTCATGGCCACAGTTTTTTGGGATGTACGCGGTGTCATTCACATCGATTACCTTAAGAAAGGTAAAACGATCACCGGCGAATATTATTCAAAACTTTTGAACAGATTCGACGTTGATTTGAAGCAAAAACGGCCGCATTTGGCTAAGAAGAAGAAAGTGCTGTTCCATCAAGACAATGCACGTGTGCACACTTGTCTAGTCACGATGGCCAAAATCCACGAATTGGGATATGAACTGCTACCCCATCCAGCATATTCTCCAGATTTAGCCCCCTGCGACTATTTTCTGTTTCCAAAACTAAAGAAATGGCTGGGCGGTAAGAGATTTGAGTCGAATGAAGAAGTCATTACCGAAACAAACGCGTAATTTGAGAGCTTTGAAAAAACCTATTATTTGGAGGGAATAAAAAAATTAAAAAACGCTGGACTAAATGTATCGAGCTAATCAAACCACCCTCGTACATTCATGTTAGAGCGGCGACGGTAATAAGTCCGATCAGACAAAAACGCCAAGTGTATTTCCGGCCCTATACCATGGAATAATACAAAAAGCAAATTTTATTAGACGACACCGTTTTAAAGGACTTATATTTATTATTATTGCTAATTTTAAAAATAAATTATTTTTGTGAGGTAAGTAAGTGGTTTATTGTGTTTTTAATAAATAACTAATTGATTTTAACTTATTAAGTTACTTAATAAATTACCACAGGTATTTAACTTTAAACAACTCGTCTTCTGCACAAATTATAACACAGTTACATGTGCAGAATGCACTGGAAGAATTTTTAAATAATTCATTGTAAAAAGAGACAATTTCAGTACATCTCTTTTAAACGAATAAAAAGAAAGGGCGCGTAACGGCGATGACAGACTTGAGATCAGCTGATACCGAAGCCAGCTTACCCAGTGGCGCATCCTGCATAAAAGAGAGCACATAAAATAATTCCTACAAATTGATGTTATGTACTTTTGAGAATAAAGCAAATTTTTACCTACATTTCAAAAATCAAACCCCAAAATATTTGCTAACTATTTTAAAACATCATATTATATTGCATGAATAATAGTTTAGTTAAATTCGAATCAATTTAATGTTACTTTTATTTTATTGTAAGCTTGTAAAAGTTGTTTTTCGCTTTTAATTTAAGAATCCAATCCGGCCTAGTCCAAACTGGACGACTTACTAATTTCACATTTAAATAACATTTTACATACATACAGATAGTCACGCCTTTTTCCCGTTGGTGTAGGCAGATACCACTTCCTTTCACTTCCGCTACGGTTCTTACACACATCTTTCGCTTCTTCTTGTTTCATCAGTGCTCTCATACATGCTCGTCGGCACTCGTACTCTTGACCTGGCCTTTTTTTCAAAACAATTTCAATCTGGTGGAGATAAGTTCGCCTACGTCGACCTCCACAGACCTGCCCATTCACACTCGCTTTATAAATCTGTTTCGTTAATCTTCTTTTATCCATCCTCTCATCTTTTTAAAAAATAGCAAAATCGCAATTATTCATCAGCAGGCAATACATTATACCATGCATTTCAAACCGTTTAATATTATAGCAATTGTTTAAATTTTAATATAAATGTTAATATAATTAAGAATTCTTTTAATAAATTTTATACAGAAACATGCTTTATTAATTTGTTACTACACATTATTACATCTGACGACGTTCCTGAAAATATTTGAAACAAAAGAATTTTTCGTAGATGCCCGATTTGCAACATGCAATGACTTATTAATATAGTCCTACATGTTTTAACTTAAATAACTGAATACATAAAACAATATAGTATTATGGTAAAGAATGAGAACTTAAGCCTACATAAAAATACAATTAGTTTGCGAAAGCATTTTTTATATTAGCTACGAAACAAAATGGCGCCGTCACTGGAAAACTTATTTTAAAATATTGTCATATACATTAAAGGAACAAAAATAATCTTCAAAGTCTCTAATCATTTTAACCGGATTGTTTCAAAATAGGTTTTATTTAATAAGAAATAATATAAATAGGTATGCCAAAATGTGTAAAACGGGAGTCTAATTGATAAAATTTGCCTACCTGTGAAATGTAATTCCGACATCTTTTAAATCTCCGCGACTTAACTAACTTTTGCAGTAATAAACACAACACACCCACTACTATTATGACTTAATAATAAAATTAATGTGTAAAATAGAGAAATCACTATAAAAATATGCAAAAACAACTAACATCACAACACAATGAAAGTTTTGAAACGAAATAATGGCGGATGACAGAGGGGAAGGGCTATGTAAAATATATTGATATATCGATACATCACACTATCGATTGTTATTGGTAATATTTTAGTAGCGATAAATTGATAAAATTTTATGGTGTTATTTGTTTCATTTTAAGATTTTTTTTGTTAGTAATTATAAAAAAAAGTACTGTTAGATTTGTAAGTTTAAACAAGATACTATTTAATCCCCAGTCCGTCGTAATGCCTTTTATCATAATGTAGGTTATAAGCAAAGAAGTGTATAATTATTTATGAAATTGCTAATATATATTAAAAAGACTTGCCTATTACAAAAATGTAGTCCAACATCTTTTCCATCACTATGACTTTTGCAGCTTTAATCGAACTCACTATCAATGTCATAAATCGCCAAAATTATGAGAAAAAATCTGGTGTCACTCTAACTATTTGACACAAACAGTGACAGACGTTGAAATGTAGGTTACGATGTGGTTAATCCGCTTGCGCGTCCTCATTCTTTCCTTGTCTAATAAGAAGATCGACCGATCGTTAATAGTAATTGAAAAGTTTTTGTATTGACTAGTTTAGTTGAATTTTAAGTTGCCTATAGTTGAATTATGTAAATGATTTACTTGTCTTAGTTTTTTTATTGTTATAATTTTATATTTTTTCAAAAGATATTTTTTGTTAAACTCAGTTCTTAGAATGTTTTAATTGTTTTTATATTGGTAAGTCTGCATTTACTTTTATTACAATTGCAATTTCTAACCTTAATCTAGGTATTTCGAAATCTTCAACTTTATTAACTTAATGGTTTAAACCTATTTCTTGGTAATATTAAATTTTAAAATGTCAACATTTTGTTTAACAATGATGTTTTTTACAAATTTATTAAAAAAATAATTTTGGTAAATACTACTGGTTTGTTAATGATTATAAATCGTTAAAATAAATAAATTGTTACGACAAAATTTCTTTGGGTATATAGTGTTAACTAAGTGGAAAGAAGCATTATAATATTATCGAAGTTTGAATTATTCGTGTGAAACATATCGACAAAAATGGTTTACTGGAAAATCAAAATTGATCCTCATTAAACCAATAATTATAAATTCCATAAAAATTATGCAATGTTTTTGTTTAGATAATTTGATGACTTTTTTTATTATCGTATAAATTCATCAAAAAAAAACTCTAGCATGATTTTTTTTAATGTTCGCTGTTAACACATTTAAGTGTTATCACCGATTCAATGCAACAAATAAATTTTTTTATGGAAATAGTAATTAGCTGCAATTAGTGGTCGTTTTGTAAAAACTTTGATGACGGCTATTTGCTAATTAAACACGTGCTGAATATTTATTTTTGTAAAACATGGTAATCTTACCTTTTTCAACGTAAAAATCTAATCCAAAGGTAATGTCATAATTTTTTAAACTTTTGAAAACTTTCTCGAGATAACGTACCTACAAAGCGAGTGGGAGTATCGTACGCAAGCTACCACCGGCTTACGACACAGACACGGCAAAACTGAGAATTTCTCTCTTGTACTCTGCTGGCATTCTCTATCACTATTTGGAGTTTGCACAGGCGTTGATTGTGCGATTGGGCTAGCTCTAATTTACACAAGAGGGGACTTCAATTATTTTTAGAATTCTGAACGCCGAAGCCTTTGATCTGTGGAATAATTAATCAAGCCTTGACAACAAATTGGAATCCGAATTACATATTATATATTATTTAGTGTTTATTGGAACTTAAAATCTATAATTTTTCAAGACAATCTTTTTTCACGTCTTAACAAAATAATACAAAAAATTGCATTTTCAGGAAATACTAATAAAATCTTACGGCGAGACAGATAAAAATTCAAACCAATTTAAATATCCTCGTGTGTGTTTAAAGAGCTTTCGTGAGCGTTGGGATGTTCGGACGTAAGCATTGATCACACAGCAACGTTATTAAATAATTTGAGCAACGATGGTGGCAACAGAGGAAGCAAAAGATGTGTGTAAGAAACGTAGCGGAAGTGAAAGGAAGTGGTCTCTGCCTACCTCTTCGGGAAAAAGGCGTGACTATAAGTATGTATGTACATTACAGACATTTTAATTCAGTTCTGCAGGTGACAGTTCTGCATGTCACAACTTTAAATCTCTTAAATAAAAACAAGCTTTGTAAAAAAATACCAGTCGCTCTTCACTGAGCATTAGATATTAAAAAAAAAACAATTGGGGATATGTAATTTATATCAACTATTCTCGACCTATTCGCCCTTTTAACTAGTGTCATCGTAAAAACAGAAAATCTGACCTTGGTAGTGGCAGCTGCACGAGTTTATAGTGTTGATTTACCTCATCCTCTCTCGTTATCGGGAGAAATAAATGTTTGGATGGAGCTTTGGAGTGATAGGGATCATCTTCCACAAACAGCAGCAGAGGTGCATCAGGAGACAAATAAGTTTTTCCCAAATATAAAAATTCTCTTACAAATTCTCGCTACATTACCAGTATCCACTCGTAGTGTGAAGCGCAGCTTCGCAGCTTCGACAATGACAGAAAACAGGTTGAACGGTTTGGCTGCCATGTAGTCATTAAAGAATTCCCGAAAAGTTATCCGAGAAGATTCGTTATGCGTTATGTAAAATAAAATTATGTGTGCTTTTTTAGTGTTTACTTCGATAAAACCTACCCCCAGAGGGGTCAAGCCACTCTCAAACCAAAATCCCAGATTGTAGATTGTAGGGAGGGTCGTGAAGGCTATGCAGCCTCTCAAGCACCTCGACCTATCAAATCTTCCGAGACTTCGTACAAAGTTTATCAGTTTCCTGGTAGCTTAGTTCCTGACATCGGCAGGATTTAGGAAGGCATCTTCCAAAAACTTGAGCCTCTTGCAGAAAAGCGCAGGGTATTCGCAAAGCAAATATTCATTGCAGTTTCAGCAAACTTCTCGCAGCATCGGCAACTATCACTCTTTGTTTTGACCATCTTTTTTTCTGTGCAAACTTGGTGGTTATTTATGACCACTTTAAACTGCATTTCGAATTCGTACCTAACTGACATAATATCTGTCGGCTTAGACATGGATTTTAGCGAAATATTTTCCAAAATCTTCAAATGTCCAATCCGATTTCCTGCTTATTGTCTGGCTCAGTCTGAAGGCACTGATTGCTGCTTCTTTCATTACACATAAGTGCAATGGTGGAAGGTTCAGCATTACCTCTACGCTGCAGTAGGGCACGTGAATGTTGCTCCTGTGATTCCCAGACAAGCTAGACGTTGCACTTTCTGCAGCTTGAATTGTACCAAAAATTGTTGCATTTTTGGCCACTATATCAATGAGACGTAGGTGACCATGAGTTTTATAATATTTGGTATGAGCAGTAGATTATTTTTGGTTTCAGACCCATGTCTTGCCAAAGATTTTGCGGCATGTCCAGCTTGCCGCTATAGCTCTGGAAAGAATGTGGTTGAGTTGAGTGTTCCATCTCAGTTTTTGATCGACTATTACGCCTAAATATTTAACTTCTTTGAAAAAAGTAAGCTGGATTCCTTTGGGGCTTTAAGTTCGTACTTTTGCCTCCTGTTATTTTGCTAGGATTGACATTGAGTCCTTTCTTTGCGCACCAGCTTCTGATTGTGTTTAGGGCTGCTTGCCCTAAATCCTAAATCCGCCGCTGCTCTTACAGATGCTTCCCAAACCACAAGAGCTGTGACCCTTTCAATATGCAGATCTATACTTTTAGCAATAAGGACTAAAGTAGTGGAGCTAAACTTATAGTATAGTTAAAAATATATTAATAATGTACTCGTATGTGCCTAATACAATCAGAAACGATCCATAAAAAATGAGAAGTCTTCTTTAAAAGCTGATTTTTTAAATAATATGACATATCTTAAGTGACATTTTAATTGTCAGCTTGTCTCTAAGGCATAAAGTCCCAGACCTATATTATTAGACTTCATATAAGATGTTTCTTATTTAAATAAATTTATGATTTATTAATATATTTTATTTAAAAATTTAAGCCGAAAAATTACTTTAAAAAATATTTTTAAATTCCAAGTTATTAATATACTCTAGGTTTTGGTGGTACACTTGGACATTCATCTTCATCTAAAGTGCAATCTATCACTGGTCGAAACGTGAAACATATCTGAAAAAAAAAATCACAATAATTATTGTACATAAAAGAACATACCCGTGATAACAAAATTCAAGAAAACGATGTCTACATTCTTTGAATTTGTATGTAGACGGGTTTATGTTCTTTTTAGTGTCGAAAATGATAGAATCCGATATAACTTTATTCGACTGTTTTTTTCCCCTAAAGTACTTAAATTAAACGGTAAATTTACTGTTTATGGTTTTTAGTGTATTTTTCTTAACAATTGAAACACATTCGTTTGAAGCAACTGTAACCGTTGACTGGCCAATTTATTCTGAATCACTGAAAACGTAAATAAATCATTAGAACCCACGTCAAGTAATTTTATGATTAAATGTTATTCTGCTTCGAAGTTTTCGAGCTGTGTTTGAACTTAAACTGTTTATTTAAGTTGGTTTTTTTTGAAGCACTGCAATTATTTTGAACGGAAAAAACAGTTCTTTTCAATAGACAGTAATAATTTATTGTTCTTTCCGATGAGTTATAGTAGGATGGCCTAGTTTGAAGGCTGTTTCTTCCAACTAATCATATTTAGGGAAAAAATCTTTTTAAATTGTTTTAATTTTAAGCACCTAAATATTTAAATTTTTGTTGACAATTTACGAGAAAAAATCACTAATAAAAGGGACACTTCTAGCGCACCTTCAAGAAAAACGCACTTCGAGTGCTGATTTAAATCAGAAAATGTATTGGACATAAAAGTAAATAATTATTAATTAATATTTTATATTGTCACTATCCAGCTAAGACCACGGAGAGGTAAGAGCTTATCCTTGGTTAAAGAAACTGGATAAGGAATATCACTGTTGGATTAATATGTTATGATAAACAATATTTAGTGTTTGGCTACGAATATTTCATTTGAGTTGTATAGGAGGTACCATTACCACTTCCTGCACGAAAAAAATTTTCACTGAAACCACCCCTGGTATGGATAAAACAACTGAAAATTTCATCCCAATCGGTCCAGCCGTTTGGAAGTTTTTAAAGGACATACATACAAATATTTTTTCATTTTTATTATTATATAGATTATGATATAAACATGGTTGCATGGTTTCACTCGTCGAAAACATTTTTTGAAGCTCGTGAAAATGTTACTTTCGTCACTCTTAAAATAATATACTATTCTCGGTAGGCACTCGCCAAGCCAACATTAAAATTTTTTGTAAAATCACGAAAAATATAAGAAAGTAAACATTTTTAGTGAGCTAAACAAAACAATAAGCATTTGTAAGTGTTAGATACGTGCTCAATGGTCAAAAATAAAAAATATATTTACTTTATCTTGAATTCTAAATGGTTAATAATAATGGTTAATAAAAAAATACTTAATAACTTCATGCCTTTAACTAAAAAATCGGGAAATCCAAGTCTATATTACATCGATTTATAAAACTAAAAGAGTCTTTTCTAATACTTCCCCGCATTTTCAAAGTTCTTCACCAGGTACTGTTGGTATTGGGTTAGGACATTAGGTTAGGTTAGGCTAATTTTTTTACTTTTACTGCCTCAATTAATGCCGATTATTATTAGCCTAACCTAACCTAACACCAACAGTATCTGGTGAAGAACTTTGAAAATGCGGGGACATATTAGAAAAGACCCAACTGAAATTTACCTCCCCAGTTTCCACGTCCATCCATGACAGAGTATGTTTTCTCCAATGATTTTCAAAATCCCTTTTCTTTTGTCCTCGAACTGGTGCTGTATAATCATATTCGTCACATCTTACCTGCAGTAAAATATGAATTACTGTCAATGTAAAATTGTAATACCGAGTAACGTTCGACGTTTTCTTGCAAGAAAACGAGCCAGTGAAGCCAGAATTGTACCACATTTTATGCAACCTTTAGTTAAGAATAAAAATAAAAACTATTTTTTCATTCCTTATTAAATATAGTTACTTTACCGTAGCGATTTAAAAGAAATTTAATTGTTTTAAAAAGCAATTTTGGCTTTTGGAAACATAACTGGCGCAGTCGATGTATATTTTTAGATAGACGGCATTTATAATCATTTTTATAAAACCTCTAGGTCAAAACTCGAGGCAGTTTACAAATAAAAATATAATAGACTGGCATATTCAATTGAGTAACTGCTTCAAAAATAACTTGAATTAGGTAAAAATTACTTCAATAAACGGTAACTAAAATAACAAGCACTCGATTGTCTCGAGTACGAGAAAGAGTTGTATAATTTTGAAAAACAGTATGGAAATTTCAGAAACACAGTAATATAAACCAAAAACATTACATGACGAGACTTTAAATCCAATTTTAACTTTGATTTTATCATTGTTAAAACAACAAAAAATTCTATAGTCGAATTAATTTAGGTTTCGACACACAAAGAGACGAAATAACCGAACAGCGACCTCGAGTTATACCAAATCTGAATGACACATTAATGGAAAAAGTAACGAAACCAATAAAAAACTACCGGTTAGAATTCGTACGAGGTCCAACAATAAAGTTCTAGGACCCGTAGAAACAAAATGACAATTAAAATGTAATAATAAAAAAAATCTATAACATAAGCAATAATTAAACCAATATGGGCCAACAGCATCGAACTATGGGGTTGCGCCAGTAAATCCAACACAGCAACGATACAAAGGAGCCAGTCTAAAATACTAAGAGCTATTGTCAATGCCCCAAATTTAGTAGTGACGAAAAGAAAAACCGTTTTTATAAATCATACTCTTAACAGCGAGAGGGTACAATAATAATAATAATAAACTGGGCGGAGGTTCCTCCCGAATCCCGCCAACGGTACTCAGACAATATCCATTGTGTCTCCCCGTGATAGCAATTCTTCTTCTAGTGCCTATTCGTTTCGAATATTGGCGACCATCCTGGCTATGATGACCTTGTTGACTGCTGCTTTAAACAGTTCTGTGGTTGTTTTTGAATACCATGTCCTTAGGTTCTTGAGCCATGATATCCTTCTTCTTCCGGGTCCCTCTCTTTCCAAACAATTTTCCTTGGAGGATGGATTTTAAGAGTTTGTATTTGTTGTCATTTCTCATTATATGTCCGAGATATTTCAGTTTCCTTCTCTTAATCGTTTTCATCACCTCTTTTTCCTTCCCCATTCTTTCCAGTATTGTTTCGTTGGTCACTCTATCTACCCATGATATTCTCAGGATCCTTCTGTATAGCCACATCTCGAAATCTTCGAGCTTCTTTTGTGTTGCTTCGGTCAATGTCCAGGATTCCATGCGATAGTACAATATGGAATACACATAGCAGCGCAGGAGTTTTACTTTGATATCTAATTCATATAGCTTGGTCATATGCCAGCATATTAGCTTGTAGAATAATATGTAGTTTTATTGCTGATTTAATAATTATAAAAAATGTATGCGTGCAGTTTACAGTAGAAGTGAAACTAAACTTAACTTATAAATGTATAAATAAAAATAATAAACAGAGCAAAGGCGGCATCATTTATTGTGAAAATAGTTGAATTTTATTTAATAATCTGTTGCATGTAAATAAATATATGTACATACAAATACCATCTGTTAAAAATATCGTACGCCTATGTATATATATAATAGTGCGCTGCTGACTATGTAAAATAATATACAAGCTTATACAGTCATGATTTTTTTTAAACAAGAGTGGGAAGGCTACGAAGCACCGCACAAAGAGGAGACCGAGCGTATGAAACGTTGTAGAATGTATTTTGTTTTATTCTCTCGCAGGCTTTATCCTATAGATTTATGTATTTGTTTTTTTTGTAGTGTCGCTTTTTTTCGTTTCATCGAGTTAGAAATCACAACGATTCTAAAAAAGTTTTACTTCAAAAAAAGTGTGGTACCGGCATTTACTAGTAAAATATAATAAAAAACCGTCTAGATGCCAACAAATATTGACACGGTAGAACAAAAAGAATTGTATCTCATATTCAGCAACTTTTAAGTGGCGCAAGGGGTGTTTGAAAGACCAATAAGGCGATAATAGCGAGGGACTCTAATATTTGAAAAATGACAACAGTGTGAAGAAAATCGGAAAGTTAGTCAGAAGGAATTACCGTTTGGTTATCGGATTGATAAAAGATGTGGTCAAAATTAACAGGAAAACAGAAGGACTTTGCTCGACGACTTGGAACATGAAAAATGTTAGTACAAAGATGGTTTTAAAAAACTTTTTTCGGGATCAAAAAGTCGCCCGCCAACATGAACATTCTTGTAAAGTTATTCGGATTTACTAAAAAATCGTGTTTTTTTTTGCAATGAAACTTGGATATTTTAGTATCATCCAGAAATTAAAAGGCAGACATTCCACCATCATTACTCTGAATGAAAAAAGATAAGATGACCAAAATATTTTCTAATGTCTACAAGATATTACATACGTATAGTCACGCCTTTTTTCCGTAGGAGTAGGAAGAGACCACTTTCTTCCACTTCCTACGGTTCTTACACACATTTTTTGCTTTTATTAGTGCTCTCATACATGCTCGTCGCTTGTTGGTACTCTTGACCTGGCCTTTCTTCAAAACAATGTTCATCTGATCAAGATATGTTCGCCGAGGTCGACCTCTACCGACTTGTCCAATCACACTCGCCTTATAAATTTGTTCCGTCAATCTTTCTACATCCATCCTTTCTACGTGTCCAAACCATCTAAGCATTCCTTTATCTATGATTGTTAACACATTTTTCTTTACACCACAGCGTTCCATTATCTCACTATTCTTTATTTTATCCAACCGAGTCACTCTGGCTATACTTTTTAGACGGCTCATCTACGCAGCATTAATCCTATTTTCATGCTTTTTCTGCCAAACCCAATATTCACAAACATACATAAGTGTAGGTACCAACACTCCTCTATGCACAGCCAGACGTGACTTTTTTACACTTTCTGGCTGTTCATAAAGCTATGCAGATAATAATCATATCTTAACTTGTTTCTGTCGGTTTGGTTTCTCTTCCAGACGCTCCGCTTGTATTGGTCTATTTTCAATTCGAGAATGTTTGTGATCGTATAAGATTAATAGAAATTTAAAACAGTGTATTTAGAGATATTTTAGTTAATAATAGATTCAAGTTTAAGTACATATAAAACATGACAAGTTCACAGTGTATATCCATCTAAAATATATGCTTATCTCGAAAAGTCGTGTCCCCCAATATATAAGCCTGGATACAATCAGGCCTAAGACAGATGAACATAATGTTTAAAATAGGAGGGTGCATATTTTAGTCGGAGGGTTGATTTTTATTAGTATTATTTACTTTTTATGCCCCTTGTCGGCGGCCAGCTTTATGAGGAAAATTCCTTGTCATATTTTTTCATGAAAAATTTGACAGTTAAACAAAGAAAAAAAAATAAAGGAAATATTAATTTAGCATTTGACATTTAAATGGCGATAAGTTCGATATTAACTTTTATTCTTATAGTTATCGTACCAGTTCCGCCAATCACGAAATAATTACCCAATAATTTTATCGAAGTGATCAGTAATATAAATATTAATGCTTGTACGTATTGTTTATTAAAAAAATGCTATTAATGTTATTAATGTAATAAAAATTTAGAATAAAATAGATGATATTTTTTATATTGTTGAAACCGTCAATTTACAATACTCAATACAAAAACCAAACAATTTATTCTAATTTTTCTATACAGGGTGTGGCGCGAAAAGTTTTGATTAAAAGTTATGGCGGGTAAGTTATGTTAAAAATCTTCCGGTTATAATGGAAGTAGACGTCTACTTTGTTATTTTTAATAGAACCAAATTTTTTTTATTTTATTTACGAATTCTACATGAAATTTTAGATAAAATTTGTGCACAATAACTTATACCAAAAATGAAGCTTTTTCGAGATATTTTTATTTTTTTAAAATTTTGAAAAAATCCTAGTCCACAATGAATAACGTTATCTCCATTAATAATAAAACAAGTGACGTGAAATTGTAACCAATAAACAACAAACGCTTGCCCGTTAACTCCATATGTCCAACTCATTGATATTTCATACAGGGTGTTTTAAACTTAGCCGCCAACATGCACAATTTAAATCATTTATAAGTTGCTTACTATAAATAGAACAGCCTGTATTTTATTACATTTTTCGCTGTATTTTGTTAAGCCCATTCGTTTGGTATCGGTATTCCCTATCCCTAAATCGAACCACTATTGAGATATTTCATTATCTTAGTTAATACATAACAACAACTAATTATTTCAACATTAGTAAAAGGCAGGTCCTGATTTTCATTATTTAAGGTGATATTTTATTATTTTTCATAAATTATTAATTCTAAAAAGTAACCAATAGGATTATTAATTGTGGATATCATTAAAAACCTTGACTAGGTATTTTGTATTAATTTAATTAGATAACTTACAAACAAAAATAAATAAATGTAATATTAAACAAGAAAAGTTTTATAATAAGTGTTTAAAAATAGCACCATCTACTTCTAAAAATTTATGAATCCTTTTTATTAAGTTATGTCTTGTAATTCTGGAAATATGAATTAAAAGCAAGTAAGACTCTCTGCACCATATTTTCCTTTGTCGTTTGGAAAATAATCATATGTCCCAAACTGTATCCTGAACCTGGAATTACGTATCTGGTAATCTGTATCCGATATTCCGTAGGTGCTTGGTATGTTTTTAGCCAAATATTCTGTTCCTGATATTCTAAACTTAGCCCGCACCTGGTAGCAACCAGATATATTTAAAATTAATTGAAACTAATATTTCCAAAATTCACAGACTAATTTTGAATATTTCTGCTGCCATATATACACTAATTTGCCAACACAAGCGAACTTGCTAGGATCTTAAATTAAAAGCCGATATTTTAAAAAAATATATTAGATATTACTTTATACAAGTCAGGAAGCGATAAAAATTTTAAGCAGGGCTGTTCGGTAATTGTAGTATTTTGTTTCAGTTCCATACCCACTTGGAGTACCTTTCAATAGTACTTTATATCTATGTGTGTTTTAAAAACTGGTTAGAATGCTTTCACAAAACAGGGTGGCCAACCGAAAACAAAACCAGTTATTTGCAGAAACCTCGTCAAAATTTAAGAAAAACGCTTAGACCTGTCGATTTTTTATTAAAGGGGGACACTCTTTTCCGATATTTTTGACTCCACTACTTTTAACTCCAAGCAAATGTAAGAATTACCCCAAAAATTTTAAATGGCATTGGGGGTCGAATAAGATGTTTGAAAGCTCTGACAATTCCCATTACAATAGTCTTTAAATTTTACATTTCCTCCCAATGTTTTAAAAAAAATTAAATGTTAAAATTCCAATTATTATAGATGCTTACTTACTACTTAATTGATTAAATGTTTAAACTGATGACCGCCCTCTGTCATACAATAATAAAGACTTTGTTCAAAACTGAGAAGATGATATGGAATTTGCAAGCAGTATTTAGAAGAGGAAGAAGATGTATGGATCAGGTCCTTTTCTTACGAGGTATAGTCGAAAAATTCTTGGCTAGATGTCAGAAGGTCTATTGCGCTTTTATAGACCTGGAAAAGGACTGTGACAGAGTGGTGAGGAGTGAATTGTGGTCTACATTGTCTATGTATGGGGTGAGTGGTAGTTTAATACGAGCACTGAAATCACTTTACGAGGATTCCACTGCTTGTGTCAGGATAAACGGAGCTTGCACGGACTGGTTTAACATCGAAAAAGGTGTGACAGGGATGTGTGGCTTCGCCATGGCTGTTTAACTTATACATAGACAATTGTTTAAAAGATCTATAAAAGAGTGCGTATGGATTAAAAATAAATGATTTGATCGTCAAATGCCTTCTTTACGTCGATGATCAAGTCATATTAGCGTTATCTGAAGAGGAGTTGCAGGCGATGGTTAATGTTATGCATGATTACCTAAAAATCAAAGGGATGAAAATAAATGTGAGCAAAACGAAAGTAATGGTTTTTGAAAGAGAAGAAAGCATGACAAACTGGAGTTTCGATTGAGGGAGAAAGAGTGAAACAAGTTAATGAATTTGTGTACTTGGGTTCAAAATTTACTGGAGATGGAAAGTATGACAGTGACATTGAGTGAAGGGTGTTTGGCAAAAAAAGCATGAAAATAGGATTAATGCTGCTGAGTAGTCTAAGAAGTATAGCCGGAGTGACTCGGTTGGATAAAGTTAAGAATAGTGAGATAAGAAAACGCTGTGGTGTAAAAGAAGATGTGGTCACAAAGATAGATAAAGGAATGCTTAGATGGTTTGGACACGTACAAAGGATGGATGAAGGAAGATTGACGAAACAAATTTATAAGGCGAGTGTGAATGGACAAATCGGTAGAGGTCGACCTCGGAGAACATATTTCGATCAGATCAACATTGTTTTGAAGAAAGGCCAGGTCAAGAGTACCAACAAGCAAAGAGCATGTATGAGAGCACTGATGAAAGTAGAGGAAGCAAAAGATGTGTGTAAGAACCGTAGCAAGTGGAAGGAAGTGGTCTCTGCCTACCCCTATGGGAAAAAGACGTGACTTTATGTATGTATGTATGTTCAAAACGTTCACGCACATTCCGAAGAATATCCCTAGTAATTCGACGGCACTCGTCAACGATTCTTTGACGCAAATCTTCCAACGACGCTGGTTGTGTTTTATAGATTTTACTTTTCAGATGTCCCCACAAAAAAAACGTTGGTCTAAATACTGAATAAAAATGATCTTCGTCATACTGTGGATTATTTTCAAATACATATCAGTTAGAGCAGGGTCAATAGCTTCTTCCAGTAATCGCAAATACATTTCGTCAGTCAAATTGCCTGGTAGAAAAAAGGACCCACCAGTCGGTCACCGCAAATGCCAGCCCATACATTTAATTTCTCCGGTTGCTGTGTATGCACCTCGTGAAAAACTCTTGGGTTTAAATCGAACCAATAGTTGCAATTGTGGCGATTTACCGTCCAGTACAAGAAAAAACTGCATTCATCGGAAAAACAGATATTAAAAAGGAACTGTGGATCGTTTCCTGCTTGGGCACTAAATATTTCACAAAATTGCAAACGGCGGTCAAAATCATCCTCATTAAGTTCATGGATTAAACGTATTTTATATGGATGAAATGTATTCTTCTTTAAAATGGTTTGGAGGCTAGTTTAAATAATCCCAGACACAGATGCCAGCTGCCTTGTACTCAACGTAGGATTCAAATGAACATGTCCCAAAACTGCAACTTTACTAGCTTTATTAACTACAGGCTTTTCTATTTCTCATTTTTTATGAGCTACATTTCCTGTCTCTTGAATTTTTTTTACCAACTTCAGTACATACTTTCTACTGACATGTCGATCTTGATGTTGTTGTGCATTGAATAGCTGAGCAGATAAGTTTCACATTTAAAATCTAATTTCTCAATAAGTAATGGGCGAAATTTTAAAATTTAAAAACTATTGTATGGAGAATTGTAAGATCTTTTAATAGACATCTTATTTGTTTCCTAATGCCATTTAAAAAAATTTGGGGTAATTCTTACCCTCGCTTGATGTTGAAAGTCAAAAATACCGGAAAAAATAATAAAAAATTGACGGGTCCGAGTGTTTTTTTAAAACGTTGACGAGGTTCCTGAAATTGGCTCCAATTCGTTTTCGGTTGGCTACCCTGTATATAACCCTTATTGTTTCATAAAATTTGCAGCTTTTAATAAAATAATAAGAAAAATATAGAGATATCTCACCGGAAAATCATCTCTGGCGTGAGCACCTCTCGATTCTTTTCTTTGTTCCATGCCGTAGATCGCTTGAAGTGCGTTTATGAATAAATTTTGTAGTTCTAACGCTTCCACTAAGTCTGTGTTCCAAATCATTCCTTTATCGCATACCTTAATTAAAAAATAAAATTTATTACACAATCGTCTAAATATAATAAATCCTAACAAAAAACATCAGTAGGTATATTTTATTTTTCCTTTCAAGCAAAAAATAAAATTAAACTTTAATGGCAATAAGGCTTTAACATTTTTTAGATTTAGTTAAGTTAGTTTTTTAGGATCTGCAAAAACTTGCATAACAATTTCTCTATTGCAAAGATTTTGTAGTTTACGATCAGATCAAATTATCAATGCAATAACGCATATCGTCGGCAAAATAACATAGGGACGTATCTCTGAAAAATACTTTTTTTAAGATATCAGATATTTCTACTGTGTGGTTGCTTCTTTTTAGGCCTTGCTAGGTAATTTGAAGCCAAATACCGTTCAATGGTACATCAAATATAGTCACGTCCTTCTATCAGTGGTCCTTCTGATTTATTATTTCAGTCACGTCTGGGCAGGGGTGGTGAATCCTTTTTCCATGCACAGGAAAATTACACTTAACTTCGATAACAGTGAACTGGTTTTAAATCATAGATCGCTGGTTTTTGAAAGTTTTATTGAACACTGAATATTTCTCTCTTCACTATGCACTTGTTCCACAAGTTAATTGCCTTTTTACGTAAATTCACACTTCTTAACTGAATGACTTGAAAGAAATAACAGACACTGAAATAATTCGATGCCGTGGATAATCAGAAAAGATCGATCTCTTCGATCGCTGTGAATTAAATTATCAGCCGTCTTTAACGGACGTTTGGCAGATACTACTAAATAACAGGAAAAACGATCGTTCGATCGCTCCGAAATAAACTGAATTGTCGACCATCTTAAACGGCGGGTTGGAAAATTGGTTGAAGGCCAACTCTACCACCGTGCGCTCATTCGTCAAATCCAATAGCACGTGCTTCCACGAATTCACACTTTTACGACGTTTCGTTCGTAATATGGATTTCGACAACTTCGGTCTACTGGAGATTTGCTGGCTTATGTCACTCAGCACTGGACAAACACTATTGAGAAGTTTGGTGAATCCCGTGCAATAGCCTTGGATATATCTAAAGCCTTTGACCGCGTTTGGCACCAGGCATTGTTAAGTAAATTATCTGCCCACGGTCACCCAACCAAACTGCTCCAATGGCTCTTGAGCTTCATACAAGATCGCTCCTTATATGTGGCAGTTGATGGTAATTCTTCTGATGCGTTTAAAACCAATGTCGGGGTCCCCCAGGGTTCCATCCTGTCCCCTACCCTATTTTTTTTACACATCAACGACCTCTTGAAAACCACCACGAACCCCATTTACAGTTTCGCAGACGATAGCACACTTGTCTTAACTTTCACATCCTATCGATCACTTTCGGTGAATGATACAAATAGACTCGGGCAGGAACAGGTTGACTCCATCAATAGAGATCTTGAAGCAATCGTCGAGTGGGGAACCAACAGTCTTGTTCAGTTCAACGCCCAAAAAACACAAAGCGCCACGTTTTCCAAGAAAGTGAATCCCTCAAAACATTTTATCACAATGTCCGGAATACCCTTGAATTAAGTCCCTTCATCTCGATTTTGGGAGTCACGGTGTCTAATAATATGTCTTGGCATGACCATGTTGCTAACATCGCAAAGTCAGCAAGCCAGAGGCTAGGTTTTCTGTGGAAAGCTAGAAAGTGTTTTACTCCTGATCAACTGTTGACGACGTACAAGGCTCAAATTCGACCTCTACTGGAGTATTGCTCGCACATTTGGGGTTCAGCACCATGGCATTCTCTTCGTCTTCTAGATTCCATTCAGAAAAGGGCCATTCGGTTGATAAATAGCTCAACTCTCACAGATACCCTTTACCCTCTAGAACATAGAATAAGAGTTGCAGACCAGTCATTACTCTACAGATATGTCCATGGTAGATGCTCCAGAGAAATAAAAACTCTTGTACGACCATTGGCCACATTCGGCCAAAGAACTCGGCTTGCTGATCAGTCTCACCCATTTACTCTCAAGATTGACACTACAAGGACCAATCTCCATCAAGAATCTTTCTTTAACAGGGCTGCTACGGAATGGAACAAGCTTCCAAAATCAATTTTTCCAGAGAACTATGACCTGCAACTTTTTAAAAAGTCTTCTTCCTCTTACTTTTGCCTATTTTCATTAAAAAAAAAATACCGTTTCTAGTAGGCATCCTGAAATACGCACCTTTATGTCACTCAGTTCGCAATAGAGTTCGGAGACCACTTTACATCCTTCCTCTAAAATTTCTTGTGTCCTAAATACTCCGGCGTGTTTCTGCATCGTTCTTTGCAGTTTGAGTCGCAACTCGCCCACTGATTGCTTTCCTTCCGCTTTTCGCGTCCTATCGAAATTTTCTAATGAAGTCTGACCCAGACTCTAAAACCAAAATAGAATAAAACAAAGAAAAGAAATTTAAGTAAATTTTATAGACGGGGCCGTATCACGGCGAAAAAATTGGGGGAAGAGGGTTAGAGCAGTTGTCGTTAAAAGTTTCATGGGTGCAATGATTAATTATGATTTTTAAATAGTTTTTAATAAAAAATAAAACAGGAACAAAAACAAGTTTACCATCTAATATTAAAAATAACATCTCGATTTTTTTCGGTTTTTACGACTTCTGTTGTATCAATTTTATTATCATCAAGAACGCCGTGTTAGTTGCCCAGTTGGGCAGATACGAGGGTGGTCTGAAAAGTATCCTACCTTAATGTGAAGATGACCAGCACTCGTCAATAAAACCCAGGGAATGTTGCGCATCTTTTAATAGATACTCACCAAAATTTTAGCCGTTTTGGACGCGCAGTTATTGTTTGACAATTGTTTATGTGACTCGATGTGAGTGTTTTGTGAAAATGAAACAAGTTCGAGTTTGAAGCTGTCATTCAATATTTGTTTTAAAAAGGCAATAGGCTTGCACAAATCAAAGATAAGTTGGGCGATGTGTACCAACATTTATCGCCGTGAAATATCGGGCAACTAAATTTAAACGTGGTCGTACCAGCTTGGGAGACGATGAACGTTCGGGTCGTCCAAAAATTGCAACTACTGACGACCAATAAATGGTGCTAAACGACCGTCCAATTAAAGTCAGAGAGATAGCAGAAGCTAAGAATATGACCAAATAACGTGTTTGTCTCATATTGAATCATGAAAAAGCTGTCCACGCGTTGGATGCTGTATTTGCTCATGTTAAAACAAAAACGTGTTCGAATAAACATTTTCAACGCTCTATTGGCGCCGATTAATTACTGTAGATGAAACTGTAAAATAAAGGATGGTGTAATCATGAACGGACGGCTTATTAACAACCTTAGTGTTTTGATAGTTTGCTTGAAATAATACTTTTAAAATTTCATAAGATTTGTAAATAATAGTAATTAAAAAATAGTTTACGTTGACAGTAATTTGGATATTGAAATAGAAAAAAGAATAGGGAAAGAAAGTATAGGGATGACAGATATATTTAAAAATATAAGTCTGGTCTTGTAAAAAAAAAATTCAGTAAGGGGTACAGAAAAATTTATAAATTTTAAAGATTTTGTGTATCATAGTTGTAAGATGTATCAAAACATTGTAGAAACATTGTTAAAAAATTGAAAATTCTTTAAGATTATAATAATTTGCCAAGAGAGCAGACGTATTTTAAAAAATGAAAGTTATTAATTAAAATCTAAAAAGAGTGTTTTGACCGTATAAAAAGTATCGCAAAAAGATAGTAGTAATTTGAGTAATAGTTATAATAATAAAGAAAAAATATTATAAAAAGAAATATCTAATAATAATTATAATATAAAAGTGGAAACAAAATTCATCCAGAAAATCGGCAGTATCCTGAGAAAACTTCCACAAGGGCCCCTTTGACTGCGAAGTGCATAGAAAGGAGAGGACAATCATCAAGTTGCGAAAAGCGGTTTTTTGTTAATAACTAAAAAACTACAGTTCCGATCAAAAAAAGTTAAATCAGGAAATTGTAGGTATTAAAAAGATCTATCTATTTATATTATAATTATTCGATATCATTGATACTTTTCGAGTTATATTGGAAAAACCGTGAAAAATCGGATTTTCTATAACTCGTTAACTGTAACGTATTTAAACTTGTTACTTACTGTTAAGTGTAGCCTACGGCAAGCCAAAAAAGTGTTTTTTTGAAAAAGTGATGAATATTAATTATTTTTTAAGACATTCCAAAAAGATGCTTTCTTAATTTAACTAGTTCTGCTCGGGGGATGATGCTACGTAACGATTTAGGGCTTATTTTTTTCTGTAAAATTGTACTTTCATATTATTAAAAAAGTATCTTGATTTCTTAATTTTAAGGGTTAAAAAATGACTTTAAAATAATTGCACTATTTTTTTACATGTTTTTTTAAAATAAATTTCTTACTTTTGTTTCTAAAGAACTCAATTTCATGAAAATAGATTCCTAGCATCATTTCACGCATTTTAAAAAATAAATTGAATTCCTACGATCACTAGGAGCCGAGATAATTTTTGTATTTCAAAAAAATCTGGAAGGTGCAATAATCATCGTACAGCAGTCACCTTCATGGATAATAAGGTTGAATACCTATATTCTCAATAAAAAAATACTAGGATATGTCTAGTTCATTTGCAGTATTATTAATTGATTAATAAAGTGAGGCGTGCAGGCGCGGATTGCGGAGTGGCGAGCGTTGAGCGCTCGAACTGAAAATTCATTTCGTGCGTTCAAAGTTGTTTGCTCTTGCAAAATTTTGAGTATCTTGGCTTCTGGACTATGCACAAAAATCCTTTTGTATTTAATTTGGGGTAGCTCTTCGAGATAAACACGAATATCATATTCACCAAATGATAAAATAACTTTATTAGGTAGAAAACATTTATTAAATAATTACAGTAAAAATACTCTCCTTTTCTTTATTGGAGGATTGTCTGCTTAATCAATTGGCCCTTCTTCTTTTTCTTCTTCTTTAATATTGTCTGTAAGCAGAAGCAGAAGTTTGGAAATTCTTCATCTATTTTGATGGTACGATGATTATTGCTCCTTCCAGATTTTTTTGAAATAAAAAAAATTATCTCGGCTTCCAATGATCGTAAGAACTTATTTTTTTTTAAATGCGTAAAATGATGCCAGGAATCTATTTTTATAAAAGTCATTTCTATAAAAACAAAATTAAGAAATTTATTTTAAAAAAACATGTAAAAGAATATTGCAATTTTTTTAGTCATTTTTTTACCCTTAAATTAAAAAAAATCAATATACTTTTTTAATAATATAAAAGTACAACTCTTACAGAAAAAAATAAGTACTAAATCGTTAGTGTAGTATCATCCCTCGAGCATAACTAGCTAAATTAAGAGAGCATCTTTTTGGAGAAAACTTCATATATCTTGAAAACTAATCAATATTTATTAATTTTTCAAAAAAACACTTTTTTGGCTTGTCATAGGCTACACTTAACAGTAAGTAACAAGTTTGAATACGTTCCAGTTAACGAGTTATAGAAAACCCCTTTTTTTCACGGTTTTTCCAATATAACTGGAAAAGTATCAATAATACCGAATAATTATAATTTATTTAATAGATAGATCTTTTTAATACCTACAATTGCCCAATTTAATTTTTTTCGATCGGAGCTGTAGTTTTTTAGTTATTAACAAAAAACCGCTTTTCGCAACTTTGCCAATTTTTTAGGTTATGTTCGGTAATCAGAATCGAGTCGCATGAAATAGAAATTCACTCTGAATTTTAATTTCCCCTACGTTCATTTTTTTTTTTGGATATTAATTTTTGCACATATAACATTGGGCCGCTTTCTCGTTTCTTGGACTATTATTCGTTTGTACGCTGCGTTTTGTGTGTTGGAAGTTTTGAGAAATCATTTTTTGGAGTTCCAACCTTTAAAATGAAAAAAAATGATTCGAAAATGTGTTCAAATACAAACAAATGTACATAAATCTTAATAAGAAAATTTCTGAGAAGTAATAAAAAGTTTTGTACCGATATTTTTTTTACTTTATTATTCTTGTAAACTTCTACAAAACAAACCCCTTATATTTAGTAATTTGTATAATCGAGTCCGTTATAACTTTATTTTCCTGCATTCTAGTGCTTTGGTATAATGTTTGCTTTTTAAATGCCTGTTTACTTAATTAAACTAAAATTTTAAAAATTATTAAGTTGTATTTTCTCTGTGAATATTTTTGTTTAACCAGATATGAAAATAATTTTAAATTCTTAAAATATGAGTGCAATAAACCTAGAAGGAGTCGACCAATTAAAATGAAATTTTCTATTTAGACTGTAATAAGAAATAATAAAATATTGTTACATGTGTATTGTTGAAGTCAGAGATATTTTTGTTCTTAATTATATATCAGTATTATTAATATATCTATATATATATTTACAAAGAGACCGCATTCTTAAATGCCAAAACTGCAAAAAAAGTAATACGTTGCAATTTGTTATTCCTAAGAGACTGGATTTTTGGCGCACTTATTATACTGATACCTTATTAAAATGTTTACGGTTTGTTATCACTTATAAATGTTCGTGATGTGACAATTGAACGTTCGTTGTTTTCTATTTTCGCTTAAATTCATCGGGATTCCTGTTAATGATCTCCACTGCAACCTGGCGAACAAGCTTCTGGTCTGCCGTCAGCATTCGTGGAACCCAACGTGCAAAAAGTGTTTTGAGACCCAATTTCCGATGTAAGTTTTTTTTAACGCTTCCAACATAATACCTACATGTCTTTGCTAAATTCACATTTTCTTTGGTCAACATAGTTTTGGGGGCTCCTGCACCTGGTGCACGTTGACAGGCCTCTCCCTGGTTTGAAATCTCGTGACCAGTTCTTGATTACCTGGTACAAAGGTGCAGAGTCACCCAACACTTCTACCATGTCCTTAAAAATTTTTTGCGGTTATAACCCCATTTTACAGAGGTACTTTATCGCATCTCTTACCTCAATTTTGTCCATTTTTATAAAATCACGCAAACCCCAATGAAAAAAAATTAATATTTAACAAACAGGAACTGACACTTTATTTGCATTTGTTATTTAACACCAACTATGTTAGGAACAATTCGTGAACTATCCTCATATTCCACCCGAGTTAAAGTTTCTTCTGAGAGTAAACCAGAATTGTAGAAGGAGTAGGATGTGCAACAATACTTAAAAACTTATTAGAAATATGTACCACTAACTATTTAAGACAATAATGGATCTAATTAAGGTGTAGTAATTACAAGCGATCAATGTCTTCCAAGAAATAAGGAGACTCAGAGATTTTTGGTTATTTTAAATAACTATTTGATCGAGAATATAAAAAAAAGGTGTATAATTTTTGTTGTTATAACATTGTTTCGTCTTTTCATGTGATTAAAAATAAAATCAAGACGGTAACGGGTTTCACACATACAAATCCAATATTAGATACTATTAGAAAAGTGTTCCATTCTTTGAGTTTGAGATATCGTACCTTGAAAAGAAGACGTGAGGAATACCTTAGTGGAATAGATAACGTTCATCGGCAAGTTAGATTATTTATAGTTTATCTTGATTAAACTTGGTACGTCAATCATGATATTGTTAAAAAAAGGATGAAATGATCAATCTGCTTAATGTTTCGTAAATGCTAATTTAAATAGAGAAAAGCGTATAATATTACAAGCCGGTAATAAAAACGGTTTGGTACCAAATTGTTTGCTATCATCAGCAAATAATATTTTGAGCTGTCGTTACATCCAATTAAAGTCCGGTACTGGATCTGCCGTCCGCTAAATTCTTTAAGGTGCCGAAATCGTGAAACAACAATAATAATTATTTTTGACTTCAACTATACACTTTTTTAATTTTGTTTATTACAAAAAGTATCTATATAAATTTGCGTTTTCTTTACTTTGAATCAATATTTCATATCGATTGTGTGAATTAAATTTACGAAGTCATTATGTCTAAGCACCTTTTTGGGAACAATTACAATTATATAAGTAAATTCAAAAGGAAGCGCATTATTGCTATGCGAGAATACCATAAATAATTTAATTTCAAGCATACTGCCACTTCTTTTTCGTTCTCTATAGAGTACTCTGCCAGCGGTCTCTCTACTGGCAAATTATGCCCGAGCTCAGCCGTAGAGGGTAGAAGAAAAAAAGAAAATAAAAGTGAGCTGCGCCACCGACTTAGACGGTTCAAGCCGGAAACCCCTAGGTCTTATAGGCACTAGCAGAGCCTCACGATAAACAACTAAGATTATGGTGAACCAAATAAATGAAATTATAGCAAAAATATATTGGATACTTTACTCCTACAATAAATCAAAGTCCCCAGCTCAATAGCAACATTATAACAAATATAGTCAAAATCAACAGCCAACAATAAATCAAAGTACTCAGTTCAATAATAAACTTATAACAAATATAATCAAAATCAACAGCTAACAATAAATCAAAGTACTCAGTTCAATAATAAACTTATAACAAATATAATCAAAATCAACAGCCAACAATAAATCAAAGTACTCAGTTTTGGCATATTATCTAATGCAATAAATAGTTTCCAACAATGTACTATATTAATAAACTAAAACAAAACTTAATCGTGGTGTCAAAAATAAGTCACGTCGTTAAGTATTTAAAAATAAATCACTTGTAACCTTTGGGTATACGAATTCACTACTCCTGTGGCCGGTTTGGTTATGGAACGGCACCTGCTACTTAACAATGGCTTCCCTCAAATAAATCCCGCATGCGGTTATTTTAACTCGACACCAAAATCCAAAATATCAACAACGAAGGTAAGATAGAATGGTCAAGTTAAAAATTAAATGGTTTTACTTCAAAATCCAATAAAGATGGCCCAAATACAGCCAGATATGAAAGTAAAACCGTAGAGGCTCCGCACACTTGTTAATATCACAACGCCCCAAAAACTCTCACCACACCACTCCCAAGACTGCCACCAATCGACTGACACCAAACGACTGGCACTACTTCCCAAGCCGGATATCAAGAAATTACACGGAATCGACGTCAAACAAGAATATTCGCAAGTCCATGTTCCATACTAAGAATCGCGCTCGTCCGTGTTGATAGCCAGCCCCATCCACACAGAAATGCAAACCAAACAATAATATAACCGACAACACACAACAATCGAGGCCAAAAACCAAAGCAAAATCTAATAACGAAAACCCCCACTTAATCTCCAGCGATTAACAAAAATGCCACAGCCATTAACAATCGAATCCTATCACTACAAGGTATGCAACACTATTTACAACGAATGATATATTTAAGTTACAACAAAATACGGTACGCGACACTATTTACAAGTACTTGAGAAATACAAAACTATCAGAGACCCAATTATAATGGAACTGTAGAAGGGAAAAAAAAGACACGTTACAATACCTCGAAGAGTTATCGAATGCACAATAAACCGTGGTGACCCCCCATTGTTGAATACCTTTTTTACTATTTAATGTTTAACATTGAAAATTTAATTAATTTTAAGGTTTAATTATAGATACATTCTGTAAATATTTTGTTAAAATTGATTAACTCTTACTGGGTGTTCGGATGGTTTTGAAAGTCAGTATATGGTATTATTACCCATCAAACAAATCGTGTGGGTAAATAGTAATAAATAAATATACCTCGTCTATATTAATAATATCACCAGGGCAACTATACTGAGCTATTGCATCTGCCACTGCTTTTCCAAAAACTACAGTTTCTAAAAGGGAATTAGCTCCAAGCCTGTTCGCACCATGGACAGATACGCACGCGCATTCTCCGCAAGCAAATAATCCTTGAATAATTTGATCTTTACCAGGAGCCTAAAAACGAATGAGAAATGATAATGTTAACAAGAATCAACAATTTTTGTCTATACATGTTGTTGTCAAGTAATGGAAACCAATTACGAGTATGATGAATAAATTTTATGTTAAATTTTTTCTGATTTATTTAAACTTGTTGCTTGAGTAATTAAATTAAGATATTATAAAAAAAAGCACCCAAGACTCCTTTAAATCAAAGCTTTACCTTGATAGAAAGAGATAGAAAACCGTCAGTCTCACTTTAAGCCAATTAAAATTTTGTTAACTATAAAAAATTGCCCAAAAAACATACTACATAAATATGTTATTACAATTTAAAGTATTTACGGGTTTACCGATTGATAAAGATACAAGTTTATACGGGGGGTAAAGCGGGCGGTGAAGGCAGGACTAGTATATATATTGAAATGTTTTATGCATAGATAAGAGAAGCCGACGTGACACATCGATTATTATAAAATAAACAGTTTATTTAAAATAGCAAAATGTGTGAATGAGCCCCACCAAAATATAAAATACTAAGTAAAGAATTCATACGTAATGTACGGAGTGTTATTAAAATACACGATGGGCATTTATGAGCATGTTCCCTACAAAGTGATTAAAAACAAGATTCCATATAAAATCATTTATCGACCATAAAGTGGGACTAAAAACTCATTTACATAATTACAAGAATGTTGGTACTTGTTAAACGTGTAACGCACTTGTCTCCGTGCAGTCAAATAAGAAGTTTAACTTCACAAAAAGAGAACCCATCTTTTATTGATAGAATACGCTACGTAAGCTAGCTGGGTGGTACGGTGATGTTTCGCCATCACAGTAGCGTTAAACGTTTTACTTTAATGTTTGAAAAATTAAAAAATGTATCAATGGTTTTTTTATGATTTTAACATAAAACCGTGTATACTTCCCCATCACAGGAAGCAAGGTATACAGATGCTTGTTAAATAAGAGAAAGGGCTATTGAATTTATTTGCTCGAAGAAACCACCTGTATACTAGTTTCGGAGTGATTGCTCCTCATCAGTACAGGGCAGGTTTTCTCGAACAACTACATTCCATCCCAGACTCCTATTAAGCTTTTGCGTGGTGCATCATGTGTAATTAATAGGAATCTACGATTGAATGTAGTTGTTCGATATAAATTTTGCAGATTACAATACTTCTTCGCAGAAGCTATTCACCGGGTGGTGCTTGTTAAAAAGTATAGATGTCGTGACTGGCGCTTTTCGCGTAGCACTTCATGTATACTTGGTAAGAGTCGAAGCTGTTGATGTGTCCAGTCGAGGTAGACCTACCCTATGCTGATAAGGGGCAACACACCCCGAAACCGGTCCATAGGTGGTTACTTCGGATGGATAAATCTAATAGTTCCTTCTCTTACTTAACAAGCATCTGTATATCGTTACCCGAAATGGGGCGTTATACACGATTATGTATCAGATGTAATTCAATTTCTGACGCGACATATAAAAATCAGTTATACATGGTGTCCTAAAATAGCTTTTAACCTATTACCATTTTAAGTGTTTGCTCCTTAATTTAAAAGTGAATAAAAGAAATTACCACTTGCGTTATGGCTTGTCCTCTATAATTAGTCGGAATTCCCCCCATGGCGTAATGTACGGTGGGTACAATCGGTATGGGTTGTTTTAATATATCCACCCCAGCAAAATCCTTGGCCGTTTGTTTTATTCCTGGTAGTTGTCTTAGAATTTTTTCTTTCGGAAGATGACTGAGTTGTAAATGAATGTACTCGGCATCTGGACCACACCCTCGTCCCTCTAAAATTTCTTTAGCCATAGAGCGTGATACGACGTCCCTTGACGCTAAATCCTTGGCTTTAGGGGCGTATTTTTCCATAAAACGTTCCCCTTTACTGTTTAGAAGGAATCCTCCTTCTCCTCTGGCTCCTTCCGTCACCAAAACACCGCAACCGTAAATACCTACAAAAATACTAGTGAAATGTCTCCTACGAACTCCGAACGCGGCAAGTGTAAGCTGAAAAAATTAAATCGGTGCATTAAACTTTCACGAAAAAGCAGAGTCACTGAGGTTTACTCCTGGCAAATTTTTTGGCTAATTGGATTAAAATCACGACTTACACCAAGATATAAATTCCTAGTATAAAGGATAATTGTCTGTACCTACTTATTAGACTTCACCTTCATAAATTAATCACCAAACAAAAAAATTTAAATTAATTTTTTTATACTTTGCGGAGTTTTCCCAAACGAACTAATTTAATAATTCGTGGGTAAATTTATGCAAAATAGGAGTAAAAAATCCATAAAACAAATAATAAAGAGCAATTTTCACTTAGTTATAAATTATATAAACAATTGCTTGTTTTCGGGCAAAAGTAATTAAAACTAGCAAAATTGGACTTTATTACTTAATGTCACCAATATTAAAACAAGTCACATCGTTTTTAAATAAAAGTTTTAAACAAAGAAAAGTTATACAAAAATACACCAAATCTAAATTAGTAGGAAATTTAATTATTCTTTTATACATAAATACATACATATATACACGCCTTTTTCCCGCAGAGGTAGGCAGAGACCATTTCCTTAGACACATATTTCGGCTCTTCTACTTTCATCAGTGCTCTCATACTTGCTCGTCGGTTATTTGTACTCTTGACCTGACTTTTCTTTAAAACAATATCGATATGTTCGCCGAGGTCGTTCTCTACCGACTTGCCCATTCACACTCGCCTTATAAATCTGTTTTGTCAATCTTCCTTCATTTATCCTCTCTAGGTGTCTAAACCATCCAAGCGTTTCGATTTTTCATTTCCATTATTTCAACAATGAGTTGTTTTAATAAAAATGAATCAGAAACATAACCATGATACAGTGTTTTAGGGAAATTAGTTCACTTGAAAATGCATGCAAAATACTACGTAAACGTAACGCTACAAGTGCGTAAATACCTTCCCTTAATTTAGAGTTAAAAAAAATATAAAAAAATGAATAACTATTGACATGGCTAAATTAGACGGATATAAGAACGATTACAAAACAAGTGACAGTTGCCAAGAACCTTGTTTGGCGGTTTGACGGTATAAATTTAGTATTGTTATGTGGGTGTTATTTTGCTGTTCTTGAATTTTCTTATTTGAATCTAGCAAAACCCGGCAGGCGTTGTCTTGCCAGTGAAAAACAGCAAATTATAACAAGGTGACTAGCGCGAAAATATTCTCCGCATTTCCCCAATTAATTTACAATCTATTCATAAATTGACAAGTTACCAAAAGAGCTTTATGAATAGCAAGAAAGTGTCAAAAAAGGCACGTCTGGCGGTGCATAGAGGTGTGTTGGTTCCTACACCTATGTATTGTAGTGAATGTTGGGTTTGGCAGAAGAAGACAATAGGATTAATGCTGCGGAGATGAGTAGTCTGAGAATTGTATAGCCGGAGTGACTCGGTTGAATAAAGTAAAGAATAGTGAGATAAGAGAACGCTGTGGTGTTAAAGAAGATGTGGTTATAAAGATAGATAAAGGAATGCTTAGATGGTTTGGACACGTAGAAAGGATGGATGAAGGAAGATTGACGAAACAAATTTATAAGGCAAGTGTGAATGGACAAGTCGATAGAGGTCGACCTCGGAAAACGTATATCGATCGGATCAACATTGTTTTGAAGAAAGGCCAGGTCAAGAGTACCAACAACCGACGAGCATGTATGAGAGCACTGATGAAAGTAGAGGAACAAAAGATTTGTGTAAGAACCGTAGCGGAAGTGGAAGGAAGTGGTCTCTGCCTACCCCTATAGGAAAAGGCGTGACTTAAAAAAGATTTGCAGCGTACCAAACCAAAGAAATAATATATGTATAAAAAGTGGAATATTGTATCTAATAAATACGAAAGTTCGACTATACTCTTAGTTATAAGTAGTTATCAAGTACTAAAACTGATATGTAAATTAAAAAAAAAATTAAGGGTGGTATTCCACTCGCTATGTATCTCGCAAGTCTCAATATATGAGCCAAATTTGACATGTATATGTGAAATAGTTATTGAGTTATGAGGGTGTCAAAAGTGGCTCTAAATGGTTCGTGTAATATTACGCTACCGCGTGTCTAGATTGAAATTTACCTCAACAGCTTGCTTTATGGAAATTGTTACCTGTTGGATGAAACTGCATAAACTCGCAATCCTGAAGTGGGAAACCAGCTCTGGTAACCATAGCTGTTCCATCGCCCGTCACTGTATGAGCAGCTGTGCATGAAAAATAAGCCCGTTCGAAACCTCCTGTAGCAAGCACTGTATTATTTGTAAAAAACCTGCAATTAAAATAAAAAAAAATTGATAAGAGCGCTGAAATCACTTTATAAGGATGCCAGTACTTGTGTCAGGATAAGCGGAGCTTACACAGACTGCTGTAACCTCGAAAAAGGTTCCGCCATGACTGTTTAACTTATTTATAAACAGTTGTTTAAAAGATTTAAGAAAGAATGCTTATGGATTAAGAATAATCGTCCAATGCCTCCCTGTACTCCGATGATTAAATCATATTAGCGTCATCTGAAGAGGAGTTGCAGGCGATGCTTAATGTTATGCATGATGCCCTTAAAATCAAAATCAAAGTGATTGAAAAGAAGACGAAAGTGGTGGTTTTTAAAAAAAAACATGACAAACTGCGAGGTGCTGATTGAAGCTTAACGAGTGGAACAAGTGAATTTGTTCGACGGTTTAAAGTGTACGACGATAGAAGAAAAGTATGACAGTGACATTGAGCGAACGGTGTTAGCAGGAAAACAAATGAATGGGGCGTTGCATATAACATTATAAGCAACCAGAACGTGTCAAAAGAGGCACGACTGGCTGTGCATAAAGGGGTGCTGGTTCCCACACTTATGTATGGTAGTGAAAGTTCAGTTTAGCAGAATCATTAAATTAAGATCAGTGCTAAGGAGGTGAGTAGTTTGAAAAATATAGCTGGACGTATCTTAATCGGAATTATTTTGAAGAAAGGTTAGGTCAAGAGTAGCAGCAACCTACGAGCATGTATAAAAGCGCTGATTAAAGTAGAAGAAGCGAAAGTCGTGTGTTAGAACAGTATCAAGTGGGAAGAACCTGCCTGCCCTTACAGGAAAAATGCGTGACTATATGTATGCATGTAAAACGTCATCCACAATTACACATTGCGTAATCCTTTTTACTTATTTTTATAATTTTTTATGCTTTCAAGCTATTTCTTTTTTAATATTAATATTATTTATCGAGCACAAAATATTTATTTTAGCACTCGCCAACGACTCATACTGCGTATCATACAACTGGAAAATTTATATTTTATGTGACTTGGACACTAAAATTTTTCTGCAGCTATTACATCAAATGACAAAATAATTTCACAATAGAAATTTGAATTTGAATTTTAATTTCTATTAACAATTAACAAATTAGTAACATACTAAATAATCGAACAATATTCTTTTTTATTATTTATTACCCGAAGACCCAAAGTGTTTTCGTCGTTATTGTAAACTGAACAAACAAAACGATCAATGAATTATTTAACTCATACTCAACTTGTTACTAATAATCTTTAAACTAGGTGTTTTACTTTCTGACTTTAAAATTTACTAACACGGTCGTATCGCACATTCCCCTGCTTTTACACTGACACTTAGAGTTTTTTTCTCTTCAATTTTCTTAGCTGGTTGATGTTGCCAAGACGCTGGATAGCCTCAGGTACATGTTCAAGAAGTCAAGCTTGGTTATTGCCTGGTCAACGGTGTTAATTTTAAGATCCCTATTGAGATCACTGTTGCAAAAATACCAAGGTGCATCCTTGCTCCTTAATATTTTATTTTATAATCGCTGCATGATTTGGATATTACTTTTTCTGGTACATCCTTAGAGTTGTATGCCATAGGTCCATATTAAATTAAAACATTTTTTGTAGTAAAGCAGTTTATTGTTTTTTTTTATGTTCTGGTTCCCACGAAAAGAGATATCCTGTAATGCTCAGAGATCATAGTGAGAACTAAAGAAAAAAAGGTAGGAATTGGTGTTATTCTTAAATTTCTGGAGGTTGCCCCAAGAAACACCTCCCTAAGCAATGTGTTCCAAAGCCTCGCTGTTCGTTGGATGAACGAGTCTTTGGAAAGAGATGTTCCCCTGGTCTCCAAAGTAACCACGAAGGGGTGTGCAGTCTGTACTTGACGGGTTAATCTCGAAGAAACAGCTAAAGAAGGAACGATTGTTGATATTTCAGAAGAGCATCGCCCATGAAAATATCTATAAAATAGAAACAAATCGCTAACTTTTCTACGGTGTTCCAGAGAAGTGAGCGAGTTTGTAAGCGAGGCATCACCGACCAGAAGAATTGCCCTTCTTTGGACGGAATCCAATATTTTCAGGATATGTTTAGGTGCCGCACTCCAAATATGGGAACAGTATTCCAGGGCAGGTCGGATCTGTGTCTTATAGATCATAAGCAGCTGACTGGAAGTGAAATAGCTCTTGGCACGAAACAAAAGCCAAAGTTTTTGGGATGCACATTTGGCAATGTAAATTAATAACTTGGAATTTCTTCCAAAAAGCCTATACATTTTTTTGTGTTTTAATCCTAGTTCTTCTCTTTTTTTTACATTATTTTGGTGGGTATATGTTTTCCTTTACTGGTAAAAACCAGGTTTTAGTTCAGAAATTATGAAGCTTTGAAGTTTCTCGGTAGCCTACTCATGATATTTTCCACCTCCAATCATCAGAAAATGTTGCTATTGTTTCGTGTTTAAGAACTCTTGGCCTAATTCGCTACTATCTTTAATATTTTTTTTTTCAGAATAAGTTTCCTCCTGTTTTATTCTGAAGTTTTTGTCTGTCAACAATATTCTGATTCATTATTTTTTAATTTATTTTGCCACAATATTCACTTTGAAGATGAAGCGGTGATCTTTGCCAATCTGAAGGATTTGTAGGCTTTTTTATATTTCTCTTTCGACCCTACTTTTAAAATCAATTTTATACATGTCTGATTCGCGGCTGCAGTTATGTCTGGATAAGTTAGTTCATCACTTTCTCCGTTCATTAAAACTTTTAACAAGTTATGGTAACACTGAATTAACATAGCTGTCTTCAGTTTTCATTGATTTTCATGAAAGGAGGCATAATTTAATGACTTCATTGTTTTATTAGATAGGAAAAAAAACATGTAATATACTTCATTGTTTAATTAAACAAGTTTAGCAAGTTTTGTATTATAGCCGTAAGAAAAACTAGTTTACCTACAAAAGATCAATAGAAAATATTAATTACTACATGCTCAAAGGGAACTAGGAATGATTTGCAATATAGATTTATTTATTTAATTTTTTTAAAATAAAACAATGTAGCGACTATAGACTTATAAGTCTTATGTCACACATGCTGAAAACATTCCTGCGTATAATTCATGCCCGTATTAGAAGTAAATGCGAAAAAGGCTTGAGACTTGGTCGGCACATCATAACCAATGCCGGAGTCCCCCAGAGTTTCATCCTGTCCCCCACCCTATTTCTTTTACAAATCAACGACCTCTTGAAAACCACCACGAACCCTATTTACAGCTTCGACGACGACATCACACTTGTCTCAACTTTCACATCCTATCGATCACTTTCGATTAATGATACAAATAGACTCAGGCAGGAACAATTTGACTCCATCAAAAAAGATCTTGAAGCAATCGTCGAGTGGGGAACCAACAATCTTGTTCAGTTCAACGCCCAGAAAACACAAAGCACCACGTTTTCCAAGAAAGTGAATTCCTCAAATCATTCCATCACAATGTCCGGAAATTCCCTTGAATCAAGTCACTTCATCTTGATTTTGGGAGTCACGGTGTCTAATAATATGTCTTGGCATGACCATGTTGCTAACATCGCAAAGTCAGCAAGCCAGAGGCTGGGTTTTCTGTGGAAAGCTAGAAATTTTTTTAATCCTCATCAACTGTTGAACTCTTCGTCTTCTAGATTCCATTTAGAAAAGGGCCATTCGGTTGATAAACAGCTCAACTCTCACAGATACCCTTCACCCACTAGAGCATAGAAGAAGAGTTGCAGATCAGACATTCCTCTACAGATATTTTCAAGGCAGATGCTCCAGAGAAATAAAAACTCTTATACCACCACTGACCACATTCGGCCGAAGAATTCGGCACCTTACGCACCTTACCTGTACAGATAAGAATCCTAAATTGTAAAAAAAAATTAAGAAGCGTAATTTTTAATTTTTTGGCTCTGGATAGATTTACCAGACATAAATTTTTTATTGCCAGGGTCATACTAGCATCACACTGCGCCATGCTTTTCACGACTTTTTCAAAGTTGAACAATTGAATTAATGTTTGGTAAATTAATTTTAGGTTTATTTATCCTTAAATAACATAATATTAAAATTACAGACATACAAAAATACTTAAAATTTTTTATTTAAAAAAAAAATTCGCGTATGGCACATGGTTAGCAGTGATAAAAGTGGCAATAAAAAATATATTTCTGGTAAATCTATCCAAAGCCAAAAAATTAAAAAAAAAAATTAAAAATTAAAATTAAATTTTTTTTTAAATTTAGGATTTTTACCTGTACAGGTAAGGTGCGCACTAATGAACGCAACCGCTACCGCTAGCCAGGTGGCTTAGACTCTAACCGAAAAAGCTAGAAGGACGACTTAACGAAAAATCAGCTGACCTGAAATTCTCTCTCGAAAACGTTGCTAGCTCCTATACAAGTAAAAAAAAAACTACTCTAAATAGTAAATATTTCACAGTTAATATATTTTAAAACTCCTAAAAAAGTTGGAAATAACTTTTCATTTAAATAAAAAAAAACGATTACCTACTTATATGTAAATAAATTAAAAGAAAAAAGATTTATTATCTTACGCAAAAAGCAAAAATAAAAAAAAATTATTATTTTTTTATTGCCTACCTGTGTAAAGTACCGTCTTCTAAATTCCATGCTAAAACCCCACAACACTTGTCGTCTTTTACAAGGAGGTCCAAAACATAATATTCTACAAAAAATTTACATTTTTGTCTGACAGCTTCCCCATACAGGGCGTGCAACATGTAATGACCAGTCGCGTCGGCTGCGGCTGCTGTCCTAAAATTTGTTTATCGGTATTCTCCCAAAATACATCAATATAATTAGACTTGTTGATAATTGATGATTGGCATCAAGAATTTCATAAAAAAATTGAAAATATTTTACATGAAAACTAAGTTGACACAAGACTTATTTCAAATTTGGTTTAAATATTTAAAATACGAGTATGAGATAAATATTAAAAATAAAATGATAAAATGTTTGTTCAAATTTTATAAACTTTAATTTTAATTTTAATTCAGAGTTAAAAAAAAACGGTAAATTTATAACATTTTTATTTTAGGTTCTTTATATACAGTGTGGAACAGCCAAATGCATAAATTTAATCTAAAATTGAGGTAACCTCTTTAATACGCGCAACAGCGAATTAATCAAATAGCGCAAAAGTATCAAAAATAGATTAAAGAAATGTCACATATTGACCCGTATTTTGGGATAGGATCAATAGCTTTTACGTAGGTACTACTTAGTAATTAGTAGGTCAGTAAAACATAACTTTAAATTTTTAACCAATCCTGTACAAAAAGATATTTTCAAAAACGCGCATGTAACATTTTTATTAGAAAAACCACGTCTTTTCCTCTCTTCTTCACTTATAAAATCAACAGCCAAAATTTCTGTTATATCTAACATAACGCTGAGAGCCTGGGTTGGTTAGAGTGTTTATTTATGGATAGTAGAATTTATTTTTTAGTTGGTTATAGAGTCTTTCTTTCTTTCTAGCCTGTTTCCGTCCACTGCTGGATATAGGCCTCCTCCATTATTCTCCATCGGTTCCTGTCTTGTGCCACCAGGATCCAGTTTCTTCCAGTAATCTTTTGAATGTCATTACGCCACATTGCTTGCGGTCTTCCGATGTTTCTTTTTGACTCTCGTGGCCTTTATTCCTTGAGTATTTTGGTCCGTTTGTTATTATCTCTGGCCACATGACCTGTCCAGCGCCACTTTAACCTTGTCGCCCATACCACAACATTACCGACTTTTTTCCTTTGTCAAATGTCTTTATTTTGCACCCCATCTCTGAGGATGATACCAAGCATCGCTCTTTCCATGGCGCGTTGACAGATCCTCAACTTGTTAGTACTTGCATGTGTCATAGTGACTGTCTCTAAACCGTAGGTCGCTACTGGCAGAATGGCCCAGGTAATACCTGTTCGAGCTTAATGATAAAGCCGAGATAGTTATATTCGTTTACCATTTCGAGAGGTTGATTTTCAATAATTACGTCGATATTGTCGGTGCTCATTATTTTAGTCTTTCGGCAATTTATTTTCAGTCCTACTGCTTTGGATATTTGTTGTAGTTCTTTTATCCTAGTGGATAATTCTTCAGAATTATTACTAATGAGTACGATGTCGTCGGCAAATATCAGATGGTTCCAGTGTTTTCCATCAATTGAGATGCTTTTATCCAGCCATGGTAACTTTATAGAGTTATAGTTATAGAGTAAGTTTTATTAATTACCTGTGAGCTTGTCCGCCCTCTCCCCGTTTTAAAGTTTGTCCACCAAACGCCCTTTGATATATTCTTCCGTCTTTATTTCGCGAGAAAGGCATTCCGATATTTTCTAGCTCTAAAACAGCTCTGGGGGCGTCTTTGGTCATATAATGAATGGCGTTTTGATCCCCCAACCAATCTGAACCTTTAACAGTGTCATACATGTGCCATAGCCAACAATCGTCTTCGAAATGACCTGAAACAAATGCGATGATTTATTAAATACTCTTATTTTGGTTAAAATTATTTAAAACCTTTTCTAAAAATTTAACCAAGTGTGGGTAACATTAAAAAACTTAACAGGTAAAAATTAAGGAGACAAACAAAAAAAACTAATGAATTGCCTTCCGATAATATAATGTAATAATATTTCTGTTTGTTTCTTCTTATTAATTTTTACGCAGTTACCAATGTGATTTAATTAAAATTTACATTATAATTCCAAAACAATGGTAGTTTTTGGTGCATTAAACTACTGATATTTTGGTTAGTTAGAAAAAATAAAAGAAAAGAGGGTGCATAGTGGGGTACTTTACATTACATTTTTGCGCTTGGGCCCTATGCGGTAAGGGACCTATGTCATCTAGATCTTCGATCCTCTGTGACTACCGCTGTGTCTTCAGGGCATCGGAATTCCAGTTCGCTGGTTTTAGCAAACCGCAAGATATCTGTTGGCCCTGTCTCATTTAGATCACTTGGATCCATTATCATGCGGCCCCAGGTTTGGTACCTGTGCACCACTAGCATTGGGCAGCAACACAGAATGTGTATGCTGCTCTCTTGCTCTTCGCAGCATAGCCGGCAGGTTTTCTCAGCAGCCAGCTTAAGTTTAAAGAGGTGCGCCATTAGTGCGACAAGGCCAGTGAGCAGACCAAGCGTGCTGCTAAGCTTACTCCGGTTCATCGTCCAGAGTGCGTCTGCCCTCTTCTGAAGAGGTTTTTTCATCAGCTGTCTTGATGTCCTGCAGCCAGTATTTGTATTTCACTGAGCGATATGTTTTTGCTCAAGGACAAAGTGGTGAGGAGTGAATTGTGGTCGACATTGTTTGTGTATGGGGTGAGCGGAAGTTTAATACGACCACTGAAATCATTTTACGATGATTCCACTGCTTGTGTCAGGATAAACAGAGCTTGCACGGACTGGTTTAACATCGAAAAAGGTGTGACAGAGATGTGTGGCTTCGCCATGGCTGTTTAACTTATACATAGACAATTATATCGATACGTGCACACAGTCATATTAGCGTCATCTGAGGAGGAGTTGCAGGCGATGGTTAATATTATGCACGATGCCCTGAAAATCAAAGGAATGAACATAAATGTACGAAAATAATGGTTTTTAAAAGAAAAGAAAGCATGACAAACTGTAAAGTTCCGATTAAAGAAGAAAGAGTGGAACAAGTAAATGAATTTGTGTACTTGGGTTCAAAGCTTACGAGAGATGGAAAGTATGACAGTGATATTGAGCGAAGGGTGTTTCGAAAAGATATTAACCGAAAGACACTTGCGTTTGTCTTTAAGCTCCATCACAAAGGGCAGGTGTTCATTCTTGGAACGGAAACGATTGATCGTGGAAACTCGCGGATTCCCACCACTAGCACTTATGTTAAGTCCGGTTCTTGGGCGAATACGTTGTTCCCACCCAGTACAGAACTTGTACGAGGTACGAAGATTCTTGGGTGCACCGTGGTACTAGGTCCCGGGGATTGCCTGTCTTTATCAAACCAGCGCCTCGCGTCGTCGCAGTGTGTGTTTTGCTGTTTCCGGGTTCTTGCCGAGCGGTCTGCAGGTCGGGTCTCCATTGTACAATGATTTAAAAACCCATAGGCAACATAGGCAAGATGCAATGGGCTAACAGGCCTAAGTTTCACCTAAGACAATAGCCAGACGAACCTAAATAGGGGTGGAGTTTTTAGTAGAGTAGACCTGACACAGTCAGGGGAGTCTCACAGTAGACCTTGAGCAAAAAAAAAATTAGGCAGATAGTACAATGTCAATTAGAACAATAAACAGTTGACTTTCAATTTTTTGTTTGTGTGTTTAATTTTCTACATCGATTGTAGTAGAGCCACTGAAATTGTGTAGTATTTTGGCTTTAACCTCAATATCTAAAATTGTTAGTCGCATTGCTTAAAAGTATAATAAATTAATTAAGGGTACATCCCGTGTTACGAACTAAACATTTTGCTATATGGTTAATCCGGCATTGACTATATCCCGTTTTAAGTGCTGGAGTAGTTCATACGAGTACAGGCACCTTCATGCCATACATTTATTGAAATATAATTAACAGTCTTTTGAAACTTTAACCGTTTATTTATTTAAAGGTAAATATGAATATTTATTTAAAGTTCACCCTAATTTTTTGGGAGTGTATTGATTTTTGTTACTTTAAGCACAGTTTCTAGTAACATTATTTTATCTTAGAGAAATATTTATAGTTCATCATAGCAATTTTAATCCATTTTTAAAGGGATTTTATATTCAGGTACCCAATTAAAATAAAGTTGGTATAATGCTAACTAAAAGTTTTGAGAAAATTAAAATTCGTTCTAAACTAAAATTAAAATATTGTTTGAAATACTTTTGGGAGTAAATTTTCTTGTAAACACCCAAACTGTACTAATAAGTAAAACAACTCAAAAGAAACTATTTGATACATTTTGACTATAAATTTCTGCAGATTTCTCCAATATAGGACGAAAAGCTATAGAATATTTCACGAATATACGGTGGTTTCGGATTATCGTTAGAAACTCGATAACCAGTATTCAACTGTATATTTAAGAAGTACGAAAGTAAATTCCCCTAATATTTTTAAACAAATTTCTAAGGTAACGAATTTTCTTTTATAAGGGACTTCGTTTTTAAAAATTAAGGGTCAATATTTTTATTTGTTATCATGGTTAATTTTGCAACCAAATCTGTTCTCAATGACTTTATTTATTGTACATAAAAAGAGAGAAAGGTAAGTACTCCAAACACATTTTACTAATTAACCAAGCTCTATTAGGCTTTAATTTGGCTTGTTGATTCATTTTTGGTACATTTTTTTTTAGATTTCAAGAAAAGTAAATTAGTAATCTGGGTAATCCATTGTAGTGGGTAGTTACATTAAGATTGTATAGTACCGATTGTAATTTCAAGTAGTGTATGTATACCCAATAGATAGCGATAATACCGCAACGTGTTTTAGATGTAGATGCATTAATATTGAATATACACGTTTATTTTACTGCGGAAAAGGACAATGGAGGGAGGTCCTTTGCTACCAGTTTTATCTATTGGTATTGGTGAAACAAAATTAACCTCAGTTTTAAAAAATGTAAAAGGTGTTGACTTTCCCGAAGCTTACAAATTTGAAAATCGCGACATTGTGTACAAAATGCGTGAAAATAAAACATATCTTTTTAGATTTAATATTAGAAAAAGTAAAAGAAAAAGATGTATTTGAAATTTCTGGAACGAGTCTTTGGAGAATTTTGAAACATGTAGGGTTAAAGTTTAATAAATTATAGTTTAAAAAAAACTAATAAACACGCTTTTAAAGTTAATAAACTTAAAATAATTCTTAACATAGGAATAAAATTACTGACGAGAAAATTAATATCACTGTTTTAAAAGCGTGAGGTGCTTTCCTTCCAAAACGCAGAGTTAGTTTAAAAAAAGCAGCCCATGCTTTTAAAACAGTGACAATAATTTTTTCCTTAGTTTTTTCATTTTTATGTTAAGAATTATTTTTTACTTTTTAGCTTGATTAACTCTAAAAGCGTATTTTTTAGTTTTTTTAAACTATAATTTATATATTGTGAAAGGCTTTCGCGGCCATCGCTTGTTGGTGGATGGTTTTTCGGGTATATAGGCCGTCGTAGGTCTGAGTTTCTACTCGACGTTTCGCCATCTCTAGTGGATGGCATCTTCTGGAGATATACTGTAGTCTATGACATTTGTATGTTCAGAACATCCATCAAATATGCCCCGCTCACCAAAACGTATACAACCTGCGATCACGACACACAAATGTCATAGACTGTCAGCCTTAAAAAGCAGACAAGTATATCTCCAGAAGATGCCATCCACTAGAGATGGCGAAACGTTGAGTAGAAACTTAGACCTACGACGGCCTATATACCCGAAAAAACATATAATTTATATCATTGGTTTTTTTAAAGAATTAACACTATACTTTTATGCAACACAAAATACAAACTACCATTTGTATTACTGCAAAATGCTAGTGGCGTCATCTACTAAATAAAAGGCTAACTACTAATTTTAAAAAGTAGAAAACAAACTAGTTCTATCTCTGTTACTCTTATGCAAAGGATCCCTGAAAAAATTTATGAATCCTGTCGAAACTAATCGGGATCATCGAATATTTTGATCGAATTATTGCATTGTCGTTGGTATTTGACAAGTGTGCAAAGTTTAAATTAAATCTGATCGCTTAAATTAGGGCAAATCATGGCCAAAGAGTCGGTTTCAAACATACATACAAGCAAACATACAGGTGAAACTAATATAAGCGTGTTAAATATGAAGAAATCGAAAGGCTTTGTGTAAAAAAGCTAGAGTCTTGCACAAAAGAATTGAATTTTTAAAAAATTATACTCACTGTAGACAAGAATTTATTTATTTGGACAAAACTTGGATTTTTGCTAAAGGTGGAATAAAAAGAATTTTCAGGAAGATAACATAAAGCCCATAAAACACATCGATGGTGAAGGAAAAAGACACATTATTGTGCATGCAGGTGGAAAACATGGTTTTGTTAAAGGGGCGGATCTTTTATTTTCGTCAAAATCAAAATTGGCCGATTATCATGACAATATGGATACAGAGATGTTTGTGAAATGGTTGAAAGAGAAACTATTACTATCGTTACATGAATCATCTGTCATTGTATAAGATAATGGTCCGTACCATTCGGAAATTTTAAATAAGCAACAAACAAACTCCTGGACGGTACAAAAGGATGGTTAACGAACGAGAATATTTCATTTCCACAATATTGCTTTAAGCCGGAATTATTATAGATAGCTAAAAGGCACGAAAGAAAAAAAATTTACAAAATAGATCAAATTATACTTATGGACATCGTGTGCTAAGACTTTCTCCTTATCATTGCCAATTTAATCCCATTGAGTATATTTGGGAAATATACAAAACTTATTAATACAATCACATTGGATCTAATGGTTACAGTGATAAGGCGCATCAAAGCAGTTAATTCTGTTATCATTTACAATCCGAATGAGGATAGTGACGACAGTGATTCCGATTATAATGACTATAAATCTGATGCTTAATAATACGATAAGTACTACATGATTAAACATATTTATTAAATTTGTGACGAAAATTCATTTGTGTTGCATTCCCTTTTAAAATAATTAAATATATGCCTACTTCTAACCAAAAAACTTATCGAGAGCTACATCAACGATTTTTGTTCCCAATACAGCAAAAAAATAAAAATAAAACCTCTGAACAAAATGTGTAATAATAAACAAAAAACTTTCGGGTTTAAATCTTAGGAGAATTTACTAATGTACCTCTCAACACAGTGCGCCCGTTAAGTCGATGCTTTGGTGACTAATCCGATAACGTCGTATATTGGTGAAATGAGCTATACTAAGTTGTGTGGGGCACAACGTATTTTAAACAAAAAAACAAAAAAAACCATAAGAAGTTATAGGAAATTCTTCAATTTTAATCATAAGTTCATTTTCCAGGTTTTGTAAATACCTGGTTTGCACAATTCATAAAAAAAGGAAACGTTGTTTTTAACAAAATGTAAACCTACTTAGAGCCGCGTTAATGCCTCCCTGTGCTGCAACGGTATGGGATCTTGTTGGAAACAGTTTCGTAAGACATGCAGTTTTAAAACCATGTTGTACTAACCCATAGGCTGCTCTTAAACCTGCACCACCAGCTCCTACGACTACGCAGTCGTACTGATGATTAATTATTGAATATTTAGACTACAAAGTAAAACAAACTATTTAAAAATTACAGGTAATTATTTGTAATAATTCGAGTTATGCAGATGTTACTGTCATTCGTACAAATACAGCTAAACGATTTCAGAGATTGATAGCAAAAGTAGCTGAGGTCTGTGAAAAATACAACATGCGGTTAAATACAAACAAATTAAAATTAACGATAGTAAGCAAACATATGGTCCAGAATTTATGCCAGAAGATTCACAATTAAAACAGTATCGACAATTAAATATCTAGTCGTGCAAATAAATAACAGCTGGTACCAAATAAGGAAAATAAAAATACGAATTGAGGAAGCCAAATCCTACTTTAATCGCAGAAAGATCTGTTATTTTTTTTAACTTTTAGAAAGTTCTGTAATCTGCCTAGCCTAGAGAGGCAATAAGCATTTGGTTTGATAGTTAAGGTGACATGCAGAGTCTCACTCCAGTGAGTGATTTCTTTTAATACATAAATCTAATTTTTACCCAGAGTTTGTCTGCTGGCGCAAGTTAAAATATTGGACGACTTAATACTAAGCATATCTGACGTTTTAACCTACGCACTTCGTTGATTTCAAAAGTTCTGTTATAAATTATAAAAATTAATATATAAATTAGAATTCGCTTACTAAAATGCTTCATATTTTCTACATTGATGTATGGTGTAGAATCCTGGACATTAAACATTATCGGGTGCTACTTGCAAAAGACTCGAAGTTTTTGAGTACGCATACTAAGTATACCTTGAACTCACCACGTAACCAGTAAAACTGTTTTGCAACGCATGCAAATAGAATTTATAAATAACGAAAAAAAATGAAAGCCATTACTCGTATTAAACTACCGCTCACCCCATACATAAACAATGTCGACCACAATTCACAATACGCCGTATAATGGACCAATTTAAAAAAATGTAATTATGGTAGCAGAAAAAAATTGATTGGTCCTTTATTAGAAAGGATAACAAATATTTACAATAAATAACAATTAACAAATAATTTTAACGTGGACCAAATTTGGAGCAAATTTTATGCAAATCCTTCGGTATTGATTAAGCCATTTTTTAGTCTGACGCTTTAAATTTTTAAAAAAGAAAAGGTCTGCATTCACGCTACGATGGTCCATTGTTGTCTTATCTAACGAAATAAATTGAGTGTAATAAAGTACAGTGAATAATGCTTAACACCGGTGAAAGCGAAAAAACTGGAACAACAATAAGTTAAGGGATAATTTAAAAAAAAAAAGTAGTAACTTTTCCACCCTCGTACATGTTTAAAATTATAATTAATGTAAAAAAAAGAAGTTATTACTATCAAACATTATTTAATTCTTATAATAATATAAATATTAACAACGCGTATCCCAAGGTTTTTAATTGAATAACCACAAATTAACTTGATTAACAAATTTTTAAATAAACCCCTGGACAACATATTTAATTATACAAATCGCAATAATAAATTAATATTAATAATTTTTATGGACATAGGTTACATTAAAAAGAAAAAACGTATTTGGATACTTTAAAAGTGAATTAGCTTCAATATTTCTCAAAAAGATTGGAATCAAAATTATTCTTAAGAATGAAAGCTATGAAAGCCTAAATTAAGCTGTATGCACAAACTCGCCGGAAACGAAGTGCTTTTGTAAAATTTTATTGTTTAAAATGTTTTTTTTTATTATTAATCCGGTTTATAGCGTCTTTCGCCTTCCGGTTCCCAGTTGCCAGCCTCTTCGGTCAGTCCAATCTCCTGGGGCTAGATTTCTTTCGGACATCGCTTTCTGAATGCCCCCTATTCATGTTGGTTTTGGTCTACCTCTTTTCCTTTGTTCTGTTGGGGTCCATTTAAGCACTAGTTTGGGTAGCCTTTCATCTGTCATACGTTCAACATGGCCGTACCATATAAGTTGTCTTCTTTGGATTTCATCTATTATAGTTGTGTCGGTCTTTACAATTTGTCGAATTCGGCCATTTGTAACCCTATCGAGACGTGATATGCCAGCAGATCTTCGCCAGAAATCCATCTCCAGGGCTAGTAATCGGCGTTCTAATGTTTTATTAAGTTGCCACGTTTCACAGCCATATAGAACAGTACTTTGAAAGATAGTATTATATATCATATGTTTTTTTTCCCTAGATATATTTTTTGCCCACAACAGCGAGTTTAGGCATCCTATAACTTTCTTTCCTTTTAATATCCGTTGTTCTATTTTCTCCTCAGTACGACCTTTACATGTGATTTTTGTACCCAAATAGGTGTATTCCTTACATATTCCTATTTTTACATTGTCCAGATCCAGATCTGTTGTTTCTGCCCCAATACACAAATATTTCGTCTTGCTCATATTAACTGTTAATCCCCATTCTTCGTATTCTCTAAGAAGTCGTTTTCCCATAAACTCCAGGTCTTCTTTATCTTGGGCCGCGACGACCTGATCATCCGCGAAGTGCAGATTATACAGAGTAGTGTCGTCATTTAACTGTATCCCCATTCCATGGCACGCTCGTCTCCACTTCTTTAACACTTCGTTTAAATATATTTTAAATAGTGTGGGGGATAGACTACAACCTTGTCTTAGACCCTTAGTGACGGTGAAACTTTCAGATAGATTCTTTCCTAACTTAATTTTGGATGTTAATTGCTGATATAACTGTTTAATAGCTATTATTACCGTGTTATTGATCGTTGATTTCTCTAAGACTTGCCACAGTTTTGTTATCGGGACAGTATCGTACGCTTTTGTAAGGTCTACAAAAAGTAAATGGACTTCCCTATTAGTTGCCACTCTTTTCTCACTCATTTGAACAATGCTAAAAATATGGTCCATGTATGAGCGGCCGGCCCGAAACCCAGCTTGTTGTTCGATTTCGTTTGCTTCGTATTCTTGTTCTAGTAAGTTTTTTAAGATTCTCCCATATAGTCGGCTTAGGGTGCTTGTTACCTTGATACATCAGTAGTTAGAACAGTCATCCTTTCTGCCTTTTTTGTAGATTGGTGTTATCCAGGCTTCTCTCCAGCTTAACGGAATTGGTTCCCCATTTAAATATCGTGTAAAGAGTTCTTTGAGGGATAGAATTAACGTACGTGTTCCATTTTTCAATAGCTCTGCAGGTATGTTTTCTGGTCCATTAGCTTTTTTATTCTTCATGGAGGTTACGGCTTTCTGTATCATATTTTCATTTAAATGAATGTACTGACCCTGGACTTGGTAAACTTTTGGAGAAGTAGTTAAATATTGTTCTCTGTTCTCTTTAAGTTCTTTGGAATAGTGTTCTTTTCATTTATCTATCTGAATTAGATGAATATTAGTTTTATTAACTGAATTAGTTTTTAGCGATCTAATTAGTTTCCACGCTTCGGAAGATTTAGTCCCACCAAGGTAAGAGTTGACTTCCCTACATTTTGTTTCCCATGTCTCGTTCTTGTTGCCTTGTGTCATTCGTTTAAATAATGCCTGTTCTCTCTTGTAGTTTATTTTATCATTAATATCTTTAGTAGTTAGTCATTTCTTGTACGCCGTTTGTTTTTTGTTCTTCTGACTCTCTAAGCTATTATTCCATATGATGTTTTTGTTATGTTTGGGTGTTGTTTCCTCTATTCCGAGAGCTTCTTGTGCTGCAGAGCGTATGGCTTCTATAATATGTTCGTACAGATGATCAGTATCTAGCGTCAAATATTCCGGTTTTAGCTTCTGGTTTAGTCATTTAGATTATATTTAATGTGGACAGCTTTGTCTTTTATGTCCGTTGTACGTTTGTTATTCGTGTTAAAGTATATTCCAATTTTTGCAGATAAAAAGTAGTGGTCTGACCGTCACTCTAAGCCTCTGTATACTCTAGTGTCGAGCACGCGCCATTTAGTTTCTTGTTTTATGATAACGTAATCGATGATGGATTTAAGTGATCTTGTGTCTTGATGCCATGTGTATTTATGGATATCTTTATGCTGATAAAATCCATTTAAGATTTTAAGTTTATACTGCTTACATGTATCGATTAACCTTTGACCATTATCATTTAAAACTTCTTCACCGTATTTACCTACTATATCACTATTAGCTCTACTGCCTGTTCTGGCGTTAAGGTCGCCCAGTATTATGTACTCCATTTGATCTCCTAACTCATTGAGTATATCATTTAGCTGGTCATAGAAATCATCTTTTTCATCTTGACGGGCGTCATCATTGGGTCCGTATGCTGCAATTAAAGTGGTTCTGTGTCCCCTGATGTTTAGGTTAACGGTTGCAATTCGTTCATTCATAGTATCCCAATTTGTAAGATTACTGAGGAGATGTTTTTTTACTTCCCATATATCAGAGTTAATGCAATGATTTTTAAAAAGTTTAATCATTTACATAAATACTTTAAATATGTTATTAATTATTACACTTAATAAATATTGGACCAACGGGCTTGATTTATACGTCCCTCATACATTTAAATATTTGCGTTGTATCTTTTTCAATACAGCCAGCCCAAAGTAAAAATGCGGGTGGTCCAAAAGTTCAAGGCCACTTGTATCCAAAAGGTTACAAATGTTACTTAAAGACAAGAAGTTAAGGAAAAATACGTGCTTACCAAACAACCTAACATCTGACTTTCTCCACTATTATAAACAATGAGAGAAACGCACACGAAATAATAGATTGTTTTTGGAGAAGTTTGTACTTTTAATTAAGTCATATACCTACTTCTCGTTAATTGTAATGAATAAAGTAGTGTTCGGTGTTGAGAATGTACGTCGTGTAATGGTAAGCGAATGTTCCCTTTTCAAATCTAGTGACAGTCTTGTTTCTTTAAGCGTATTACGAGGGCAGTTTGATAAGTCAGTGACTTTTTGAATTTCCCGCGCAGTTACTCCAAATGCAACAGTGCTGCCGTCAACTATAATCTATCAGTGGGCAACTTTCTAATTTTGAGCAAGCTACGTCGTGCAGTTGGTGTTTGATAGCCGTTTAAAGCAGACAATTTTTACTAAAATGGAAAAAAGTGAATTTCGTGTGCTGATTAAGCATTACTTTTTACGTAAAAAATCCATCACTGAAACTAAGGAAAGACTTGATAAATACTACGGGGACTCGGCACCATCAATTTCAATGGTTAAGAAGTGGTTTACAGAGTTTCGTTGTGGTCGCGTACCAGCACTAGTGACGCCGAACGTCCAGGTCGCCCAAAAGAAGTGATCACGCCGGAAATCGTCGATAAAATCCATGAAATGATATTGGATGATCGGAGAATGAAAGTGCGTGAGTTGGCTCATGCTGTAGGTGTATCTCAACTGAACGGGTACATCATATTTTACACGAATATTTGGACATGAAAAAACTCTCTGCGAGATGGGTGCCGCGATTGCTCACACTCGACCATAAGCGCAATCGTGTGACCACTTCAAAAGAGTGTTTAGCGATGTTCAGCCGTAATCCGGACGAATTTTTACGCCGTTTTGTTACTGTGGATGAAACATGGATCCATCACAACACGCCAGAGACCAAGGAACAACAGTGGGTCAGGCCACAGTTTTTTGGGATGTACGCGGTGTCATTCACATTTATTACCTCAAGAAAGGTAAAACGATCACCGGCGAATATTATTCAAAGCTTTTGAACAGATTCGACGTTGATTTGAAGCAAAAACGGCCGCATTTGGCTAAAAAGAAGAAAGTGCTGTTCCATCAAGACAATGCACGTGTGCACACTTGTCTAGTCACGATGGCCAAAATCCTCGAATTGAGATACGAACTGCTACCCCATCCAGCATATTCTCCATATTTAGCCCCCTGCGACTATTTTCTGTTTCCAAACCTAAAGAAATGGCTGGGCGGTAAGAGATTCGAGTCGAATGAAGAAGTCATTACCGAAACAAACGCGTATTTTGAGAGCTTTGAAAAAACCTATTATTTGGAGGGAATAAAAAAATTAGAAAAACGCTGGACTAAATGTATCGAGCTAAAAGGTGATTATGTAGAAAAATAAAATGTTGATTTGCGGAAAAAAATGTGTTTTATTCAAAAATCACTGACTTATTAAACCGCCCTCGTATCTAATAAAACGTTTATCTTAATTGTTAGGGCATCGTTTTCGCCCTTGCCCTGGCCTTCTACAATAATTTCCTTAATGTGGAACGATTTTTGCCTAACAAATTGGCAATATAACTTTGACAATATTTCAATAAAACGGAGGCCCGCACTACCTCTTGTTAAATTTCTTAATCAATTCATTTTTATAATTTTTCGGGGATCAAAAATCAAACAGTCTACCACAAAAAACGTATTTTAAAAAAGGAACAATTTATAAGCTTACTTTTTATGAAATACTATCGCAAGTAATGCAAAAAACTGCTTATCGGGTCTTTTCTAATACGTCACCGCATTTTTAATTCATTATTACTGAATGTGAGTCTAACTTATTTAATTAATTTGTTAAATTTAACAATAATGATAATTATTATCATTACTATTCATGGTTTTATGTGGTATTTTTTTTTTACCAAAATTGTAATTATTGAGAATAGATTAACATGGCCCCTGAGCGAGAATGACACATGTTAACATTAAAATGTATTGTACTCTTTTAGTTTTCTTAAGTACCATGTTCTTATAGAACGTTGGCTATCCTTACTCTGTCAACGTTAAGTCTGAACAGAGAGCTTGAGTTGAGTTTATACCAGTCACGTAGATTCTTGAGCCATGATGCTTTTCTGCGGCCCGGCTTTCTTTTACCATAAATTTTTCCTTGCATGATGTTCTGCAGTAATTGGTATTTTTTGCCTCTCATAACATGCCCATAACATTGCAGTTTCCTTCTTTTATGATGGTAAGAATTTCGGTGGATTTATTCAGACGTTGGAGTGTTACCAGGTTGGATACTTTTTCCGTCCATGAAACTGTAAGCCAACATCTCAAAGGCTTCAAGTCGTCTTTCTTCGTACTCGTTTTAAGTCCAGGCTTCCATACCGTATAGCAGGGTGGAGAAGACATAACATCTGAGAAGTCGGATTCTTAGAGTTTACTTTAGATCTCTACAGCACAAGACCCTACTCATGTTTTTAAATGCTGCTTGAGCCTGCTGAATCCTTGATTTCACTTCAGTTTGACTATCCGCGCTGATAGTTATTATGCTGCCTAGATATTTTATTTGGTTTACTTGCTTCAATAGTTCACCCCCAACTGTTATGTTAGCTATGATATTAAGTCTCTTATTAGGTGTTTTTATATGAAAAAATTTGTTGATTGTTTTACAGTTTTGCGTAACATCCGTGCACAGGGGCCATGCTAATCTTCTCTGTATTGTTAAAAAAACGGACTTAAGAAAAAAGAAATTAATATTTTTGGATAATTTTATATTGTTGCGTTAATTTTGTCTATGAGTTTATTTATTATAATTGTTTGTCTTTATGGTAATTATTTATACACTTTTAAAAAGAAAGAAAAATATACACATGAAAATATTCTAAGGATATTCCATTCAGAGTTGGAAATTTTCAACTAAATTAAGATTTTGCAGTTGATAAATTAAAACAAGCTAATTTTAACTAAGTTTATATTTAAAATATACCCTATTTTTTTTTCAAAAAAATAATATTTTTAACAAAAATACACAACTTGTAAATAACCTTAAGTATCTAAATATAAAACTCAAGTAAAAACATTATAACATATATAGTGACATACCTACAATGTGCGTTAAGAATGCAATATAGTTCTTCTTCATGTAGTTTCTCCATTATCGGAGGTTTGCTAACATCATGGCAATCCTGACCTTGGAAACTGCTGCTCTGAATAGATCTGCAGAAGATATGTTGAACCATTCTTGCAGATTCCGCAGCCAAGATATTCTTCTTCTTCCCATTGAACTTTTGCCCATAATCTTCCCCTGGATTATCAATCGGAGTATCACATATTTTGAACCCCGCATTATGTGACCCAGATAGGCGATCTTTCTTTTCTTCACTTCTTTCAACACCTCCAACTCTTTATTCATTCTGGTAAGCACTTCTGCGTTGGTCGTGTGCTTCACCCACGATATTCTGAGCATTCTTCTGTAAGTCCACATCTCAAATGCTTCTATTTTTCTTTCGTACATTCTGTTAAGGGTCCAAGTTTCAACGCCATAATACGGTACAGGGAATACATAGCATTTCAGCATGCGTGTTCTAAGATCTAGGCTCAAGTCGCGGTTACAAAGCATCTTCTTCATTTTGACAAAAGCTGCACGGGCTTTCTCTATACGGATATTGATTTCGGAGCAATATTCAGCGGTGCAGATGATGTTTGTACCCAGATAGTTATATCTTGTAACCCTCTCTAATTGTTCTTACGTCTACATGGAGGTGTTCTTGCGGAGCGTTGTTCTTTGTTATAATCATGTTTTTGGTCTTTTTTGTGTTAAGTGTCAAGCCAAAATACCGACTAGCAGTGATGACCCTGTTCAGCAGTTCTTGTAGGTCCCGCATATTTCCAGCAAGAAGGACCGTATCGTCTGCATAGAGTAAGTTATTGCCTTGCCATTTATTGTGATGCCTCCCATACACGGGCTCTGGTGAAAATTTCTTCAGAGTAGATGTTGAATAAAAGTGGCTAGTGTCTTACGCCTCGTTTGATTTCTATAGGATCAGTCGTCTTTTCTTGTACTCGCATTGTTACCTTTTGGTTAAAGTAAAGGTTGACAATGATCCTGATATCTCGTGAGTCCAGGTTTTTCTGGTTTAGCACTTCTACTAGCTGGTCATACCTCACTCTATCAAACGCCTTATTGTAATCTATAAAACAGGCGTAAACTTCCTGATTGACATCGACACAGCGTTGTGTGACGACATTGTATGCAAATAATGCGTCCCGAGTACTGTATCCGTTTCTAAACGTGAACTGGGTATCCGAGATATTACTCTCCAGTTTCTAAAATACTCTGCGGTGTATAACCTTTAAGAACACTTTCAATGTGTGGCTCATCAAGCTGATTGTACGATATTCATCACATTTCTTCGCATTTTCCTTTTTGGGTATTATAACAAAGGTCGATTCTAGCAATTCCGCTGCTGTGGTTCCCGTTATACAGTGCCATACCTATGGACCGCACTGTATATATTCTATTGAATAGGGCTGTTATAGAGTGCAAGTGTTGTTCTTCAATCAACTTCAACACTTCCACAGGTATTTCGTCTGGACCCAGATCTTTTCCGCTTTTTGTTGTTTCTATTGCTCGTTTTACCTCTTCTTTCAGAATAGTCTGCCCCGTTTGTTCTTCAGTACTGGCTTGTATCTCTACTCTCTGATCATCGAACAGATTTTTAATGTAATTTTCCCATTGTAGTGTTTGCTTCATTATATCTACTATAATATTTCCGTCACTGTCTGTTAGAATGTACGGCTTTTGTTTTCTGCTCATGCTGGTAAATTCCTTGATCTTTTTATGGAGGTTATATATATATATATATTATATATATATATATATATATATATATATATATATATATATATATATATATATTGTCGCTGTTGTAACTTCTCCATTTCCGAACATTTACCCATCAACCATGTTTCTCTGGCTTCGTGACATTCATCCCATTCATTCCTCTGATCTCTGGAGGTTTTGGCTATTCTCCTTTCTTCCAATAACCCAAGAATCCGTCATCCAGTCTTGTCTTTTTTGTCCTTTGCTTGGTCTCAGGTATTCTCTGCATGGCTCTATCATTGCCGACTTGAAGTTTCTCCACAATATAGTTAACTTAATACAATTTATATTATTAGAATATTTTCATGTGTAAGTATTTGTGTTTATTCGCGACAAAAACAAGGAATAAGCATTTATTTGTGTACGTCGTTCTTTTGTATGAGGAAAAATACAGTGTAGACAATTCTAAACAAAAATTAGATAATACTTACCTCACTACATTGTGAATCATTTGAAAATCTGCGTAAGATTTTTAGAAAATTTTGCCTATTTCCAATTGTATTTCTAACTAGTTTCATAACATTCATTTTGACTTTGTGTGATCTACTTAATATGACACATTTTATGACAAAATTATGATAGTCAACCAGTGACGTCGTAATCGCTGTTTTAAAAGGTATTAAGGAGAGGTATGTTATAGAAAAACCCAATCATTCAACTTCAAGACTCTGTTAATAATATTATATATTTTTAATAGACTATTAAAAATATATAAATAATATAGGTGTGTACACTACGTTTTCAAATCTACTGACAGTAATTATTTATGCAAAGCAGAATACTGCATACATAGACGTAGATAAACATATAGCTACTCAGGAGTTTTATAACGATTATATTATTGGTTAATAATAATAAATTAAAAATTGTAACAAGTAATTTTCAGTATATTTTAGTAAAACTCATGCTGTGACAAAAATATCAAACGATAAAAACTCCTATAAAAGTTATGGCAATAAAATTAAAATGTATAATGGTAGGTAACTATTTCTACATTGTAATTTCTTATAAAGATTTCTATAATGACTCTTTACCATTACTTCATAGCATTAAATATAATACAGTAATAATAACTGAAGAACAGCCTTTAATTATGTCAAAATAATTAATTTATGAAAGCTATTCTTTAAGTATTTACTGTCAGTGAATTGGAAACAGTTTTTTTATTAGAAATACCAATAATTAATTAGCATTTGCGGATGATCTAGAAATAATAATCATAAAACATAAAACAAATCGCCAACATTTCCAATTAAAGAAAAATAATTCTAATACTCAATAATTTAACATTTGGTTCAAATTACCAGTGCTGTTCCAAAAATTGCGCAAAAAAATAGTAATAAGACCTGCACAGAACTAATAACCAAATAAAAAAGATGTGTGCACTATGCGCGCAAATTAGACGTGAAACTTCTAACGTTTAAACGGCTAGGATTAAATTCAATTATGCTGAATATATAAGGAATATTATAAGGATTGGAATGAAGTATTTATAGAACGACATACACTACTGTTTGCATATGAATATTATTCTTAATTTATTTTTGTAATCTGTACATTACTGAGTGCTTTAATAGCCTGTAAATCTTGTGTAGTTGGTACAATAGCTACAGTCGATACAATTGGTTTATGGTAGCTAAAACACGATTGTGTCGAGATAACGAGAAAATACAGCATCTATAGTTGTTCCTGATTTTGTTGTTGAAATATTCCGGTCATTAATCATTTGTAAATTCAGTTGCTGTTGTAGAAAGTCTATTAATTTTATGGAAGTGTCCGATGCAAAATTCACATTGAAGTCTCCAGTTAGTATGACAGGTTTTAAATCGTCGCGTTGAGGAAAAAGTTTACCACCATCACGAGTGTATCTCAATAATGAGTGGGGAGACTACGAAACACCGCACAAAGCAGAAACTAAAAACTGTGCTTCTATGACTGTAGGTCTCTAAGTGTCTATAGTTTCACAGCCTTATGAATCGTTACACATTTTCGTCTCGCTAGCTCGTGAGACGCGGCCTTGAATTTTTACTCCCGGCGCGCGTATGGAAGTTTAACTTCAAAAAGGGGTTAATCCCAAAGGCCTTAATCCTTTGCAAGTAATGATTTCTTTAAGAGGTCAAGAAAAAGCAATAATAGTAGAAGCTACAGAACCGCGCACAGAATCAACTGATTAATGTTTTTCTGCGGAATAAATACATTTTGTTGTAGTATTGTTACGCCTATCGGTTGCTTAATAAGTAGTACACACTCAAAAACATTTTTTATTTTTTTCTTACAAATTACAATTTACTTCAATAATTAATTCCAACTAACAACTATCTCTCTTTATTTTGAACTCCAACTGTGTGAATGGGCAAATCGGTAGAGGTCGACATCGGAGAACATATCTCGATCAGATCAACATTGTTTTAAAGAAAGGCCAGGTCAAGAGTACCAACAACCGAAGAGCATGTATGAGAGCAGTGATGAAAGTAGAGGAAGCAAAAGATGTGTGTACGAACCGTAGCAAGTGGAAGGAAGTGGTCTCTGCCTACCCCTATGGGAAAAAGGCGTGACTTTATATATGTATGTATGTATATCCAACTAATTATTTTTAACTACTAATCATCATCTAACCATTTATCAATCAACTATTCCGGGGGGCGATATGTGTTCTTAAATATTGTCATGGAGCATTCCCCGAATTTTCAGCAAACACACGAATCGAAGCTTCGAGATAATTCTGGCACTAACACCAACATTAATCATTCGTCGAACGGATGATTTACTTGACAAATCCGGCCTTTAAAATGTTGGTCGCGATTCGTAAGAGTATTTAGCATTAATAATTGGATTTATGTTATGAAAAATCATGTTTTAATACTACTATTAATCATAAAAATACTTTATACGAGTATGTTATTATCAATTTTCGATGTACAGGTCAAACAAAACAATAAAAACTGTAACATTTTTATTGAAGAGTAAAGAGTAACAAATCAAATTAAAATATAAAAAAACGTAAAATAAAATAACTACATCCAAAATCAGCCCCATAATTTTTATGCTTAGCTACGTAAAGAAATACACAGTGTGGAAAAAACTTTTTAATTATTATTTAATAACCATGTATATATTTAAGTATTTACTTGAAATTTGCATGGTAATGAAAAAATTGTAAAATAAAATAGGAGATTTACGCTAATAATAAGTTTTAAGTTATTTCCAACTGTAAATTTTAAGAGTATAATTTTTTTTTGTGGTTTAACAATAATAACAAATATAAAACAGCTAAAAACCAATTACAAAAACAGGAGTATTTGGTATTAAAATATTAATTTGTTCGTTCGTTTCATTTATATACAAGCAATTATTTTAAAGAAGAAATTCTGGATAAAATATCACAGCACTTAGTTTAGGCGATTTCAAGTTAAAACTTAGGTAATATCATAGACCTACAATCAGAGGAGATGGAACTATTTATTTTTAAACACGATCATACATCCCATCACTTTCTGGGCGATTTTATAATCTTGATACGGCCGACTGGAATGTTTTGTGCTGTGATGTTGCCTGCTCTCCAGTTATGAAAAGAGATTTGTAATTGTTATTGAATCATTCATAGTATTTGTTGATTATATTTGCAACCATATTGTGACCATAATGCTATCTCTTATTAATATTTCATGAATTATAACAACCTCATTACATCACCTCTAATTTAATCCAATCGAGAAATCAAGGAGTCACGGAACCCTGAGTATAATATTTTTGTCTTTTCCTTTAGGTTACTTAGCTGTTATTAAATAGTTTGAACATTAAAATTAAAATTTAAAATACATTATATTTTATTTGTCCAATTAATATTAATGATAATTATTTAAGTTTTTTTTTCATTTCAGACGGTAAGGTAAATTTATTTAAAATTCTTTTTCAGTACTTTAATCTGATAAAATAATTTAGTTTAACGGGTATTAGTAAAACTGTTCGCTACACAATTAGCAGCCCTTGAGTTGGAATAATTTAGTTTCATTAAAGTAACTTATAACATTACATACAATTGGCTTTGGAAAGGAAACTTTAACGTAACCCAAAATTGTCGCCCAACATTTGGGGAATTAGTAAGTTTTTTAAAATTGGCACCCCACTTTTGTAACTTCAGAAAAACAGTTTAGTTCGGGTAACACAATTTGGCGCCCAACTTTTGGGGTTTAGAAAAATACTTTTAGTAGGCTACACTTCAATTTTTTTAAAAAACTGAGTATCACCTATTCATAAATATATTATAAAAAACTCAATATTACCCCATAGATATATTCTCATTTTAAACAAACAGCACGTCACTGATTACAAGCGTGGACGTAACTCCACAATAATGTTACAGCGTTGCCAGCACGAGGACGGGACAAAGAGAATCAATAGGTATTCTTTGTCATACTTATGGCCACTCTCGTGTAATCATTGCGATAAAACAAACAGAGTTTTATGAATGGAATGTTGCGTCTCCTCTGGATAATGTCTATGAAAAATATTTATAGCAGCCACCCAGTTATTAAACATTATCAATTATTTCCTACCCACCATATTTACCACTAAAATTAAAAGAATGAATATTAGGACTAAAAACAAAATTATTATCTTTTTAATTATTTGCTGGAAGATTTCCAAAAATTTTCAATAGTATAACTTTCGTTAAATATTTCAAGTACTTTTTTGCTTTTGCATATAAATTTTGTTTATCAAAAATAAGGAATTTCGTTATTTTGTTCAGCCTTACAACTTACTACTTATACTATTTTTTTGTGTAAATTCAATAACATCTTTCCACCACGGTGGTCGGTTAATATTGTACGGATTTTTAACCATGGACTCTTGTAGACGTTTGTACACCTGAAAGAGATAATTAAATCACAAGTAGACTATTGTTAAGTATTTAATTTTAATATTGTTTCATGCTAGAAAAATATATTCACCATTTAAATACCACAGATTTTGGTACACCTGATATTTTTTTACTTATAATTGCACAATAGGTCTGTATTTTATCGGGTAAATTTGGGCTGTTTAATGAGAAACTGTTGTCTAGCAATTGCTAAAGCAAACAGTTTAGAATTTGAACAACACAAATTTACCTGATATCAATACAAACATCGAGTGTAATTCGGCAGGACAATTTAATGAATAAGAAATTTAGAAACATATCATTGCAAACTTTATTTATGAAACATTAAAAATAAAAACATTTTTATTTGAATGAATAATTATTTAGCGCAGTTATTGAAATTCATACTAGAAACAGTGATGTCACTGCGGGTGCCACAGCTAATCGTTTCTGTAGTAGATGTTGAAGTTTTTTCTTTTTCCAAACGAATTGATTGAATAATGCTAAATTGATACTCTTTGTCAACTTGTAAGAATTGTTTTATTGATGATGAATTGCTGTGTCCTGTTATTTTTATTTAAACTTGTTCTTAAATTTCGCTTTTACTTAATTAGCTAACTACTGCTGTTCGATTTGAGTAATTTGTCATTTTGACACGTTTGACATCTATAACAATATGTCGAGCATTTAGTCCATTTGGAAATTTCATTAATTTCAATTGACACATTCTTATACCAACCTTTAGAATTTTTCTTCTTCCAAATGGATTTGGTGTAAGACATGCTCTGACCAATGTTATAAAAGTGTCTCGTTTTTATTTAAATAAACGTATTGCGCAAATATCTTTCTCTAAAATATTAGATGTAATCATTTGCTTTCACATAATTTATTGTTACCGCCTTGGCTCGTTTTCAACAATAGAGGATTATACTGCATATACACATTATACACCAATAGGAATGAAGTTCCTTAAGCTATTTATAAATTTTGACCAAGGTATTTTGTAAAAGAAAAACTAATATAATTGTTACTGATTCTCATACAAAAGATATATAATACCTGGCAAGATTCGAATTCAACATTTCACTTTTTTGTACCTTTTTTTTATTCTGACGGAATTGTTGTTGGCGTTGAGCATTGGTTTTCAGTAATTTATTTGCACTCTGACGTTTGCGCTTTTCATACTCTTTTGGAATCTGAACACATGATTTCACTATTGTCTCCCTATAGTTTATATAGTAAACACTCAAATCACATGTACAATAAACGAATGTAAACAGTAAATACTTGTATCAAGTTATGCAATTTTAACAACTTACTTTTTCAAATCTGTATTACACACATTTGCTGCAGTTTCCATTTTTCAAAACTTAATTGCAATAATAAAACAATATTCACGTATGATCTAACACAAATACACAAATAACAAATGCGTTTTCACAAAACTTCCACAGTCTGTGCAACCCTGTGTTGAGGTTATATGATAAAAAGAGACAGGGACACAGAGAGAGAGAGAGAGAGTTGCGCACTCGCCTGCTCATTTGTTTTTAGAAGGCTGGATACACGCACGCATACATACACAGCATACGGCATTTCGTTACGTGATTTCTACTAAATCGCATTACCCGTAAGCCGCGTTAAGGAACTGCGTTCCAATGTTAATTAAAATGCCTTGGTGCAAAGTTTTTAATAACTTACTTGTCCATCGGAAGCACCCAAAACCGATCTTAAAATAAAATCTGGTACCGCGATTGCATCAATTAAACCAACTGCGTCATTTTTTAATTCAGCACAAAGACGCAGAATTGCGTCTTGTAGCAAAGTCGGTGCAGATGAATCCGAAGCGAATCCGCCCTTATACAATGTTGCCATATGCCATTTGTCTATTGCCCACAGCCCGAATAAAGAAAATAGTTTGGTAAGGACTGTTTTGATAGCGGGATCTTCAGCTTCAGATATTTTTACTAGCATCCTTTGTAAACTGAAGTGCTAAAAAAGATTAATGATAGTTAAATGAAATACGATTCAGAATCATTTTATATAATAATTTTAACGCTTTTATATGTCTAATTTGAAACGTATATCGAAAGCCAAGTTGAATGCTCACACCTTAGCTTTCCCTTAACTCCCAAATCAACCAATTTAATTGGACAAAAGCTCAAATAAAAGAGCTCGTTTCAGCGATTGTTCTTAGAGAAAGAATGCTATGAAAAAAAAGTTAACAAATTGGTTGGATAGAATTTTTTTTAATATATAAAATGTGCCAAAAAAAAATTAGACAAATCGCAAGTATACTTTAACATTGGTTAAAAACGATGTGATAATAATCACAACTCTACCTTATTTAACTTTGATGGGAGTTAATTGCTTACAATGTTTGACTAAAAACATAATGGAGTACATTATATGCAAGGTTCATTTAGTTGGTAACTATTACCTGAATAAATGCAATAGCTAAACTCTTTCCATAGTAAACTTGGCTGTTGTTTTTGGCGGTAAATAAATCTTTTCCAGATTTTAATTCTTCTTCGACTTTTTCGTGGGTTGCTCTTAACAGGAAAGTTACTATCCATTGGAACATTTTAATTATACCTAATAAAATATAGATGTTGAAAACTTAAAATTGTGCTGTTAATATTTCGAATATATTGTTAATTATTGTCATTTTAGTGTTTAGGTCTGTTGCTGCTTAAAAATAAACAACCAATTTTATAGCTACTGTTCAAACACGGGCAAAAATAGGTTATTGGAAAATGAATAGTAATTTATACAAATAAATTATATTACAAACAGAATCAAAAATATTATAAACAAAATTTACAATACCAAATAAAATAAAAAAAATAAAAAACAGTTTAAAAATAATAAAACAACACGCTTTATAAGAAAATCAAACTGAAAAATAAAAAAATAATAATTAATAAAAAATAATTTTAAAATCAAAAGCGTGGGGTGCTTTTTATAATGTTAACGTTTTCTTCTTGGAAAATTTACTTTTAAAAATATCTGTTTATTATCAAATATATTAATGATATAGCGCACCCCACGCTTTTAATTGTAAAATTATTTTTTATTAATATTATTATTTTTTGTTTTTAAGTTCCGTTTTCTTAAAAAGCGTGTTGTCTTAGGTTTTTCAAACTATTATTTATTTTCATTTTTTAGTTCGGATTTTTTTTATTATCTTGATGATACTGGTTAAGATCTTTGAAAAAATTTATAAAATTATTGTATTGTTATCGTTCCTTTAAAAGTAAAAAAAAAAGTTTAAAAGTTTTAAGTCGATCTGGTGTTTTTAAGTGAGTTAATATCGTGTCCAAAGATTCCGTTACATAGATAGATCAGGCTAATATAAAGCGTATAAAAAATCACTTTTTGTTGACAAAATGATTAGTTTTGACATCTATGGCCTCAATACAAGCACAAATTTGACGGGGCATACTTTCTATTAAGTTATTTATTTCTGGTTGAAGTAAATCATTCCTCCAAAACTGCTTGAATAAGTTGATCTGCATTATCCACATTATTCTGAAAGGCTATATCTTTCTTTTTGTAGTATTCCATAGGTGTTATAATGGATTTAGATTAGGCAATATTCAAAGAGGTGTGTTGGTTTCTACACTTATGTATGGTAGTGAATGTTGGGTTTGGCAAAAGAAGCATGAAAATAGGATTAATGCTGCAGAGACGAGTAGACTGAGAAGTATAGCCGGAGTGACTCGTTTGTATAAAGTAAAGAATAGTGAGATAAGAGAACGCTGTGGTGTAAAAGAAGATGTGGTTACAAAGATAGATAAAGGAATGTTTAAACACGTAGAAAGACTGGATGAAGGAAGATTGACGAAACAAATTTATAAGGCGAGTGTGAATGGACAAGTCGATAGAGGTCGACCTCGGCGAACATATCTCGATCAGATCAACATTGTTTTAAAAAAGGACAGGTCAAGAGTACCAACAACTGACGAGCGTAAAATACTCACGCCTTCCGTTTCTAAATAATTAGTGGACACTCTGTAGTTATGTGGAGGTGCATTATCATGCATAAATAGATAAATTCTAACAAAAGCGGCTCTTACCATGGACTCTATTACTAAATCAAGTTTTTTCACTAATCATGATGACACCTTAAGACATTACAGTTTCACCTTTATATTTGGGGACAGTTTAAGCAGTTTAAAATTTAGTTTGTCTCCACGTTCTCTGGAACCAGAATTCACTGATAGTCTGCCTGGAGAGCAACTCTGTTTTCATCTTTAAATTAGACATTTTTTCAATCTGGTATTGCCTCATTTTGAATATCAAAACACCAAATCAAACGGTCAGTTTTATTTGTCTTGATGGTCCAGGAACTCTTGACTGTCTTTTAAAGAATAATGCTTGAGCAAGAAATCTCTTTGTGTTAGGTTTGACAAACACACTAACACATGTAGCTAGCAAAAGTTGCCTCCGAAGTTCTGTGGTAACTTTTCGCAACTTAGTCTATTTTTTTGAGGTACCCAACACTAAACATCTTGAGTAGGTTTTTGAAACAACTCTATGTTCAACTCCCACGATTCTTGGAACAGCTCTTTGTGACATTTCCTGCTCTACCAACTTAATTATTCTTCCCATATGTACTTCTGATAACTCAAGTGAGGCACAATATCACACAAAATCAATTCATTGACTACAATTTTACAACTGAACAGAAATATCAAGTATACAGCACAAACTCTTATTAACTTTTTATGACTAACTGTTTTTGTTAGTGAATACATTTATCTTTTGTTTGCCTATTATGTTTTTTACAAAAATAACTATTTCCCATACATACTGGGTGATTTCATATAAGTTGGTTGTGTGTACTGAAGAGAAAAATTTGGCTCGTGAAAAAATGTTTAAAGTTTAATAACTGATTTATTTGCATAACTATCCAAATGTCAATGGTAATTTGTGATGAACAAAAACTTACTATTGGGATGACAAACGTCTTTAAAATCTCTAGCGGTAAATCTACCATACTTTAAAATATTTAAACCATTAGACAAAAAATCTATCGATTGTAATGGACTGGAAATTTTTCCTCCTTCCAAAACTTTGGGTGCCAATTTTAAAAGCCAGTTAACGGTTTGTTGAATAAGGACGTGGTTTTCTCCCTCATAGGTTAGATTTGGATCGTTTTCGTTTCTAATATCTCCAAGACCAGCCGCTAAAATATTAAATAAAACACAGCTTAATTAAATTAACTTGATAAAATACTTTTCTTATAAAACCTAATACTGATGTATTAAAAAAGTGTTCAAGGTTATCATTTATTTATATTTAATAGAGATAGGCGTTTTACTATCTTCTCTCAAAGAATACAACACACCGACATTTATATGCTTCGTCGACAAAGTACAACCTAGCGACGTCATAAGAACTCTGATGGAAGAAGAAAAACCAGGCAACAAAGTGAAGGAAATCCTTAATACTGCCAATTTTACTCAAATTAAGGTAGGACAACATACCACGAAAATCACAGAGGAAGTGAAGACCTTGAATGTGGGTTATATGTACAATAAATAATAAACCAATTAGCATGGTACGCTATGCCGACGATGCCGCAATATTCGCAGATACTAAAAGCAACCTGCAAAGACAGATCTTCAAGTTCTACTAAATGAGCCGACAATTAAATATGAGCATGAATATATCTAATGGCCACGACCCAACAAAGGGCCTAAAAGGACAAATTAACAAAGCAGCAGTTACTGCGGGTTTTCTAAGAGAAATTGAACGGGCCAACCAATACATGCAAATGGACAGTAAAATTAAAATCTACAAAGCGTGCGTAAGACCTGTCATGACGTACGCAATAGAAACACGAGAAGACAATAACAAAACCAAAAGCATGTTGCGTGTGGCCAAAATGAAGAAGCTGAGAACAATAGCTGGCAAAACCAGAAGCGCCTCGTATAAAACATAAACATAAGGGAAGAATACTGCAAACAGGGTAAAGTAAGACGGGGAAGACAAAGCAGAGAGAATGGTATAACCGTGTCAAAAGGATGACCGAACAGACTATCCCGCATAGCACAGAAAAACTAGCAGGAAATCGTCCACCAGGAAGACTAGAGACAGCTGGCACTCCACATCACAGAAAATTCTACGACGGCAAGCCCTGAATTAACAGATCAAATGATCTCAAACCAGAAAAAGATACAAACATAGAGGTTTTCATATCTCCATAGGCTTAGCTAGCTCACTGTGTAGATTGTCTTTTATTTTTTGCACAATTTAGTCTTTTGTATTTTGGATCAGAGGTCTAAAAAACAATTTATTTGTATTACTTTTTAAATATTATAAAAACGTAACAATGAACAACAGAAAAATTCTAAGTCTACCATTTCAAGTCCGTATCTGACAGAGAGCATTAACTGAACTGGTCAAGATCACGAGAATACGGGACTGTTACGCAATAATGTTTTTTTTTATATCGAGGCTAAAAGTAGGTAGGTACTTTTATTATAAGTGTCGAGCGAACAACTGAAAAATATTTACTTTTGAGAGTGAACCACCACCAAATGGTTTTGTAAACAAAACAATAGCCTGCCCTTTATCAGGGTTCATGTTTATTTTGACTGAGGGTTGTATCTTAATATTGACTATATGCAGCATTAAATTTTACGACACATGTGCGCTGTTTTTTAGGTACCAAAAAAACAATTTAAATGTAAAGCCAACTGAGTATTTCGATTCTTCTTGAAATGGGTTGCAAACGAGTCTTACAATACCTATATGCATTCTTTAAAAAAGTTATTAATAAGTAATTTTATTTTAACCCTTAATTGGCACACTTCCTCGTTCGAACGTAAATGGCACAATAGGTCTGCTGGACCAGAGCGTATTCAAACGTGCATTACACAGCCTATATTGAATATTTTTACTTAAATTTTTTTTTCTGGAGTACTTTGTAATGTCTTCTATAAAATGTTATTAGTTTTGTAGCGATTAATTAATTTTTAATTGTGCCACGTCTTTTTTCGTTCTCTAACGAGTACTCTGCTAGCGGTTTCTCTACTGGCAAATTATGCCCGAGCTCAGCCGTAGAGGGTAAAAGAAAAAAATATAAAAGTGAGCTGCGCCACCGACTTGACGGTATAAGCCGGAAACCCCTAGATCTTATAGGCACTAGCAGGGCTACAAGATAAACAACTATGATTATGGTGAACCAAATAAATAAAATTATAGCAAAAATATGTTGGATACTTTACTCACACAATAGATAATTAAGGTACACAGTTCAATAGCAACATCATAACAAATATAGTCAAAGTTAACAGCTATGGTACAATTTCCTTGCTAAAACAAACCCATAATGTAAAATTTACAACTTTATAAAATAACCAGAACAGCAGTAAGAGTAACAGACTTTACCAAGTTACAACAAAAAGTAAGACATATAAATTAACTCATTAATAACACTAATTCAAACATTTACATAAAGGCAAAGAACAAAAGGTAAAACATATATATCAGTTAACTCATTAATAACACTAATTCAAACATTTACATAAAGGCAAAGAAGATTCACTAGTTAACTGTTTACATAAATATTTTCACTGCCAACTAATCGAGTTCATTTAAAAATATCTTTATAATGGTTGTCCTTTAAAATATCAAGATTGTAGGATATTTACAAATAAGTAGGAAGAAAATATGTTTTTACTTGGACATAAAGAATTATTGAGAAGGTTACTTTAATCCAAGTTTAGTTTTGGCATATTATCTAATGCAATAAATAGTTTCCAACAATGTACTATACTAATAAACTAGATAGAACGTAATCGTGGTGTCAGAATGAGTCACTGCGTTATATATTTAAAAATAAATCACTTATAACCTTTGGATATACGAATTCACAAAGTACTATACTTATAAACTGAAACAAAACTTACTGGTGGTGTCGAAATGAGACACAGCGTTATATATTTAAAAATAAATCACTGATAACCTTTGGGTAAACGAATTCACATGTACTCCTGTGGCCTACTCCTGTGCTACTCCTGAACTACTCCGGGGGCTGGTTAGATTATGCGGCGGCACCAGTTAGTGAACAATGGCTTCCCTCAAATAAATCCCGATAACGGCTATTCAACTCGACACCAACTCCAAAAATATCCACAACAAAGGCAAGACAAAATGGTCAAGTTGAAAATCAAATGGTTTTTCTTCAAAATCCAATTAAGATGGCCCAAATACAGCCAGATATGAAAGAAATCCCATAGAGGTTCCGCACACGTGCTAATAACGCACCGTCCCCAACAACCTTCACCAATACCTCCGACTTTGATGAAGCTCTCCAAACGACTGACGCTCCTATATCGGAAATCAAGAAAAATGGCGCGGAATAAACGTCAACCCACAATCTTCTCAAATCTGTGCCTCGTTCGTGTGGATATCCAGTCGCATCCACACAGAAATTGCAAACCAAACGATAATCCTATCCCTACAAGTTATGCAACATCATCTACAACGAATGATATATTTGAATTACAGCATAGTGTACTGTATGCAACAAGGAATACGAAACTCACCTGAGACAATTATAATGAACGGTAAAAGGGAGAAAATAGGCACGTGACAATTGGTTGAAAAACTCGTGAAAAAAAAATACTCTTGAGATACTATACTTTAAGGAAAAAATCAATATTATAGCAGAACTTTCAAAAGAGGTATTTATTTTAAGTTCAAGGTATTTATTAAATCCACTATTTTCAATGTGTGGAGCTAATTTATTTAATTGTATAAAATTAGTTGTATAAAAATACATACAAAATTACTGAAAATATATAAAACTAATATTATATAAAATAATCAGCAACACATTTGGAGCCTAAAGATGATCGGGGACCATTACACATAGGGATACGGCAAAAAGCACAAGCGATTTTTATTTTTCTGTCTTTCTTTTCGCATTCCGCATCTTGTTTTCTTTTCTAAGAAACCAAGTTGAAAATCATTTTCCAAATTGGTATCTACATTTTCAATCAACATTGCAGATATTGCTAAGCGAATGTGTTTCCGGAGAGTGGCAGTTGTCAACCTCTCGTGCAACATCGGCTTGGCCAAGTGAGCAATTAATTCTTCAAGGCATTGCTGCGCACTGACTTTCGTAGATTTTCCTTCGTTCAACAGTTTACATTTTAATAAAATTCTTGCATTGACTGCAGCCTGATCAAGCCTTCTGAAGAAAAAAGGCAAAGGTCACCTTTGTGTGCGCCTCGCAACGGTAAACGAGTGGCAGAGCTGATCCTATGTGTCCGTGCCACCTTTTGTTGCGTTGTAGTGTCGGACAATGTTCGGTTTGCCATCGGTTATCTCATTTGACAGCATGAAAGTTGACAAAAGTAGCACAATTTTGTTTTTTTTTGAAGTGTAAGTAACCAAAGTCATTTTATCTGTGTAACAAAACTTGGCACAGTGGCACGCTTGCCGTACTGTACTAACCGACTTTAGTTACACTAAGTGATGTCAACTAACGGTAGATGTCGACACTTGGTGCCAATTAAGGGTTAAATTCACTTGTTTCGTAAATATTGACTAAATTCTACATTACTTCCACATTCATTTTATTTAAAACCCACCTTGAAGATATCCGTGTCCTCCACAAGCTTCTCTGCACTCTTGAATCGCCTCTTTCATAATCCATCCAGCCATTGGCTTCGAAGCTGACGACACACCATGAAATTCTATTCCCATTTCAGGAGCATCGGGTCCTGCATTACCAGTTAAAGTGTTTATTGTAAATTCAAAAAATTTTTCTGACAAGTAGGTATTAAAATTTCTGAGGACATATGCAGCTGCTAAATATGGTAGTAAACGGAGTTGCTAAAAATATAAAAACTGTTTGTTAATTTTACCATGATTTTGTCATCAAATATCCAATATGTGGTGCAAGAATAAGTAACGTGTAATCTAATGTTCTACTATTTCACTAAAGAATTGTTCCCGCAGCAGTCAAAAACAGTCCGGGATAGTCCGGATTGTGCGCTATCACGGGCTGTTTCTGACTGTTATTGAAACAAACTTTAAATGTATTACTCAATACCTTTTATTAACTTTTGTTTTTTCAATAATTTTGATAAAAACTAAAAAATAATACCCAAAATATTTTTTAAATACATTCCTGTCGTACAATAGTTTACAAAAGTTTGAGGTCTGCTTGTACAGTGCGAACACGGAATCGCGCATGCTCGTTCATGCGAAAATTTTAGTTTTTACTGTACACACAAACTCGCGCGCGACGTATACGTGTATACTCACACTAGCTCAAGCTGTTAAAATTAGCTGCTGATTTTTTGAGCAAACAAGATTTAGATCAATTCCACGAGGCACTTAATGATGTCGAAATGTTACAAATGTTAATAAATAATTTAGAATTTGAAAATGATTTATGTAATTCCATAAAACCGTACGAATTTTTATTGAAAATAGAACTTAGTTGTGATATGATTTGTTACAATTAATGCCATTGAAAAAAGTAGTCTCTTTCGATCTAACGATATGGTTTGGAGATTCTTATAATTTAACAATACTTACATGGCTCTGATATTCTAAAATCGGTACTTCCCCTTTGCCATCCGGCCCGAATTGTTTACGGACAGCCGCATACCTTATTGCTATTGTTAAAGCTTTAACACCTAATGATTCGCTCATACATGCGATATTGACTCGACCAATCGATAAAGACCCCAAGGCAGCTCCATGCCGCTTATTTGGATCCTTTATGGGAGTTACATAACGACCATCTTCAGTTACATCTGCTACTTTATTGAGTAAGTTAATTCGAGGTATTTCATAGTTCTTGAATTGGACAAAACTAAAACAAAAATATTATTTTGCAACTATATTGTTAAGGACTAATGTTAGATATTCAAAAATGGTTTTAAATTTTAAAATAAAAAATTAGCATAAACATGTTTCATGTAATGATTTAGAGAGCTAAAAGAATACAAAAAATTAAATAATTTTGCATCATTTCATTAAATGAAATTATCTAGTTAGATTTATGAATGTCTTCCAGCTGATAAATGTTAAAAATCATTACTTACCCATTATCGATGCCATTCAGTCCAATTTTCGGCCCCATATCACCAATTTCTAATCCTTTAAAAGGTATAAGTGTATTGGGATCACGAAGGGGCACAACAAACGCGTGCAGACCATAGTGAGTATTGTCGATAATAAGTTGTGCATACACAGTACCATACATTGCCGTTTGACCCAAACCACCCGCCCAACATTTTGCAGCTTCAAAATCTGGAGAATTTAGAACAAACACTTTTTTCTGTTTGTCGTAAGTGGCAGTTGTTCGCATTCCCCGTGCATTACTGCCATGGCCGATTTCAGTGAGACAGTAACATCCTAAAATCTATAAAACAATCTTAGTATTACGATTATATTAATTTAATTTAGAACCACTTTTTAATATGGTAAAGATAATTTATTAAAGAAAAAGACCTGTCAAAGGTCCCAACTTTACTCCCAACAAAGCAGATGTCGAATGTCAATTTAAACCGATTTGGTTACCACCCAACCATACCTTTACTTCTTCAACATGATTACATAAACCCGATTAAAATTCTAAGTACTTTGTTTATGGTCAAGCAGGATTATTCGGCAACCGTCGTGTTTTTGTGACGTTTCATCCCACTCCGAATGAATTAACCAGAAGTAGTCCCTAACAATAATAATTCATCTCTACAACAATCAATTAAATTAGAATACCTTTCCATTTTCAGAATCAGTAATAAATTGTTGATGTCTGGACGTTCCCATATTCATCACAGAACTAGCAAACAAACTATTACCCACTGTATGTTTTATATATGACGCCGCCGTTGTGGCGGTTAGTATCCTCGTTAATGCAGAAGGGCGTTTTAAATTGACCAACAAATCGACCCACGCAATGTTTTTTAAACTGCTTTGATGACAAGACAGTTCAAACGCAATTTTTCGTTGTTCATCTAAAGATTTGATTGATAAATTTTCGACAGTATATGCAGGGTGATTCTCCAATATTTGATACATCTCATTCTAAAACAAGAAAAATAAAATTAAGATTTTGTTCTGTACCTATAAGTTTTTGGATATACATATAAAAAGGCCTTTTTGGAGTGTTTATGTACTTCTAAGGTTTTTTTGTAGTGATTTTGGTATTGCCAAGGTAACTGAAACAGTTCTTTATTTCCTATCCAAATCTGTATAATAATGTTTGAGAGTTGTAAATGATGAGGTTGGTTGTTTCATTTTGGATTGAATTCCAATTAATAAAAGTAAAAAAATAATGAATTATTAAAATTTTCTAACCAACATTTTAATTTAAATAAATAATTACTTGATAAGAATTTTAAAAGATTAAAAATTATAATATGACCTTGCATAGGCGTGGATTAGTATCATTATAAAAACTCCTACCTAATACATAAGGAGATTAACAAAACTAATTATTTGAGAATGTTTTATTTAATAGCAACTAAATGCTGAATGCTAAATTACTTCTCGGGTGAAATAACAAGAATAAAGGTATTGAATATTTTGATTAAATTTCAATTCTATTTTCTCAACTGGAAAAATAGAAAATAAATGTTTTTTACCTCATAAGATGGAATTTAATTGTTATTTTGCCAAACAACAATAATTCTCTCACATTCATCCAGGAAGGATAATGAAATAATTCGTTTTAACTTAGTAGGGAATAAGATTAAAATAACATCAAACAGAGGGGGTAAACTATTTGATTTTTTGACTTTTGAACTAAATTGATATATTTAAAAACCTGATTTTAAATTTAATTTAAAAGTGATGTTTTTATTAGACATGAACATAAAAACTTTGCTAATAAACAAACTATAAAATGCTGTTAATTTTCCAACATACAGGGTGATTCATAACTATTGGGATATAGGCTAAGGGCTGGTGATTTGGACCAAAGTATGAGGATATGACAAAAAATGCCTCAATAAAATATTGCTGTAGAAAAAGATACAAGGCGTTAAATTTGAAATTTTGTTTTTATTTTTTGCTAATAATTTCACTGTAAATTTATCAATTGTTATCAAAATCAGCAGAGAGGCATAACTTTAGACAAGCAATATTATTTTATGTATTATTTTACATTTTGTTATAGGGAGCGTCATGTGAATGATTCCTGATAATGATTAAATCAACTGGTAACTTTTTTTGACGAAACTTTGTACTGTACATGATAATTTCATCTGTTTTCAAGAAAAACGCAATTGAACAATTCAGAGTCTCATAAAAGGATTTCAAGTAGGTAACAAACAAAAAAACTTGTAATGTAAGGCTTCTATTTCGACGATAAAGCAAAATTAAAAACAATTTAACATAAACAGAGCAAATTAAATGTGGCGTCCGACTTTAATGCCTTTCCTAATTCTTTTAATAAAGGAGTTCTTCTCGTGTATTAATTTCATTGGAATAAACTAAGTACTTTATATGTCCCCAAACATAAATAATCAGGACTTCTTGGTGACCATTTAAAATCACTTCCTCTGCCAGTCCATTGTCTAGAAAATATGTCACTTGGATGTTTTCTAACACCAAATGAAAATTGAGGTGTTTTGTATTTTGAAAAAAAAATAAAAAAGAAATTCCATTTAAATTTGGAGGCAGAACATATAGCCCTAGTAGTTGGTCGCATATAATGCCCTAAAATACATTTAATTTAAACTCATGCTTAAAATGTCTATCTTTAATAGCATGCGGGATTTCTTCTTCCTAGTAATGGCTGTTTATTAAAAACTCCTTGTCTGTTCGCTTCATTGGTAAACATAATATTCTTGATAAAATGTTGGTCATCATTATGCTTGTTAAGAATACTTTGGCAGAACTGTAATTGTCGTGGGAGATTAGGGTGAAGCTTTTCTTTTTTAAAAAGTCTAATAATAGATGACTGTCTTACTTCTATTGCTGCTGACAGATGACTTGAACTTACTGCAGGATTTTCATCTACTCAAACCAAAATTTTATCTTCTTGATTAGGAGTGATTTGTTTCGGACGATCACCCTGATTTTTATTGTGAAATGACCCAGTTTCACCCAAACGAATGAAATAGATTTGTAAAAGTTTTGTGATCCTTTGCCTTCTGCCTGCAGAGTAACCACAAAAAATTTCTTGTGTGTATACACAAATCATATCCTGCATTTCTTCATTCTTAAAATGATTGTGACGAGGCATTTTAATTGAAAAAGAATATGACAGCTTTAAAAAATGCAACAGTAGACTATAATATTACAGCAACAATAATTCACTCACAAAATATGATTTATCAGTATCGATTACATTCCACAGCACACTCTTATTAAATTCAATAATATTAGAAATCCCCTTCTGAGACACTGAATTGTTCAATGGCGTTTTTCTCGAAAATGATGCAATTGTAGAGTTTAAACAGGAGTACCAATATTACATAAAAATGATTGTCTGCATCATATTTTCTAATCAAAATCACTAGTCTCGCCAAAAAAAAAATACCAGTCAATTTAATCATCATCAGGAATCATTCACATGGCGACCCCTATAACAAAATGTAAAATAATATATAAAATAATATTCCATGTCTTAAGTTAAGCCTCTCTACGGATTTTAATAGCAATTGATAAATTTACATTGGAATTATTAGCAAAAAATTAAAACAAAATTTCAAATTTAACGCCTTGAACTTTTTCCACAGCAATATTTTATTAAGGCATATTTGATCCTGTCGTCATATTTTGGTCCATATCACCCGCACTTAGCCTATGTCCCAATAGTTATGATTCACCTTGTATACATTACATATTTTTAACATTTTAAACTTTAATGTAATGTTTATCTAATAATTATAATTATTTTTGCAATTTTAATTTTTAATTTAGTATATTCCCTACAAAAATATGCAAGGTGTAAAATGTAATAAATTTCTATCAAGAAAAATAACATATTTAATTTAATCTTTTAGAAATGTATTGTAAAATTAATAATACAGTAAGGCTCCATAAAACTCCATATGTTGTGCTATGTTCAGTAAAGTAAGGAAATACCTGAAATTTGATAATATCTTCTGTTTCTAAAAAAACTTTCAACTTTTTCCAGTCAAAAGAAGTCTTGTTTCGATATACATCTAATGGCCCCGGATTAAAATCTTGTATTATTTTAAACATGTTTTCAAGTTATCCTAATACTTGTAAGATTAAACAATAACTGAACTTTTATACAAAGTGCTCCCTTATCTAGGTATTTATAAATATTTTAAAATTATGTTGACCTTAATATTATAGCTTTTAAAAAACTAAGTATTGAGATGTCATTGTATTAATATATAATATGATAAATTATTGAACTTTGCCCTCATTTAGTTTAGTAGATAGGTAGGGACCAAGTCCAAATGTTCATTTTATATTATTTACCAATACTTTAACCTTTGAATTTTGAGGTTGTCAAGCTGACATTTTTAAAATCTTCTAATTTAAGAAATGTTTGGCCTTTACGTGATGAAGATAAACGGCATTTAATATAGTGATGGAAGTTCGTAGACCCTGGTAAACAAATACTTATAAATTATTACTAAAAAAAATGAAATCAAACAATCAATTTTAATTATTGATTATATTTATTGTACAGGAAAACAATGAGCTTAATACTTTTTATGTTATATACATATATGTACAGTAACCATTTACATACATTTAGAAAATGATTTAATAGTATAATTTATTTATTATGTTATTAAGTCTATCATGATACCGTTTTTAAGAAAGTAAAATATGTTTTGTTAAATCTGCACTACGTGTTTACTTTGTTTTGATCAATAATGTACAATTGGTATATTCTGTAATATTTCAACAAATGATATTTATTAAATTCATGATGGTGTAATAGGCAAACAGTAAGCAAACCTAGGTTTTTGCAAAGCTTTTGTCTTTTTTGCTGAATCATTTATGTATTTCGAAAATTAAACTGCACCTTTGCTTGTTGGTGACTACTTACTAGTTCTAAAGTTTTAAAGCTAATGGGGATGGTAGATCCATCTATAACATGAAATTACTGAACACGCGATAAAATCACCAGTTACAAAATTAACCATGAAAAAATCAAAATGTATAGAATTCCCCTGCAAAATTTGAAAATATATAATGTTAAAAAAAATTATGCTTAAAATTTCTTTAATATTCTATTATCAATCGTCTAATTATAATAAATTATCTATTTTGTTATTGAAATATTGGTGGTTTTATCACACAAATTTTTATGGAATAATTGTATACTGACAATACTTATAGTAATTATTTAAGAAACACATTTAATAATAGATCAAATTACGCTGGGTTGCAGCAGAAAATAGTTAGGTACATTCAAAATTAGATAAATTACCTATTAGTATATTTTTAGCCTTACTGATTATACACTGTGTTCATTTGGAAAGCTACCCACCCTTAATATTTCAGATATGCGACATATTAAATGAAATGCCGAAACCCGTCAACTTTTTACTTGAGTTGGACACTTTAGCGCTAGTGCCTCCCTACCGGAGATACCCCTTAATTTTTTTCAAATGACGTTAGGTATCAAGCCATACCTCATTTAACAGGTCTGGTAAATCTTCAATCTTATTGTTTTGCCTTTGATACCTGCCATCCATTGTTATTTAATCGTTGTTTAAAATTAAAAAATACACGTGGACGTATGAAAAGTTAAAAAAAGAGAGCCAATTTTAAACAACGATTAAATAACAATGGAAGGCTGGTATCGAGGGCAAAATAATATGATTAAATAGAGATTAACTAGACCTTTTAAATGAGGTATGACTTGATACCTAACTATAATGCCATTTAAAGTCCCCGGCAGAGAGGTAGTGAATCTAACGTTTATGACACTAGCGCTAAAAAGTGTCCCCCCCCTCGAGTTAAAAGTTGACGTGTTTTGGATTTCATTCTAAATTGTCAAATTTTTAAAATATTAAGGGTGGCTTTTCAAATGAACACAGTGTATAGGATTTGTACAATTTTAAATGGAAACCAATCTGATGGTGAATTAAACGACAAATCGAAATCATTAAATCCCATATTTTAGAAAAAAAATAAATTACTCGAGAATAATTTAATCTTATTAATAAGCGGCATTTATAAGTAGATTTAATTTAAATAATGAAGACTGTCAAAGAGTCTATAAACTTAAAAAAACGGAGCATTTTTAGTATTGTTTTGTTTAATTCATCTGCAAAAAGGCTTTTTTATAAACATGTTGTATTTTTATATTCCACATGGAACCTATTAAAGTCGAGCTACATACTGAGCATTTAAATTTAACAGTCTTACACATTTTTATCACAGTTATTTTAAGAAAATAAAATTCCTACCTACTTTTTGTTAGCTTTATAATCTACAGGATTGACAAAAGAAAAACGTGACAGATTAAATCTGTTTATTGAAAAACAGTTATCCCACATTTTTTATTACATCACAAACTTATGTTTTAAATACTTAGGTAATCAATGTGGTGATTAAATTAATGAATCAATCTACCAGCGTCACCTTTATTTACCACCTTTTGGTGGGCACTTTTTCAGTTAGAGTCTCAAATAAGATTCTTTCTTTAAGCATATTTAGACCGTTATTTAAAAAATCCTTTCCGTTTTGTTGATTGATAAAACATTTAACAAAAAAGTCTTTAAATTGTTTGGTAAAACAAAATTTGCTTCTGACTGATAGAACAGTTGATTGAAATGAATATTTTTTAAAGTCGGTTACTTCATACAAAACCAAAAAATACAATATTTGTAGAAAACGACAACGAGTCGGAAGCATTTTTAAAATTATTTAATAAATTATAAATTAACTGTAAATTTACGAAATATTTGTAAATTAATTGTGTTTGGAAGTATTTGCTACTTTGTCATTCTTGTAAAGCAGTCTTAAGCTACATCTATAAAATGCGTCGAATGCCGGATATATATTTCGGAAGATGATCCAAGTACTTATTTACAGTACGAGTATTTCGCTTGTGCATATAAAAATAAATATTAATAAAAAATAATAACACAATACTTTTCTTTATATTGTCGCTCCTACAGGATTTCTTTAGGTGGTGGGGCAGACAAAAATATACTTATCTACTTTCCATCAAAGTAAACAGAGTGGTGAGGAGTGAATTGTGGTCTACATTGTCTATGTATGGGGTGAGTGGTAGTTTAATACGAGCACTGAAATCAATTTACGAGGATTCCACTGCTTGTGTCAGGATAAACGGAGCTTGCACGGACTGGTTTAACATCGAATAAGGTGTGAGACAGGGATGTGTGGCTTCGCCATGGCTGTTTAACTTATACATAGACAATTGTTAAAAGATCTGAAAGAGAGTGCGTATGGATTAAAAATGAATGATTTGATCGTCAAATGCCTTCTTTACGCCGATGATCAAGTCATATTAGCGTTATCTGAAGAGGAGTTGCAGGCGATGGTTAATGTTATGCATGATTCCCTAAAAATCAAACGGATGAAAATAAATGTGAGCAAAACGAAAGTAATGGTTTTTGAAAGAGAAGAAAGCATGACAAACTGTGGGGTTTCGATTGAGGGAGAAAGAGTGGAACAAGCTAATGAATTTGTTTACTTGGGTTCAAAATTTACTAGAGATGGAAAGTATGACAGTGACATTGAGTGAAGGGTGTTGGCAGGAAAACAAATGAATGGGGCACTGGATAGCTTTATGAATAGCCAAAAAGTGTCAAAAAAGGCACGTCTGGCGGTGCATAGAGGTGTGTTGGTTCCTACACTTATGTATGGTAGTGAATGTTGGGTTTGGCAGAAGAAGCATGAAAATAGGATTAATGCTGCAGAGATGAGTAGTCTGAAAAGTAAAGCCGGAGTGACTCGGGTGGATAAAGTTAAGAATAGTGAGATAAGAAAACGCTGTGGTGTAAAAGAAGATGTGGTCACAAAGATAGATAACGGAATGCTTAGATGGTTTGGACACGTAGAAAGGATAGATGAAGGAAGATTGACGAAACAAATTTATAAGGCGAGTGTGAATGGGCAAATCGGTAGAGGTCGACTGCTCGGAGAACATCGATCTCGATCAGATCAACATTGTTTTGAAGAAAGGCCAGGTCAAAAGTACCAACAACCGAAGAGCATGTATGAGAGCACTGATGAAAGTAGAGGAAGCAAAAGATGTGTGTACGAACCGTAGCGGAAGTGGAAGGAAGTGGTCTCTGCCTACCACTATGGGAAAAAGGCGTGACTTTATGTATGTATGTATGTTTTTAGTAAATTTATTTTTCTTCCTACTATAATAAAAATAGCATACAAATATAAAGACCGTATTTGTTAGTGATCAAGCCATGACAGAGTCTAGTACTGTCCTTATTTAACACTTTATAATGAACTATAGAACAGCGTCGTTTGTAGGATCATGAGCGCCTCTGGCAAGATTTGAATTTTGCGCCCCTCCAATACGATACAATACGACACAACTTTAAAAGTGTAATTAATTTAAGCATGAAAAAAGTTCTTACTATAATGTAGAAAGGGAAACAATACAACACGAGTTTGTTCATTAATGACGGCATTAAAGATTCTCTTAAAATTTTACTCTTCTGGATTTTTTTGAAAGCAATTTGTCAATACTTAATATGGTATATATCAATACTTTTTGCAGTGTCATACTTAATCGTTAGTATAGCGAGATTGCTCAAACGTTCTTGATCAATCTGTGATCGTAAATAACTTTTTATTAATTTGAACGATCTTTCACAGTTTGCAGAATAGAAGTCACAGGTAACATCAATGCTAGCTAAAGTGCAATATAACTGCTCACTCAGTGGCGGACCCAGTTTGTTGCATGCACTAATTATTCATTAAATCTGCTGGATGTACACGCAGCATCAATCGCAGTGGACGTTCTTTGGTACTATGGAGAGGATTTTCAATTACTTTTCATCTTCTACCCACCGCTGGAAATCTCTTACCGACGTTACAGGTCAAGGAGTCAAGCGCCCAATTAAAACACGATGGAGTTCTAGATATGAAGCCGTAGCTGTCATAAAGACCCATTACAGTGAGATCCTTGAAGTGTTGAAATCACTTTCAAGAAACACAGCAGAAAATGCAGCGACAAAATCAGACGCTGGTTCATTGCTTACTGCTCTCCAGTCGCTATTATTTTTAGCCTTCCTTGGGCTATGGAATTAATGATGCAAAATTATATCTCCCGAAGAAAGGATTGAACGTGCACCAATGTGCTATTAAAATTCATGGTCAATGATGGACTTGATTATGCTAAAAATATATGTGAAGATCTCGACATCGAAATAACTCCTCGACGAACAAGGAAAATAAAAAATATGGCTAGCGAGAACGCTGCTGATGCTGGTTTAACTTATGACAAACGGTTAAGGCAAGAAATGTTAGAATCGGTGGACGAATTATACAAGAAATCAAGACCAGATTTCAGCAACTGCACGAGCTGGATGTCAAGTATTCTTTTCTCACACCAACGAACTTACTGAACCCATGATACAAGTGCTAGTTGCACTGTGATATCGATGGGGATGTGATGGAAATCGAGAGGGAGAGGTTACGCAATTTTGTTGCTTTGGCTGATGCTAAAGCTCAATACAGTGCCTTGAAATGATCTCTCGAGCTTTAAGAATTTATTCAGCATTGCAACTATGGCATTTGCGTACCTAATATCGTAATTATGCTTCGAATTTTTTTAACTATAGCTATCAGTGTTGCTTCATGTGAGCGTAGGCTGAAAATAAATAAAAAGTTACTTGAGGTCTCCTATGAGCTCCATAAGATTGAGTTATTTGGCCATTTTGTCAATAGAACAAAGTGTGACGAACGAAATTACCTTTGAAGAAGTTATAAATGATTTTGCTGCGCGAAAGGCCCAAAAAGTTGAATTTTAGACTTATACTAGACGTTATTTTTATAGTGTAATAGGTTTTGAACACCGACGTACTATATTACTAGGTTTTGAAATAAATATTTTTCGCTCAGTTTTTTCATATGATTACTTTTTTTTCTCACCAACACCAACATCATTATTTTTATGACGTCAAAGGGGCGGCAAATTATTATTTTGCCCCGGACGACAATGGCCCACGCTACGCCACTGTGCTCACTAATCCATATTCTTCATGGCAATTAAAAAGTGCAATATAATCTGTCCCAGCGGCCTACAGGCTGTGGGTCTGAAAAGTACGTGCTCCTGAAGATTGCGACACTGGCAGCCGCCCGCCTGGCCAGCCCCTAGCTACGACGCTGGTTAGGAGAAGTGCAACAAAAAGCCGTAAGTGCGTGCAAAAAAAATTTCTTGGGCGTATGTATTAGAAAATAGTGAGATGTTATTGAAATAAATCCTTGAAAATAGGGCAAAATGAAAAGAACTGATTTAAATTTAAGCTTTACTAAATCTTTAACAATATATTTTTGTTATCTAAAAGCAATCAAGTGTTTGTATTTTGGCGCAGTCTTAAAGGCCTTTTGATTTCTCTTCCGAAATTTACTCCATACTCTGACTATTTCTCAATCTAATTTCGACTACTTAAACATTAATCGTCTTTATAATATATTTACATTAATATAATATATGTATAATGACTTAATATTTATTCACCAATTGTTTGTGAAATTGAAGCGTATTTCCCAAAAATAGTTGTTTGCTTCAACTATTTCACAATTATAATTGATAATAATAATCATAGACACCAAATTTTTGGACATAAACAATTACATGCTATCATAAAGTAGTTAGTTCTAAATAAAGTATCTACTTAATGTAATATATACACCAAAGGTTTTCCAAAAAAATAAGAAAATATATGTTTCATCACCAATAACGCATAAAAGGTACCAACAGAAGAAGCTTAGTTGTTTTAATTTAAAAAACCCGGTACCTTCTATGCACTTTTAACGTAATTGTCATATATTTAATACTCCTATAATACTTGTAGAGGTCTGGAAAAGGATGACAACCCAACGGTGCAGACAAACATACATCTGTCTCCGTAATTGCTATGCGCATGCCCGAGAATGGAGCTTTGCTGCTAAGCTATGAAACATACAAGAAAATATTTACTATAACTGCATTATAAGCTTTCCCATTACAGTCGTAACTTTTGCGTATAACGGGTCGATTATGAATACGTGAGATAGAAGAATGCAGTTGCTGTCTCTCTTGGTGGGCCACACTTTCATTTACGGGCAGGCACTAGCAATATAGGAGTATTAAATATATGCTAATTGTTCTCTTACTATAGGCAACCATTAATTCAACTCAACTGGTCAATTCAACAACTTTATAATCATTATGAGCGATTTATTTCTTATTGTTAGATAAGGAAAGAAAACATGTAATTCGGATCGCATCATTACTGTGATCTAGGATGAAAATTTTTAAAAAATCGATTTCGATATTCAAGTATCGATATTTAAGAAATCTCATGCATAAATTTTTAAAAATATCGTTTGACGTATTGGTTTTAAAGTAAAATAATTGATATTATTAAAACAGAAATTTCAATAGGTATCTAATAAAATAAATATGTAAATACGTTAAGTTCTTTGCTTATCTTTCATATGTTATTTTGTTTTAATTAATAATAAAATTTAGAAAATAGACTTTCTGATTGGAAAGAGTACAATGCAGAATATACCTATTCGATATCGATATAAAAGATTTCATCAAATAGGATCTATATTTTGATGCGATCAATATATTTTACATATTGCTACTCCCTACAATCCCTACCCGCCATTACATGGTTTCAAACTTTTAGAGTGACGCTAAGTGTTTTCTTGATATTTTTTAGTGATTTTCGTTTATAAAACATTGATTTTAGTATTTAGTGGTTATGGTAGTGTGTTTTGAAAATTACCGCTGTAAGAGACGTAAAGATTAAAAATATATTCGAGTTAAATTTCGCAGAAAGGTAAGTCAATTTTTATTAGCAAGACGTCAATCGCCATTGAACAAATTTTACCATATTCATAATATTTCTTATTAAACTAACCCTATGTTGAAACAATCCAAATAAAAAGATTGCACATTTTAAAGTAGCTACATTATATTATAGGTAGGTATGTATATATATTTTCATACCGAATCGAAATATACATTATACAGGGTATTTGCAAAGTAATCTAAAATAATGTTGTCGATTTGTTCTTCAATTTTAAGACTAAAAGTTCCTATAAACGTGTGTGATAAGTTATGTCGTTATTAAGATTCAATGCCTTTAATTTTTTGTAATAAACGAACTCTGACTGTAAGTGAAATTTAGTGATTACATCACTAGTTCCTAAAACTAATAAAAAATAACATGTTTATTCAAGTGGCCATTGGAGTTTTGACAATTATTGTGTTATTATTGCTCTCGTTTGTGTTTAGTTTTAATTTATTTATTTATTTATTTATTTACACTGTTCTACAGAAAAAAAGATTTCCAATTACAGAACAGGAACAAAGTAAACATTTGCACAATAGTACTAACAATAAAAAAGCTTAAGAGTAATAAACAATTTACAAAATCAGACTAACATTAGTAGAAAGCTTAAGACTAACACAAAAATATTACTGCTGATAATAATAGCTCTTAATTTGCCTCACATTACAATAGAATATATCAAGCTGGTCACTTATTAGGTTATAGTTGCTACACATAGTATGAACAGGAGAGTTTTTAATTATATTTGTTCGTGGTAGTGTAGAATGAGTCGGTGTATCGAGATGCCTGACGGGGAATTTTAAAGTTTATCTGATGTAGTAAGTATTGACATTTAATTTCATTGTTAATTATTTTGTGTAGCATAATGACACTAGAACATTCTCGTCTTCTATCCAGAGTGAAAAAGCTATGTCTTGACAGTAAACTCTCGTGTGCCGTGCCAATTAGTGGATAAGTCCGATCTATTTTAAAACTTAGGTATTTGAGAAAGCGTCTTTGGATTGCCTCCAGTTTATAAATATGCACTTGATAATATGGGTTCCAGATAACCGATGCATATTCTAGCTTTGATCTCACAAAAGAATAGTAAAGAGTTTTAAGTGTTAAATGGTTAAAGTCGCGGCCTAATCTAATTATAAATCCATACATACGGTTTGCTGACGTAGTTATATTGTCTATGTGGTTTTGGAAAGATAGCTCTCGGTCGAAAGTAACTCCAAGATCCTTAAAATTACATGGTCTGTCTAGAGAATAATTGTCTATCTTATAGTCAAATATAATTGGATCAGATCTCAATGTATATGACATTACGCAACATTTGGTAGGATTTAACGCTAAATTATTACGACTGCACCATTGGCTTATTTGATTAAGATTTTTCGATAGTTTCTCACATTCAGTCATATTAATGATAGGAGAAAAAATTTTTAGATCATCAGCATACAGTAAAAAATTAAGCTTAATTATGTCATCAAAGTCATTGATAAAGATATTAAACAGTAGTTGACCGAGGTTAGATCCTTGCGGTACACCTGATTTGGCGAGGTATTTGTTAGACCTAAATCCATTTAACTGCACATACTGTGTGCGGTCGGACAGATATGATTTGAATAACGCAAGTAGGTTACTCGATAAGCCGAAATTCGAGAGTTTTTGCAGCATTAGATTATGGTTAAGTCTGTCAAATGCTTTGGTCATATCCATGTAAATAACATCTGTCTGAATTCTGTTATCTATATTTTCCGCTATGTGTTGTGCAATAACGGTAAGATTTGTTGTTGTTGATCGGCCTTTTACGAAACCGTGCTGCTGGTCTAAAATATAATTGTTGACGTGTTGATACAGAACTCCTTGCACCAATATTTCAAATACCTTGCAAAAATTGCATATAATTGAAATCGGCCTGTAATTTTTTACATCAGTTCGCGTTCCTTTTTTAAAGATCGGACATACCTTACTTCCACATAGAAGGTATCGTATGTGAACGAATGCAAACATTAATAAGGGTTGTTAATGGGTGAGCTAATACTGAAGTACAGTCTCTAACAATAAATGCAGAGATATGATCCGTTCCTGTGGTGGGTTTTGCTTTAATAGACGTCAATGTAGCTAAAACTTCTTTCTCCTGAAAGCTGCTTATATTTAAATTTAAGTGGTTCGATGAATCATTATCCTCTATGGTATTTGAGGCTAAGTTTAAAGGGTCCGCGAAAGAACTACTAAAAAAGTCTGCAAACCCATTTAGTATATCCGATGGATTAGCTAGTATCTGAATTTCGTATGTAATGCTATTAGGTACTTTACCAGATTTGTTTTTATTGTTAACGTAGGCCCAAAATTTGTTAGAATTTATATTTATCTCAGATTCACATTGTCTGACATAATTTGTATGTGCAATGTTAACGGCAGTTTTTATTGCCTGTCTAAGTTGTCTAAATTCTTCAAGTGATTGAGTGTCGTTGTTATCTTTATACAAGCGCCAGTATTTATACTTCCTACGAATTTGCCTTATAATACTGCCAGTGAACCATGGAGGGTATTTATTTTTGTTACTCGTAGAGTACTTAGGTACACAGTAGTCTAATACATTATATAATTTGCCGTAAAAATATGTGCAGGCATCCTCAGCTTCAACAAAGGTGTCTAAGAACGTCCAGTCAATATTGCCTATCATTTCAATTTTCACATTTAAAGTACAGGTTATTTCTAATGCTGGATGATGTCTTCTCTAACGAGTGGGTCTAAAGATCTTTTTACGGTACAATTTAAGTTAGAGTATACTAAGTCTAACAGTTTATTATTATGGTTTAAAACAAAGTTTAATTGAGTTAGATCAAAAATGTTTGCGAAGTTGTTTAGAGCAGTTAGTCTAGCATTGGAACATGAATTATTAAGATATATTGTACAATCCGGAAGATTGAAATCGCCTACCAATATAATTTTCGATTCATACCAAAAAGTTAGTGACTCTAACCACTCAAACAGAGTCTCATATTCCTCTAGTGGGGTTTTCGGTGGAATATATAATGTACATACATAAAAATAATTTACGCTTGATTTAATTTTTACTACAAGAACATCAATAAATCTAAATCTGGGAATTGAATAATTTTTAAGACCAATTTGAGATGAAATATACTCCTCATGAACTGCAATCAAGACACCCCTGCCCCTGGTTGAATCGCTAATTGCAAAGTTTCGATCGGACCTATAAATATTAAAATCAGCACTAAATAGCTCTGCGTTATACACTGATGGATCGAGCCAAGTTTCAGTCAATACAAATATATAAAATGAACTGTGAACAACCGAGTTAAAGAACTCATTGGTTTTTGTTCTAAGGCCACGTGTGTTCTGATAAAATAGTGATAATTTGTTGTCCGATGTAGCTACATTTCGATTGTCTCGAACTGCATTTACGGGGGAAGGTAGAGAGTTAGTGTTTAATTGCTATTTTATGGCATTTAGACTGTACCGTACTTTATTCAAGGTTTCAGTGTAGGCCACACATTTTTGTTTTTCCCATACTGCATGATTGGTAGCTATGTTTGGTCTATTAAGCTTTATACAGTTGGAACAGTTTTTGCTGTTAGATTTACAATTTTTAAGATCGTGATCTTGACCGCAAATTGGACAAGAGATAGCTTTTGAACATCTCTGCGCAGAATGATTAAATTCGTTGCATTTAAAACATCTATGTACGTCAAATGCATCATATACGCTACAACTGTCGTATCCCACAAATAAATTACCTGCCGCCAACGCATGGTCATAGACCGACTTATCTACCTATAAGATGGCTTGAAAGATATTATTTTTTTTCGTGGGAAATATTTTTAAAATGTTACAAATTGATTCATGAGAGAAAACTTTACAGTTACACTTAACTAGATAGTTTTTTAGATCATCCGTTGAAAATTTTGAGTCATGCCAACTAACCGAATTTTTTGAAGTACTCCGCCAACTTCTTTAATGTTATATTCTGCTGACATTTTTTGTTCCAGTCTGACTTTCAGCTTTTTATTACCGGCTTTACTTCCGCACGATATCAGAATTCCACCATCTTTGACATGTTTGACTTTCGTTAGCTGCAAGTTTTCTTGACCAGGATCAACATTACGCAATATTTCTGCTTTAGTACTAGAAGAAGACTGATTACTGTTATTGGGATGAATTAAAATAACTGGTTGTGATTTGTCTTTAAGCACATCTGAATACTTCATACGACTGTTAGGAGTTTCACTTTCATTAATTTTTGTTATTTCAGCATTTACTTCGTTTTTCATGTCTAGAATAACATTTAGTTTGTTTTCCACTATTTTTTGAATGCCGGTTGAGTCTAGCAAAATATAGCTGTTTGTACACTCAGAGCATTTCCAGAAGAGCCCTGGTATAGTGTTTAACAAATTAATAATGTCTGCTGTTTTTGTGATACAAGCACTATGGAACTCTTTCTTGCACCCATTACAGGATACTGCTGGCTTGCTTCTACTTATTGGATTTAAACAAGACGTACAATTTACATTGATGAAAAAAAAAACCAAAAAAAAACAAATTGTCACACGTACCCGTGTCTGATGCAATTTATCTCATAATCACTGACGTAGATATTAATACTAATACTAACAATAATACACTTCTAGTACACTTTTGATTTATTGTTGCCATGCGACTCTCTCGCTTACGATGCGTACCGTTCGACCTTTCGAACAGCTAATTAATTATCTATCTTATCTATTATCTATCTTAATTATTGATAATGCCTGCAAAAATTCCCAATTTTATTGCCAGTGCTTTGTTTATTGAAGAATCCAACTTCTCAGTATATGGCATTAATTGAACGGTTCTGGATATTTTCATTTTTAGAAAATGAATATGTGATTCATACATGACGGGACTCCTTTACATTTTGCAGTAATAGTACGAAAGTAACGTTTTTTCAGACCTTTGGATAGGACGGGGATTTCCACAGACATGGCCCCCAAAGTCACCTCAACACAATCATCTGTATTTTAGTGTCTGGATATTTAAAATCACTCACGCCTACTTACTCGTAAATTCCCAAAATTTCTTTTAATAAATGGTTATTTTATTGCATCCTTTTTTTCGTATAGTATAGGTTTGAATTGCAGTTAGGGGGCGCCTTATAAATCTCGCCAGTGCGCTGGGAGTGCTAAAACCGGCACTGATTACTACAATTTGAAACTTAATAGTTCCAGCATTTCTAGGTAGCTTTTGAAGTTTCCGGAACGGTATTGTTACCATGTAAAATAACTTTAAAGTCACAAACACTTTGAAGTAATATTCGATAGTCCCAGTAACTTTGTCTCTCTCTCTCTCTCTCTCTGTAGCTTACAACCCGGGCTGGGTCTTCGCTGACATTACAATTTGCCTCCACTTGCTGCGGTCCATCATAAGTTCTTCTGGTCGTTCTCTTCCCACACCAGTTTTACGACACGTTGGTCTTGTCTCTTCACATGTCCGGCCCATCTCAATCTCTCTGCCTTTATTATTTTTACTATATCTGGTTGGTCATATAGTTCTTGCACTTCCCTGTTAGTTCTAATTCTGTATTGTTGTGTGGCGTTGTCCTTGATTGTTACATATATCCTTCTAAGAATTTGTCTGATTACTAGTATATCACTTCAAAGTTTGCATTATTTTATGGTAGCGTTGAAAGTAACTACGACGTCGTTGCTTCTTTTCAAATACCTTTAAAGTGGTGGAACTATATAGTTATATTTAAGGTGAAATTAACTGTCTTGCTACTCATGAAAACTACTTCAGAGTAACTTTCACTTTTCCATTCGTCTTAAAATTACCACAAAGTTTCAATTACTTCTAAGTAACGGTCACTTTAAAGGGACGAGAATATCTACCCGTTCAAACATCTTATTCTATACTTCTATAATAATAATATTATGTAATGTACATGTACATGAACTTTGGTATTCAATTCTGCCTGTAACAAGCGCGTCCAATAACCTCGTTCCAAAATAACGTTATTTTGGAACGTTAACAAGTTAGAACCGTTATTCTCATCAATACTCACACTCATTTATGAATATTAATTGTAGGTTAAAGTACCACTTGCAACTTCATAGTGACAAGGACAACTTTATCGTGGCTTCGGGAACTTTGAAGTTGTTTTGTAGTTATCGCGGCTATATAGTTTAAAATATCTACAACAAATATTCTACTTAATGGTAATAATAACTTTAACGTGATAAAAAAGTAGTGGACGCTACTTGCTGTTAAGTGTCGTAAATATAACTTTTAAGTAATTCGTTTTAAATTCGCCATATACAGGGTGGCCAACCGAAAACGAAACAGAGCCATTTGCAGGAACCTCGTCAACATTTTAGAAAAACGCTCAGACCCGTCGATTTTGATTAAAGGGGGACACTCTTTTCCTCTATTTTTGACTTCACTACTTTCAACCCCAAGCGAGGGTAAGAATTATACCATTGGAATTTGGGGTCGAATAAGATGTCTTTTAAAAGTTCTGACAATTCTCTTTACAATAGTCTTTAAATTTTACATTTCCTCCCAATACTTTATAAAAAATTTCAATTAATTTAGTTGATTACTTACCACTTAATTGTATAAATGTTCAAATTTATGACCACTCGCTTCCATACAATAATAAAGATTTTGTTCAAAACGTTCACGCACTTACCGAAGAATTTCCGGAGTAATTCGACGGCACTCGTCAACGATTCTTTGACGCAAATCTTCCAACGACGCTGGTTGTGTTTTACAGATTTTACTTTTCAGATGTCCCCACAAAAAGAAATCGAGGGGCGATAAATCTGGCGATCGTTCGTCAGTATTTAGACCAACGTTTTATACGGCATTGGATTGGGAGGAAAGGCAGCATTAAATGACCTCCACGATCGCCCCCTTGATTTCTTTTTGTGGGGACATCTGAAAAGTAAAATATCTATAAAACACAACCATCGTCGCGTCTTTGGAAGATTTGCGAGTGCCGTCGAATTACTCCGGAAATTCTTCGGAATATGCGTGAACGTTTTAACAAAATGTTTATTATTGTTTGGAAGCGGACGGAAGTCAGTTTAAATATTTAATCAATTAAGTAGAAAGTAATTAACTAAAATAATTGGAATTTTAACAGGTAATTTTTTTCAAAGTTTGGGGGGGAAATGAAAAAATTTAAAGACTATTGTAAAGAGAATTGTCAGAGCTTTTAAAAGACCCCCAATGCCAATGGTATAATTCTTACCCTCGTTTGGAGTTGAAAGGAATGGAGTCAAAAAAAGAGTGTCCCCACTTGAATTAAAAATCGACGGGTCTGAGCGTATTTCTAAAATGTTGAAGAGGTTCCTGAAAATGGCTCTGTTTCGTTTTCGGTTGGCCACCCTGTATTTACTGATAAAATGTCCAGGAAACCATTTTATTTATTTTAAATTTCTTTATAGTAAATTAGGGAATCGTCAAGGATTCACAGAAAATTTAAATTGAAGCGAAACTGAACTCATGTAATTAGTAGAAATGTAAAAAAAATCCACTTAAGTCCGACCAGATAAGGCAATTACCGATCTGCGACTTGCTTACCTTCCGGAGAAAAACAGCTTAAGGCTTAAGGGCAAGATCACAAATGAGTTAATCCAGTTTAAATGTGCAAATAATTAAAATATAACCACTAAATGACATGTTTACATAATTTTTATTACAAATTATTCTGTAATATTTCGACCATTTGAAAATCATAAAATTTTAGGGAACATTCAAACATGCGGCTTGGCGACCCAATATGCTGACGACACAAAAGCTGTATTTCATTGATGCCGTTCTTTTTTTTCAATTCCGTAGCAGCCCTATAAAAGAAGGATTCTTGATGAAGATTGGTCCTTGTAGTGTCAATCTTGACAGTAAATGGGTGAGACTGATCAGCGTGCCGAGTTCTTCGGCCGAATGTGGCCAATGGTGGTACAAGAGAATTTATTTCTCTGGAGCATCTGCCATGGAAATATCTGTAGAGCAATGACTGGTCTGCAACTCTTCTTCTATGTTCTAGAGGGTGAAGGGTATCTGTGAGAGTTGAGCTGTTTATCAAGCGAATGGCTCTTTTCTGAATGGAATCTAGAAGACGAAGAAAATGCCTTGGTGCTGAACCCCAAATGTGCGAGCAATACTCCAGTAGAGGTCGGATTTGAGCCTTGTACGTCGTCAACAGTTGATCAGGAGTAAAAAATTTTCTGGCTTTCCACAAAAAACCTAGCCTCTGGCTTGCCGACTTTGCGATGTTAGCAACATGGTCATGCCAAGACATATTATTGGACACCGTGACTCCCAAAATCGAGATGGAGGGACATGATTCAAGGATATTTCCAGACATTGTGATGGGATGATTTGAGGAATTTACTTTCTTGGAAAACGTGGCACTTTGTGTTTTTTGGGCGTTGAACTGAACAAGATTGTTGGTTCCCCACTCGACGATTGCTTTAAGATCTTAATATTTCACGGGAATATCAAGTAAATATCAATTGGGAGTTTTCGAAAACTAAACTTGAAATCGATATACGTTTTAAAATTACGAGTTCATATTGTTAGTTATACATAATACAGGCTGATTCTTTGGAAGTTCTAATTAGACGTTTTAGGGAAACATAATTAAAATGAGAAAATTTGAGGTGAAAGGTTTTCGGATATGCCAAATTGATCTCAAATATTAAAAGCCTTCCGGCTATACCGGAAGTTGACTATAACTTGCTTATTTTAAATAAAACACTCTGTATATAATTAGGTATTTCGATAAAGCTACTCTTAGGATTCTTCCAATGTAGTGTTTTACGAGATACGACCATTTTTATCACGAAAAAGTGTCCGATTTGACACCCTGTATCATTATAATTAACGTAAATTTAAACATTTTTTTTTGCATTTTGTTGTTTTATTATTGCGTATTTTTACTAAACTTGGTCATTTTGTTAATAAAATTATTTTTATTGTACAGGGTGATTCAAAACGCATATTTAAATTTCCTCAACTTTCTTATATGGATCACCCTGTATTTTATAACGTAATTAGACATAAATTTTACTGCTCTTTAAGTTTTGTCAACAACCTTTCTGCACCTAAATCAAACCATTATTGAGATATTCAACTTTTTAATTATGAATTTATATTATGTTTATTGTGCCATGGAAAACAAAAATATTGCTATAATTTTAGTTGTATCAATAGGAAAAAAATTTTGAGCATTTACTTTAAAGTTTTAAATGATTAAATTTTCATTAATTATTTTTCATTATGTTTTATTTTTAAATAATCACAAATAAAATACTAACTCACAATTCATAATTTAAAAGCTGAATATCTCAATAACGGTTTGATTTAGGTATAGGAAGTTGTTGACAAAACTTAAAGAGCAGTAAAATTTCTGTCCAACAACGTTATAAAATATAGGGTGATCCATTTAAGAAAGTTGGGAAATCTTTAAATTTGCGTTTTGAATCACCCTGTATAATAATAACAATTTTATTAACAAAATGACCAAGTTTAGTTAAAAATACACGATACTAGAAAAACATAATGCAAAAAAAATGTTTAAAAATTTAGATTAATTATAATGATACAGGGTGTCACATCGGACACTTTTTCGTGATAAAAATGGTCATATCTCGTAAAACACTCTGTGTAAGGTAGCAAAACCTTATGTTGTGAGAATCCCCAAGAGTAGCTTTATCGAAATACGTAATAATATACAGGGTGTTCTATTTAAAATAAGCAAGTTTAGTCAACTTCCGGTATAATCGGAAGTAGTTGGAGGCGTTAAATATTTTAGATCAATTCGGTATATCCGAAAACCATTCATCTTAAATTTTCAGATTTTAACTATGTCAAGTTTCTCTAAAACGTCTAATTAAAAGTCCCAAAGAAAAAACCTGTATATTTAATTTATTTTAATTTGTGAATAACTAAAATTAGGCTGAGATCTTATATTTGCGTATAAAGTTAAGAAATGCATGTCGAATGTTTGGCAACGCTTGTAACAATTTTAACCTCGACAGTCATCGAGCGCCCTCAGTGATTGGCCCGCATTTGTGACGTAAATTCTCGGACTTCTTTCATTGTGTTTGAACGGAAGTGTTGCATTGGGATTTAAAAAAAAATATTTGGGATAAATGATTTAAAAAAATATTTTTCCCCATCATATTAAATAAAATGACCTTTTTCTCTTCTCGACCATTGAGAAGCCGGAATTTCCACTTTCTCAACACCTCTCTATAATCCGGTCTCTCCTGTTGGAAATGGACAACAATATGACACCAACTGTCAAAACTTTTCTTTTTTTATTGAGTTTTAGTGAGGAGATTGTGAGGAGATTGTTAATAATACACCACCAGAAATTGTGAACGCAAAACAAAGCGAACTTAACCTCCCTCCTAAAAGATCCAGGAACAAATATGAGCCAATTTATTCCACTTTCATGTACTAAACAAAATGGAAATTTTAAATAAGATTCTTAGTACTATTAACAATAACAATCCCACCACAAATACAAATAACACAAATGTAATGTCTAGAATCTGAATGTTGATGAAAAAATAAATAAATAATTGCAATATTTTTCCATTTTATTTAATACGATGGAAAAAAGTTGTGGACTCGTGAAAATTGGTCATTTCCACTCGGATGAATTGTTCCACGCGCTTTCGGTTTGTGTCGCACAACTGACTTGTTGAACAATATACTATTTCAACTTGACTCGTCGTACTGCGGGTGTTGGTATTTTTTCCAGAAATTAGTGTTCTCGCCCTTTGCTATCACAGGTAGACACAATTGATATTGTCCGAGTATCGTTGGCGGGATTCGGAAGAATCCGCCCCCCAGCTTATTATAAATATTATCTTCAACATTATATAGTTTCCTAGTAACGTTGTCATTTAATTTCATAGCTAAAATAAAAAATAATTTTGCAAATAATTGCATGATTATTTAACCTAAAGTTGATTCTTTTCCATATAAGGTATTAAAAATGTGTAGCATTTTATTAATTTCTTAATGCTTTATTTATGATAATTTCATTGGTCCATGCCGAATTTTATGTTTAATTTTTTGGAAAAAGTAAATATCCAATCAGAACCGTTGAAATCATCGGTAACTATCACAAACAAGTTTTACATCAACCAGTGGTGCAGCTAGCTCTGTGTGTGGACCCTGTATAAAAATTTCTTAGGTATTCCTTAATATTATTAATTTGTGTAAAACATTTTACGAATTTGGAGACTTAAGCAGCTCGGGGGTTCTACATCATTATTACAGCGGTAGCTACGACTTTGATATCAAGCTTATATTAAAATAAAAATTAAGACATTAAAAAATTCAATCTTGTTTAGATATTAATTTAATTAATTATTTTGTAAGTAATAGGATGATCCAAACTAAAAATATTTTTGGCGCTTGATATCTTAAATATTGATCTTAAAATAAAAATGAAGTGACATTAAAAAAATTCAATCTTGTTTAGATATTTATTTAATCAATTATTTTGCAAGCAATTGGATGATTCAAACTTACAACATTTTTGGCGTTTGATATCTTAAATATGAATCTTTTAATAGAGATACCTTTCTTCTTCTTAACGTGCCTTATTCGTCGCGAAAGTTGGCTATTAACATGGCAATTTTAATTTTATTGACGGCATTTCTAAATAACTGTATGGATGTAAGTCCAAACCACTGGCGTAAATTGTATAGCCATGAGTGTCTGATCCTTCCTGGTCCTCTTTTACTGTTGATCCTTCCTTGAACTATCAACTGGAGTAGACGATATTTTTGTAGTCTAATTATGCGCCCGAAGTATTCCAGTTTCCTCTTTTTAACTGTAAGTGTAATTTCTCTTTCTATACCCATTCGCTGCAGCACCTTTTTATTAGTTATATGGTATATATGGTCAGTCTACGAAATTCTGAGGATACGGCGGTATATCCACATTTCAAAGTCGTTTAATTTTTTTATTATGACTTCCGTCGTTGTCCATGCTTCTGCTCCATAGAGCAGATTTGAGAACACATAGCACTTTGCTTTTCAGAGGCAGGGATAGATCCTTGCTTGTGAATATACTTTTTATGTTATTGAACGATACCTTATCTTTTGATAATTATTTTATGTTTTCGCTTTTAAGTAAAATACGCCACTGGGAGAGGCGCCTTATTGTCAGTTGATAACACTAATGTCTAAAGACCACAAATTCTACTTTATTTTCGGCAATACACAAAGATTTTCTACCGCCAAAAAGTAAAAGAAAGTTTTGCAAAAAAATAAAAAACCTACATTCTCCGAAATAAACAAGATAGATATTCTTTCAACTTTTAAAGAATACTGATAATAATTAATATTGCTTTTTGTACTAGTTCTTTAGTGTTTTAGTTGGATATATATTTATTAATTTTTTTTTTAATGTTTTATTAACATTATTTTTACGTATATAAAAATTGTTTGTATTTAAAAATGTCAAGCCACACTTGCTCCTGATTTTCTTCTTTATTATTTCTGCTAATTGGCAGCAATTCAAAGTCCACAAGAAAGAATTAGAATTAATCTAATGTTTATACGTTGAGTTGACAACAGCGCAAGAATATTCATAAACAAGTTGAAAGTTTCACGAAATGCGCATGCGAACTCATAGTAGAATTTTTGGTCGTTAGACTCTTGTCTGATAACACAGTCATATTCAATATGCGCCCTTTCTCTTTTAAAGTTTAAGATTGTTCTATAAATGATCATTTTAACCAAATAAATAATATTTACTATGTACGTACAATCAGGTACTAAATAATACGAATTAATTCGTTTAACATTTTAAAATATTAACATAACTTTTCTCTTATTTTTTTTGGAAAACCCAATAATCTACCCTGTACAATTTATTAGTAACAACAAAAAACAATAATTAAAAAATTAGAGATCACATTTTTCACAGAAGTATTTCATTAAAATCGATAAAATGTTTATCCATTTTATATTTTACTAAAGAGTAGTATTAAAGGTATTTAATTTATTTTTTGTTGTTTATTGACATATAATTAATCTCGAACATCCATACATAAACATGTAATGAATACCTTTTATTAGTGAAGCTGTCGCATAGAGGGCGCGGTCGAACATTACTTAATCTGTCTTTACGCAAGTCACGTTTTGCCACAATTAAATAAATAGATTAAAATTTAAATTAATTTGAACACAAAAAGTTACCGGACAATTATTTTTGCCAAAATATACTCTGTGTAAAAATTGCTCTTTATCTTGTTCTAAGCTCTATTAAAGTTCAAACAAATTTTTATACTAGGATTAAAAAATTAAACGACTTAGTGAAAAATAGAAAAAAAGGGTGTGCGACTCGGTACGCCCGACAAAAGTGATAACTTTAAATGATTTGCGTAGAAATTATTAAATATTGAACGTATTTAACGTAACAAATACTATCTCCGAGCAACTTTTATTTTCAACAAACATGTAGACACAAATATAATTTGTATTGTTTAGCATGTCATTGTATTCAGGTTCAAGTTCCCGAGTATCCATACAAAAATATTAAAATATCGTTAAGCTTTTGGAAACGCGACCACGCGCCCGAAAAGTTCACAGCTTGCCATAAAAAGTTATCACTTCAAAAATGTTTATCACCTTGTACAAAGTGAAAGAATAATTGATTTTTTGTATACTTATTTTTAAAATTTATTATAAAATCATACATATTTCGTTTAGTTAATATTTCAGTTTTAAACAAAAATATATAATATATCTGTTGTTTGTGTTGTAAATATTTTGTTTCTGCATTATAAAACGCTTTTGTGAACCATTAATAAATAAATGTAAATTGATAAAAACTAAAGATTTTGCAAAAATTTGCAATTTAGAAAATAAGTAAAACTTGTTTAAAGTAAAATAAAGTAATTATACAATGTATTAAATTATTTTGACCATTAAAATTTGGTTGGGTGAGCACCAGTTGTTACATCCAAAAGCGTCGATCAACGAAGAAAAGAGTCCAGCTCCAAATGTGAAGGTTGTTTCTAAACGTTATTGAAAAAATCATAATGTAGTTAAATTCAAATAGAATTTTTAAAAGATATTTACATAATGCTAAAAAAACTGGAACGGTAAAAACCATAAGTACAGAGTAAGAAAATAAAAATTTTGTTACAAATTAAAAATAAAAAATGTATATACTCGTAGCTCTTGCAACAGGTTGATTAATTCATACGTGGGCTGATCTAAAATACTGGTATATGGTATGCTGTCATCAGAGATTTGACATTAAAAAAAATTAATAACTTTTGACACGTGTCTGTTAAATAAAAATAACAGTAAAAAAATATTGAGAAATAAGAGGATTTGCATTGACGATTTAAAAAAAAATTATTTTGGAAATGTGTTATCAGCACAGATATCATGGATGATGATACACTTTTACAAATGTTAATGGTTGCAATCAGCTATTTAACAATGAAGTAACTTTTTGTTGTAGTATTTCTACGTAGTTTATTTTATTTTAATAGCAGCACACATGACTTATAGTTCTTTTAAAGATTAAAATATTTAAAATGTAAAATAATAAATAAACTCCTGGACAAAATTAACGCAACAATATGAAATTATCCAAAAAATTCTTTTACCTTTTTCGTAAGACCGTATTTAAATAGTAGGCTATGCATATTTTGTCTCGTTGTTAATGACAGCTATCAAAACAATTCGTTTAGATTTACTGTTTTAAAGAATTTTTTAAAGATAAACATTTTTGTGAACTACTTAGTATAGATTTTCATTAAAAGTAAGTTTATAAATTGTTACTTTTTAATGTGAAACATCTAATAGCGCGCCGTGATGCGAAAGCTTCGGGCAACCCCGTAACTACTCGGCTCGCTCCGTCGCTTAGACTCTGCCTACGTTACAAGTGACACTTTCGTTGCTTATTTTAGTTATCATCGGCCTATTGTAACTTTGATACCATCAGAAACATCATCGAGTGTTAATATTACAGAAATAACTGATGGTACTGAGTTGTGGACTTTATTTGAATTTATTATTGTTTTTGATGTGTAACATCTTTGCTGTCGCTTTCTTGCAATAAGTGGGAGTGATTTCGTGAAATGTGTAACAGTAACAGTAAGTCGTCATTTAAATTGACGAATGAGCGCGTGGTTAGAGTTGGCCTTCAGATAGACGTCAACCAATTTTCGAAGAGGTCGGTACTGTCATCCATCAGCTGTGCACTTAAGTTACAGTGTTGTGTATAAAGTTTGCTGTTACATCCGAAAACTATATAAATAAATATTTACTATTGATAATAAATCTCAATAAAGTGCAGATTATTAATAAAAAATTCAAGTAAGTAATAATAAATAATTATTCGAATGAAATATTTCAGTATTTAGCTTTTTTAAATTTTGAGGTTTATTTCTGTCACTCCTAGTGTCAAATAAATAAAATACAGTTTTCATTAAAAAGAATTATTGTTTGTAATGAAAAATCATTTAGAATATAATTTTAAAATTGCTTATTACTAAGGTGAGATGACAAATGTTACATATCATATGCTTGCTCGTTCTTTTTTATGTAAATAACATTGTCTTAATACCATAAAACCAAAAAAAAATTATATTCTATAATTTTAACTGTGTTCAATATTTGTGTTTTCCCCCTTCATTGCATACTTTTCTTTTCAATTAATAATTTTTAAATAAAATTTAATTTCTGTTTCCATGTTTGCCAGGCGTCCCTTGACGGCTCACTTTTTTTTTAAGTAATACATTTTTGTGGTTAACTATTTAATTTTTGACCCCGAAAAATTAAAAAAATGAATCGAGTAAGTAATTTAACTGAACAATAATTAGTGCGGCCCTCAGTTTGATTGGATAATACCCCTTATTATCAAGGTTATCTGAAGGTTATCGACCTCGGCGAACATATCTCGATCAGATCAACATTGTTTTAAAGAAAGGTCAGTTCAAGAGTACCAACAACCGGCGAGCATGTATAAGACCACTGATGAAAGTAGAGGAAGCAAAAGATGTGTGTAAGAACCGTAGCAAGTGAAAGGAAGTGGTCTCTGCCTACCCCTACGGGAAAAAGGCGTGACTATATGTATGTATGTTGCCAATTTGTTAAATCGTTCCACATTAAGTCGTATGGTAGGACGCTTGAATGAGGAAGGAAATTATCTTAAAAGGTCAGTGAAAGGGTGAAAACGAAACAATACCGACCGAGATGAATGTTTTATAAGAGAAACAGGACTGACACTAGTTCTGTGATTAGAAACGAACTCAAAGCTATTCGCAGTGTTACAATTTTAAAGCAATTAAAATAAATAAAGTTGAATTTAACAGTAGACCAGCCTGCACTCTTGTTTACTAGGGCTGATTGGAAAAAAGTTTTATTCACAGATAAAACTTGGGTTAGTCTTTAACATCCAGATGGTCGTGAACAAGTCTGGCGAAGACAAGGAGAGAGGTTTGCTCCTTGCAATATCTCGGCAGGGATTTCATTCGGCAGTGGCTCTGTTATGTTTTGGGGTAGTATATGCTTTGAAGCTCGCACATAAATCGTAATAACTATCTTAAGAATATTGTAATAGAACATGTGATGCCTTTCGGTCCTTTTTTTGAACCCAATTTTCTGTTATGCAAGACAATGCTCGACCTTACATAGCTGGGGAGGTATACTAGTATACGGTAGCCACCAAAAAGCACGAATATGGGATCACCTCAAGAAAAATGTAAAAGTCAAATACCTGCACCCAGAAACCTGAGGGAATTTTTAAAAAAAATTATCACAAAATGGAAACAAATTCCTTAAGAATAGAATTGGAAGCAGGCCTAGAAGTGGAGGAGGTAACACACGCTGCTAGTGTCGCACTTTTACCATTAATTTCGCTACTAGTTTTATATTTACACAACTTTTAAAATATTACAATTTTGTTATTAAGAATAATTTTAATTTCAAATTTGAAACTAATTTATTAAGCAATTTGTATGATTTAATATGTTGTTGCGATAATTTTGTTCAGGAGTTTATTTATTTGTTTGCCACAAATACCAAAAAGAAGGAACATCGCTTCAGACATCAGACAGGAAAATGCAAACTCTCACACGCACAGCAAACAACGAACTCATCAATAAAAAAGTGATAACGTTAAGTTATGAATATCGTTATTCGATTAGAAAAATTCTTTGATGACTGCTTTAGTATTTTAAAAAATGTATATTTTTGTTAAAATTTTAAAATGCAATAAAATAATTTTTTTTTTTAACTTTTGTCTCCTTTTAACTGAAACTTTAGCAGCAGTCCTTGTAATGCAGGAAAAAAATAATGTGGGGCAAAAACAAAATATGTTTTGATCGTTTGGTTTGTAAAAATTGTGTGAATTATTAAAATATTGGATGAAAATACTTTACAGTTAAATTAACAATGATTACATTTTTTAACGTTAATTTAAATTATCTTTTTATTCAATACGCATTCAGTATCAAACTAAATAAAAGCTTAACCACTTAACCGGCTTAGTATAATTTTCATGATTTGTGTTGTTTTGCCGTAATTTTAAATGTTTTAGTATACATAAATGTGTACAAACATTAAATATACCTACAACAATACTTATATTATTTTAAATAGACTCTGTTTTATGTTATATTTAACAAAAAAACATTTAATTCGACATTCACATCTCAGCACCGTTTCGTGTTCTAGCATATTTCGTATATTCTTTCTAAGAGACGTTAACAATTTCAATGATATCTGACCATACTCGAACGTATTATGTATGGTAACCAAATTTAACATTAAAAACTTTGTTGTAATTATGGCATTGTTTATGAATCTATTTTTTGTGTATGTTCTTAAATATTTATCTATCTACTTCCTTTACACCGAAGTATTTCTCTCGGCGCTATAATTTTCTCTGTGTCAGCCAACCATCATGCACATGGCTACTTTTAAAACTGATTCTTTTTCCTCTTGCATCTTGCCGATGCGTTTTTTGGCACTACGTCACCTGGAATCCGTAAGATCGCCCCCCGGATCGCTGTCCTCTCCCAACGAGTTACCTTGATTTTGGTTGTTGTAACTGGGTGTTCGAACGTGTTTTCCTTGGAGTTGAGAGCCGTCGGAGCCCCTTCTGGAGTCTCTTTGACGTTTGGTGCAGAAGCATTTACAGATGATTCTCTTGAATGCAAATCTATAAAAAATGATTGATTAAATGGTGATATTAATATTTTTTTAAAAACTAAACAGTTGGTTTGGGGACATATTTCCTTACCTAAAATCCTTGGAGAATAAAGCGTAAATAAGTGGGTTGATAGCACTGTTGCAATATCCGAGCCAAAAGAGTGTGGAAAACAGCAAAGGATGAATGCAGTCTTGACAAAAGGCTCTTATCAGGTACATGGTGAAGAAAGGTAACCAACAAAATATAAAACCTCCTACTATGATGCCCAGCGTTTTTGCCGCTTTGGTCTCCATTCGAAACCTTTTTACCTACAACAAATTTCTGTTAACAAAACTGGTCTTCTATTAAAACCAACTCATGGACTTTTTTTAATTGATTTATTTTTTATTTTTAAAGCAGCTGTTTAAAAATATATCAAGATCCAACTGCTTCAGGTGCTTTTAATTTTCCAGGCGCCAGATTTTAGCTACCGCTCACTGTTTTAAATGTTTGCCATTTAAAGGATAATTGCAGTATCGTTCGTCACATACCACCAATGCATAATCAAGCCTTTAGCATGAATAACTTTGTGAATGGTTTAAAGGCATTTATTGTGAAAGTATAGATGTCAGCGTCTGTGTAATAAAGGTACCGACCTCTCGGACTTTGGCCTCGGGCATGTTTTCGCAGACACTGATTTTACTTTCGCAATGCATGTGTGTCCTGCTAATGTACACATACCTTATATGTTGGAAATGTCCACAAATAATAAATCATCGTCACTTTGTTTTATTCATTCAATTATTATTTATTTAAAATAATTTTTCCGTTTTTCAAGATAAATTTACAAATTAAAAGAAAATTTGATTAATTTGACAATTCATAACAAAATTTGACGTAAATCTTGTTTATTAAAGCCGTAACCTAGCATCCTTTAAACCGATTATGACCCGATTATGCACGCTTTTGCTTTTATCATGAATGGTTTATGATGCATGCATACTAAAAACATAGTTAATAGCACTTTTAGGACTAAAATAATATTTCACTAAAACCGGTTTATCAAATTACAAAACAATTAGGTATATATTTCAGTCCATGAATTAACTTTGGGAAAGGATTCATTTTACATTTGCAATTATAAGTTTATCTTTGCAAGATTATGATGAATTTTCGATGCTTAGTAACATTTTAGGATAATATTTCTATTATTTATTAAAATCGTAAAATTTACAGTAACGTGCATAAATTAAATGTTTACGTACAAATTACTCTAGATATTAAAGTAATATAACTATTGGATGTAATTATTTTAAACTACGTAAGACATTTCAAGATTGCAGTGTGTATAATATTTACAAACATAGAGAAATATATTGTTATTTTCATCATCTTCAGAAAATTCAAAACGTTGTTAGTGGAACCACCAAAAATTTAGTGAACCGGCAATGGATGTGATTAGCAAGCTATTCGTATGTATCAAATTTGACATTTGATAAAGGAAATATTCAAAAACTTTTATTTTTATTGTTTTAGAAATTATTAAAAATAGGCCAAACTGTGAATAAACACTTTTCTTTTTTTTATTAAGTAAATTTTATGTAAGAAAAATTCAACAGTTAAATTATTCAAAATTATGTAGGAAACAATAGAGGTATTAAAATTTCGTGGTAACTTGATATGGGAAATAACGTTTTAAATTTTAAAACCAACATATTTTAACAAAAAATTTATATAGAGTGTCCAAAAACGCTCTTACAACGTCAAGCTAATTTTATGTCGATTTTACGTAAATCACTCTTTTAAAAAATATCTGCTAATGGAACTACAACTCCATAAAGCTATGCAGTGTCCCATTCATTTGTTTTCCTGCCAACACCCTTCTCTTAATGTCACTGTGATACTTTCCATCTCTCGTTAACTTTGAAACTAAGTTTACAAATTCGTTTACTTGTTCCACTCTTCTCCCCCAATCAAAACTTCACAGTTTGTCATGCTTTCTTCTCTTTCAAAAACCATTACTTTCGTTTTACTTACATTTTTTTTTCATTAGTAACATTATAACTGCATGGATTTCCTTTACACTCTGGATTAACAATTTTCCAGAACATGACTTTTCAGACTCCAACAATTACCTCGACAATACTAATTGAACAGAGCTCATTGTTTCAGTCTAGCATATAGGTCTCGGTGCACAGTGTAGACCACCAGAGACGGTTTTGTTTATGTATTTTGGTCTCCCGTCTCTGTCTCCAGGCTCGGTGTCCTGTTTTAAACTTTCTCGTTGTGACTAATATTTCTATAAACATTGCTTTAAAAAAATGGACTTTTATAAACCTTTTCTTTGCTATATCAATAAGGACCGCCAAAAGCGGTTATGTGTTGACAGGCTTTTTAACTTTCTTAACTTACATTTACATTTATTAGCAAACTCTCGATACTTTTGTGTATTGAGGCGTCCCCTTCGTGAAAAAGATGGGTCAAATTAATTTAAAATCTTACAACATCCACTTTATAGTTCCGACTTGATTTGTTGAAAATTAGAAAATAGTCACGCAAAAACAATAATTTTACCTACAAATAATCGATAAATTGGGGTGAAATGAACTAATGTTGAAATTTTTCTGGGTCATTGTTTCAGTTAGTCGATTAAAACAAAACTCTGGCGAACGTGTTGGGTTCATAAATAAATTTTTCAGTGAAAAACCTCTTCAACTTCAGAACAACCTAAAAATAATCATCCGTAAACAATATACCGTTTTAATAAAATATTTGGATTTGACCTATTTATACCACTATTACGAGTTCCGCTTGACTGAACGGGCAACATAGAAAGGTTCTTTATTTATTTACAAGTATATACAGTTTAATAGTGGCTACGAAGGATATATGTCTACTTAAAATTAACACATGTTGTCTTAGGAACTCGTATTATATCGTGTGAACGATGGAGGTGGAACGAATATGTACTGATTATAGATGTTACTTCGCCCATCTTTTTGTTTAAATATGGCGAATGCATTGTTTTATTAAAAATTGGTGTTGTCTCAATCCTATAAACCTTAATTTATCGATTTCGAAACTGTACTTTTTAATCAACAAAAAAAAACAATGGTCGTTTTGGCAGGCATAAAAAAATATTACATTGTCGCAGTGATTATTTGCACAATTCTATGGATTCTAAAGAAACGCAATGTCAAATTAATTACTATTTTTATTCTCAGCTGGCCCGACCCAGCTTCGCACGGTAGGCAAATCCAAATTAACTTGCTACGGTTCATACACACATCTTTTGCTTCTTCTACTTTCATCAGTGTTTTTATACATGCTCGTCGGTTGTTGGTACTCTTGACTTGGCCTTTCTTTAAAACAATGTCGAACAATGTTCTCCTTCCTTTTCTATTTTGTCACTCTTTTAATCAATTTCTTTAGATACAGTTTGCCAACGATGCTGAGTAAACTAATGCCTTGGTAGTTCTTACAGTCCCGCTGCGAACTTTTTCCTTGGAAAGCGATAACGGCTTAGCACCAGTCGGCTGGTACGCTACCACTTTTCCAACAAAGGTTAAAAAGGCGGTACAGCAGACTAGCTACCATGCCTTGTCTAGCCTTCAGCATTTCAACCGTAATCCTGTCGCACCCTGCAGCCTTACCCAATTTCATACTGTTCAACGCTTTTACAATCTCTGTCGTACTAATTTCACTTTCATTGCAACTTTCACTCATCACAATTCCAGACCATTCTACCTGTTTCTAAGAGAGTCCGGGACCCTTCGCGACGCGGTGTTCTAGACTTTACCGGACCGCGGCGGCGGCCGATAACGCGGTCATTAATATTTTATTTTTTTTTTAATTTTTTTTTTAATGAAAATAGTCGCAAAAAGAGTAGACCTATCGTGTGGGCCGCGGACGGCCCGCACTGCGACTATTAGAAGAGGAAGGAGAAAGGAAATGATTGTGGACACGATTTTTAAAAAGTTGTAGGTCATAGTTCTCTGGAAAAACTGATTTTGGAAGCTCCCCAGCTGCGGTCGATCCTCGGTCGCCGACAGGATCGGATTGTAACAATATAAAAATAAAAAAATATTTATTTGTATGTCCTTCAAAAACTCCCAAACGGCTGAACCGATTGGAATGAAATTTTCAGGAGTTATTTTAATTTGAGCAAAAACATTAAAGGTTTATATCTATTATTTTTTAAAGATAACAAAAAATGCAACTAAAAAAGGTGGACTTGGAAGAAATGCAGCACTTGCAAAAAGAAAAAGAGTCGAAAGAGTAGCCGAGACGACCGAACATTGTTTATCAGCTGGCATTAAAAAAAACATTTGTTAAATAAATAAAATTTTAATATGGGTTGGGCATCCCAGAAAAATTAAAATAAATTAATGGGGTGTAGCAACGTAGACCGGGTTCTGTTAGTATTCAATAAACAATAAAATTTCATTGCAATAATCTTTCTTCCACTAATTATCGAATTAAAAACTTAAGCTGATTAAACTTGGACCAAACTGATCTGTAATTCGAATTGAACAAAAAAAACCCAGTCTTGTATTTTCATCCTGCGAAGTCTTTCCAGAAACGTTGATTAAAGTTAGTCAAAGCGAACAGCAGAAATGTTTTCTTTGTTTTTGTCATTTTAAAATAAACAATATGGCAGTTCTTTTACTATTAATTTTTTTTAAGTTGTATCAGAAAATTAGTCTTGGATGTATCATCATCACCCCAACGAAAAGAGGTCAAGCAACGCATTGTCGAAATACAACAAGGTTTGCTTATAACTCTCCCTAGAATGGATTATACTGACCCTTTTTTGTGATGCGAATGGGATCATTTTCAAGAACAAATTACCAACCAATTTAGAAACAATGATTTACTGTTAATACAACTGTGGCAACCATTAATATTTTACTTAAAGCGATTATAATGTTTTTCGATTCCTTAAAAGCATAAAATTAAAATAAATTTTATGATAAACATAAAGTCATTTAGCTGGTGTATATGAGAAAGGTCATCTATACCAGTGGTTTTTAAGCTTTTAAGGTAATGGAACACTTACCAAATGCCTTTTACTTTATGGAACCCCACATCAAATGATTACAAATGAAAGACACTACAATATAATTAAAAACAAAACATTTATTATAAATGTTTTAAAAGTTACACTTTCATTTTCACTTTAACTCTTTACCTTTAGGTTCCGCGGAACCCACTTTAGGAATCGCTGATCTATAGAGGTATTCATTAAAGTATCGCCACCTTAATGTTACTTTTTAATTGAACACATTGGGACACCTTTGTATCAATTACATTTTTTATTATTGTCCCATCTGTTAACGGTGCATTGTTAATTTAAAATTATTTTTATTTGTCTAAAACTTAGTACGAGGGTATTTTTTTTGCGACTATTTTTTTCGCTCCCATCCCGAAATTTTGTTAGAAATACCTCAAAAAGCATTCCCTAAAACTTTAAACTCTTAACATTAAGTACTCGCTCACAGCGTGTGAAGATTTTCGATTTAAAATACACGTTTTTTTTTTTAATTTTTATAGCTCAAAGTCGGGATTTTTTCAGAATTATGTGCTCTACAAAAGTACCCGAAATTCTTCACACGCTGTGAGCGAGTACTTAATATTAATTGTAAGAGCTCAAACTTTCAGGTATTTCCAACAAAATTTCAGGATGAAAGCAAAAAAAAAACACCCTACCTAATACTTTAAAAGTTATTGGTGCAATAAAAATAGATTTTTTTTTAAATATGCACCAAAATTAGTTGCCATTATGCTTATGTCACTGCAATAAATAAACAGATTAACATTTTCCTCTGTTATTCTCCTGCTCACCATTAAAGATTAATGAGATTAATTTCAAACAATGTTACTTTGATTGTCGTTAAATTTATGTCTACCAAGTATATAAATGTGATCCTTTCTCACTAAATTATTCCGCGTAATTATTACTTAATTATCCTTTCTCCTGTTATAGTAGAAATGATGCTGTGTTTATTTCATAAGTTAGGAATTTTATTAATTTTTATTTTTATTATTTATTTATTCAAAAACTTTGAAAATAATTTAAATTTTCCACTTTCCCTAAACCAAATTTGGTCCTAACATCCACAAGCAAAACTATATCAGACGACACCGAGGTCCTAAACATTAAAAGAGGACCATTTACGGTGACGTCAGTCTAGAAAGCACCACGTTCAAACCTAAATCTTGAAATGCCGGCAAAAAACAAGACACAGTTCGTAATAGGTAACTTTAATTGCCATAGTATTAACTGGGGATACAACGAAATCGACAATAACGGTCAAGTGCTAAAGGAATGGATAGACGCAAATAACTTTTCTCTCCTTCATGACTCGAAGCTACCTTGTTACTCTATAAGGAAAATATGAAAACGCGGTAACAATCCTGACAAATGTGTTGGTATTAACAACATACAAGACTGCTGCATCAAAAACGTCTATGAAGCTCTTCCCAAAACTTAACACAGACCAATTGTTATTCAGATTTGCTCGTTTCGCAGAATGTTTAGCTTTACAAAGGCCAGATGGTCGGACTTGACCAAGGATTGAGACGAGTCAATCACAACTGTTATCTCTACACCTGCCAACTACAACAAATTTATAGCACCCCTTCGCAGGGTTTCAGAAAGACATATCTCAAAGGGCTGTCGGCAAAACTTTGTCCCGGGACTTTCCAAGAACAACAAAGGAATCTTAGCCAAGTATGAATACCTGTACTCAAAGAACCCTTCAGCGAACAAACAAAAGAGTGCGGCACAAACCTCATAGAGGCACTTAGCGAAACAAGACAAAAGAAGTGGGTCGAAACCTTGGAAAAAATGGATATGTCCGGAAATAGCAAAATGGCGTGAAACCTAATAAATAAACCTGACTGCGATCCAATACAGCGCAAAGAGCCAGCAAAAGTAATAGCTAATTAAGTTGCACACCAACTTCTTTCTAACGCCAAACCTAACAAAAAAAGTCAAAAGATTTAAATGCAGCTCAACATCGACACAGAAACCAGCCACCTCTCCTCCGCCTTCACAATCAAGGAACTCAATAAGGACATAAACTTAATTAAAAACGAAAAAGCGGTTGGTGTCAATTATATGTACGTTGAAAAGATTAACCACTTTGGACTGGGAGCCAAAGAATGGGTGCTGGAATTCTTTAATAATTTCCGAAAAAACTTTAAAATACCTAAGCAATGGAAAGAGTCAAAAGTAGTAACTCTTATTAAACCAGGGAAGGACTTCGACTCACCAAAAAATAACCTGAGCCATCAATTTTTACGAGAGGCTGATCTTAAATCGAATCGGTAAATCGTGGATTAAGGAGAGTTTAGAGCGCAAGCTGATAACTAGGCTTGTCCTGGTGGACTTGAGCGATGCAGTGAACCACCGTAAGCTACTGTCCAAAGTCTATAAAACTATCAACGACTACCAACTCGTTAAAATAATAGAGTCACTGTTACAAAACCGTCAATTCTACGTGATCCTGGAAAGTAAAGAGAGCCGCTGGATGGTGTTACAGCACAGCGAAAGACCTTTGAGAAAGTGGAGGAGAAGCTAGAGAGGACTATGTTAGCATACTACGATGACAACTCTCTTAAATTTAACCCTTCCAAAACTCAGACTTCACCTCTACTCGCGGCAGGCTAAACGTAAGCTTAACGTTGCCTAGAATGGGATCACTCTCGAGCACACAGATAAGCCAGTATACGTTAAAGTAACACTTGATAGATCGCTGACATGTAGGTACCACTTCGAAAAGACCCGCGACACGTTACGAAAACTGACAAGTAGCTAATGAGGTGCCAAACTGACTGTCCTCAGGATTACAGCCCAACCAATCTGCTTTTCTACAGCTGAATACGCATGCTCTGTATGGTCTAGATTGGCACATGCCAAAAAGGTCGACCTAAGCCTTAATGAACCCTGTAGGATGGTTACAGGGTGCATGAAGCCTACACCACTGGGAAACCCATACAGAGCTGCGGGCTTTAGCGACCCCAATTTAAGAAGAGCAGGTCATGAACACTGAAAAGTTTAAAAAATCTTTGGCGAGCGTCACCCACTATTTGCGAGCTGTCCTGGATTCCACAGATTAAAATCCAGACACCGTTTCCTAAAGGACCCTTTAAATGAACCGCCTGCCATCCATTCACACTTAGAATACCCGCCCAGTGGTGCCTTAAGTAACTTTAAAACTGGAAAATGCTAAACCGCTTCCGAACGGAGGTTGCACATGTGAAGACCAACCTGATCAGGTGGGGCTATCCCAACCAAATGACGACAAATGTGACTGCGGCAGTCAACGACCTATGACCTAGCAAACCCAAAGCATTGGACGTGGCCCGTTACAGGGCCGAGAAATTTATCGCGGACACGAAAAAGTAAAGTAAAGTTCGAATAGCTTGTTCGAATTGTCGATTATGACAATCATCGTAAAATGGACTAGGTTTACAGCAAGTTTCGCGAAATGATTTGTAAATTTCAAAGTAAACTTGCACAATTTACAAACGTTGTTTTAGCGTCTATTCGTGATAAAATGGCTAAACACAGTAAGCATCAACTGTTAAATTGTTAAATTTACTGTCATTTTAACGACTGTTGTTGAAAGAGAAACTACTAAAAAGAGTTCACTTTGTATAACAAAGGTGCGCCATTGAAAAAAATCCATAATCCCCATCAAAATAATAAGGACAGGGTTTCAATTTCTCACACGTCAACCAAAACTACGTTATAAACTTATCTTTAATACTTTTGTGAAACAAAAACACCAACGACAATTTTTATTCTTAACAAGTTAATATCCAGATATAAAAATTAAATAAACGGGTTGGTAGGTCATTTCTGGGTCTATAAATACTTATTGGATCCATTAAAAAACTTTGTTACAATTTTCATGGCCAAATATCGATAGGCACGCCATAAGCATGGTAGATTGATGTCATTAAAAGACATTCTAATGTAGCTTAATGTTCGTCGTTTTTGTTTAATCAAATACATTGGCGTAGTTTTTTACAAATTTGCTCTATCACTGTGTGCGACAAGGTAAAAAAGACTTCCCCGAGACCAAAACCAAACTGTCTTAGTATCTAATTACTAATTTTTTACAAAATTCATTTTTATTTACTTTTGATGTAACAAAAAAAAATTGAAACATCAACGTTGCGTTTCATTTTTATGAGTTGTTGCACTTTAAATAAATTAATTTTTTTTTGCAAAGATAGATTATTATTTTAAATGATTCTATTTTTAATTTTGTAATACATTTCATTATTCCTTGGATAACGCTGGATTTTTCTGAATTTAAAAAAAAAATTAAAATTTTAGTACTTTGTATGAATGTTTAAATATACGTATAGAGCTATTTTGAAACACGACCATTGTACGACCACGAGATCATCTCCTTTCTATAATCCCTCCCCTTTTTAATAGTCGCAGTCCGTGGCCCACACGATAGGTCTACCCTTTTTGCGACTATTTTTAGTAAAAAAAAAAGATAATTCCAAACTCAAAAGTGGCACGCCGCACTATAATTTTTTATTATATGTATAAAAATAAATGTAATAATATTTATAAAACTTGAACCATACGTCATTCCACAATTTTTTATTATTTTAACTACCTGGTTTAATTTACTTTTCTTTTTATCGTTTGTCCAAATTTGTTAAAAGATATAATTATTTGGTAACAATAACTTTGTCTTCAAAAATGAGGCCCTTCAGCTAAACTTTTTTGGTATCTGCCTCAGTTTGCTGTTTCGGTTTATTTTTTTGTGCGATGAGTGTCTGTGTCATAGAAATGTTGAAGGTGTTTCTTCGTATTCTTGCATTTGCTGTCATTTCATTTTCTTTATAACTTTAGAATTTCATTGTTCCTTTAAGTATTGCGACTTTCTTTTGAAGGCATGACTAATTTGGCATTTATCCATTGAAACTTTCCTTTTTCCGTACATCATTCGGTTAGAGCATTAAGGTAAATATCGCCAGTATTTTTGAGAGCGTTGAGAAGGCTTGAAAATCATCATTGATCATTAATACAGTGAATCCGTAGTTTTAGGTATGTGTGAAAAATAATGCTTCTGTACTTAGTGTTTGTACAAACTTTTCTTTTTTGCAAGAGGTTTGGTAAAAAAGCGATAGATTTTTCAGCTTTTTGCAAGAGTTCGTTTAGTAATTACAAGGTTGGTTTATTACAACTTGTTCTTCACACCTCATCAAATTTTTAGAGCGATTGATTTGTGTCTCAGTAAGAAAATATTGTTAATTGTGATGTGTTTGTATATTAATTTATTGATATGACCGTGATTATTTCGTGCATATCGGTAGATTATCAAGTTGCAATGCAAATGATATAAAAAGTGTAAAATTCAAAAAGTGTTTTAAAGTGGTAAAGAATGAGTGTAAATTGTGTAAATGCATAACATGTGTGAAAGTCGACATTCCATAAAATAAAAACTAAAAACCGCTGATCTCGGATTTTTTACAGTCAAAATAAAAATTTTATAGGTTTTATCTTTAGGTAATGTTTATAATAATTTTATTTTTGTGTATAATTTTGAACCGTATACAATATTTTTCTGTAAATGGAACGATTAGATCCAAAACCAGCAGTGTGCGTGTTACTATTATGTTCTTAAAATGCTTTATCTTAAAATAAGTGTAATGCAATAATTAATTAAAAATGCAATTGAATAAAACTATGTGGGGTACAGATATTTACAATAATAATGATATTAAATCGATACGATGAAATATTGGAAATCACCAATAACGTCGTCGTTGTCTATCTTTTCAGGCAATAGAATTTCACTATATTCAGGCAAAATCGAGCAAGATTTTTTCAGGCAAAAAAACCAGTACGTATATTCACGGAAGCTAGAATACAATATAGGCTCTGAATTTAACGTTTGTTAACGTGTTTTTTATTTTATATTTACAGAAATTTGATGTTTGTTTTTTTTTGTTATAAGTATTACTATATTTTTTATTATTATATATTTTATTATCGATGGTTATAAGAAAATAGGATTTTACAGGCTCTGATCGGCTATAGCCGTCGGAGGTGCGGCATAAAAAAATATATCAAGCTTGGTCTAACGTAATCTTTGAATAACATCGGTAAATTGGTAGTATTTTTAGTAGTAAACAACTCATGAATGTTTACTGTGGGTGGTTGTTGTACCTAGATGTTGATTTTAACTTAACTACAATTAGAAACAAAGCTAATCAGAGTAAAACTTTTTCTTGTAGCAACACCGGAAATACCAAGAGAAGTAAACCCCAACAAAAACCTAACGAGTTCGTTACCTTGGCTCTCTGATAACCGCTCATAATGAGACAACAGCCCAAATTAAGTGTAGAGTACTCCTTGCCAACAGATGTTACTTCGGAATCGCCCCCCAATTCAAATCCCATAACATCTCCAGAAGCACAAACTGTAAACTCTACAAAACACCGGTTTTATTGTACGGCGCCGAAACATTGACACTCACTAAGAGTGACGAGACCATCTTGGGGTGCTTTGAGAGGAAAGTACTAAGAAGAATTTACGGGGCTATTGAGAAAAATGGGATATGTAGGAAAAGGTTCAACTTTGAGTTGTACATGCTCTGTTTTAGGGACCTGACATAGTCAAGGAAATAAAGTTGGGCCGGATACGATGGGTGGGCCATGTTATGAGGATGGTGGCAGATGACCCCACCCGAAAGATTTTACTGGATAATCTCGTAGGACAACGCAGAAGGGAAGACCTTAAATGAGGCTATTAGATAACGTAGAGGCCGATTTAAGAAATGTTGAAATCAGGTCCTGGAGAAGATGGAAGCTGGACAGGGACGCCTGGAAGAAAATACTTGAGAAGGCTAAAGTTCACGAAGGGCTGTAACGCCGTACTGATGATGATGAAATAGACGTGACTACATTTAAAAGCAATAAACTGTGCTAAATTACTAGTTTAAAAAAAATTAGAGATGAGGAGTTGCTTATTGAAAGTCATCTTTTATTTTTGAAAGAATCTTTAATAGGCTAATACTTTCTTTAAAAACGAAATCAGTGAAGACGATATTATATATTCACCCTTTAGAATTGCTAAAGATTTTTTTTGTAAACTTGAGCCGACAGTTGCAGAATTAATTTTTGATATCGAGAGTTAAAAAGTAAGCAACAAAAATAGTCTATAATGTATTCTCTCCTTCGCAATTATAATTTATAGGAAAACTAGCAATATTCAGGGTTGTATTGCTTACTGGTAAATCCGCCATAGAATTTAACCCGCTATGGATGAAGGTCCATAAATTGCAAATACCAAAAGTGGCAGGAGCCATACCAACCTGCGCCTTAATATTTCTTCTGCCCATTCTTCTGGACATAACTTTCTTACCACTTCCATCTTCACAACCGCTCGGACTGGGACTGGAGGCGCGTTCGCACGTACTATCGCAACTACTCGATCTTCTAGACGACGGTCTTCGACGGGAACTCAATCTGTGGACTCTTAAGTGCGTTTCTTGGGCACTAGGTCGGCGCAAAGTGCTGGTAGTGGAATCTTTGCCATTGATCGAATAGTGTACTACGTAGGAAGGTTGAGTCGTAGGAGAGGTTGGCGTAATCTGAAAAAAATATAGACCAACATAAAAATACAACGGAAGAAGTTCTGAATTTTAATAAGCGCTCTAGGTATTCGAAAGTGTATACAGTGTGTCCGTAAAGGTATGAAATAAATTCGATATTTTAATTTTAATGTTCTACATTTTACAACAAAATTTCATTATACACCTTGATACATATTAAGGTGATGACGTCTGCGGCAATTTTTGTGTAACATTCTATATTTTGTGACCTTTTAAGATAAATAAAAATGAACTAATTCCAAATAAGTATGATACTTAAGGTTCAGAGGACAGAATTTAATAGATATGCGCTTAGAAAATAAATTATTTTTGTTGACGTTCAGGAACAGTTAAGTAGTACAATAATTGTTGTATTCATTCGTGAATGTTCTGTATCATTGCTTGGAATAAATTTAAAGTAAAAATGAATGAAAATACTTATGGTGATTGGATATGGAGACAGATCGCGAACTCAGATAGAAGTGTGTAATATATTTAATGATAAACATCCAGAAAGACCTCTACCGCAGTCAACAGTAGGTAAGACATAAAGGAAATTTGAAGAAACTGGAACGGTTGAAAATGCACTCAAATCCGTTCATCCCTCTGTAAATTATGATAAAACGTTAGATATTCTACTTACTTTTGAAAAAGATGCGCACACTTCTGTTCGTAAGGTTAGTCGTGATCTCGATGTTAGCAAAACAACGGGGTACACAAATATATAAAACTTGAAAAATAGCAAACCTATTAAATCATACTTGTACAGGAATTAAACGAGGATGATCCAGATAGAAGAATATAATTTTGCGAAGCAATGATGGATAACTGCTTTTGGTACAAAACATTATTTTATGATGAGGCCACTTTCACATTTAATGGCAAGGTCAACTGTCAGAATTGTAGATACTGGGCAAAAGAAAACCCCAACTGAATGCGTAAGCATCATACACAATACCCACAAAAAGTATTAAAAGAAATAGAATCATCGGACCCTACTTTTTCAAAGGTAATTTAAACAGGCCAACTTACCTTTAAGGAGGTATTTCGTATATACTTTAATTAATTTATTGCCCAGTAGAATTAATCATGGAGGTTTTAATAAAAGTTTATGGTTTTAACAGGATGGTGTGCCTCCGCACGGTGGATTGGTAGACGTAGACATATTGAATGGTCAGCAAGGTTGCCAGACTTCAATACTTTGGATTTTTTTATGTGGGGCCATCTAAAGAATGTTGTTTATAAAACGAAACCAACAAGTACTAAAGAATTAAAAGAAATAATTTAAACAGAAATAAACAATATTTCTCAAGAAACCATAGACAAGGTTCGACAATAATTTGTACAACGTTTGTGTTACTATTAAATACACAGCAAGGGCTGGCTACAGTTCGAATATTTAAGATAGTCATGTATTAATTTTTAGATTATTTTGAAATTATTGTAATAATCATTAAAAATCAATAAAATTTATTTTTTAAGCGCATATCTTTGAAATTCTGTTCCCTATAACCCAAGTATAATACCATTTTGGAATCGGCCCATTTTTTATTGATCTAAAAATGTCATAAAATATAGGGCGAAAATTAATGTATGGGCTGGTATTCTAAAAAATGAGATAATTGGACCACTTTTCATCGACCAAAACATAACAGAGAATTGTACATACAATTATTAGAAAATGAAATTGATCCTCTTATTACTCAGTCACTAGAAAGACAAGTTGGTAAAACATGGAAATATGGTGCTAGATCAACATAATATATACCCCAACAGGACATGGAGCTACACCACATAATACACCAGCTGTAAGACAATGGTTTGACGAACGATTTCCAAGACCGGCAAAATCTCCAGATCTAACAGTACTTACATTTTTTCTGTGGGGCTATTTAAAAACATAAGTTTATAAAACTCCTTCCGAAAACACTAAAGGACTAAAGCTTAAACTAAATAAAGAATGTAGACGAATTACTAGCGAAACTTGGCAAAGAGTTCGAGAAGAATTTAAAAAATAGGTTATATTATTGCTTAAAAAATAACGGAACACACTTCCCGTAGTAGGGGTAGGCAGAGACCTTCCGCTTGCTACGGTTCTTACACACATCTTTCGCTTCTTCTACTTTCATCAGTAGACTATATAATGATGGCTATTATTCTTGAGGATAGAAATTTCAAAACGAGCCTTCGGCTCGTTTTGAAATTTTTATCCTCAAGAATAATAGCCATTATACGCGAGTAGAAGACTAAACTTTCTGTACGACCATCGCAGACCATCACTATCACTCGTTAAATTCTCCATCCTATTGTCGTAATCGAATAGTCGAGATGACAGTTTATCAGAATAAACATGACATTCGCTATATCGAGTTAGAGGAGTAGAGCACACTTATAAAAAAGCTGTTTTATTGCTGCTTCCTCATTGGTCTCAGCCTGTTGGATCCTGAATATTGAAGTTGGTGATTGGTTGTCAGCTGTTGAATAATGTATTAGGATCTTGGTGATTGGTTGTCAGCTGTTAAATAATGTATTAGGATCCAACATATCTAAGGAATCATATCCGTTCATCAATAGATAACGCATACGTAATTGTTGTGGAATCCAATGGTCGTGGAGAAAGAATTACACAACTATATACGTTTACATTAGGTAGGTTCAGAAAGATAATGGTGCAAGACTAATATTCCAAACAAAAGAATTGGAAAAAGCCCGTATTGAGTGGAAAACTAATCGAGAGACTAACCGTCATTAGATTTTTTTATAGGGTCACTTAAAGTTTCAACAATATTACCAGTTCTCTTTAATATCATGCCGGTTTATCCTTTTTAATGTATTTTTAGTATTTTTTTAACGAAAATTTGGCCAATTGACATCCTCTTCATTAAGTTTATTATTTATTTGTTGAGAAAAAAGTAAATACCCCATTGTTATTTCCAATAAACTTCAATATGCGTTCGATATTCGTTGCATTCAAAACCCCATCTTGCGAAACTTCTATTTAGGTTTACAAAAAGATAGAAATTCGAAATCGCTGCCGATTTCATTTCCAATAGCTTTGCTGCGAATGCAACACTAACGGCAAGCAGATTATCAATTTATAAAATAGTCTAAAGGCTTACTCACAACAAACCTATATTAAAATTTAAAGAATAAGATGAAAAAAAAACGAGTATGCCATTGAATAACCGTATTAGATGCTAGCCAATAAAGAATTTTGGTAGCGGGAAATAAATTTATAATAATAAAATGAAGTTTTTCACTATGACAAAAATCGACAAATAGTGACTGTTGGACAGTAGAAGGCTGTCAAAGTAAAGCTGGGAAAGTTTTAAATGTTATTTTTCTTTATTCTCCAAAGCCTAACGAGTGTGCCGTTATTTAATTATTTTTTAGTAATTTGGACAACATTAATAAAATAAAATAAAATAAAAATTTATTGAAATTAAATGAAGTTACTTTACAAATGAAATAAAAGTATGTTATTTATACAGATATGGAAAAATATTTGCGGAACATAGAAATTTCAATGCAAAACGCTAAGGTGGGGTCAAACCGACCACCTTGTTGTGCTAAACAATAGCCAAATCTGTAAAACATGGAATTTTATAAAACCATGATGGAAAAGCAAAAGGAAAACGATGTTTTTTTGCAAAAAATATTATTTACAGACAAGTCATCGTTTTATACTTTTTATATAAAACTTCGTTGCGTTGGTTTCGTAACGTTTTTTTTTTAGTTGAAATTTTTAGTTTATTTTTCAAAAGTTAATGTTATGTTTTTTAATTTGTAGAATATTTATTTTATTTTCGGGGCCGTTGTGGTGAGGGTAAACACATTTTTAAAAGAAAAATTGTTTGATCTCTTGCATGCGTCGTAGTCTCTTTCCTGATAGGTCAGACGTGCATACACCGCCGCCAACAGTTTCATAGTGATAGACACACGTCGACGAGGTGGGGACAGTTCAAATTGAAGTCGTGTAATTAATTACTTGATTGTTTGTCACGAATATTTATTATATTTTGTGCTGGTCGACTGGTTTTCGTACACCTCAGTGTTTTGCATTGAAATTTTCAAATATTTTTTCATACCTGTATACTTTATACTTTGTGCTTATATCTTAAAAAACTGGACTGCAATTAAAAGAAAGCCGCTTCATATTGTTTTAGAAAAGTAGATTGTAAATTTTTCTTTTTATAATTCTGATATGTGCGTGAAAAAATTTCTAAATAATACTCATGTAAACAAATGGTTGTTACTAATTTACGTGCAATGGCATAGAAAAATTGGAGGTTATGAATTTTCAACTCACCGATAACAATACAATAATGTTACTATGAATACATGTTTATTGTTTAAATTTTTTCACCAACCCTGCATTGCACGAACAATTTAGGTACTTAATTAATTTTTTCGTTCTTAGATATCACTGCAGTTGTCTCTTTCTCTTTCATATGAGGCGTGTGTATACAAGGCGTGGTAATTGTATCACTTTATAAGCAATTAATGAAAATTGTATATTTGATAATCATTTTGAATTTTAGTAGTAGTAGTAGATTTTATTTGCAAGTACTTACACTAATATAATCTTTCGAAATAAAAACCTAACGGCCTCCAATTAGCAAAACTGTCGCTGGTCAACTGAGTCATCCGTAGGTACATATAAATAAAAGTAAAGCGTCTGTCTGTAATTTCAAAATAAATCCATTTTTCTAAGCTCATGTTACCAAAACATAAACACGCATTTTTTTATTTTTTATCGGTCTGTTTGTCTGTTTGTTTGTCCGGCACATCTCTAAAATTACCGATTATGTTTTAATGCGGTTTTTACTGGTAGATAGAGCTTGACTTAGAGCAGAATTAAGGCTTTGTTTCATTTAAATTGAATGCTAGAAAAAAATGTAAAGATCTTTTTAGCCTGAGATGTTAAATTGGATGTAAAGAAAAAAGTTATCCTCATTTAAATATATTAAGATGAAACCAAATTCCACGCAGAGGAAGTCGCGGCCATCAGCTAGTTATAAATAAATCTGTCTACACGTGCGATTGTTTAGCTCTTGTATCAATATTAAATAAAGCTATTTTAACGTATTACAGCATCTTCTGCAATAAATTAACGTTATATCGAACGCGCCAGAGCAAATAGTTACCGAGACATTCGTGAAAAGGAAATGCATCGGGTTGCAATCAGCGAAAACGGTGATTTACAATTTACTGCGGAATAAACCTATAATTACGAGGTCGTTTCCAAAAATAATACAAACCGGAAATCGATGGAAATGTGGGCCTTTATTTTACTTTTCCGAACCGAAGGGTAAAAAAGGAAAAGTATTGGTTTACCTCCAAAAATCAAAATCGCCAAAAACATGTGCGCTGCACATTTTATGGCCCCAAACGTCGAATGGCACCATTTTCAGCGTGATGGTTGTTTCAAATTTTGTCTGTGTGTAGTGTGTGTGTATGTTGGAAAATCTTGCAGGCACGATATCTTGAGACAGAGAGGCGGTAGGTCACTAAAACTTACAGGGTAGAAGTTTTACCCGACGGACAAGACCGAATTAGAAGATGGGCCGTATCGGTAAATTCCTTCAGGTAGCTGCCTTACAAGGTGATCTTCAAATTTACCGCATTTTGTACTTTTCGCACGATAACTTCAGAAAGAGAGCTAGGGCCATGAAACTTTCAGTTATTTTTTTAAACTATAAAATATAAAAAAGCCCTTGGTTTGGAAAAGTTAGTTTTGCTACGGCAATACTGTTTATTTAAAAATCAAATCGAAAAATCGGCACAAGAGCAGTACGAAAAGTAAAATCTTTCTCGATTTGACTGCCGTTGCAAGAGTCATCGTCAGAAATCACGATAATATTTTGAGCACCTAGATTAAAAATACAGATGATGATTTTTAGTTTTTTTACGATTAAATTGAAATCACATGCGATAACGTCATAAATGCTAAAATAGGTAAAAAAAAGTTATTGGTCATGGTCGATGTCGAATATGCGTCTACAATCGGTGCAGCGATATCGTAAATACATCTCTTAAAAATACCTACTGAGGGTCTCAATGTCGTTGTGGTTTTTAGCCGGTTTTTGTAAGAGCTAGTGCGTGAAAGTTCAATTGGTCAGTCTCTTGTGGCGTCCCTGAAAGTATTTGTGTGCAGGCGCAAAACTTCATACAAATAATGACAAGTTATATAATTTTGAGGCAAAATAAGTAAAAAAAGTACAAATTACGGGAACTCAAGCAATTTCTGACAATAACATTAGATTAGATTAAAATTTTGAACGTTGATTTTTTGCTTAGTTTGGCATTAGTAAAGTTATTGCACAAAAAGTAACTTTCTGAGCAACAATGTCATAAATAGTTTAAAAATTTTTAGTTCACTTCAAACCATAACTGATGCTAAGAGCTTACAGTTTGACCTAAATAATGTTTTTGGGTGGTGCAATATTAATTTACCAAAACTGAACTTGGGTAAATGTCAAAATAACTTTTTCACGAATAAACGAGGCTTTTTATCATATTTACCAGATTACCGACACCAATTTATCAAAGACCAACAAAATTAAAGATTTAGGTTTTGTATTCGATACAAAAATGGGATAATAAAATCAAATAATAGAAACCTCATCTCGTGTACCAAAAATGTTGAGCTTTTTTCTTCGTTCAGCATGAGAACTGTCTGTTAATGCTGTCAAAATTATCAATTGTGCACATGAGATGTCTATACATACATACATAAAGTCACGCCTTTTTCCCATAGGGGTAGGCAGAGACCACTTCCTTCCACTTCCGCTACGGTTCTTATACACATCTTTTGCTTTCTCTACTTTCATTATTGCTCTCATACATGCTCTTCAGTTGTTGGTACACTTGACCTGGCCTTTCTTCAAAACAATGTTGATCTGATTGAGATATGTTCTCCGAGGTCGACCTCTACCGATTTGTCCATTCACACTCGCCTTATAAATTTGTTTCGTCAATCTTCCTTCATTCATCCTTTCTACGTGTCCAAACCATCTAAGCATTCCTTTATCTATCTTTATGACCACATCTTTTACACCACAGCGTTTTCTTATCTCACTATTCTTAACTTTATCCAACCGAGTCACTCCGGCTATACTTCTCAGACTACTCATATCCGCAGCATTAATCCTATTTTCATGCTTCTTTTGCCAAACCCAACATTCACTACCATACATAAGTGTAGGAACCAACACACCTCTATGCACCACCAAACGTGCCTTTTTTGACACTTTCTGGCTATTCATAAAGCTATGCAGTGCCCCATTCATTTGCTTTCCTGCCAACACCCTTCGCTCAATGTCACTGTCATACTTTCCATCTCGAGTAAATTTTGAACCCAGGTACACAAATTCATTAACTTGTTCCACTCTTTCTCTCTCAATCGAAACTCCACAGTTTGTCATGCTTTATTCTTTTTCAAAAACCATTACTTTCGTTTTGCTAACATTTATTTTATCCCTTTGATTTTCAGGGAATCATGCATAACATTAACCATCGCCTGCTACTCCTCTTCAGATAACGCTAATATGACTTGATCATCGGCGTAAAGAAGGCATTTGACGATCAAATCATTCATTTTTAATCCATACGCACTCTCTTCCAGATCTTTAAACAATTGTCTATGTATAAGTTAAACAGCCATGGTGAAGCCACACATCCCTGTCTCACACCTTTTTCGATGTTAAACCAGTCCGAAGCAAGCTCCGTTTATCCTGACACAAGCTCGTATTAAACTACCACTTACCCCATACATAGACAATGTAGACCACAATTCACTCCTCACCACTCTGTCATAGTCCTTTTCCAAGTCTATAAAAGCGCAATAGACCTTGCTCCTGCTTGCACATCCCATATCATCTTCTCAGTTTCATTCGTTACTCTTTTGATCAATATCTTTGCATACAGTTTGCCGACTATGCTGAGTAAACTAATACCTATGTATATACCTACTTGAATACAACTTTATCGGTTGGTCAACATGCTACAAAATTAATATAAATCTCTAGGAGAGTATTCTAAGTAAACTCCTAAGATGCTTTAATTTGGGAGTGAATAAAGATAATTATAATTATTCACAAATGGTTTTGAATTTAAATTCTTTATTACAAAGAAGACTGGAATCAATCTGATATTTCTTCATAAATTTATGGAGCGCAGTTTAATCTCTTGGAGATTATTGAAAGTAAACTCCTAAGATGCTGTGGCTTTTATTTGGGAATAAATAAAGATGAATATAATTATTCACAAATGGTTTTGAATTTTAATATTTTATTACATAGAAGACAGGAAATAAATTTGTTATTTCTCCATAAAGTTATGGAAGGCAATATTAATTGTCCTTAAATTGTTGAACTTACCTTACTTACTATAAATGTTAAAAGTTATGGGAATAGTAACATCTTTTAAGATTTCGTTTTGTAGAACAAATTAAGAAGGAAAATATGGATGTAACTGGTTTTGAATACAAATTAGACAATTTATGTCAAAAATATTGAAAAAGTTACAAGCAAAATTTAAAAACACTAAAAATAACTTTTACTTTCTAAAATAAAAAATAAAAATAACTTTCTTTTACTTTTTAAGGGTAAACAATCACACATTTCGTTCACAAATTCTACAGTAACATCTTTCTCTATCTCCATTACTTTTTTCTCTTAAAACAATTTTGCTGTGTTTTCTGCTTTTTTTCTTTTTTTTAGCTACTGATTTAAGTGTTTATACTTCGTTTTGATACAAAATGAGCATGGGATATATAACTGATTTTGATGCGAACCCTTATCTTTAGCTAGGTACCTACTGTTTTAAATGTTTATACCCCGTTTTGTTACCAAATGAGCATGGGAGTCGATAGACCTCACAAAATATCATTGGAAAACCGTCAAAAAATGATTTTGTGAAAAAAACGGATATAGCTGGTTTTCAACGCAAATTATTCAAAACGAAATAACTTTGGGTTTATACAGTAAATAAGATAAAATGAGAAATAAGATAAAAAAGTTATTCACATGTAACACAATGGGAACGTTTAAACACAAACTAAAATAAAATAAGAAATAAGATAAGAGTTGGCCAGCTTTATACTCTTATCGTATTTTATTTAAAAATGAATGTGCGCATGATTTGACAAAATCGTATTGTATTAGAGACACTCTGTTTGTGCTGTTTTATTCCATACTAGCCTTTATCTTTTTTTAAAATTTCGTTTCAACCTAAAAGTGTTTGTATTTTCATTTGGTTTTTTGATTAAATAGTAGTATCAAATTAAATTCTAAATACGGTGTAATTGTTTTATATATTGTCGAAGTACAGAAAACAAATTAAAAAATAAAATTGGAAATTAAAACGAACGTCATTGTTAAAAATTTCGGGATTTAATTATTTAATTCTTAGTTTTTACTTAATTTAATTCATCGGTATAAACAGGTCTATTTTCGTTCTATTTTTTAACTTATTTCTTATTTACTGCATAAACCCAATGAATGAAATAACTAACACTTGCAACAAAATTAAACTGTTTGGTTTATCTTTACCATCCTTTGGAAAAGCATTAAAAAAACTGCATAAGTTTAATTTTTAATCTTTATTTCTTTTATAATCTTAGTCATTTGTACAAATGTATATTTACGTTGTTCGTTCTATTTTGTAATGGTTTATTTGGCTTGTTGGTTAATAAATAAAAAAAATAAATATTAGTTGGTAAAATATCTTTTTTCTTCATTTTGAAATATAAAATATAAAGAATTCTTTGGTCATTCATATATCATAGGACTATAAATACATATCACTAAACTAAAACTTTTAAATCGATCTCCCGAACAAAACGTTATTTATGATGTTGCACTGAGAGTAAGATATCTATTTTTCATTTCGTCACTCACGTTTTCGGAAAATAGCACTATATGTAACTATTGTTAAATCGAAACTTCTAAAATCATTCGACGTTGTAGTGGTAGAAATGATGCGCCCGAAAAGATTTTGTAAAAAATAATCTCGCCATGTGAATTGTAAATTAAAAGCGGCGTTATATTGTAGCTTTGCAAAAATTACAGTACTAGTGTACTGCCTACACGAATCCTTACAATAATCGTATTTATGAAAGGAGGCGTTTTGCTCGCTTTTCAAATGACGCAGTTTTGCAATCTCACATTCGTACCGGTATCAAATTTTTCTTTAAATACGAGCTCATGTGGCTTTATATATAGATCTCACTGGTTTAAAAGAATGATTTACCAGCTGAAACGAAACTAAAAATTAAATATCGAGTAAAAACTACAAGAGAAATTTTACATTTTTAATATATACGTTTCAATTCATGGATTTACAAAAGGCATTCGGTAATTTAAAGGCCACAAATTAAAAAAAACTTTAGCAATTAGTCCAAATACTACTTTTAAAATTATTTATTACTAGTGGACACCGCAGACGTTGTCCTGCCGAACGTTGGCTTGCCTTCATTGGGAATATCACTATTAAACTCAGCGACTATAAATTCGAAACCAATATCAGCCGTTTTTTAAAGTTTTTAAATTCCATCCCATATATATATATATACATATATATATATATATATATATATATATATATATATATATATATATATATATATATATATATATATATATATATATATATATATATTTATATATTTATATATATACTAGGTTTTAAGTAAAACACTCTTCACTATTTTTAATATCACACAAATTAATTCACAGCACAAGTAGACGATATTGTTAATAAATGCATAAGTAGGCAAATAAATGTATCAATAAACGTCAATAATTACTGTTTATTACAATAAAGAATCATTAAAATTTACACGAAATATTAAAATACAAACATTAAGTTTTAACTAATTAAACAGCCTCCTTCATCTTTATAAATATTTATTTTTATTATGAGGTTATGCAAAAAATGTTTGCTTCAACAATATCCACGATATCCCCGCCAAATTGTTCCGTTAAAAATAAATGTTCATCGTTTTTTAGGTCTTTTGTGTTGTTCCCCAGGGTCTTATTCGTACGGAACATCTCTAAATATTTTTCACGACTATTAACAGCTATGGCAGACAATTATGCCTCACCCTTCGCTCTGTATGCAGATTTTTTCCGAATAAGAATGGTGATTTTGCTTACATTGCTTTTTGACAAATAAATGTGATTGATTGCAGGACTGGATTTGAAAATACCCTCCCGGCCAAGTCCTTTATTGTACTTTGTAGCTGTTTTATAGTTGAGTATTAAATTATGTTGTGTTAAAAAAAGAACTCCTGAGGGCATCTTAAAAAAAATTGTGGTATTTTCAATGACTCAAATACGTTTGCAAAAAAAATCCAGCATCAGAAATTGTATCCTTAAATTTTTCTTTTTTGACTTGACATTTGTTATGACTACTTCTTTTTTAATCCATTAGGGTTTGTAACATTTTGTTTATTGCAAAAAAAACACATTTAACAGTACAAAAATTAAACTTATGATTAAAAATTTCAGTGGTCTGGGTGCGACCCGTGATATTTCAAATTGTTGATAACAAATTATAATTCTCATTAACAATATTTAGTTTATGTCAACCGTATTATTTCAAAAATTTTCTTATCATTTTATAAGCGGTAGCTATTTTCAATTGTTTATAACAATTAAAAACTTTTTGTTAAATATTATGATCAATAATCATTTGTTAGTAACAATATTCAATTGTTATAAACAATGCTTGATTATTACTAACAATAATTTTTGACTGTTATAGCGTCTTCAATGCTATTCTCTTAATACTGACACAAGTTTAATAAATATATAAAATAAATATATAAATAGTTAAATAAAATATTTATATTTTTTATACAAATATTTCTGATATGCAATAATCATTTTATTCAAAAGATCTTAAAATTCTGTATTAAAAATAGTATAATTTATAAATTGCAAAATTCCTTTTTTTTAGTTTTTAAATTCTCTATAAAAAACAGTTTGACGGATTTTTCTGAACATCTAATCGATATCATTTTTGTTTTCGAGATAACCGAGACGAAATGCACATACGAACTTACGCACATACGTACACACACACACACACACACACACACACACACACACACACACACACACACACACACACACACACACAAACACAACGTAAACACACCCATACACACGTTCACACACAGGCACACGTACACACACAAACACAAGTACACACACACATACACGTACACACACACACGTACACACACACACGTACACACACACACGCGTACACACACACATACACACACAGACACACACACACACACACACACACACACACACACTCACAGACGTCTACTTAAAGACTCTGACTCTGGCGGCGACCTTAAAATGTGGAGATATGTCAAAATTGGGGATTCGCAAAATCGGACACATTACTATAATTTCCATTGGGAAGTTAATAAGTTAATTTTACTTTTAAATAATTATTCTAAAAACTGTACTTCATGAAGTATTTTAACGGAGTTTTGGTCGTTAAGTTATTTCGCCATTATTTTAAATGTCAATTGAATTATCCCAAGTCCCGTTAATTAGATTATTCAGATCATAATTTAAAGGTCGACAGGGAATATGATGGTGATGAGGGGCATAATAATGGATTTCTTGTTCTACATTGCCGTTGTCAGTGAACCATAAACGTTTACATGGATTGTATTAATGAACATTCCTCGTACCTTTAAGAAATACACTACTTAACAAAACACAAAACTACGATTTAAATAATTTTTTTGCTGTTTAAAATATGTTTTTCTGCATAATTATAGATTAATATTTTTATTTAACCGTCAAAAAAATACAATTGTTAAAATGACCATCATAAAAGTAACCTTGATTGTGTATCAGCGACTGATCTCAAAGAAAACTTCACGATGTTGTAATGCATGGAAAAGAGTCTTTGGTGCACATCATCAAAGAGTTCAAAAATAATTTTATCGTTTTAAAGTCTTTGTCAGCCAAACGGCACTAAAAGCGCTAACATCTTGCCAATTTAATTTGAATTTTAAATTAGAATTAGAAGACAATCATCTCTGCTTGATGTGGTTATCAGGACTTTAAGGAGTACATGCCAACAAGGAGGCAGGATCACAACAACGAAAGGAAAATGATGCATGCAACAGGAATCCTAACAAAATATTGCTGCATAAATAAACACTTACATATTATAGAGCTTGTCAAAGAACCGCTTTGTGAGTTCTGGAAAAGAGGAATAAGACTCCTCTTCACTAACTATAATACTTCAATAAACTCTTGGTTTGCAGAAAAAGGCACTTCGAGGAACCTGAAATACTTAGCAATGTCGACATCCTGGAATTTTTCATCCTTCCTCGGAAGGTAAAAAACACGTTATCAACGTCTACGTATACTGTACACTACTTTACTCCAAATGATTTTCTTGTTTTTTATTTACATGACATCCTTTAAATCCGAAATAAGTTTTAGGTCACCATCATAAATGTATCTCTGATTGATGGTATTCTTGTAAAACACGCTATGATACTAATCAAGATTGAAATTTTAATTAGTACCTTATCTTCGTGATTTCTCTGACTCCCCAATTGTTTTTTATGTCTTGGTTGTATTTGAAGAAACATAAAATATATGTATATATATTAAATAATTGTGCATTGATTTAAGAAATACATACAGTGTGATTAAATTACTATAACTTTAAAACGTCTGATTACAATAAATCTAATGATCTGGATTTTTTCCCAAACAATTTTTTGAGATAACTAGTTATTAATAATTATTTTATTGCAACTGCATAGCAAGATGAATAATTGTCAAAAGTGCACTTAAAGTCGACCTAGAGCTAAATTATGCTCGACACTCTGGCTGAAATATAAAAGCTGAAAGCACCCTGTAGATCATTGTTCCAATTTCAACATTTACTTTATTTAACAATTGAATTAAAACACATTTCGATTATTTAATAACAATAAACACAGTATGTTATTAATACGTGATTTAATGGTAAATTACTTATGGAAGGTCTTTCGTAATATAGGTTAATATTTCGTATTATTGATTATTGCAATTAGCATATTGTCGATATGCGACTATTTGTAATAATGCGAGGTAAGCAATATTTGCTAAATGTGTATTAGATCATTGGTAACCGGGTCAAAAAACCCATTGTATATAAATTAATATAACTAACAATTAAAGTCTTTATAACAGTCTTGATAATAGTGTAGTAAAGTATAGTCTTCATAATGTAGTCTTAATAACATAATGTAGTCACCATGCCAGGTCATGATGCGAACACTTAAAGCTAGTATAGTTAGAATATAATAGCCGCCAGTAAAATGTTGTCATAATGTAGTCTCTCACTACATTCATTATTAAACATCTAGGATCTGCCATTGCAAGATCCGCTACAAAGCTATCAAAAATTGCCGATATTAGTAACGAATTCATAGTTTTTGGGGTCACTGAGTTTAACAATGACATTTCCAATTAAGAAGGGAATAAAATATAAAAACTATCAAAAACGGTTAATATAAGTGTCCAATTTACTAGTCTGCCGGGACGCTGAGTTTGATAGTAACATTTACAATTATGTTAGCACCCATAAAAAAGGGGTGAGAGGGAGAGGAAACATAATAACAATTAAAAACGCCGATATTAGTTTCGAATTCATAGTTTTGGAGGTCACTAAGTTTGGTAGTGACATTCCCAATTTTGTAAGTACCTTTAAGAAAGGGGTATAAAGAAGATGAAATATAAAAACAATTAAAAATACCGATATTAGTGTCGAATTTATACTTTCAGGGTCGTTGAGTTTGATAGTTATATTTCCAAAGCAGGAAAGCCAAAGTTCGGACAGGGCAATCTCTGCCGGGTCCGCCAGTATGTACCTACATAAATTAATAGAAATATGTAGTAACAGGAATAATTAATGAACTTTGACTTTTAAGCACGATAAATCAATGCGTCCGCACGAGTTTTTATACACTTTTATTTTTTTTATCTTTAATAGGATTATTTTTGAAATTTAGTATTTAATATTCCTGAATCGGCGCCACATAAAATATTCTCCGACGCGACGTACGATTTTTAGTTGCATGACAGAATTCGAAATTTCTTCATTTGTTCCAAAAAAAAATATCTACGTCGAATTTACATTTTTCAAATGTTACATTATCACAATGTTCAACTTTTGTGGTAGCCCTCAGGTTTCGTGCTTAACAAAAGATTATGTAACTAAAGAAAAATTAAACTTTTTATTTTTGTATTAAATTTACTTTGATGGATTGTTCTTTATAACTTGTTACGACAAACATCGTTAACCAACACGTAAAATATTCGCGATAATTCTCAGTAAAATATGTACAAAAAATGTGCGAGAAAGTTTAAAACAATGTCTATTCAACAAAGTTTATTGTTCCAAATGATTTTGGTAGAGATCCATGAAAGTTTTTTTTAAAAAAAACTCTTGTCTTTGAAGAAGACTATGGGAACGACTCGGAGAATGCGGATAAAAATGTAGTTGCGATGTTTGTTAACACCAGATTATATTGTATTCCGTAGAGTTTTCAGTGTCATACCGAAAGACTCAAATAGCTGACTCATTCTTTTTCTATCGCTGACCCGAATCTCTTGTTAAAGTTGGTGATAATTATTGATATCCCAGATTTAATATTTGCTTCAATCATGCTATTAAGTTTCAACTCCATCGACTGAGCATGAAGATTAAAAAGGGGGGGCTGGCCACTCTCCATAGGCTGATAGGTAAAAAAAGTAATTTTTCCAATAACTGCTACGAAAAGTAGCGTATTTTTCATAGTTTACTTAATTTTAAAACCATGTATTACTTATACAGTAAGAAATATTTTTTCAAACGGCACTTTGCCCACACCACATACATTTATCTGGAAAATCAACAAAAATCGACAAAAACTTAGTTGGCTGCTGTTTAGCTTTAAATAGTTATCACAACTGTCTTCAAATTACCAGCAAGGAAAATGTACTTGATAGGTAGTCGGCATTAACAAATTTGTTAATATGACTAAGACAATTGCAATTTTTTATAAAATTGAAAAATCCCCAACTATATACAGATCACTGCTTCAGACGTTCTTTGGCAACAATTCTAGTAAATGCAGGAGGGGACATATTAACCTTAAAGCACCATGGAGGATGGCAAACAAATACCGTGGCAGAAGCATACATCGGAGAGTTTATTAAAAATAAAATTACATTACATTACAATTTTGCGGTTGGGTCTTTGGTGTCGGCACCTATGTCACCTAGATCTTTTGATCCTCTGTGACTACCGCTGTGTCTTCAGGGCATCAGAATTCCAGTCCGCTAATTTTGGCAAACCTTAGGATTTATGTTGGCCCTGTCTCTTTTAGATCGCTTGGATTCATTATTATACGGTCCCAGGTTTGATACCTGTACCCCGGTAGCATCGGGCAGTGATACAGAATGTGTATACTGCTCTCCTCCTCCTCTCCGCATAGTCGGCAGTTTTTCTCGGCCGCCAGCTTGAGTTTGAAAAGGTGCGCCCTTAGTGCGATGTGTCCTGTGAGCAGGCAAGCGTGCTGCTTAGTCTACTCCGGTCCATCGTCCAGAGTGCGTCAGCCCTCTTCTGGAGAGGTCTTTTCATCAGCTGTTTTGATGTTCTGCAGCCAGTATTTAAAATTAACGTTGCTAATAAAATCGTCAACTTTATTAAACGACCACTTGAACTATTTACTAAAATAGAGACAGAAAATGCACTGCATATAAATATAGATTAACAAGTAAATTGTGGAATAGTTGTTCTAATAAAAACGGACCCAAGTTTTGTAACAATATAAATCTACTCGTCTCTTCTTACTGTTGCCTATGCAATCAAAAAAATATTTACGTTTTAAAATGGTCATAATATGACCTATAAACTATATAATCATAGTTCATTTAAATTAAAATAAATGTTCGCCTTTATTTAACCTTGAAATAGCGGTGCGAAATGTAATTAATTTTTTAATAAAAGTCCTTCTCTCTTACCACCCTTTTAAGAGCTTTTAAACCTTTTGGTATTTAATCTTCGGTGGTTATTGAAACGCACTAAATTTAAATTTGTCTCCGGTCTCCTGTCTCCTGTCCTTTGACTGCCTGTGCACATTTTAATTTTTCGTTAGTCAATGGAGTAGCTACATATAGTCAATTTTTTTGCAGTGTATAGATAGATAAACAAAAAATATATTTAAGCTGTTAAATGTAAATGTTTTTCTTTAATCTTAAATTAACTGGTGGTTATTCCAACTGCTGTAACGCATGAATAACTACCGAGACTTACCGCAAGTAACGTTGGTGCTAAATTTTCGGTGGAGGGATGGCTGACACTGATCTTGACTTTTTCTTGACGTCCTCTGGTAGAAGGACTCGGACTAGCGCTAGTACTCCCAGTTGTCGTTGTACTGTTGCTTCCGTTGCTATGAGGTGAACCGTACGTTCTTTTACCAGACGAACCACGACCTCTATGTATTCGCAACGTCAGTCTTTGCTCGTCAAATCTATTTCCGATTCCTCTGGAACCTGTAAAGATATTCGTTAAATTTAAATTACATTACTTTGATTAAATTGAGGGTGGGTTAGTGGTCAGTGGTCAAAAATACAAATTCGCCATCAACAATTTTATTATAAACGCAATTACTAGTACAGTTTAATAAACCTACAAAATATGCTCAAAGTATTTTTTATAATGTCCATAGCAAGTATTGCATCTTAAAAAGATTAATTTACAAATCTTCAAATGCTTATCATCACGAATTTTGACGGTATACTCGTTTTATTTAGAAATTCTCTCATAATACCTTGCTAATGCAGGGGTTTCCTACACTCGTATTATCACTCCCATTGATATTCCCAATAAACTTTTCTGTTTATAACTACTTAATCTGCACGTTTGGTGTTTAAAAAATAAATTAAGATTGCTAATGTCAACTGACTTATGGGTACTACACACCAGTCAAGTTCACAACTGACTACCACTACGCTAGGATTTATAGTGACAACTGACTTATGGCCCGCCCTGTATTTAAATTAAAGCAGCAGTTGTGCAACATAAATATAATTATCCATAGGTAAAACATATGGGTATTTAAAGGGCTGCTTTTTTAGGAAACACACATTTTAAATTTGAATTGCTTTCTAAATTATTTATCATTAAGTGTTAAACATCCAGTCTAATTCCCGAAAAAAATTTTGTTGTTATTTTAAAAGTGATATATAATATTAGGAGTTGTGGTCGGTGAGTACACCTCTGGAGCCATTACTGACGCGGCAAATTGCCACAAAGAAAGCGTGTGATGTATGGCTTTTCGGTAGCATCAAACGCCCGACTTATAAGCGGATGGTTTAAAGCCGCAGTCGGAAATTGGGAGACCTACGATGTAATTAGAATATTTGTGAAGATTCAGAAAAAGTAATGTTTGCTGAAATATTGTTTCATATCTATTTAAGGAACGCGGAGTTGCGAAAAAATGAAGTTAAGAAGTAAAGTTTAGTTTTGTGAACATGAAGACTTGTAAAGCGAATATCAAAGTGATTTTAAAAAAATTGTTTATTGTATTACATATAAAATCTAAACTTGTATGGAATTGCATCGAATCCCTGGAGTACCTTGGTGCGAACAACAGAGTGACCCTGCTGAGGGTACCTGGGCACCAGGGGGTGGAGGGAAACGAAAAAGCCGACCCCCTAACAAAACAGAAAGCCAAATCTGCGTTTACTGGACTAGAACCGGTTTTTGGAGTCACAACAAGTGCCGCCAAAACAATTTTTTTGGACTAGGCGGAAAATACTCACGTACTGGTCCAATAAACCAGGATTAACTCACTCGAAGGCGTCGAAAAAACAACTAAGCAGATCCTAGAATGAAGCAGAAATAACCTGCGAATTTTATCGGGACTGCTTACAGGACACTGTCGTTTAAGATATCACCTCGGAAGGATAGGCCTAAATCAACAAATGGACTGTTGGTTTTGCTGCGTGGAAGACGAAATTGCTGAACATATACTATGTTCATGCCCCGGCCCGGTAAGAATAAGGTTCAACGTACTTGGTTTTACCAACCTAGAACCTACCGATTTCAAGAAAATCTCACCCCATACAACTATGAACTTTCGTGAGAAGGGCTGAATTTTGCGGTGAACTGGAACCTCTAGGAGTGAGCCACAATAGACCTACTAAAAGTCGCAGTGGAGCGTCGACCTACGCCTCACTTACATGATAACTAACCTAAACTAACCTACATATAAAAAGAATGAAAAAAATTGTTTAGGTTTTGTACTGAGTATTTTATATTAACAAACCCAAGACGAAATATTGTAACAATACCAAGCATGTTTCTTTGTCCTAGGATATTTCATTGAAACTTTTCACTGACTTGTTAGACTTGCACTGACTCTCATAAAATTGCACTGATATGATTGACCATTTGAATTTATTGCAATAGTTTTTTCACCTTAATAACTCGTTTGAAATTGATGCGGCCTATTACAATACACACATATGGATAGTTACCTCCGAGATGTGCTAGATATGTAAATTAATTCGATTGCATGCATGAAGATGCAATAATCAAATTTGGTAACGCTCGGCTACAAAAAAGTATTATTTTAATCAGAAATAGCTAATCCACAATATAAATATAAATCCAACGAATTGAGCATAAAACTCCATTAATTAAGCATAAAACTCTCTTAATACAAAGCTACAAAGTTTGAAGTGGGGAATTTGCCAGCAGATTTTCTGTTAAATTTATGGCACATTTATGATGAACCATAGTTAGTGAAAACTTAAATAAGCACTAGTAAGCAATTAGCCCAATTACTGCCGCTTTTATAAGTCGTAATGAGGCAAGTTCATATCTGCATACTCTCAGACCTAATAGATATATCAACGTGAATGCAAAATCAGAACGATGCTGGAAAATATTGAGATAATAAATAGTAACGTTTGCAGTAATAAACATTAATCTTTTAACTATCGAATAACTTCATATTCATTTTTTATAACCTACAGGGTTTTACTAATACAAGGATATTTAAAACAAAAATGAATCTATAACTATTAACAAATTTTATCTGGAAGCTATCTTGAAAAGTGGCAGTAAAATTTCTTAAGCTTAGTGAAGGAAAATAATGCACACAACAAGGATCCTTACAGGTCACTGCTGCATGAGGGCCTAAATTTAGGAGCACAATACACCTTGTTGAAAGTAGTATATGTGACAACTAAGAAAAAAAATGTGACAGCATTTTTTTAAATTATGTTAACCTTTTTTTTTAGTGATCACATTATTGAAATTTATTTTAGTGTTCGACATTTTAAAAGTTTTGGTTTTTTCAACTCTCTTGTAAAAAACTGATTTTTAAAATATATTACAGAAAATATTTATACTTTAAAGCTAATAAAAGGTCAAATTCATTTTAAAACATTATTATGTTAACTTAAAAAATCAATACGCGATTAGACTTTCACAATAAAAGTCGTTAAGAATATTCGCCTTTTATTTGCTGGTAGTAGTATAAACTATTTTCTTATCTTTTTCAATATTTTGTAAATATTTTTAGTGATTAACTGGTTTCTTTGACACTTCATTGGTGCAATGTCAATACTTTCTAGTTTTGGTTGATACTCTAGAAATAAATTCTAATGTGGTAAGGTCACGAAATCTCAGTGGCCGTTTTGTCGGTCCACAGCTATAAAACTTTGTCTGAAAAAACAGGTATTTTATTGTTATAACATACACTGTTTTGTTTAGCTAGATAATTTGGAATTATACCATTTATTGCAGTAGTTATTTATGTTAGGATAAGTTTTTTTTCTTCTAATAACATTGGACCCAGAAGATAATTACCTAATATACTTGTGAAACTATTTTTTAATCCAATCCAATAATGTGGTGTCTAAAAGGTATAGAAATATCTAGACAGCGCCACATTAAAATAATAAGCAGTGTAGTGTGTGTTTAAACCCTTGGTTATCCTAAAAATATGTGCGCTATTAAAAAGCAAGCTTTTTGGTTGTTGTGAGATTCGATGCAATCCATTTCAAGAGGGATGAAAGGGTGCCTCATTGTCCATACATCTTAAAATGATATACATGTATCGGGTGATTGTTTATATTTTTCTCAATAGCTATCTCAGTTAATATTGGTTTTACAAAAATGTTTAAGTGGGCAAATATAAAGTATTTTTTATGGGCATTCAGAATTCAGTACTAGAAAATGCAAAAAAGCTTCGTAAACCTAAAAATTTTACCTACACTGGGATTTTTTAAATGGAACACCCTATATTTTATTTTTTTGAATAGCTTTATGAATAGTCAGAAAGTGTAAAAAAGGCACGTCTGGCGGTGCATAGAGGTGTGTTGGTTCCTGCACTTATGTATGGTAGTGAATGTTGGGTGAAGAAGCATGAAAATAGGATTAATGCTGCGGAGATGAGTAGTCTGAGAAGTATAGCCGGAGTGACTCGGTTGGATAAAGTTAAGAATAGTGAGATAAGAAAACGCTGTGGTGTAAAAGAAGATGTGGTCACAAAGATAGATAAAGGAATGCTTAGATGGTTTGGATACGTAGAAAGGATGGATGAAGGAAGATTGACGAAACAAATTTATAAGGCGAGTGTAAATGGGCAAATCGGTAGAGGTCGACCTCGGAGAACATATCTCGATCAGATCAACATTGTTTTGAAGAAAGGCTAGGTCAAAAGTACCAACAACCGAAAAGCATGTATGAGAGCACTGATGAAAGTAGAGGAAGCAAAAGATGTGTGCACGAACCGTAGCAAGTGGAAGGAAGTGGTCTCTGCCTACCCCTATGGGAAAAAGGCGTGACTTTATTTATGTATGTATGTATACTTATTGAGGTTATCTTTGTCAGTTTTCGAAAAATATAGATTTTTTCGTATAAATCTAAGGCAGCTGTAGAACGCCAGGCGAGAATGCTGCGATTTCTTAAAATCAAAGTAGTTGTAGATAATAAAACAATTTATGTATTTATTAACTGAAATTTAAAGTAAATGTTTAAAATGGCTTTCACACACAATCGATATCTTTTCATTAAATTTTTGAGGGTTCTCCTTAATATTCCTGGTTGGTTGTTGAGATTATCAATTTTTTTCTCTATTCTGATTTGAATACTTTCAATATTTTAAGGACGGTCAATGCAAACTTAAGATTTTAAATATCTCCATAAAAGAGTATCCAAAAAGGGGTTGAGTCGGGACTGTTCGGAGGCCAGACAATGGTTCCGTTTCTGCCAATCCACATACGATATTGTAATTTGCATTAAGGTATTCTCTAACAACTAAAACACTATGATCTGGGGCTCCGTCTTGTTGCCAGATTAAGTTTCTAAACATATTTAAAGAATATATACCAATTTCTTCCTTAATTTGATTTTAAAGAAGCCTCAGGTATCGATTTCCTGTTAAAGACCCATTACAAAACGTTTTTTCCAATAACTCGATTTTTTATTATACCGCACCATACACTTATCGACTGTCGACCAGATCCTTTAATTTCTAAAGTTTTTCTTGGATTTTCTGCTGCCCAGAAATGTAATTTTTTTAAATAAGTTGGGGTGGCCGTGTTAAAATTCGATTCATCGGTCCAAAGTATGCGATAAAAAGATCTGGATTTTCTTCTAATTGGCGCAACATAAGTACAAAATTCTAAACGCCTTTGTTTGTCCAAGTCAGATAATTTTTGAACCTTCGTATATTTGAAATCGTGCATATGATATATTTTTTTAATATTTTGCCCTCTGCTATATGAATATTGCATGTCTCGACTACAATCCCGTATGGACTTACTTGGATTTTCTAAAAAAAATGTGATTATTTTACTCACCTAACATAAAAACTTTTAAATAAATATACCTTGAAAATACAGAATAGGTAATATTTAATTCTTTATTTTCATTTCCTCGAACATGCCTGGGTTTTTGTTTCAATAACCCCTATTTCGTAAACAATTATATAAGGGTAAAGTCACCCATACTCACGACGCGTCAAACGCGGGTTTTGATTACTTTTTATAAAAACTGACACAATATATCATATCAAAATATATCATTTTTATTATATTAACTCTCAAATTATGAATAAAAAAAAGGTTAATGTCAAAAAAAACAATTTAATTGTTTTATTATAAACGGCTACTGTGATATAAAGAAATCGCAGCATTGTCGCCTGGCGTTCTACAGCTGCCTTAGATTTATACGAAAAAATCTATATTTTTCGAAAACTGACAAAGATAACCTCAATAAAAAAAACTATTGTATAAAAATTAAGTAAAAAAATATCGTAATCTCGAACAGTTGATTCCCGTGTTAGTGTTCATAAGTGTTAAATAAAAATATCTCTCTCGCATACTTAAAAGTGCTCTTTTTGGACTTAAAATAATAATAATTGACTTGGACTCTTTTTTGTTTTCCGTTGTACTTTTTTGTTGCATTAAAAAAAGTAATAAAAATAAGTATTTTCTTTGGAACTGTGATCCAGAATATAAAATAAGAAAAGTGCAAAAACTCTACACAGTAAACCAGCTAAACCTATGGAGATATAAAAACCCCTATGGTTGAACGAGGATAAAAAACCCGCTGTCCCTTAATACTTGCCAATATAAATTTACAATTTGTTGATAAATAAATATAAAAATTCCCACAAAAGTGGGATAAAATATTTTTAATAATTACACCTTTATACATACACATATTTGTACATACATAAAGGTACAAACCTACATAGCTATTTATTAAGAAGTAAAAGGATATATTTTAGAATCTTAGCATAAAAAATGTTAAGTAACTTTACAGTCTTAGTTCATGTGTTTAAATTGTATAATAATATACAAAGTGGGCCACAATAAACAATCCACCCCGATATTTGGCAGTAATAATTAGAATTTAAGGAAATGCTGAAAGACGTCGATTTTTGTTCCAAGGGGAACACAATTTTCTAATACAGATATCTGTCATTTGTCAACATCCTTCCCTTTACTTTTCCTTCCCCTTAATTCAAAATAGGAATGTACCATGTGCGGCACATTATTAGAAAGGCATTTAGATGGAATATTCAGGCATATGATCATCCATGATTTTTTGATGTGTAAGATTTTTGCTCTCGCTTTCTTGCATGTGTAACATCTTTCTCCTCGCTTACTCGCAATTTGTGGGAGTGATTTCGGAAATGTGTAACAGTAACAGTAACAGTAACAGAAAGTCGCGGAAGCACGCACTATTTGACGAATGAGCGTGCGGTTAGAGTTGGACGTCAGATAGACGTCAACCAATTTTCTGAGAGTTTCAACTCGTTCTGCAACTAAATATACCATTTTGAAGGCATTTATAAAATACCTAAATTGATCTACTAACATCAATGTTAAACAAACTGTCTTAGCATTAAATTACTAAATTTTTACAAAATCGTTTTAATTTACTTTTAATGTGACAGAAAAATTGACACATTATCAAAACATAGGCATTGCGTTTCATTTTTAAGAGGTGTTGCACTTTAAATTAATTCAGACTTTTTTTGCAAAGACAGTGTAAATATACAAAACAAATCATAGATGATTATATGCCTAAATACTTCATATAAATGCCTTTTTAATGATGTGCCACACGTAGTACATTCCCTATTTTAAACTAAGAGGTTGGAAAAGTGAAAGGGAGGAAGTGACAAATTACAGATATTTTTATAGTAAAACTGTGTCATCCTTGGAACAAAAATCGACGAGTTTCAGCATTTCCTTAAATTCTAATAAATACTGCCAAATATAGGGATGGCCCACTCCGTATATTTTTCATATCAATGGTGTATGTTGGCAGACTCAATATCCATAATTTAATTTTTGTTTGAATACGTTGATGAAATAAGATTGTACAGCCAAGGTGCCATGTATGAATAGGACTTTTGAAAAAATTTTAGACGAGTTGCATATTGGTAGTTACTTTTTTAAGATCATATTTATTTTTATGTTGTCTAGTTGTGGTTTTGTAAAGGTATAGTTGTCTGATGCTCAAAAACGATGTTTCATTTTATAATGTCTGTTTTTTTGTAATAAGTTATTTTCAAGACTAGTTTTTGTACTTTTTCTAATTTTTCATGTGAGTAGTATTTGCTATCCCCTATGCGTTTCCCATACGAAAGGTGTGATTTAAAAAATACATTTATGTTTGGAAGAAATATGTTAGCAACTAGTATGTGACATATTTACTATTAGGATCATCTGATAGAAACCAATACTGTAATTTATTTCGTAAAATTTTTCGAATTAGGTGACATTTGTGACGTAAATAAATTGAATCGGTAGCAGTCACTTCTTGGATAAGATTATTAGAAAATCAAGTCGACCTAAATAGAAATCTTTTTTTTATTGCCGTATTCTTTCAATATACAAATTATCTATACATTTTCGAACCATTTTCATGGCGATCAAAAAAATGTATTCCATTTATTATTTCAAAAGAAATCTTGATCCCTTAATTATGAACATTAGATTACACCCATCTCAAAATCTTTTATTGCACGAAATTAAATCAAATTCTTTTACCGATTTTTTATTTCCTTTTAATTCTGCGTAAGTTAAATAGCTTAGAGCGCCCTCGGAGTCGATATCCCGGAAAATGTAAGTTTATTCCTTATTCTTTCTTTGACCGCCTGATTTTGCAACTCCTTGTTAACCCAGTCACTCCTAAACCGTGTTTTATTAGAGTGTTCTTGAATCGTAAAGAAGACGACACCAATAGCAAACGTTCACAAGCAATTTTCTACCTTACGACGCGGCGCGATCTCGCGCTTTTACCCAGTCGAATTTTCCCTCAAACAATACTTTTTAGTGTCGCCGTAAGGTGGTTTCGAAGACCTGACATAAAAGCAAAGTTATTACAGAGCTCTGTAGGATCTTAAATTGTTTATTTAAGCACCAGACGTGCAGGTTGAGTAGTCGTAAACTGGAAAGTACATTTGGAATATCAATGGAGTGTTATTACGAGTGTCGGGAATAGTTAAATAATACAAAAAGCACATCTATACAACTAGTTTTATGATAGCACGTCCAACATATAGCTAAAAATTATAATGTATATGTTTAACGATAGGAATTTTTATTAAAATATAGGGTTGGACTCGAGTTAAGGGTGTTGGCAGAAAAACAAATGGGGCACTGCATAGCTTTATGAACAGCCAGAAAGTGTCAAAAAAGCACGCCTGGCTGTGCATAGAGGAGTGTTGGTTCCTACACTTATGTATGGTAGTGAATGTTGGGTTTGGCAAAAGAAGCATGAAAATATCCGGAGTGACTCGGTTGAATTAAGTAAAGAATAGTGAGATAAGAGAACGCTGTGGTGTAAAAGAAGATCATGTTACAAAGATAAATAAAGGAATGCTAAAGTTATGTCGCTTGTTGTTATCTAAGAACAATGAATAGAAAGTAAACTACAAAATACCATGTATTAGTTTTGCAAACATGGTGGAAACAATACTATTACAGTGAAGTTTGTTATTTGTTTGCGGAACATTTTTTTAAAATCCAACCTTTATCTCGACAAGGTATTCTATTCTTAGTTTCAATTTAAAATTTAAAGAGACTTGGTTGGTAGCGGAGCTTCTTTTTCAGGTGGGCCAAAGTCTGTTACTTTGGAAAAAAATCTTAATGTTGTCGCGCAATGTTTTGTACAATCATCAACTTAATCTTAAATAAAAAACATTCAAGGAGTAAGGAACAGCAACAAATCTTGCTGGCCTTTATTAGCTGGCATGCCTGGCCATCACTGCCAACGGCAGGGATAAAATACTTCTAAATCTCCTTTCCCTCGATATTCTCTTAAAGACAAAAGCCAGAATAGTTTTGTATTGGTTACTGTATCTGGAGAGGCAAATTAAAGGGGGCAACTCGGGGATCACTTCGGGATACTGAGTGAAACAAAAAACCACCAAATCATCGGGATGATTCCTGACATGCTAGCATTAATAATACACGTAGAAAAGTCTTTCAAAGTCCTTTTTCTGAAGAGAGATGAGTGAGTAAGGAAAGCTATCCACTTTCCAAAAACTACATAAATAATATACACTGACGGGGATGGGGATGGTGTTTTCAGGAGGAAACCAAAGACTGAAATATGAATCAGTCTTGGTAGTTATACTACAATATTTTAGGCTGAAGTCTTCGCTATCAAATTGTGTGCAAGAGAGCTGACTAACAGACCTCTAGTAAACAAAAACATATGTATCATTTCAGACAATCAGACAGCTCTTAAAGCACTAAGCTTTGGCACCAGATGTTGAGGGCAACGAGAAAGCCAACATCCTCTTAAATCTGCGTTCATAGGACCAGAAAAAGTCTTTGGATTCACCACAAGAGCTGCCAAAACTATTTTATCATCTAGCAGGGTTGACACATTCGAAGGCGTTTTTACCTAGACACTTAAGAAACACAATCAAACAGATCCTGAAATGTAGTAGAAATAACCTGTGAATTCTGACAGAACTACCTACAGGAAATTGTCGTCTAATATACCACTTTGAAAGGTTGGTTCTGAACCAACAGACTGTTGGTTTTGCTGCGTGGAAGACGAAACAGCTAAACACATACTATGTTCATACCCTTGCTTAAAAAGAAAAAGGTTTAACATATTTAGTTTAACCAATTTAAATCCTACTAGTTTCAGGAAAATCTCACCTTATATAATCATAAACTTAGCTATTGATTGATTGTGCGGTGAACTATAGCGTCTAGGGATGAACCACAATAGACCCATCAAGGGTTGTAGTGAAAGGGTGGCCTTACTACACCCCACTTGCATTATACCTTACCCAACCTAACCTTAGAAAAAGCAAGAACAAACCTTGGATTTAATAAAGTCTACAATTAAAACCATATAGGCCTACTACTTTACTTTACGCATTTATAAAGATAATACGGACAAGCGCATGGCATGAAAATTTAAAGTTGTACAAAACCATCCTTTGGCACGAGGAAGCAACTTTTAAGCTGAATGGCAGAGTAAACAGACACAACTGCATCTACTGGAATTTAAAAAAACCCTATGTTTCTGTGAAAAAAGAATAAGACTCTTCTAGCGTATATAAATGGACAGAAATTTCAAGTGGTGGGCTAATTAGGGCTTATTTTTTTAAAAGTACTGTTAATTCTATAAGGTCTTTAATAGATGCAATATTTGTGAACAACAGCATGAAAAATCCATTTGTTACTTCATTGGACTGTACTAGCATTTGTGTCAATAATAAAATTGTTGATAATAAATGTGTATTTTTTACTGCTTATTTATGGCCCACCCCGTATAATATATTATAATCGGTATAATGTAAGCATTGCAATCTTAATAAATGCGTGTTAGTTTGTTTTCACGACGCAAAGGTAAATTTTTAAGCATAATAATTTTTTAACACGGGTGGGTATTAAGCAGTTAAAAATTGGGAAGGACAAAAAATTCTGCCATACAATTAACTTTCATAGCCGAGTAAAAATACAGAGCATTGTATCACCGGTAGTTACTAAACCTGAAAAAAACTTTATAAATTTGTGAAAATCTGTTACCTCTTTTGTATCAACAGCAGTTTCACTTCCCCTTGTTATAGTGAAATGGGGCTTTTTAACTTTGAGGCATAAAGTGCCTTTAACAATAATACAGTGCTATTTTTCTTTTCTGAATAAAGAAAGACTTTACCCTAAATTCAAAGAGTTGCGTAGTTGGGGATGTAATAGGGATGATGTCTTTTGGTTATTGTTGTGAAACTCGTTTGTAATCCATCTCGTGAGGCGCCAACCCAAAAATGTTGAGTCGCAAAAAGTATAGAAATATCTAGACAGTGCCACATTAAAATGATAAGCAGCGTAGTGTGTGTTTAATATTAAGATACTTGCAACCCCCGGTTATCTTTAACATATGTGTGCTATTGAAAAGCAAGCTTTTTGGTCGTTGTAAGGCTCGTTGCAACCCATGTGGGATAAAAAAACGACCCATTGTTCCTACATCTTAAAATGAAATACTCGTACATATAATATTAGTAAATATAATGGACATATGGTTCATATTAAGAAATCATGTGCCTTATTGGAAGCAATCTTTTCTTGAAAAAATAGCTTCTTTTTAAAAGCAGTCGATAAAAGTATCCTTTTGAAGTAAGTCGGTAATATTCACTCCTGAAGGTGAAAAATTGAAGTCGCGAATAATCCCAGTTTAAAATCAGTCATTTTACAGTACTTGCTCGTAATAAGTGTTAATATTTTACACTCTAAAGTGAATATTAAGCTGTCTCGAAACCAAAGAAATAAAGTTTATACTGTTAGTCTTAATATAAAAATCACTATTGTATAAAAATAAATTATAAAAAACTCGTAATCTCGATAAGTTTATTCTTGTTAGTGTTAAATAAAAATATTTCACTCGTATACCCAAAAGTGTTCTTTTTGGATTTAAAACAATAATAACTGATTTGGATTCTTTCCTGTTTTTTGTTGGTACGTTGTTTTGTTTTTTGTTGCGTTAAAAAAAAGTAATAAAAAGAAGCTGTTTTTATTGGAACTGGGATCAAAAATATAAAATATGAAAAGTGCAAAAACTCTCTACACAGTGAATCCGAAAAACCCATGGTGATATGAAAACCCTTATGGTTGAACGAGGATTCAATTAAATCAATTCCAGATATATACTATAAAAACTGTAAATGCATTAGGCTCACTATTAACAAGAACAAAACCATTTAACAGAAAACAAAAATGTAAATGTTATTAATTTCATGTAGAAAGCATTTGTATATGTTATTTTAAATTAAAAAAAATTAGCATAAAGAATATACAAAACAAATGACAAATTTTAAGGGATAAAATTTAATAAAAACTATTTTTAAATCATAGTAGTAAGCTGAGTAAAAAAAACAGGTTTGTGTTTGTAAATATAAAAATTTTGGTTATTTTGATTTATTTTATAATTATTTGCAAAAAATGTTTTCCTGAGCTTGCTTGCCTTCAGCGGCTAGCATGCCTGGCCATAACTGGACACACTAATCCTACAGATTCCTTTCTCTTAAAAAAGAAAAATTCTGGGACTACTTCGGGATACTAATTAAAACTAACAAATCATTAAATTCTCGACCACACAAATACACATAGAAAATTACTTTAAAGTACTCTTTTCGAAGAAAGATAAATGGATGAGGGGAGAAATCCTCTTCCCAGAGACTGATTACCTAATATACACAGATGGCTCAAAAACCCCAGATGGAGTCGGGGCCGGTGTTTTCAGCAGAAAATCAAAGATTGAAATATCTACCAGTCTTGGCAGGTATGCTACAATCTTTCAGGCTGAAGTCTTCGCTATCGAATTGTGTGCAACAGAGTTGACTAATAGACCCCTATTAGACCCCTATATATATATATATATATATATATATATATTTATAATTTTTTCTTCCTTGTATCTGCAATTAGTGATTCTGGGCATAAACTTCCTCCTTGATTCGTTTACCTTCCGGTAGAATTTTCTGGTTTCATTTTGATTTTGTGATTCCTCTATTTCTTTAATTTTCTTGTTTTCGAACGTGCGCTTTTTTGCCATAATTGTTCAAATAAAAATAAGACCGTTTTCAAATAATCGCAAACCTTCGAATCCAGACCTGGTTTGAAAAAAAACCTTAAATTCATTGTCCATTCTATAAGCGTCTATCCATTTGTGTTGCTTTTTTTCTACTTTAAAACTTAAGAGTACGAGTATAAAAAAGTTGCTAACAGAGACGGACCGTTTATTAAGTGCCACACTTTTTTAAGTGGTTCTGTTGTGCGATATTAAAGCATGCTTTAAAATGTATCGATAAATAAGGACTAAAAATTTGTAAAAGAAGAACTATGAATTTTACTTTGTACAATTTTCGAATCCTTTCCTGCGTCCAATCAATAATCGAATAAATTTAAAATCACTTACCTTTCGTCGTCCGGAATCCTTGATTGATTGCCCTGGTGGTCCTGACGGCCGCCCTGTATATCCTCCAGTAGAAGAATAACATCACGAACATGGGAATGTAGAAGGAACCGAGGGCCGAATAGACGACGTACCCTGCCTCGTTAGTGAGCTCGCACTGCCAAGGACAATGTGGAGCTGGGGTTTCCACGGTCGGCAAGTCCAATGTCAAGTTGCCTTCCATCGTATATTCCGTTTCTGGAAGCTAAAAAATCACGTTATTCTCCAAGGTCCACCAGGACTTTTTTTAACGGCACTCGGTATAAATACTATTTTTATTTCCGATGACAAAGACATTTTTTGTTATTTAACTCCATGGACAATATACAATTTGTTTTTTTTTGCATAACAATAAGTAAATATGATAACTACTACAAAATGACATGCACAGCATCCTTTTATTAAAAAGTACTCTTTTGTATGAGTACAAAATTAAAATATGTATTTTTGTGATAACATGACACAAGTAGATAGTAGGTCGTTTAAAACAATTTAAGGGACACACTTCACATACAGGGTGTCGCGCGAAAAGTTTTGATCAAAGGTAATGGCGGATACCAGGTATGGTCTGCCTGTCGTAAAAGGCGACTAAAAGACTCCCAATCCAAAGTGCTATGAGACCCGTGCTAATAAATGCAAGACGGTGGGGGTGCACCATAGCTAACGGAGCCTACAGGAAACCAGGCAAAATCCAGTAGTATACAGCCTTAGTTCTATGCAGGGGGCACCTCAGGGATGGACCACCCCTTACAAAAGCGCAGTAGTCCTTTCAACTTTTAGCCAAGAATTTTTGACTATGCCTTGTAAAGAAAAGACTTGATCCATAGATCCACTTCCTCTCTTAAATCCAGTTTGCACATCCCATATTTTCTCATCAGTTTTATTCGTCACTTTTCTAATGAATACCCTTGCATAAAGTTTGCCGACGATGCTGAGTAAACTAATGCCTTGGTAGTTCTTACAGTCCTGCTGCGAACCTTTTTCTTTGTAAAGCGGAACGATAATGGCATTGCACCAGTCTTCTGGTACGCTACCGCTTCTCCAGCAAAGTTTAAAAAGTCGGGTATTTACCTCTTGTATTAAACAATTTTCACTCTTAGGAGTACTCGGATGCACAGTGATTTTCTTGTATTTTTTAATTAATCCCCTCACTTTGCTCTTAATTAATGGGATTTGTTGGTTTTTATTAATTAAATGATTTGGCACATACTATTGTGGGTTAATAATTATTTGCAAGACTTTATTTTGGAATTTTTAAAGGATTTTCAAATTGGAATTACTAGCTGTGTACCACAATTCAATGCCATACGTTCACACTGGCTATAATATTGTTTTGTAAATTAGTATTTGGTTTTCAATCTTTAGTTGGGACCTTTTGTCTATAAGCCAAATTAAGTTGTTGTAGTTTAAGACCAAGCTTTTTTCTTTTTTTTTGAAAATATACATATTTTGCAGGGTTAATCATCGGACAAGATAAAGCCCGAGATATTTTACACTATCTATTAAAAGTCTTGCGCTGGAAAAAAAAGTAGCATTGGGTAAGTGCACAGCAGTATAAACATATGTGGTATGGCTGTAATGCCTACTTTTTTTAATCATTGTAAGTAATAAACATTTTTTTTTTCTTTAACATCCTCTCGTAGCTTCTATATCATAGGGTTTAAATATTTGTAACTGGTGCTTAGCAAATAAAATTACCCTTTTTTATTACTTTTTAACAATTTTTCTGAGTTATTTCTTATAGGTATTATTGCGAGAGTTTGTCGTTTTAGTTTCTTTTTTGACCCCCATAGTAAGTAATGGGTTGCTTCTGTAGGTTATAATTTTGGTAGGTATTATTACAATGATTTGTGTTTATTAAAATTTTGTTTGTTGATTTTAGTTTTGTTTGTTTTGTTGCCATTTTTTTTTACTCCTCTGTTTTCCGCTATTTTGTCTTTTACAATAATTGGACATTCTTTGTTGAACTTATTGTTGTTTGCTTTAGGTATTGATAACCGTGCCGCATGTGGATGGTATCAATAAGACTTTTTGCTGCATACTCAATATTTTCTGGTGTTTTTAAAAAAAATTTTAGGTTTATTAGCTCGTCCAGTTTGTGTTGAAATACGTTTTAGTCTGTGTGAGCGGTGTATTATAGGGTTGGTTTTTTGGCAGTTATTATTTTTGAAAACATTGTTAACATTATTAGTGAGTGATTGAAAAAAGGCCAATTTTTTAAAGAATAATAATAATTTATATTGATTCGTTTTGTATTAATTTTAAAAATATTTTTCCATTTTAAAAAGTCCTGTTTTTTTTTTCAATGCTACCCAAAAATTAGCATTCCGGAAATTTTATTTCACAGTTATTGGCTTTTAAATAGATTATTTTTTAATTAAAATGTTATTTCCTGGACTTTGTGAACGTGATTAACTTTAAAGTGATTTTAAATATATCGTACGAAACTCGAGCTTACATCAGGTCCGGTTTTATTACAATACAATGCATGCTTTTATTGTATTTTTGGTATACTGTGATTTTGGAAATTTTATGCATCATTCCACAATTTTTAACCTCGCATTATCTTTATTTGGCATAACTCTTTTCCTTTGTTCTTTTTGTAAAGAAGTTCTGAACAAGGCTGTTTAATGTACTTTATTAGGTACATTTTTAGCAATGATACTATTCACTTATTCCATTAAATTACTAATCCATTCATTAAAATGTGTTGCAACACAGATGTTAAACTTAAAATTGTAAAATTTGTTATAAATAAAAAGATAACTGTTTATTAGAAATTAGTTGAAAATTCTAAATACATTTTTCTGGTAACATTTTTTGATATATTGTCAAAAATAATAGTATATTTTATAACAAAAAATGAAAATACTGTTTTTCGTGAGGTGAAAGTTTTTCCAAGAGCGTAGCGTAGTGGAGCGAGTGCGGCAATCTCTCGAACAAAAAAAACATGTTTCATCTCGAGTAGGAAATGCAATTTTTTGTTGTTGTTTTTAAAATACTAAATTACAATTTTTGGAACTTTATTTATTTATAACACAGACTTGATAAAATACCGGGTACTATATATAATGAGTGACAAATTGTCTTTCATGATGAAATTTTATTTATAAATATTGAAAGTACAATTATTGAACTTGTTAATAGTTGGATGTTGAATTTGTGTGCTGACTTCTGTAGTACTTGTCGAAGGTATGACTGCCGAAGAAGTTGCTGCTGCTGTAGACAAGTTTAATATTATGCTGTCGAAGTCTAATGGTTCTTCATAAAAGTTATTTTCAGTTTTGTGTAAATTTATAGTTTCTGATGTATATTGATTAGAATATTTTATGTCCTCTTTTTTTTTATTATTTACAGAATCTTCAATGTATTGTTTTGCAACAGCGCTAGACTTATATCCACCGTGTTGCTTTATTTCTGTAAGATTTGTGAATGGCCTGTATACAATTGGTCATCCGACAAATTAAGAAAAAATACCGCTACTTGCCTTGTAACATTTCCAAACTTATTGATTCCAATTACTTGCTTTGTCATCTTGGTAATTCAGAAAGAATCGGTTGTATTATTTACGCTTAATGGACGAAGTTTTATATACTTCTGACAAATGTAATAGTAATGGCCTGTAATTGTAAAAGAACGTGGCGTGTGAGTTTTTGTATTAGGTATGATTACGTAAGCCATAAGAATCTTTTCCGAGAACGAGTTTATCTTGTTTACAAATTCCTACCTTTCTCGGGATTTATCTGGCAAAATTATGTTGGAAACTGAGTTTACCGCTTCAACTATATTAGGTGGTGTACATGATTCACCAATTTTGCTATCAGAGTCCATATTAATTATAGTTATAGAGAGAAGTTCAAATATAATCGTGAAAATGTTATAAACTGTCAAACGAAGTGACGTTAATTTGCTGATTCAAGTGTCAAGTAGTGAGATTAACTGTCATTGGTGTCAAAAATCCATTAATTTGTTTTTAGTATATTCCCATCGGAATATACTGTTGGGTAAAATTCATATTATCTAATAGACCTCGTATATGACTGAAAAGCTTTGATATATAATGGTTAAAATTTATGTTTTTACACCAAGCAACTATTGCTGTATAATTAATAATAAAAGTTTCCGATTTCTGCGAACTTAAGTAGACAAGGAACAATTTTTGGTGGCGGTATTATATTCCCTTTTTATGATAGTGTGCGCGTTCACCATTTTTATGTGTCTCGTATTGGTGGTAATTTGTACTGGTTTTGTAAATGGTTAAAAAATTATTTTAAATATGAGTCAACGTTCTTCTAGACTAAAAGCCTCATGCACTCCTTTATATTTAGTAGTAGCATAGCGTAATTTATCCATCTTTTAGTGCTTCTCACTATCAAAGGCAACCAAATTATACTTAACTCTATCAGTAGTTAATATATTAAAGGGTAATCGAAAATCTATTAGGTTCTGGGATTGACAAACGCCACAGTAATCATCCAAGAACGTGGGAATATTTACTGATATTGAAAGCTATGCGTACTAGCATAATATTAATGGAAGAGTGGACTAATAAGTATGGATAAATATGTAAATGAACAATAAAAAATAATAAAGAATAAATATTTAAATATAATTTATAACGACAAAAAGTTTTTTAATACATAAATTTTAAAAGTAATGGTTTTGAAAAAGGAAAAAGCATGACAAACTGCAAGGTGTTGACTGAAGGAGAAAAAGTGGAGCAAGTAAATGAGTTTTTGTATACCTAAACAAATAAATGGGGCCCTGCATAACTTTATATGCAGCCAGAATGTTTCAAAAAGGACACGACTGGCTATGCATAGAGGAGTGCTTGTCCCTACACTTATGTATGGAAGTAAATGTTAGGTTTGGCAGAAGAAGCATAAAAATAAGATCAATGCTGCGGAAATGATTAAACTATATTCAACTTCCATATTTCAAGGCAGTAAACAAATGCATGCAACTGCCGTGTAATTGGAAAAGATGCCAGGGGCGCACCTGTTATGTTGCTATAAAAATAAATTAAAACAGGTATATTTATTAAATTATTACAAACTAAAATAATTTAAAAAAAATAACAATATTATAAAATAGACATATATTCAGAGTCAGTGTCATCATTGCTGGAAGAACTGCTGTTATTAAATGTGATAACAAGCTGCGTTCTATAATATAATCAAGCTCCCACATTTTTGGCTTACATGCTTAACACATTTTTTTTACTTTTCTGAGGTATTATTTAAAATGGTCTTTTGGAAAATATTTTTTATAACCGAAAATTTAAAAGTGGTATTTTTATTAGTTACAAATTGTTTCACATCTGCCTAAATGAGCTCTATTGGATTAATTTCGCAGTGGTAGGATGGTAATATTTACACAATTGTATTATTTTGCCATTTTGTCGATAATGTATTTATTATATTTATCTTTATGTTGTTTTACTTTACGTAGCAGTTGGACTTTCCTCATTGAATCATCAAATGAAATATTTTTTGAACGAAACCAATTTTGAATATCAGCTGTTTTGAAGGCAGTAGTTGTGATTTTTCCTAATTTTTTTAAATGGTATGGTGCATTGTGTGGTACAATAACAGAATTCTGCTCTAGTATCGGTAGTATATTTAAAAACCATTATTCATAAGACTTAAATGCCCATAATCGATCTTAAACAAATCCATTGCTTCCTCCAATATGGCACACAATAAGCCTTTTTCCTTTGCCTAAAAATTAATTAAAATCATTAAGTAAGATATTTTACGATAATTATCTTTTACTTACCTGTGTTTTAAACCTATTGAAAGACCATCTAAAGATGCTTCCCTACTAGATATTACTGTCTCGTCTACCCAAACTTTGGACTTGGTATGTCCAGCATTTAAGTATCCAAGTTTCGTCTAAGTAATAAATGGTTTTGTTTTGGTTTTTATATTTCTTTATTTTTATTAAGAAGTCCCTGCTCCAACATTTTATTTCCTTTCTATCCATTAAAAAGTTGTTCCTTTGACGTCTATTAAATTTAAAATTTGATTTTTTTATAAAACGTGGTTCTTTAAAATTAGGCAAATCTAAATCGTCATTAACAGCTTTTAAGTACTTTATTCATGGTTCGGATTTCGTGAACCTTTCGTCGGATAGAATTTTCGTTAGAATTTTTCCGATTAACAACTGGTTTTGGGGCAGAAAAAGTTTCTTAATTTTTTATATTCACTAATGACTTTTCGAACACTTCGACTACAGACACCTGTTTTTTGTGCAACCATTGCAGCTGTTTCACCCGTAGTTTACTTGTAAACGTTCAAAATTATATTTTTGTTTTTATATCAAAATGATTTTTTGGTCGTTTTCTTGGTGATCTTAATGTACGAGTATTATTCATACTGATGGGATCATCTGCTAAATCGGTGCTGCAAACTTAAACTATACACTACAGAAAATACTTTTACAACTAAAAATGTACGTTTCAATACCAGTATACTAAAACAAAACCTACCTTCAAATATAAATTAAAATTCAATATTTTCCTCAACTAAAATTTGTTGTCTATAATTATAATTGAATAAATAAAATATAACACACAAAAAAAACAATTAAAAGCAAACACAAAATATAAATAACTTTAAACAATAACATTTCAGCGCTAGACATGAATAATTAATTGATTTAGCAATCGGACCTGTACATCACTAAGTTTTAGTGGAAAGTGTTCCGACTATAACGAGCCCACCCCAGCCCGCAAAGTTTATTTAAATGCAATTTGCGACAGCTAGTTTAACGAGTTTCAATTAGCTTCATTTACTGACGTCGGCAGAAAAATCAGCTCCCTTGTAAATTTTCCGAAAACATTTAAAAATTAAATTTTCATGTATTTGATTTTCGAACACGAACATCGCCTGTAATTATGGATTTTTTTAATGAATAAACCACACAAAAAAACAACTCCCAATCCAAACTAAACTGCTCCATGGTCACACCATCGAAAAGTGCATGCAACATTGAAATAAGATAGATAAAGTGAGGATTAGTAAGATAGGGGAACACTGTGGTGAACAGAAGATGTAGTTACAAATATATATATATATATTTATATATATATATATATATATATATATAAAGAGGGTTTGGCCACTTTAAGAGGATGGATAAAAAAAGATTGATGCATGCATATTTTTTTATTAACTAAACCATTTTATAAAATATATTAAATAAAAAAGCCCTTTACTTTTACAATCAAATGGCCCACAACTTTTCCTTTGAAAAAACGAGTTTTGTTTAGGTCTCCCTCGCCAACCTCTTATTTCTGATATTTAGAATTCCTTAGAGAAGGTAAGACGAAAGATTTTGCTTTAATTTATTGTTACATGTTTCTCTAAACCAGTAGGGATAAAATTAACCTAAAAATGTGTCTTCGAAAATTTTTTTTCCAAGTTTTGGAGCCATAAGAAAATTTAATGTTACAGTCATAATATAGCTATGCATAAATAAGAGACAATTTAAAATGCAATATATTTTAGTGTTTAATAGGTAAAATTGAACTTGATTTTTGTACCTATACCTGTATGTTTCTGTATATAGTTATGACGTATATAAATGTGTATTACATACATTAAATAATTTTTAAAACGGTTATATTTTTGTTAAATTAGCTACGTATATTTTGTATACTAAAAACTATTTCTAAATCAAATTTAACATTTTTATCTTAAACTGCTTAGTGACTGGCCTACAAGATTGGGAGGTATAACCCATATTAGTACATAATTCTTTTTCAAGCTGTTTGCTTTGATGAAAGTACTAAATGTAAAGAGCTTTTTCCATCTGATTTGTTCCCAAAGCAATAAAAAGCTTTGGACGATTTTTTGTCACGAAACAATTACTTTAAACAAGACAAATGCGTGCCTATTTCGTTGTTAATGTTTATTTGATTAATAAATTCAATTAAACTGTATAATGCATACAAGACAAATAACGATAACAAAAATGATTATTTAAAAAATATATATATATATATATATATATATATATATATATATATATATATATATATATATAGGAAGGAAGGGAAATCTTTGCTGACCAGTGAGATACTCTTTTATATTAATCCAAGCTTTCGGAAACGTTTATTTTCATCATCAGGAAGACTACTAAATTTAAGTCAATGGTAAAATATAACAGTTTAAAAATTCGTTATTACTTACAACAAATACGAGGTTGACGACAAAATGATTGTTTCAATAAGTTAAAATACAGTAAAAAACATTGTAAATGCATGGGTTATGAACATATTCCATCTTGTTTTAAAATACAAAATGAACAAATAGAATGAACACTGATGTTGCAACAATTGTTTTTCATAATGCACAATTACTATTGATTTTAAGGTTATGATGTTCTTTTCTTCTTCCTATTCCCCTTATTCTTGCCATGTTAGTAAGCCATTTAAAGGTGTTAATAGACTTTATGGTATGGATGTCACATATCAACCATGCAAAAAAAAGATAAATACAAAAGGCAAGAAAAAGATCACTATTTACCTGTGCAGAAATTTTGGAAACCAAGATCATCATTATGAAAATGAATTTTGGGGTTTAGCAATTTGTCCGAGATTTGCCATCCAACGTCAGAAGGTATTAGTAAATCTCGCTTAAATGCTTAACATCCGTTTTCTTATTTATACTATTTTCCTCCTGATAAATAAAGGCCATCTCTAAAAAGGACCTCTTGGTAAAATTCCGTTCGGTTGCTAGAATCCTCACAGACTGGTAATCCATTTTGTGATCTAGGCGATTGACATGCTCTGCCAGTGCACATCTCTCCGGGTGGAGTCTACAGTCGCTCCTGTGTAAGGTAATACGTTTTTTTATCGATCTTTTAGATTGGCCTATATATTTTTTGTTACAGTAACCACAGGGGATACTGTAAACTACGCCCGAGCGAGACATCAGAGGTATGTTGTCTTTCACCTTTGAATAAATAGATTTTATAGAGAGAACTGTTCTATTGGCTATTTTTATGTTGGAAAATCTGTTAAAGATTCCTTCCAGATTGGGTGTAATCTCCTTAATGTAGGATAGAGATGTGTAATGAGTTTGAATTTGATTACCTGATACCTGATAAAGCAGATGAGGAACAGAGTCCTACAACTATCAGATATCTCTTTTCATCGGAAAAAAAAAACTAAAAATATATAAATAAAATAAAAAAATACAGATGCTTACAGTTTTCTATATATATATATATATATATATATATATATATATATATATATATATATATATATATATATATATGTTAAGAAAGTCTTTTGACGTTGTCCGACACCTAATTTCCATCCCCTTCGGTCTTCGCAATTCTGAAATGTTAGGTTTTTTTTGCTCATTGACTTTTGAATACTGGTTTGCCATTCCAATCGAGGTCTTGCCCTTTTCCTTCTTTCATTTGGTTGCCATTGCAAGACTTGTTTGGGCAATCTTGTATCGGGAATTCGTTAAACGTGGACGTACCAGGTGGGCTAGGCTGTTTTGGCTCGATATAACTAGTAATAGTGCCTTCCATTTTCTATTTGTTGTTTAATAGTTTAGACCTCTAAAAAACATCCATCCTAACAGTTTCAACTTTATTTTTGTTTTTTTCGGTAATTCTCCAGGTTTTTTCTCCATATAATAGAGTACTTTTTGTAATGGTTTCAAAGATGTTAATTTTTTTTTATTATTTCTTTACTCCTTATTATCCCATTAAGCCATCCGATAATTTTTTTTGCTTGAATGATCCGTTTTTCGATTTCCATTGCATCGGTACCGCTATAATCAAAGGTGATACCCAAGTACACATATTCCAGACATGTCAAAATCTTCTAATCATCTTTATATAAAAAAATATATTAATAAATAAGAAACGTGCTAAGTATTACTGGAAAAATCTATACAGAGCAAGATGCAGTAAAAGCCTTAAAAAGATTACCATATTTGATGGTAACCTTATAGGCTTTTGGTTCATTTTAGTCAAAACAAGGGAGTGGTTAGGATTATTATTGTACACAAAAGTAAATTGATTTGGGTGACGGTATTTACTTTTTCCTGAATTGCTCTTGTCTTCATCCCTGACTGATAAAAAATGGTAATAAAAAATCTATTACCGTGTGCCAACTAAATTTTATTTTTTTAAAATGGTTTTTAAAATCAAATTAATTGTATTAAACAAAATTAACAAATGATCAATTCAAATAAAAAATACAGGAATAGTAAAATTTGACTTGTTTTCACAAAAATAAAAAATAAAATAATTTTTTTTTTTTGGTAGGTACCTAGCTTAATTAATTGTAGGATTAATAATATTTTTCTTCTTTAAAGGAAGACGCTTAATGTCTTTTGCAGATAGTCCGCCAGCGGCACCTTTGTGCTCTCCTTATGTTCCTTCTAAATATATTATGATAGTGTTACCTTATAGAAGGCCAGTATTCTCTTGACCATAATTTCCTGTGGAGGGCAGAAGTGCACTTTCTGTTAAGGAGTTGATTTATTATTTATTTAAAAGTTTAAACATTTTGTATATTATTTTTATAATCACGTTTGTGTTGTTCATTTTTTTTTATATATTGAATTGTTATTGAAAACAGTTTTGACAGTCTTTTTGACAAGTAAAAAAGGAAAAGTTTAAATGGTGTATTTATTACAAAAAAGGGAGAATTCAAGCTTGATTCGCTGGTCTTTCGGCCGAATCTAATAATAATATCATTTTTAAGGTAAGACAAGTGTATAATCAAACATTGTGCTGGTCTTTCGGCCGAATCTAATAATAATATCATTTTTAAGGTAAGACAAGTGTACAATCAAACATTGTGCTGGTCCTTGAGCCTCAAACTTGAACCAAGATATGGATGGTAACAACATCTTGACAAAAAGTAGGAGTAAGATGCTAAACGAGCTTGCCCAAGACGGTGAAAATGGTGTATTTGAGGATATTGCTGGGAAAACTGAAGAAAAAGACAAGTCGTCGGTTTCAAGCCAAAAACTCTCCGAGAAACAGATTTACCAGCTGGCAGTGGAATCAAATGATGGTACGATGGATCAGAGCTGCAGATCATTTTAGAGTAAGTCCCATTTATCTAAGCACTCTAAATCTAGTACTATTAGACGTAAAAGTTTAAAAGCTCAAATCAGAGCTGATGAAGAAATGGCCAAACTTTTAGCTTCGGAACAACAAATCGAAATGAACAGGTTGAAAGTTGAACAAGAAAAGAAAAAGTTAGAATTCGAAAAAAAGATGATCAAAACCCGATTAGCTCTTCGACAAGCCTCCATTCAAGAGGAGTCTTCGATACTAAGTTTCACAGAACAAGAAGGAAGAAAGAATTTAGAGGTATCAGAAGAAATATTATCCGAAAGAAGTAAAGTGCAAGAGTGGCTAAATAAAAATGAACAAGTTCATAGTCCGAATTTCCAAGATAACATACCTAATTTTAGTAAATTAGATATGCAAAAAAATCAAAAAGGTCACATGAACCAAGAAATAGATGATATTGATATCAAGAAACTAATAGCTAGACAAACCATTGACAAAGAATTGCCAATTTTTACTGGTGATGTGAAAGAATGGCCTAATTTCTTGAATCAATATACTACCACTACAAAATTACTTGGTTTATGTGAGGAGGAAAATATATATCGATTAAGAAAATGTCTCAAAGGCGATGCTCGACGCGCAGTAGAAGGGTTGCTCATATCAAGTAAATCTTTGGATAAAATCATGAGTATTTTGAAAACGAGGTTTGGTAGACCAGAATTGATCGTGAAATCTTTGGTTGATGAAGCAAAAAATCTTCACCTGAAAAGTAACGATTTTTCTAGTCTCACACATTTCTCGGATGTACTTCAAAATTTGGTTGCCACTTTGGAGGTCATGGATATGAAAAATTATTTGGGCTGTCCTCAACTTCTCAATGAATTACTACAGAAATTGCCTTATTCCATGCAGTTAAATTGGGGTAAGAAAATCGCTACATGAAGAGCAGAATACACTTTGAAAAGTTTTTAGGAATTGGTTTGGAATGAATCAGAAGGAGCAAGCTTTGTAGAGGCACTTTTACCTCAAAAGATAATGCACTCTCATCAGACGTCAAAAGGTAAATACAATACCACTCTGGTGACCACTGATTAAGTAAGGGAATCCAGTGAAACCAAGAGAAGAAATACTAGGTGTGGATCATCAAATATCATCATGTAATAGAAGAAAAAAATGTGGTTTGAATGGTTGTGAAAAGTATCACCATGAGCTACTCCATAATGAAAAGTATGGAGAAAAGCAGAAAGAAAATAATGTCCAAGAGGAGAAACAGCAAGAAGAGGAAAATGGTATCACAAAATTGGTAGCTCATACAACATCATTCCGTAATGAAATTATTCTAAGAGTTGCTCCTATAACAATAAAATACCAGGGAAAGGAAATCCAAATTTATGCTCTCTTTGATGAAGCATCAACTATTACACTGATAGAGAGGTAAGGCATTTGGGTCTCAGATGGACAGACAAGGAGTCGAAAAAAGAAGTTTTATCTGCTAAGGTTTGCTTTAATATTGCTGGTCAAGATGGCGAAGAGTATACACTCAATAATGTCTATACTCTGAAAGATATGGATTTACCGATACAAACGGTAAATGCACAAAAGTTCAAAGCCAAGTGGAGACATCTAGAAAAAATAGATTTTGCTAGTTACACCAACGTAACTCCAAAGTTATTGATTGGACAAGACCACTGGAATTTAATAACAAGTAGAGAAGTTTTGGAAGGACCGAAGAATTCACCTGCCTTATCAAGAACAAAACTAGGATGGATTCTACATGGAAATGTTCAACAGTTTCATGGAAGAATAGATAATACAACCGTTCTGCATGTCAAACATCGAGATTTGGAACAGCCTGACGATCTACATAACCTGGTAAAGTTTTTTTTCGCAACAGAGTCACTTGGAGTCAAAATTCCCCAAAAAGAAATGATGTCCAAGGATGATGAACAAGCTCTTGCGCTGATAGAGAAAGTTACAAAAAGGATAGGCGACAGATGGGAAACAGGATTATTATGGAAAAACGATGAGCCTGCGTTTCCTGACACACAACTTGTTGCACTTCAACGATTGATTTATATTGAAAAGAAAATGGAAAGAAGTCAAGAATATGCTTCAGCATACGAAAATAAAATAAAGGAATACTTGGAAAAAGGGTATGCCAGGAAAGTACCTAAAGAAGAAATAGAGGAATGTAAGAAAAGAATATGGTATCTTCCACATTTTTCAGTTACCAATGAAAATAAACCAGGAAAAATAAGATTTGTATTCGATGCTGCATCTAAAGTGGATGGACGAAGTTTAAACGACTCGTTACTGAAGGGACCTGATTTGTTCAACTCATTGGTAGGAATTCTAATGAAATTTCGACAAAAATCCATTGCTTTCTCAGCAGATGTTAAATAAATGTTTCATCAGGTAAAGATAAGAAGAGATCAATCAGCTCAGAGATTTCTGTGGAGAGAAGACAAAAACCAATTAGTTCCCTTGGTATATACAATGAAAGCCATGATTTTTGGTGCAATATCTTCTCCATTTTCAGCGCAATTTATTAAAATTAAAAATGCTGAAGAATTTAAAGACAAATTTCCAAAAGCTTGTGAAGCCATCACGTGTAAGCATTACATGGATGACTATCTCGATAGCGTGGATACAGAGGAGGAAGCAAATCGTTTAATTCAAGAAGTAATCATGATTCAAGCAAAAGGAGGTTTTGAGCTGCGGGGTTGGGCAAGTAACTCCAAAGAAGTACTCAACAAGATTCCAAGCGAACTTATAAATCCAGAAGATTTTTTGACAAATGATTATTCTTTACCACCAGAAAGAATACTTGGACTAAAATGGGATCCAAAAGAAGATATTTTCTGCTTTCCGTTGAATTTTCATAAAGTCGACAAAGCTATTTTATCAGGAACGAAAATTCCAACAAAACGTGATATTTTAAAAGTTATCATGTCCATATATGATCCTATTGAATTTTTAGGTCATTATTTGGTGAAGGGAAAAATACTTTTACAGACTATTTGGAGAAGTGGAATAAATTGGGACGATGAAATTTCAGGAAAAATACAGGAGAAATGGTAAAATTGGATAAAAGGGTTAAATAACGTACAGCAACTAAGGATTCCGCGTTGTTATAACCTGCTAAAGGATTCACGAACATGGAATTTGACGTTACATATATTTGCGGACGCTAGTGAACAAGCCTTTAGATCTGTAGGATACTTTAGATTTGATGATGGTGAGAAAGTACATGTATCTTTTGTTATGTCGAAAACTCAAGTTGCTCCATTACGTCCTATGTCGATACCACGTTTGAAACTTCAAGCTGCAGTTATGGCAAGCCGAATGGCTGACACAATCAAGAAAGAACATGAACTTACTATTAGAGATACTTTTTTCTGGACCGATTCGAGAACAGTACTATGTTGGATCAGATCAGAATCAAGAAATTTTAAGACTTTCGTGGCTCACCGGGTGGGAGAGATTCAGGAACGGAGTGATGTCAAGGATTGGTATTGGGTGCCCACGAAAATCAATGTTGCAGATGATTTAGCAAGAGATGGCAAAACTATTCTTCTAAACATAGAGAGTAGATGGTTAAGAGGGCCTGATTTTCTTTACACGTCGTATCTAGACTGACCAAAAGAAGAGAATAAGGAAGTCGAAGTTCAAATTTTGGAAATGAAAGAACAGTTGGTACATGCATAGTATTCAAATTCATTAAATTTTGCAGAAAAGATGTGCACGAAGAAAAAGAAATAACAGGAAGAAACATAGCAGAAAGCGAGTATTATTGGTTTAGAAAGATTCAGGAAGATTGTTTCAAGAAAGAAATCGAAACGTTGCAAAAAGGTGGCAGAACAGACAAAGCGTCAGATCTTTTAGAAGAAACGAAAAGACCAATAATTTTGGAGAGTAAACATTTTGCAACATAACTTTTAATACACTATTAGCATATGAAAACCTGTCATAGTGGTGCAGAATTGGTGTTGAATGAGATACGTCAAAAGTTTTGGATAATTCAAGCTAGAAAAGCTATAAAAGCCACTTCAAGGTATTGCCCCATATGCAGTATAAGACGAGCCATGCCAAGAGTACCACAAATGGGTCAACTGCCAAAGTTCAGAGTGACAATGCCACCTTCACAGAGAGCATTCATCTATGTTGGGGTGGATTATTTTGGCCCATACGATGTTACTATTGGACGCAGACACGAAAAAATATATGGATCAATTTTCACGTGTCTTTCTATTCGTGCGGTGCATATTGAATTGGCAGAAAGTCTTAATACAGATTCTGCTTTGCTTGCAATAAGGTTTATTGCTCGAAGAGGACAACCAAAAATAATCATCAGCGACATAGACCATAATATTTTAAAAGAGAATCTGTTCGCACAAGAAATAGAATCTGTTCGCACAAGAAATAGAATGGAAATTTATACCTTCAGCGAGTCCACATATGGGAGGTGCGTGGGAACGAATGGTGCGTTCAGTAAAAACTGCTTTGAAGACAACCCTCAGGGAAAGAGCACCTCGTCCTGAAGTTCTACAGACTTTTTATTAGAGGCAGAGCATATAGTAAATAGTCGCCGACTGACTTATGTTTCGTCAAATGAAGAAGATCCTGAAAGCCTCACACCAAATCACTTTCTGATCGGAACCTCCAGCATTGCCAAACCACCAGGGATATTCTCACAAAAGGAATGGAACATCCAGAAACAATGGAGAATATCACAGGGACTAACAGAAAATTTTTGGAACAGATGGTTAAGGGAATACATTCCTACGCTGACCAAAAGAACGAAATGGTTTCAACAAGCAAGAAACTTGAAAGAAAATGACTTGGTTGTAATCATGGATAATAAATTACCGAGAAATAATTGGCCACTTGGTAGAGTAACAAAAGTTTTTCCGGGCTCTGACGGGCATGTCAGAGTAGCAGATGTCAAAACCAAATCTGGCATCTATCGTCGACCTGTTACAAAAATATGTACAATAGAGTGTTTAGAAATGGGTGAAGAAATTGACTGAAGTTCTTCACGGGGAGGAGAATGTTAAGGAGTTGATTTATTATTTATTTAAAAGTTTAAGCATTTTGTATATTATTTTTATAATCACGTTTGTGTTGTTCATTTTTTTTATATATTGAATTGGAGTTATTGAAAACAGTTTTGACAAGTCTTTTTGACAAGTAAAAAAGGAAAAGTTTAAAAGGTGTATTTATTACAAAAAAAGGGAGAATTCAAGCTTGATTCGCTGGTCTTTCGGCCGAATCTAATAATATCATTTTTAAGGTAAGACAAGTGTACAATCAAACACTTTCAGGTATGCAAATCTCTTTGCTGAGTATCTTGGATCCATGCAGAGTATGAAAAAGGGTTTCTTCCTCAGCACCACATGAGCTACATTTAGGGCTCGGTGTCAATCCTATAATATAAAGGTGTCAATTGGGTAATTGTCATTGTCCAATATTGGTTCATACTCAACAAGAGGATTTATTTACTGATCTTAGTAACTGGCTTTCTAAAAAGGGTCTTTACTTGCCGCATCTCTGCTGTGGTCCGTCAGCGATTCTACTACTGGATGTTCAGTCCTTTACGCAGTCTTTGACCGATTAACTATCCCCATAATAGGGTTTAGTTAAGTAAGCACCATCCAGAAGCCCTTGTTGTCAATTAGCTTTGTTTTCTTTTATTTCCGCGAGGATAGGAACCTAAAAAAGACATACTTTGTCGTGCCTAAGGTTTCTGTGCACTTCAGACCAAGCATTGAGGTATTACTGTGTTTGCTCAGAGTTCCCAATGCTGCCTGTCTGCCAGAGCATCTGAAAATCTTTTAGTTTTTACGGTTATTTTTTCAGGTAATGGCCTTGATTGCGTAAATATTTACTTTCGTAGCGTATACAACCAGAGGGCAATACTCCCAATTAACAATAAAAAAGAAAACAGATTATTTAATAACTCATTTTAATTTTAAATTCACCGGTTTAATCTATAAATTGGTCGTCTGTTTTGTTTTTCAAAGATTCAAGTAGAATCACAAGAAATAATCTCTTATCCTATCGAAAAAGATTTAACTAACGACAGTTTACTATTTCCAACATTTAAATTTTCCACTACCAAAAAGCGAAAACACATTAGCTAAAAAATTTGTTTTTCGACCTCGTCCTTGTCGATAAAACGCAGAAGAATTATTATTTAGCTAATACAGAAAGGTCTTCTATTTATTTTGTTGGCTGCTAAATTATTTAAACGGCCTACGCCAATTTTCCACGATAAACATATCAATTTTTAAAGGACGTTCAGATTTAGAAAGTATTTGGAAACAATGAAAACTGCAATAAACATAAAGTGCTGTGTTTGCTTTGGATAACTTTGCTCAGGGTTGAAACGGCTCACCGAGCGGATCGAAAAATATCTTGAGACAATAATACTGCAGTATAAACATAGAACAGGGAAAATATAAACGGTGCCTGGGGACTTAAACGGAGAAATAAAATCGACAGTCAAAGTATAAAGCATTATTTATTTTGCAACATAAAAGAATTAATTTTTAACTAATTATTTTTTGAAATTTAAAAAGATAAATTTGTCTATTTTCGTAACTTATTAATAAACTACCAAACATGAAGGTTAACTGATTTATCGTCCGCTCGTTACTCCAAATGCTTTAAGCATCAAGTACCTAGTAGCCTTGGGTAGCCTTTTTTGTCCTTTATGATTAGGTGTGGGCAAAAGTTGGTTGTACACTATGGTCAGTCAGGTAAACAAATAAGCAATACCTTTTATAGGTTAGTTGTGCACCAAGGCAAATCTTTAAAACAGAGGTGCTTTTTTATTTCCCCACTTTTTGTAGAAACTTCGGGCGGCGTGTTTGACGGGAACATTCGAGACTTTGTTCGCGCTGATATAAAGTTGCGCCTGCAGGAATTGGAGTCACTCTGAGTTGTAATTTGAAGACAATACGTCGATAGAAAGTTTGTTAATAAATATTACAAAATGAGTGCGGCAAATAAAAGTAAAACGTATTATTTTAATAATGATTGAGAGAAAGAATTTTTCTTATTATGATAAAGGATAACAGCATTTGTCTCATTTGCCATGCGTCAGTTGCAATACCTAAGCGTAGGAATTTAGGAAGGCATCATAAAACGGTTCCCAAAAACTATAAAAAAGATTTTCCATCACAGAGTTAATTAAGAAAACGAAGTATGTCATTTGATAACTTGTTTGAAAAAAGAACAAACCATGTTTACGAGACCAGCCAAACAATCAAAAGCTGCAACGATAGCGTCATTTAAAATATCTTATGTATTGGCGAAACACAAGAAACTATTTAAAGATGGATCAATTATAAAGGAAGCATTTATTGAAGCGGGTGAGACATTATTTGGAGATTTAAAAAATAAAACAGATTATGTCTGTTATTAAAGAACCTTAGATATCTACAACTGTCACAAGGCGTGTTGAAGTCATGTGTCAGGACATGGCAGATAAACTTAAACATGATATTATGGAAAGTAGATACTTTACTTTACAGTTAGACGAATCCACCGATATTACAGATACTGCCCAGCTGGGAATTTTTATTCGTATGGTATTCAATGACATATGTGAGTAGGGAAGAGTTTTTGACAGTGATTTCTCTGAAAGGAAAGACTCGTGGCGAAGATATATATATATATATATATATATATATATATATATATATATACATATAGTTTTTTTTTATATTTTGTAGCAAACTACCAGAGAACGCTGTGGTGTAAAAGTAGATGTGGTTACAAAGATAGATAAAGGAATGCTTAGATGATTTGGACACTTAGAAAGGATGGATGAAGGAATATTGATGTGAAAGGAAGTGGTCTCTGCCTACCCTTTCGGGAAAAAGGCCTGACTATATGTATGTATGTATACATTACAACCGATGGAGCACCAGCAATAACTGGAAACAAAAACGGTTTTGTGTTATTATGTCGAGCTAAGAACGATTTTTGTTCATTTTTCTCCTTCCATTGCAATATACATCACCAAATTTTGTGTTCAAAAGTTCTAAACATTTAGGAGATTATGGGCATTGCAATAAAAATTGTGAATTCCATCCATGCACGTAGCTTGCAACAACGGCTCTATAAAGTGCAGTTGGAAGATAGTAAGTTAACTGAGCACACTGATTTGGTTCTTCACACGAACGTCAGGTGATTAATTCGCGGGAAATTCCTAGAAAGGTTTCAAGAATTTTTGCCCGAAATAACAGCCTTTCTGGACGAAATAGATGATGACACTCAGATGCTGAAAAACGAAAAATGGCTGACAGACATCACAATGAATTTAAACACCATTAACTTGGAGCTTCATGGTAAAGGAAAAACTATTATTGAGATGATAAGCGCAATAAACGCATTCAAAAGTAAGTTGAAACTTATAGTAGATCAAATGAAAAAAAAGAATCTATAAAATTATCCGTTTTTGAAAGCAAGGATTCCTCAGTCGAATTATCATATTTATGAGGCAGAATTATCAAATATTTTGGGTCAATTCGAAACACGTTTTTTATGATTTCAGTAAATATCACATTATTTATGAGTTATCCTTTTTCGTGTAAAAACATTGAGGAATTAGCTACTGAAATAGCAAGTCAATTTAACATGGACTCATGTTCTGTTGAAAATGATTTATTGCAGATTTCAACAAATATACATTTCAAAGCCACATCATCTGATACAAAATGCTGGTCTTTTATATTTGAAGATAAATATCCGAATCTAAGACAAATTGCCCTTCTCTTGTCGGCAATGTTTGGGTCAACTTACTTGTGCGAGTCTGCATTTTATAAAATGAAGATGATTAAGTCAAAATATCGCAATCGATTAACTAACGAATACCTGCCATCATGATTGCGATTAGTACTCGATAATTACGTACCATTTTATGAAAAGTATGCTGAGGACATGCAGTGCTACACTTAAATATCCAAAGCCACTCTTTCAAGTTCAATACTAGAACACCTTTGTTTTGTAACACCCAATAAACTCGCAATTTTGAATAATTATGGGGTTTTTCTGCATTACACATACTTGCGGCCTCTCAGAGTCGATCGATCTTAGTCTAACAATTTTGAGGTAGATCGCCAGCAGTTCAAGTTTGAGTACCCCTGCTTTAAAGTAACCCCATAAGAATTGCATACTTTAGGTTAACGTAAAAACATATCAATACTTGCAATATATATTATAAATCTTAATTTAGGCATATACAAGTAACGCACCACAGTCAAAATATTTCTTCGGTCATTCATTTCAACCTTTTAGTTGCACACAAGATAGTTACTTGCAGCACTGAAAAACAAATCTAACCTTAATTCTACTGACCATAATCCAAATACCTCCCAATGAAAAATAATTTTTCTCTTTACTTCACTTATTTAAACCCAACCTAAAACCTACCAACCTTAATCCAAATACCTCTAAATGAAACAAAAATTTAAATTTGATAAGCTTGTTTAAATCACAATTTTGTTGTCACAGTCATTTGAAATTCAAAAATCTTTTTAATGCAATATTTTAAAAGAAATGGTATCAATTGCTTTTTGCAAATCTTCTATTGTTTTTGGTAACATTGTCGTAACGAATGTTACAAATAAACTAATCATTAGTTTAAAACATTTGAAATAGAGTGCGTATGGATTAAGAATGAATGATTTCATCGTCAAATGCCTTCTTTACGCCGATGATCAGGTAAGAAGAAATTGCAGATGAAGGTTAATATTATACAAAATGCCCTAAAAATTAAAATAATAATAGTGAATGTAAGCAATACAAATAAATTCTAAACCTGATAAAATTGCATGGAAATGCCGCCAAAACAATTTTTTCGGACAGGGCGGAGAGAAAAAGACTCACGCACTGATCCGATATACCAAGATTGACATATTCAAACCTCCAAGAAACACAACCAAGCAGATCCTGGAATACAGTAAAAATGATCAGTGAATTTTGACGGATCTGCTTATAGGACACTGTCGTCTAAGATACTATCTCGAAAGGATATGTCTGAACCAACAAACGAATTGTCTATTTTGCTGCGTGGTAGACGAAACAGCTAAACACATACTATGTTCATGTCCCTGCTTGGGAAGAATAAGGTTCAATATATTTGGTATTACCAACTTAAAACCTACCGATTTTAAGAAAATTTTACCTTAAACAACCATAAACTTCGTGAGAAGAACTGGATTGTGCGGTGAACTGTAACCTCTAGGAATAAACCACAAAAGACTTATTAAGGGTCGCAGTAGAGAGACGACCTACGCCTCACTCACATAATACCCAACCTAATCTAAGCAAGACAAAAGTAAAGGTTAATAAAAAAGAAAAAAGCATGACATACTGCGAGGTGCTGATTGAAGGAGAAGTGGAACAAATAAATGGTTTTTTTACATGGGTTCAAAGTTTACAAAAGACGAAAAATATAACTAATATTTAGTGAATGTTGTTGGCAGGTAAACAAATGAACGAAGCCCTGCATAACTTTATAAGCAGCCAGGACGTGTCAAAAAAGGCACGATTGGCTGTGCATAAAGAATTGCTAGTCTCCACACTTATATATGGTAGTGAATGTTATGTTTGGTAGAACAAGCATAAAAGTAAGATCAATGCTGCGGAGATGAGTAGTCTAAGAAATATTTATTTATTTACGTTTGGTAGTAAACTAATTTTTACCTTTTTTTTCAGTAATTAAGATCAACTAAAAACAATAATGATGTGGCAGAGGTAAAAATAATGCTTTTTTAAAATAATTATAGTTATTCCAGCCCTGTTAGTATTGATCTTAGATACGTTACACTAACCCTCTTAAGGTTTAGAAATAGTAACAGTAGAAAGAATAAATTTTTTATTGGCACCGATCCAAATTTAATGTAATAATGTTTCTATAACAGTAAAGAAACAATAAAAATAAAACTGCTCAATTTGGAAGCTTTCATCTCTGGATGAAATATTTTCTTATTGTTGAAAAGTTGGCACATTGATTCAAATAAAAAATAAATTGTGTAATATAATAGAAATAAAAAAATTTACTATATTATTAAACCTCAAAACAAATTACTATCACCATACCGAGTATATAAAAAAGTCACCAATGAATGCGAGCCTCAACATTTAACGTTTGTTTTCTGTCTAAAATTTCTCGCACTGTGCGTTGTGGTAACATTTCGTTTGCTAGTTTTAACATATTTAATTATTTATTAGTTTTTATTATGCTTGTAACTAAGATATATTTTTGTGATAAACCTATATTTTTTAATTATGTAAAACAATTTATAAAATATATTTATTTTACAGAAATAAAAAGCATTGACGTTGCCAACTAATATTTACTGCTTGCAATTTACATAATAGACTGCAAGGTGTTCGTGACATTTTAAATTATGGCGGTCAGAACATCTTATATTTTCTGTCTTATAAATTAAAATATTTTTTTTACAAAGGCCTTATTATTTAAAAGTTGATTTTATATGTATATCAGGAGTTATAAAACAGGTTCGCACAAGATTTAGTTTAAATCGTGTAAGCAAATTTAACGAGATTCAGGGGAATATGAATAAAGAAATTATATCTATAAATATTTAAATTAATATTTAACGTAACGGTATCGACGCCTCTGGCGCGATACCTCATGGCATTCGAACGCCGACATCCTTTTTGTCGTCTAAAACGAAAGATACCAAGGCAAAGTGATTTTAAATTAAATCTTTGGAAAAATTTTATCGGTGATTCCTAACTAATTCTTAGTCAACAGAATTTATCCACGGCATTAGATTTAAAATGCCAATCATTCTTCAATGATACCAATTTTTTAATGCTTTTAAGTTTCTTTTTAAAAAAATTTACGTTACCGTTGCGGTTTTTTATTGCGATGGTCGAGCGTTAGAGATTATGTAAGTATAGGACAAGGCTGTACAGATAGAGAGAGCCTTTAATAATTGATTTTTATTTTAGAAAATTTATGTCGGACGTATTATTCGTAATTTTTAAATAAAATGACAGTATTACCTTTAAAAATTATAAAAAGGGACAAAAAATGTTTAAAAGAAGAAAAATATGATAATAATGTTTAAATATAAACTTGTTTATTGTTTTATAATATATTATTTTACACAATTTTATTTTTTCACTTTGAAATTTTTTTATTTAAGAAACTAAAATTTTCTTTTTTTAACGCTAATGTCGCATCTTCGGTGACTGCGAAGATGATTTTTTAATAATCAGTAAAGCTTATTTCGGGACCAAATAGATAATGAGATTAAATAATACCTTTTTATGCCTAGTTAGATTATCCGTTATTTCCCAGCCAATATTTTCTTGAATCACAATGATGTGTCGAAGAGAGTAGACGTGTTTCGCAGTGCTGCTATTTCATAGTAAATAGTCATTGAACATATATCTATAAACTTAAAAATTTTGGTAAAAGTAGTAAAAGCAAACAAGTGCGTAATTATCAACTATCAAATTAATTGATTTCTCTGAACTACCGTAAGTTTCATCTTTGTCTTAGTCATGAGTAGAGATACACGAAAACAAAGCCATACCAGTAAGGGCGAGAATGAATTGCACTCAATGGTAAAAAATCTTGTTACTAAATTATGCACGGCGGATGATTTCATTGGTCGGCTAACCGAAACGATAACCCAAATAATCGAGGAAAGGTATAGTGAAAGATTTATTGAACTAAAACTGAATATTATAATATTATATATTATATAACTATTATATTATTATATATTATATTATTATATTATATAATATTATATAACTGAATATTAGAAATAAAAATTTGCTCGCAGTGCCTAAATTCAAAACAGAAGTATTTAGACGGTCTTTTAGATACCAAATTTGTCAAAGGTATAATTCTGTTCCCACCTCACTTAAAGAATTAAATTCCATTTAATTCAAAAATAAATATAAAGAGTATTTGTTTGACTGTAGTTAAAGTAAATTATTAAAATCTTGTAGAAAATAGGTAAACTACATTTTTATGTTAAGTATTCGTATTCAAATTATAAACGATAATTATGTAACGATCACAGGTTTTGTTTTGTTTTCCTTCTTATTTTGACTGTCAGGGTTAAGTGGAAGAACATTTTCTGTGATGCATAGCATTGCAGACAATGAACTTCGCCTTTTATTTCTTGATAACTTATTGCATATATATATATATATATATATATATATATATATATATATATATATATATATATATCAATTATGTTTTATGTTTATTTAATGAAATAATAAAGACGATATTATTATTATTATTATTATTATTATTACTCCTATTTAATCCTACGAGGATCCGAATTGGTAACAAGTTGTGCGTTCCACAACATCGATACTCTTTTTAACACACAATCAATTTAACATACACATGATTTTTTTTATTGTAAATTATATTTCAACTTTAAATTTTTTTAACCGAAATCAAATACTTACTACTACAACTATTACATCTTTCATTTCCTGATTAACTTATACATAGACGATTGTTTAAAAGATGTGAAAGAGAGTGATTGAAAATGAATGATTCGATCGTCAAATGCCTTCTTTACGCCGATGATCAAGTCATATTAGCGTCATCTGAACAAATTGTTTTAATAGCTGCCATTAACAACGAGATATAATATGCGAAGCCTACTATTCAAATACTCAATAAACTTTAAAAATGGAAATAAGAAAAAGATACCATTAATTAAATTTTTAAATAAAAAATTTAATTTAACGATGACCAATGATCGCAATCTGAACAAAACGAGATATAAAACTACAAGTGCTGCAGTCTTTACAATATAATTAAATATATTCGAATCAAAATTGTTTGTTCCTATTTAAGTTACCATAAACATATAGTATCAGTTTTGAAATATAATAATAATAATAATGATGATGGAAGAGTTGTTAAAATTGTGGATGGAAATTTATAAGTTTTATTGGTATTCATTTCAAAGAATACCAATTAATTAAATTTTATATTTCATGTATTTGTAAATTTACGTTTTAAGCAATGGATTGCAATTTTTGTATGTAATATAATTTTGTAGTAGTAGTTGACCATATTTCCTATCTGGGCTGCCTGATAAACGAAGAATGGGACCACTCAAGAGAAATCCGCCAACGTATAGAAAAAGCGAGAGCCACCTTCCTAAGAATGAGAAGTGTGTTCTGTAATAACAACTTGAGCTTGAAACTCAGGAAAAGGCTTCTCAACTGTTATGTGTTCTCGGTTTTGCTGTATGGTGTAGAGGCGTGGACAGTGACAGAGGCCACAAGCAAACGAATCGAGGCATTTGAGATGTGGGCGTACCGTCGGATTTTGAAAATTAGCTGGGTAGATCATGTATGCAACGCAGAGGTTCTGAGAAGAATTAAGATACGGACCCCTGAAATACTTAGAACCGTTAAAATACGGAAGCTCTCTTACCTTGGACACATAATGCGGAACGAAAAATATAACATATTACAACTAATAATCCAAGGCAAGATAGAAGGAAAAAGAGGACCTGGCAGAAGGCGCACATCTTGGCTCAAGAATCTGAGACAATGGTTTGGCAAAACATCGACTGAACTTTTTCGGGCAGCAGTGAACAACTATAGTAATAATGATTGCCAACGTTCGCTGAGCGGACAAGGCACCAAGAAGAAGAAGAAGTAGTAGTTTATAATAATGAATAAAAAAACATTTCATTTAAAAGTATTTCCTGCACAATAAAATATTTCCTGACGATTCAAAAAATAGACACGTAATTGTTCAAGTTTTCACTTCTGTCGGCACTCCGCGAGTGCTACTGTTCTTTTTTTTATGCAATATATCGGTAACAAAGAGTAGGTAATATATAATAAAAAAAATTTATTTTATGAGCTTTCCCTTACATAATTGCAGTTTTAATTTTATTCAGTGGTGGGAGTAAAAAACGAATCAGAGTAATAAAAGAATTTAAGTTTTTTAGAACAGATTTACCGTTTTTTAAAAGTGTTTGGCTCGTTAATTAATTTTTTATGCTTTGACAACTGATTTGGAGAAAAATTCCCACGTACTTTCGCTTAGGCTCTGCTGTAGGGTTCAAATGGCCATGGGTTTTTTTGGTATAACGTTTTATAAAAATTAGACTGCTAATATTTAATTACGAATATAAAGTACGAATAAGATATAGCAGTTCTTTAAAATGGTATATTGTATGGTAGGTGATAAAACAAGACCATTTCGGACGGGGAAGAGTTTTGATTGCCCGAGCTTTATGCGAGTATTGACGTTTGCCACAGTCTGAATACGTGTTTCATCCCGTGCCACATACTAAATTTCCTGGTGTGAAACTGGGAGTTTTAATATCCGAAGCTAGTCGAAAACGAGATAATTTGAAACTAATGATGAAAAAAATCTTTTATAAAATTTCAGTAATGAAAAAATGTTGATTATTTAACAAAAGAAATAGAATTTTTATTTTACTTGCATTTAAACGAATACTTTAAATGTGTCTAGATAGACAGTTTTAATGCAGGTGCTCTGTTTGAAAAACAATTTAAATTTTATCGAAAATCTTGTTTTTCATGTTGAACAACAAATTCTATTCAATTGTGAGTATGTAAGCTTTACTTTTTTTTCCTTCGAATAATACTCGGCACCATTTAAAGGGATTTCATTGGTTTAAAATTTATTTTGTTTGCTTCTAAAAAATTACACTTGCTTAGCTGTAACTCCAACTCCAGGTCATTGATGATTTTGTGCCATTAACTGGTAAAAGACATTTTTTTGTAGAGGAAAAATATTTACATTTAAAAATTGTTTTACGACGTATTTTATTTTTTAGATATTAAAAATGAAAAAAATTAACGCGTAATTATTAAAAAATATTAATTATTAATTTGTTTTTAAAAAATATTTTTTAATTACAAAACCATTATAATTATAATCTTCCTTAGTTTTTGTAGAAAAAAAATGTTTTTTAATGATTTACTCTAAAATCAACCATTTAAAGGTTAACGGTAAAAAATAATTAATTCCAAAGAAAATGTGACTTTCAAAGCTCATACCAGGGCTGTATATGTAGTTAAGTACAGCTAAGAGTTATAATTTTTTTAAGGATGTGTGTAAGGTCAAATTACGTAGTACATCTAATTAATTATTAAACTTAATAAAATGTAGTAAATTGTATACAGCGACATTTTCTGTTAATTATAATGAGCTCCTATATATAATATATATAAAAAATTTATAAAAAAATATTTGACTTTGAATTTGACTACTGTGTTTGTAGTCGGAAGAAAATTTGGCAACACTGCAGGCCGCGTGGCGTCCAGACGCTCCGAAAGTTGTGTATTTGAATTTATAACCCCGAAATTTTAACATGGATACTACTAGTGATGCACATAAAAGTGTAAATATAATAATATTAATATTTATCTTAGTAATTATAATGTGTTGATAATATGTTGTACATTGTTTATGAAATAAAAATATACTTTCAATGTATTTTCTTTAGAACCTGGCGATTAAGGCCGAACATAAGGAAAACCGAATCAGCTTGTTTTCACCTCTGCAAAAGACAAGCACATTATGCGCCAAAAATACGATTTAGAGGGCAACTTATAACATGTAACTCCACCCCAAAATACCTAGCGGTGACAATCGACAGATCTCTTACTTTCAAAAGTCACCTCCAAAAAACCGCAGGTAAACTCAAGACAAAAAACAACATACTCCTTAAAATATTGGGTAATAGCTGGGAAGCAGATGCAAGTTTCCTAAAAACCTCGTCACTTGCACTGGTCTATCCTGTAGCGGAATACTGCTGTCCCGTGTGGCTAAACAGCGCCCACACTAATGTCGTCGACACGCAGCTCAATGAGACAATGAGAATTGTACCTGGCACTATAAAATCCACCCCACTACAATGGTTGCCAGTACTAGCTAATATTCCACCTCCCCCAATACGACTTAAATCGGCGCTCATAAAGAAATGGAAAAAAGGCCGTGGTAACAACCAACTCCCTATCCACCAGGATTGCTCAGATAGAGTTGCTAGACTAAAATCGTGAAAACCACCCTGGAAGCTTGGCCAAGAACTCATCGGTGATGACTTTAAGCCGACCAATGCATGGAGAGAAGAGTGGGCAGCCACAAACCCAGACCACCTGTACCTTATATCAGATCCAGAAAGGAATGGACAACACTTAACCGTATATGAACTAACCACGGAAGAACTCAATACTGGAAGTATTGGGGACGTGCTGAGGATCCTGGCTGCAGCTGCGAGGACCCCTCTCAGACGCTACATCACATTGCCATGGCCTGCCCTAGCAGAAGATACCCTGATACAATACAAAAACTACATACAGCAGACGCAGATGTGGCTCGTTGGCTTAAGGAACTTAATATCTATATATGAAGAATAATTCACTCTGCATTTATATAAACTTAGTGTTTGTGATGTTCGTACGTTTATAACTTTTATGTATGTTTGTCATTTACATTTACTTTACACTTTTAAAATCTTGCCTATCTTGCCATACGAAAAATAAATAAATATATGATACGAGTTTTACATATTAATTTTAAAGAAAAGGAAAATAAAGAGCACGTTATTATCGACATGCTGCCGTGCGAAGTTGTCAGATTTTTATACACCGGTAGTGAGTTCAGAACGAATAAATTCATGAACTTCAAAACAAAATAACTCTGCAATTATCGGAAACCCCGCTTGTTTTTGGTCTCGAAAAATCGCAAATCGTCTGAACTTACTTACAAAAAGTTTTTTAACCGTACAAGTTTTATAGAAGAATGTTTTTTGTGTTAAAAGGAGCACCCTTATGTTCATTTTTTAATCTCCTTAAAATTAAAAAAAACTTAAAACTATTGTAGTTTTTAAAAAAGTAATAATTCAAAATTGTTTGTGTCAATCTGAAATAAAATATGCTAGACTTTTATAGTTTATTGGGACACTCTATATGATAAATAACTTTTAACCATAACTAAACCGTCGTTACTGGAATATAAATTAAGCGAATTTTTAAGTTTCTATCGTTTAAGCATAATTAAAATTGATAATTTTGAATGGAGCTTAGTTTACTCAATTTTCTTCGTCGACTTCATTTTCTTTTATTTAGTTAACAATTTTACTGAAAACTTATCATCTCGATCGTTAAGGTAATCAGATTACCATCAAAGTTTTTTATTAGATACGATACTACGAAAATTCATTGCCGCGCAACTGAAACGAACAGTAAAAACTTTTTAAAAGGATCTTTTGACTACGAGTTTACTAAATGGTCTCTAATTTTTATAGCTGTATTAATAATAATTAATTTATTAGACCACAAAGAAAAATGATGAGAGTGCTGCGCAATATAAATCCACCAAAATTATGGAATTGCACTAGATTGCAAATGAAAACATCGCAAACATGGAAAACATCGCAATGTAATCGAGGCAACTATACTGACAGGTTGTTCTCGAGGAGAGTCTGTATTTATTCCTAGGATTTCCCCAACACCATCAAATTACCCCTTCGAATTCGAGAAAGTGCAGTTTTCCATCAAAGTCTGCTTCGCCATAAAAATAAACAAAGCTCAAGGTCAAACTCTTAAGGTAGCAGAAGAAGACTTGAGAGAAAGCTGCTTCTCCCACGGCCAGTTGTATGTGGCATGCTCCAGAGTAAGCGCACAGAGTAGCCTGGAGATTCTAGCACCCGAAGGAAAAATAAAAAATATTGTTTACAAAGAAATATTGCGGTAGGTGTAGTATTTCGATTTCGTTGTAAAAAGATAATACCCCCGTATCACTTTCACCAGATCAAAGGCCGAGCTTCGTATTCATAAAATATAACAAAATTTTATTTTATTTTCATGTTTATTTACCCTTTAAATCCCTACACTATAATAAAGATTGTTTTATTTTATACGTATTTTAACATTTAAACATAATAATTTATATGTTATACTAAAGTTAACGTGAAAATTCTATTAGAACCATTTTCGACTTCTACGCGGACGAAGTCGCGGGCAAAAGCTAGTTAATAATAATATAACAATTAAAATTTTAATGAAATTATTTTTATTCATTTTTTAGTTTTAAAATGTTAGTAAGTACTGTAACTAGCCTACAAAACCATTTTTATATTTAAAGGTTAAATAAAATAAATAAATAGCTAATTTTAAATTTTGACTAACTCTTAATTAATTAATTGAATTAAAACAAAAACAAACATCTTGTAAATGACGAAAAGTGCTCTTTAGCAAGTAACATTTTTTTGTTAAAATATTGCTCATAAATCCAATAATTTTTTCTTTTTTTGCAACACGTGTACCTACCGAACTTATTTGTTAACAAAAGGAATTTGCAAACGTAAACGCTGACACGATAAATAGATCCCGTAAAAAGTTTAAATAACATCACGTTCAAAAGACCAGATGAGCATTTTCACTTGAATTTATTTATCGTTCGATGAAAAACGACGTTCGCGGAAAATTTTGATGCACGAACATCCAACTGCAAACAAAGAAAACTACAATTTTAATTTAAAAATAACTTGTTTTACCGACAACGCAGGTCAGGTTGTACTATTTAAAATAAACATTTTAAAATGTTTTCCCGCTTGTTCAGGGTAGTGATAAACAAGTTACACGCATAAAGTATATTTAAGTCGTCGCAGCTGTCCTATCACGTTTAATAGTCGTACAGCTTCGATAATTTGTTGATTTGCCAGTCGCAGTACATGATTTTTGGCTGCCTTGGTTATTTCTTCTTTAACAAAGGTAATGTTGAGACCTTTTTTAATACCTGCATTTCTCATGTACCAGCGGGCATTAAAGATGTGTCGCTATACTTTGTTTTAGAAAATCTGTATTTTGTTAATGTTCGATTCTTTGTACCAGCCCCAGAGCTGTATGCTATAGGTCCAGACTGGTTTTATGATTTGTATGTATAGCATGTTAGTGGTAATGTTTTTTGAAAGAGAAGAAAGCATGACAAACTATGGAGTTTCGATTGAGAAGAAAAGAGTGCAACAAGTAAATGAATTTGTGTGCTTGGGTTCCAAGTTTACGAGAGATGGAAAGTATGACAGTGACATTGAGCGAAGGGTGTTGCAGGAAGACAAATTAAAGGTGCACTGCATAGCTTTATGAATAGCCAGAAAGTATCAAAAAAGGCACGTCTGACTGTGCATAGAGGTGTGTTGGTTACTACACTTATGTATGGTAGTGAATGTTGGGTTTGGCAGAAAAAGCATGAAAATAGGATTAATGCTGCGGAGATGAGTAGTCTGAGAAGTATAGCCTGAGTGACTCGGTTGGATAAGGTAAAGAATAGTGAGATAAGAGAACGCTGTGGTGTAAAAGAAGATGTGGTTACAAAGATAGATAAAGGAATGCTTGGATGGTTTGGACACGTTGAAAGGATGGATGAAGGTAGATTGACGAAACAAATTTATAAAGCGAGTGTGAATGGACAAGTCGGTAGAGGTCGATCTCGGAAAACATATCTTGATCAGATCAACATTGTTTTGAGGAAAGGCCAGGTCAAGAGTACCAACAACCGACGAGCATGTATGAGAGCACTGATGAAAGTAGAGAAAGCAAAAGATGTGTGTAAGAACCGTAGCGGAAGTGGAAGGAAGTGGTCTCTGCCTACCCCCATGGGAAAAAGGCGTGACTTTATGTATGTATGTATGTTGTATAGCATGAGTTTGTTAATAAACAATTTGAACCCAAATTTAAAAAATAAAATCAGCTTCATTTTAAAAAAAAATATTACGCTACAAAAAGTCTCCATTAATTTCTACTCACAGCATAGTGATAATAAAAAGTAATTATCGTCAGCATTTTTGAAAATATAATTTACTAACATAACGATTTGACATTAAAATAGTTTTCATGGGTTTTGGTGGCGATTTTTGCAATCAATTCAATATCAGGCAATAAAAATATCAATATTTTAAACAAATCGAATCCGTTTACCGTAAAGAATTGTGTGAATTTTAATATCAACATTAATAAAAACAAAAATTTGAATTTTCCTAATCTTGTTCCTTAAATAAATATTATAAATAATGTGATTTATTGGTTTGTAATTCCACAAGGTTGCCGAAAAGATAGTGTAAGTAAGACACCTGAAACCTGATTTTTTTTTTGGAGTCGTAGGAGGCTCAAATTTAATCCAATTATTTACCTTAAATAATAATAAATTTATAAATCTGTCGAGCAATTAAGGCAATTATCGATAAACGACCTGCTTCTTTTTTAGAGGCAGACGGGTGTAGCAGATCGCTAATGGCTGACTCGGGTAGACACAACGGACATTGTCTGAGTGCCGTTGGGTGATTTCGGAAAAAACCACCCCCCAGCTTTTTATTATTATTTTAAATTTTGTAATTTTAGCATTTTTACTTAACTAATAATTAAGATAAAAGAAATAATTACACCTTAAAATTCCTTTTAGTTATTTTCACCTTAATAACTCTGTTATTATATTCGAATTATTATATCAACTTTATCCATCTTTGTATATAAAACTTTGGTTTTTTTATTTGAAATAGAAAATTATGGTTTAATTTTTATTTTACACGCCTGGAAACTCTTTTTGAACTACCATGATTCGCCTGGACTTGTCCTGGAATCTTACTTACTTTTCTGGATATAAATTACTATTTTTTTTAGTTAGTTAAGAATGGCTTGTGGTTTGAAAAAAATTTAAAATGTAATTTAAATTCAGCCCATTTAGTCGACAATAAGTCCACATTATTTTTGGCAGTGCCATTTGGTACTGCCAGATAGCAAAATACATTACATTAGTAGGTGGTAGATGGTTCACCCTCCATCGCCCGGTGAAACACCATCGCTCTGATTATAGGTGCCGTGAAATGACTAGTCATGTTTCGGCACTTGGTCAGAGTTTCCGGTCCCTCGGGTGAGATGTGTTCTAGTTTATATTCGAATGAAAGCATCCAGGCATCAGTCAGGCCTCTCTGGGGCTGAGGGTACAGCATTAAAACAGTTCCGAAGGCTGGTCGCCAAGTAGTACAGTGGCCCCGACCCATTGGCAACGCTCTGTGAGGCTGTCACATAAATTGGTGTATAATCCTGATACTTCTGTTCTGCCAGTTCGTGACTGGAGGGGATCCGAGCTCGTGTATTCGGGGGGCATTGCCGATGCCACAGTCCATCGAGGTCAACTGAACGTTCTGGATGCAGAAATTTTTGTAGAAGGTAGTCCATATATCTGCCCTTTTTATTTTTTTCTTCTTTCTCTTGGAACCAAAGAACGGCCTAAAAGTCATGTGTTTCAAGTTAACCGTACAAAAATCAACAAAATTTCTCGGCTGTCTGTATCTTTCTCCTACCAACCCTCCTTACGTCAACCTATTTCAACATCCTTCCGACACGCTGAAGCTGTTGCAAACTAACCACCCTAACACAGAAGTTATATTTTTGGGTGATTTCAATGTTCACCATATGAACTAGCTGAGATCCAACCGCACCGACAACGCCGGTCTGGAAGCTGAGAACTTTGCGATAAGTCACAACGTGACCCAGCTAGTAGAAGAATCTACCCTCATACCCGATAACCTCAATCACCAAGCCAACATTCTTGACATCTTCCTTACGACACATCCCGACCAGTACCAAATCTCTAAAACCGCTCCACTTAAAAAATCTGATCATAAACTCATCTCAGCCACGTCCAAACAAACAACCCCGCCCAAAATCGCGTCTGGTACCTCTATTGTCTGGCATTACAGTACAGCCAAATGGGATGAACTGAGGGACTTCTACCTATAATTTTCATAGAAAGATGTCTGCTTTCGCTCACAAGACCCATCAACATGTGCAGAATCTGTCACCGAAATCATAAGGATAGGTATGGACTCATACATTTCTCATGGTACAAGACGGATCTCCAATTTCAAACCCTGGTTTAACCAAGAATGCAACCGTGCGGTGCGTGATAAAAATCAAGAATATTGACTCTGATGCGAATTCCCGACAATTTCTAACCGAGAAGCCTTTGTCCACGCGAGGAACACCTGCAAAAGAACGATTGACCTTGCCAAAGAATCTTACGGCACGCGAATATGCAACAAGATTGTCAATGCCTCTTTTGGATTAAAAACCTTCTGGTCTTTGGCTAAGACCATAAATGAGAATTTCACAACTTCTTCTTTACCACCACTCGAGAGGTCCGACAGCACGACAGCCGTATCTTCCAGGGAAAAAGCGGATCTGCTGGCCGGAATGTTCAGTTCTAACTTTACCCTTGATACCAATGGGAAACAACCCCCAACGATACCCAGAATAAACTCATCAATGCCCAAGGTCGCTATCCGCCATCGCACTATCAGGAAAATCCTACGAAATTTTAACTCTAATAAGGCAATAGGGCCATATGAAATTCCGATTCCGAAAAAAAGAAAGAAGACTATTCCTGCAAATTATCGCCCAATTGCATTGCTCTCAGTCATATCCAAAGTTATTGAAAAAGCGATTAACATAGAACTAATCAAATTTCTGAAGAAATTTGAGATAATTCATGACAGACAATATGGATTTCGACAACTTCGGTCTACTGGAGATTTGCTGGCTTATGTCACTTAGTTCTGGACAAACACTATTGAGAAGTTTGGTAAATCCCGTGCAATAGCCTTGGATATATCTAAAGCCTTTGACCGCGTTTGGCACCAGGCATTGTTAAGCAAATTATCTGCCTACGGTCTCACAACCATACTGCGCCAATGGCTCTTGAACTTCATGCAAAATCGCTTCCTACATGTGCCAGTTGGCATTATTTCTTCTGATGTATTAAAAACCAATGCCGGAACAGGCAGAAATATGTTGATTCCATAATTCTTGATCTTGAAGCAATCGTCGATTGGGAACCAACAATCTTGTTTAGTTCAACGCCCAGAAAAAACAAAATGCCACGTTTTCCAAGAAAGTGAACTCCTTAAATCATTTCATCACAAATACCCGGAAATACCCTTGAATCAATTCCCTCCATCTCGATTTTGGAAGTCACGGTATCTAATAATATGTCTTGGCATGACCATGTTGCTAACAACGGAAAGTCAGCAAACCAGAGGCTAGGTTTTCTGTGAAAAGCTAAAAAGTTTTTTACTCCTTATCAACTGTTGACGACTTACAAGGCTCAAATCTGACCTCTACTGAAGTATTGCCCGCACATTTGGGGTTCAGCACCAAGAGTTGCAGACCAGACATTAATCTACAGATATTTTCATGGCAGATGCTCCAGAGAAATAAAAACTCTTGTACCACCGCTGGCCACATTTTGACGAAAAACTCGGCACGCTCATCAGTCTCATCCATTTACTCTTAAGATTGACACTACAAGGACCAATCTCTTTTAAAAATCCTTTTTTTACAGGGCTGCTACGGAATGAAACAAGCTTCCAAAATCAGTTTTTCCAGAACACTATGACCTGTAACTTTTTAAAAAGTGGGTTTACAATCATCTCCTTTCTATAATCCCTCCCCCTTCTAATAGTCGTAGTGCGGGGTCCGCGGCCCACACGATAGGTCGCCCTTTTTGCGACCATTTGCAGTAAAAAAAAATAACCTATTGTTTTAATTTTGTAATTTTATGAACCATTTAATTATTCTTAAATGCACAGAATTTTATAACTGTCCAATTTCATTAAACTAAAAGCGACCGCGGATTCATTAAATTAAAAAAAAATACCATGTATTTTCACCACTTAAAAAATACGCCAAAATCAAAATTTAAAAAGAATTTTTAGCCGTATTGAAAGAACTTTCATTAACTAAAACGTTTTTTGATATATCCAGGAAATCATTTAAATTAAAGTAGGTATCAATCACTTTTTAAAATACTGACAAAACGGAATTTCCAAATCGGGTCAGTTTATAAATTTATTTAAAAGTAAATGATTATCGATAATACTTTTGCTGCTGTGTGTGTAAAACTGATATTTAATAACTAGTTCTATCCCTTTTTTTTCGAGAAATCCTGGTGCATTCATTTTGACTTAATACATACAATAATAATTTCATTAGTGCTATCATACATGCTCGTCGGTTGTTGGTACTCTTTACCTGGCCTTTCATTGAAATAATGTTGATCTGATCGAGATATGTTCGCCGAGGTTGACCTTTACCAACTTGTCCATTCACACTCGCTTTATAAATTAATTTCGTCAATCTTTCTTCATCTATCCTTTCTACGTGTCCAAACCATCCAAGCATTCTTTTATCTATCTTTGTAACCACATTTTCTTTTACACCACAGCGTTCTCTTATCTTACTATTCTTTATTTTATCCATCCGAGTCACTCCGGCTATACTTCTCAGACTACTTATTTACGCAGCAATAATCCTGTTTTTATGCTTCTTCTGCCAAATCCTACATTCACTACACTACATAAGTGTAAGAACCAACACACCTATATGCTCAGCCAGACTTGACTTTGTTGACGCTTTCAGGCTGTTCATAAAGCTATACAGTGCCTAATCATTTGTTTTCCTGCCAAAACCCTTCGCTCAATGTCACTGTCATACTTTGCATCTCGCGTAAACTTTGAACCAAAGTACACAAATTCATTTACTTGTTCCACTCTTTTTCTTTTAATCAAAACTTGTCTATTCACACTTGCCTTATAAATTTGTTGTATCAATCTTCCTTCATCCATTCTTTTTACGTGTCCAAACCACCCAAGCATTCCTTTATCTATTTTTGTAACCACATCTTCTTTTATAACTCAACGTTCTCTTATATCACTATGCTTTATTTTATTCAACCGAGTCACTCCGGCTATACATCGCAGACTACTCATCTCCACAGCATTAATCCTATTTTCATGCTTCTTTTGCCAAACCCAACATTCACTGCCATACATAAGTGTAGGAAGCAACACACCTCTATCTACAGCCTGACGTACCTTTTTTGACAATTTCTGGCTGCTAGTAAAGCTATGCAGTGCCCCATTCATTTGCTTTTCTGCCAACACCCTTTACTCAATGTTACTGTCATACTTTTGATCTTTTGTAAATTTTAAACCCAAGTACACAAATTTATTTACTTGTTCCACTTTTTTTCCTTAATCAGAACTTCACAGTTTGTCATGCTTTCTTCTCTTTTAAAAACTATTACTTTTATTTTGCTTACATTTTTTTTTGTCCCTTTGATTTTCAGAGCATCATGCATAACATTAACCATCGCCTGCAACTCCTTTTCAGATGACGCTTATATGACTTGATCATCGGCGTAAAGAAGGCATTTGACGATTAAATAATTCATTTTCAATCCATACGCATTCTCTTTCAAATCTTTTAAACAATCGTCTATGTATAAGTTAAACAGCCGTGGCGAAGCTACACATCCCTGTCTCACACCTTTTTTATGTTAAACCAGTACGTGCAAGCTTCGTTTATCCTGACACAAGCAGTGGAGTCCTCTTAAAGTGATTTCAGTGCTCGTAATAAACTACCACCTACCCCATACATAGACAATGTCGACCACAATTCACTCCTCACCACTCTGTCATAGGTCTTTTCCAAGCGCAATAGACTTCTAGCCAAAAAATTTTCGACTATACTTCTAAATCCTTGCACAAATCATATTATCTTTTCAGTTTTAATCGTTACTTTTTTAATCAATATTTTTGCATACAGTTTGCCGACTATGCTAAGTAAACTTAATACAATGTTAAAGTGACAGTATATACTAATTTTTGTTGTTATATTTTACGAATGGATGATTATTAGTACAAATAGACTAAAAAATCGCGTTTATATGTATAGAGTTTGTTTGATAAAAGAGAATTTTATAAATTTAAAATTAAGGAATGGATTTTTTTATTAAATGTATGTGGACATAAAAAAAATTATAAGAAATAGAATCCGAACGCTTAAAATGAAAATTTCAAGTTTGATCTACTAAGTCGCTTCCATTTATGGAAGTATTTGTAAAAACTGGAAAGATCAGTTACTGCACATCGATAAAAAAAATTACGCGTTGCTTTCTATACCTCTATTTGTAGGAATAAATTTTAAGGAAAAATCCAATTGGGAGGAATGTTTGCAGAGGACAATTGTCAAAATTAAAAAAAAAATCCAAGTTTTTGGAAGCTCCTGAATACATTGTAGTAATAGGGTGTAGAATTTGTAAAATAAATTGGTTTTAGTAACATTAAACACTGTTTTATAAAAAAAAATTGGTGGAAAAAAATTAAATAGTAAAGTATTTGCAAGATCAGAATTAGTTATCTAGTGAAACATTGAAAGAAGAAAATACGTGGATAGCATCCTGCTGCCGTATTTTTTTTTCATGTTCGTAATTTTTTTATTATATTTTCTTATTAATGTTTAAATTAATATATATTAAGGCTAAAGATAAGTGGCCTAATAATTAATTATAAATGTAATTACTTAAACTTGTCTTCCGATGAATATTCTAATTAATTGCTTGGTACGGTATAAAAAGTATTGTGGTAATTATACAGTTTTTAACTTCCCGCAGAAGATAAATGTATTTGTCTGAAGGCACTCTATTTTAATGAAAACCTACCTTCCATTTCTGTTAGTTATTTCAAAGTTAAGAGTGCTGAAAAATTTAGAAAGCATAATTATTATCGGAAAATTCACATTAAAAATATACGATACAGTTACAAGCTATATTAAATTAGAACGTTTATCGTTTATGAGTGCAACATTTTATTAGACGTTGGATAAAAAGATGTTTTTAATGAACGAATATAAACATGTTATTTTTGTCTTTAAATTTGCTTAATTTTTTAGAGACCACGATCGTGTCTAAATTTTAAAACAATAATTGACTAGTTTAGAAAATGTATTTCATGTGAGTAAAAAAGCAATAAAAATAATTTCAGATTCAATCAGTAACACCATAACCTTAATAGGGCAAAGCACAAAAGATTTTTACATAATAGCATATTGAGCACACTCATAGGTCACGAAAATGGTAATTAAGGTAATTGTGGATCGATGATGTTTTCGTATATTAGAGTTAGCTTTCTTGTAAATAATTTTTTCCTTTAGTTCATAGGCTGTTTATTTAACAAGAAAATTGTTTTGTACTCTATTTTGTGTGCCATCGATTAGAAAAAATAAAAAGTATTATTTCAGAATACTTCATTCCATTAAGTTACTTATCATAGCAATATATATGCAAAAATTATAGAAAACTGCATTATTGCAATAAACCATAAAAGTATAATGAAGCCCGACAGCGAAAACTGGATGTGAAAATTATGACTGCTGTATGTACTTACATATTTTTAATATATAGGTATAGGTGGGTCGATTATATATCAGAAAACAAATACACCTCTGGCTATATGCCTACAACAGGCATTGAATTACATCTGATATATAACCGTGTATACTTCCCCATCACAGGAAGCAAGGTATAAAGATGCTTGTTAAATAAGGGAAAGGGCTATTGAATTTATTTGCTCGAAGAAACCACCTGTATACTAGTTTCGGAGTGATTGCTCCTCATCAGTACAGGGCAGGTTTTCTCGAACAACTACATTCAATCCTAGACTCCTAAGTACACATAAAGGACCACGCAAAAGCGTTAGTGGCGACATCTATACTTTTTTACAAGCACCACTGGGTAAATAACTATAAAAGTATACTAAAGCCCGACAGCGAAAATTGGATGTGAAAATTATGACTGCTGTTTGTACCTACATATTTTTATACCCTTATATTAAAAATATAACCAGAGGAGTATTTTGCTTTCTGATATATAATCAACCCACCTATACCTATATATTAAAAATATGTATAAATAAGAAAAGGAAAAAAAATAACTTAAACTCTCTAGCTCTTATTTATGGGTCTGTTTTCTATAAAAAAAACTTACACCAATTTAACAAATACATTTTTAACAAAACTTACCAATTATATTTCCAAATTTAACTATAAACAAAGAGTTTACATATATATTAAATTAAAATTATAATTATTACCAACGAAGAATCGTCGTTTTGAACAAAACCAGGAATTTTATATCATTTAAAGAAGTCGCTTATCAGTATAATGTTCGTTTATCGAACTAAAAACGAAACATATATGCCAGGACCGGTTTGTACAGCTAAACAATTTAATCTAATTACCAGAGTTGGTCTGATGGTTTTACCAGGGAAATGAGTGAATGCTGGTAAAATTCCATAATTGACCATTACCATAGAACAGTTTTAACTTCTATCATTAAGACTTAATAAATCTTAGGTTTCAATGAAAATTTTTAGATATACGTCTGAATGACAAAAACAAAGTATTATATTATTCACTGTAGACAACTACTGATAAATCAACAACCTATAACAAGAGTGGCGAAATATTCTTATCTAGGTTATAATATTAACGATTAATGGGACTACCCAAAATAAATAAAGCAACGCATTGAGATAGCCAGAACATCATTCAGAAAAATGGCAAACGTCTTTAGGAGCCATTATTTACCATTAACAACCAAAGTAAGAATATTGCGGTGCTATGTGTTTCTCAATTCTTCTATATGGTGCTAAATCTGGGACACTAACTGAATTAACAATGAACAAACTTAAGGCCTTCGAAATGTGGTGCTACAGACGGATACTAAGAATATCATGGGTAGACCATGTTCCTAACACCGCAGTTCTACGAAAAGTAAACAAAGAATGTGAAAGCCTTCTAACAGTGAAACAACGTAAGTTTGAATACTTAGGTCACTTCAAAGGAAACAGAGAGATACAACTTACTCCTGTTAATTTTGCAAGGCAAAATATATGGAAGAAGAGGCCCAGGGAGAAGACGAAACTCCTGGCTACAAAATCTAAGACAATGATTCTCTTTAACAACTACAGGACTATTCCGAGCTGCAACCAATAAAGTTAGAATAGCTATGTTGATCGCCAACACCCGTACCGGATAGGTATCGCAAGAAGAAGATATTTGCAAGTTGATGTATCTACTCTGCTGTCAAGCTGAAACCTCATGCTGTTTATATTGAACCGACACTTTTCTGACTACCCAGTCAACCGGCTTTAATACAATTTTTTGTTGTTTTTGTTCCTATTTATTGAGTTCGGACATATACTCAATGCAAAACATATTGTCCTATACTGAATTCCATCCAGAAGAGAGCTAATTATTTGAACAAGCAATCCAAGTCTAATCTTTCTTCTTTAAACGATATCCTTGAACTTTGCTCCCAGTGGAGACCACAAAAGGCACACATCGTGGACACTCTTAAATTATGCAGTTACAGACAATTTCTCGAATAAAAAGACATAGTACTTTTATCTACCTTGTCTTTCGAATTTAACATTTTACGATCGTTTTATAAATTCTACTGTTTATAATAACGAAAACTTTTACGTCTAGTGCAAAACAAAATGCCGAAATCAATCCGTGCAATAATGAGCATAAAACAAAAAATAATGAATGTAAAAATTCATTATTTTGCCTTGACTGGGCTTCTTTAGGATTAAAAAAAGATACATTATAATACAGTATTAGATTACATATTCCAAAGGTAAAAACGATTCTAAAATGTGTTACACTCATCACTTGTTTAATTTATTTTTATCATGACACGATCCTTTGTTAAATTAATAGATTAATTAAATTAATACCCTAAAAAATAATTTTGATTAATTTTTTTATTACAATCATTTATTAATGTAACAGTTGTTAATAGTATTAAATCGCTTGCAATAAAGTAAATATGTTACCCGATACTACATCATATTTTCTAAGATTTTTCTTATTTTTCTCTGTTGACCTACATCTCAGTAGTCGAGCGTCGTACATAAAGCTTTAAAAAAATTTTAATTTTTTCTCTGCGTTAATGGTAAAAGTAGGACAAATATTTAATAATGATTTGTGTGGACTAAATGTTGATTAACGCATTTTTAATAAAATTTCTTTTCATAGGTGGGTAAAAATTTTTGTCTTTATATTTGTTTGGTAATAATATTTTAAAATTAAAGTTTTAAATAATCCTTAATTCTACCAATATTACGGCGTAAACTTAAATTACTGGTTTATTGCCTTAACTACAGATCAAAAGCTAAAATGCTACAATTTTAAATAAAGCGCTACAGTAATGATATTGTCAAAAAAATTTGAAACTGCATTTGCAGTGTAATTGCAAAATAATTTAGAGTGCTTTTGCAACAGTTTCTGAAAATATTCCAAATTCAATAGATATAGAAAACATGGAAAGCACTATTGGAGAGTGTCTTTTCTACAACAACAAAGTTTTAAAGTTCTCAATGTTTGGAATAGATATCTTCTACCGGAAATATGGATACACTAAATTGAATTTTCTATTAGAAGACATATACCGAATGCAGTACGTTTGAATCAGCAGCGTAAGAATACTGGTTCTACAAATATATAAGCCATTAAAAATAAATTATTTTGTGCAAACAATGTTCGTTAAAACGGATTTGTAGACAAGTAGGTACCTATACAAGATTTTATGCTGTAAAATTTTGACATAAAGTAATGACAATATAAAATCCAATGCTACTACTTTCAATTTGTGTGTTATATTATTAAAACACTTTTCTTATTAAAACGCTTAAAGGTTCATATTTAAAATGACAAAATTTTCAAGTAAAGTTTTTTAGATACTCTTATAATAATAACAATTTGTCAACGTTTTGCATCGAATTTTGTGTTGTATTAACTGTACCAACATAACCATATAATTTTAACAGACGTATTTTTTTGTAGGTATATTTTGTTTGTTCAACTCAACCGATCAACTGTTCATAATTAGACAGCTACTAGAAAAAAGCTGGAAATTTAATAAGCACCTACACCAATTGTTTATAGATTTTCAACAGGCCTATGATAGTGTGAAAAGAGTTAAGATCTGGGAGACAAGGGCAGAATTAGGGATACTTGATAAAATTCTCTTTTTAATATTACCCTGGAGACAAAGGATCGACAGATGCGGCAGCATAAAAGTAAAATAAATGTAGAACTGAAAGAGCTATATGACGAACCAGATCTGTGTAACGTAATAAAGGCTCAACGACTTAGATGGGCCAGGACATGTACGTAGGCAACCCAAAGATAGGCTAATACGAATGGTATGGCAGAAAGCCACAGAAGGGAAAAGGCCACTTGGAAGACCCAGATTGAGATGGCGGGACAACATTACTGTGAATTTGAGAAAATTGGGCGTCGAAAATGGCACGGAGCTTATGACCGATCGAGTTAAATGGAGGCAATTCGTCGCGTCAGCCAAAGCCCATCAGTGGCTGTAGCGCTACGGAGTGAGTAAGTGTGAATTTTATTTATACATAAACCAAAAAATCAAAGTACCTTCTTAACTAATTGTATTACTTCTTGGTGCTGACTTAAAGCACTGAAGGTGACGAGAGTCGAAAGCACATTTTAATAAATTTATAAATTGTTACGATATTTACTTTTATCCTGGATTCGGTGATTTAAAAACTCTAGATACAGCAACAAAACAATTTTTATTACGATACTTTTACACAATAAATTTTACCTTTATAAATCACTTAGATATTCAACTAATTACAACTTTTACAAGCCGAAAGCCGACAAAGGGCTCATGCACCCTCGTTGTGGTCGATGCTCGGATGCCGATAAATAAACAGGGACGATTTATAACAATATTACAACACTTAATGAAAATTTTCTTTTTACTTATATTAATGTCAAATTATATAACAAGACATTATCTAATGTCAAATCTTGTAAGTTGTTTTAAATTGAAAAATAAAATCTTTATTACCCATTGGAACTCAACAAGACAACAAAACAAAAAATGTTAAACATACCTTTTTGTAAATATGAAAGACACCAAAGGTCAATTTCTGTAATAGGGCCAAAAATGTATATTTTACCCCCAAGTACTAACCAATTAACGATGTTAAAACCTTTTCTAAAGCAATAAAAATGTTCATTAACAAAAACTATAATACTCTGGTAGCATTATTATAGAATACTCAATATAATAGGAGCCCAGATCCCTGTAAAGAGAAGCGAATCTGGGACACACTGTATTTAAATCGATTTAAAAGCGTAACAATAAACACGTTACAAAGCTATTTTTATCGCAGTATTAAAACATCCACTTTATTTTATCGCACGCAGAAAAATCTCTAGAGAAATCCATCTCCCGTATAGACCGTGTTTTTCTACTTTTTTGTCACCGTAAAACAAATTGTGTGTTTATTGAAGAAAAAGGTGCAGAAGAAGAAGTATTATTTTTTTTATATACGGGATTACCTCAGCTGTTCAATGGAGTTATTAGTCACGTTCTGTTGATGAAAAGGGAAGGAAAAAAAACAAATTGATTATGCAAATCCTTATTTTTTTTATGAAAACACTTTTTTCATCCGGAAATTAAGAAAATATGTAAAACTGGCGGTTTAAAAACGGAAAATTAAAAAAAAAGAAAAAATCTCTCGTATTTATAATTAACTGTTATTTGACCACAATGGATTATATTTAAATAAATTGTTTTTTAGATGAAAATACTGCGATATCTTTGAAAGCTGTTTTGTGTACACAAAAAATAAAGTGGCTAGCTGAAAAAGTAAAGTGGACGTGATTGATGTTAAAAACAGTTTTTTGGAGTTCTTACAAGAATCTTAAACATAATACCGACAAAAGGAGGTAGAGGACTTAAACTAATTGTGTCACTTTTGTAAGCTTTTTATAGAAACTTGTACTACAGTTAATTATCGCGGCTTTTTTTAAAGACGTGCACGGTTATTTATAATAAATTATCCATCCCTTATTATTGTTGTAATTGCCTGTAAAATAAACAGAATTTGCCGTAGCATATCTAACTGTAAGTTTTAGTGGCCTACCGTCTCTCTGTCTCAAGATATCGTGCCCACAAGATTTTCCTACACACACTGACACATATACACTACACACAGACAAAATTTGGAACAACCGTCTCGCTGAAAATGGTGCCATTCGACGCGTGGGGCCATGAAACGTGCAGCGCACATGTTTTTGGTGATTTTGATTTTTGGGGGTAAACCAATACTTTTTCTTTTTTACCCTTCGGTTCGGAAAAATAAAAAGAAACAATTTGAAAAGGTGGATAAACGATCGCGTGCAGATAGTTAAAATAGTTCCTGTAAATGCGCAAAAGTTAAAATTGTTAAAGTAAATACCTACTTAAAGCATGAAAATGACAACTAATGTTTTTAAAAACGGATATTTTTTTAAAAATTTAATTAAAACAGATTTCAGTAAGGAAATAAAGTTAAAATATTTTTACAAAATACTAAAGTATACAGGGTGGTCGAAAATTACTCCTACATTTTTACTACTTTTCCACGATAATAATTTTTTAATTCAAATATAACACCCTGTATTTTATCACAAGGAAGATAAAAAATTATATTATATTATTATTATTATATAAAGTTTTTATGAAAATATCCCATTTTTAGAATTCGTACTTACTTTAACAAATTAAGTATACAGGGTGTGGCGCGAAAAGTTTTGATTAAAAGGAATGGCGGATACGGTTATGTTAAAATCTGAAAGAATTAAGTAGTGTTATGTTTCAACTAAGATAATGAAAAATCTCGAAAGTTGTTGGATTTTGGTATAGGAAATACCAATACCAAACGAATTGGCTTAAAAAAATACAGCGGAAAATGTAATAAAATACAGGGTATTCTATTTAAAGTAAGAAACTTATAAATGATTTAAATTGTTCATGTTGGCGGCTATGTTTAAAACACCCTGCATAAAATATCAATGAGTTGGACATATGGAGTTAACGGGCAAGCGCTTGTTTATTGTTTACAATTTCACGTCACTAGCTTCGTTATTAATGAAGATATCGTTATTAAATGTGGACTAGAATTTTTTGAAAAAATCGAAATATCTCGAAAATACTTCAGTATTCGAAGATAAAATAAAAAATATTAGGTTCTATTTAAAATAACAAAGTTGACGTCTACTTCCGGTATAACCGGAAATGCCACATTCAGGATAGCATAATATTTGAACTCAGCGTCATCCAAAACCTACAGCTTCGTAACTTTAGATTTTTAACATAACTTTATCCGCCATTTCTTTTAATCAAAACTTTTTGCGCCATACCCTGTATATTAATTAAGTTGCCTATGGTATTTTGACGTCTGAATTTGGTATGAAAAAGTTTAACAACCATTAAGAACTTAAAAGTTATAAATATGATTGGCTACGTTCACACAAAATTCAACATATCTCAAAAAACTTTTTGTTAAAATATGATAAACTTTTATGAAAGTTGCTTTATTTTTATCCTGAAAACAAAAAAAAATGGAGCTGTTTAGCCACAATGTTCCGTGTCGTATAACGTGAATAAAAGATATTTGTTCACCATTATTGTCTATAGACATAGAAGATCGTTCCTGTGGGACTAGGGTTAATAGTTTGCACTCAAATTCGGTTAATAGTAAGATGGGAGTACTGCAGGGCAGTGTTTTATGCCCTCTTTTGTTTGTGTTTTATGTTAATGACCTGCATAGAGTTTTAATTAATACATTTTTGGGTTGTGTATTCAGGAAAGATTTTAATTAGGTACTCGTAGTAGATAGAAAATACGAACTCAAAACTTGACATCTTATACAACTGGTTATGTGTAAATAGGCTTAGGTTAAATATAAATAAGATAAAAATTTTGGTTTTTAGCACTAAGCAAAATTTTAATAGATTTATAGAAAATTCCATTATAGAAAGTTCCGTTATTCCTTATCTATTCATATTGGATACATTATTCAAATGCTCTCGCACAAGTAGGCATTGATCAAAGTTGCTTCATTATGCATCCAAATGATATCAAGTTTGGCCTTTGAAAAATATTCTGCTTTTGTAAACCATTTTAAATATTAAATTTATTTAGTCAGCAGACTGACAGTTTTATCAACCTCCAAAGTACTTCTGACACACCCTGAGATTTTTCACATTTGGCCAATTGCTACACTATTGCATCACATATTACGGCACGAAATTAAAGAAATATCAAACAAAACAATTGTCATTTTCATAGCTAACTTGAATATTGTTGCATATTTATAGTAACTATTTTAATTAAGTTATTCGACTATTAATAAATAAAAACGGTAAAAGAAATTTGGTATATTTTTAAAATCAGGTAAAACATTTAATTTTATTATTTTGGCAAATAAGAAAACAAAAAAAAATTAATTTTTAAATAGCTAAACTTCCTGCCTGTAAAGCACCAAAATTTTTTTAGAATAAACGCCACATTTTTTTTAATTTACAGTTTACTTTATTTACAGTAGCTATAAATTTGATTTTTTTGTCGTTTACTTTGTAAGGCTTACCGCACACTAAAATGGCAGTGATAGCTTCATCTTGTATTGGAATGTTGATGATAAATTCGTATTTGATCCTTTTTTTCTTTATTTACTAGCGTTGCAATGTTGCGTAAAGAAAAAAAATGTTTGGTTTGATAATCTATTTATTGAAGGGTTTTTAGATGCACAATTTTTAGTTTTTTTTCTCTTGTGCGTACACGAATAAATCAGACGGTTTTCTGATGCGTAAGCAAGCCACTTACAGTTGTCTATGTGAGAAGCATACATTTTTAAACATACTAAGAAAAAAGTTTTTTTTCACCTGGAACTTTCGCAGGCGTACGCAGAACAACTCACCAAAGTTTCATCACAATCGGATGAATGGTTTAGTAATGCATGAAGGACAAACATACAAAAAAAGCTTTTATTTTTATTTATATTGGGTAGATTTAAAAATAATTATGATCAACGCGTTTTATACTCTTAGAATGCAAAGAGTTTCCGTAAAAAAACTGTCAAAATCTTTGGCAAAAAGCGTTTAAAAAAACGAACTAATATTTGACACGTATAAGTTTGAGAGATTTAGGTCTCTAGACGAGAATTTAGTTAGTGACAGTTATACTTTTCAATTAGCGGTTGTTGCTAGTTTTAAAATATAATTGGTGACCGACTAAAAAAAGAAGGACTTAATAAAAAAAAGGAGGACCTAAAAAAAAAAAAGGTTAATAAAAAAGAAAGTGTGGACTAAATAAGATAAATAAAAAGAAATTGTAGGTATTTAGTACCGATTACCAGTCAAATGGATTACTGAATTATCACCCTCGGCGTAACTTACTAAGTATCACTTGTTAGTACAGATTGCCATTTTAGTAAAGTAGCGAATTTCTACCCATAGCAGGACAGCAGAACAGCAGCAAGTAGCTCCAGGAGTTCGAGTTTTTTTAATTATTATTTCTTTGCTTTTATATTTTATCTTTTTAAATTTGTTTACATTTTTTTAATAAACTTGTTAATCTGTTTTTGTAGCTATTAAATTATTTCTAAATATAGAAAAAGGTGATAGGCACCTAGCAACATTAAAGCCGGTTAAACACGTTGCTCGTTCACGAGTACTAAATTAATTGGGTTTGTTCAAGGTTAAATTTATTTTCTCTTTAAGTGATTTTTGAGTAAAATCATTTGGCGCCCCAAAAAGGTTTTAGTTGGGTTCATTTTAGTTCATTGTTTAAAAAAAAAAGAATAGATAAATTCGTGAACTAATCCATCTGTTCTCTTGAATTGAATTCAATTGCGAAGTCAAGAACACACCTCCCTGAATTATAGTTTATAATTTTTTTTAACGGTAATTATTTTTTTCATAAAAAAAAATTAAACAATTTTAGTATCGACTACTTTCTTAAGAAGTAGTTTGTTTCACCAAATTTGGCGCTTCAACGTGTGGGGCTTGATTTCATATTCTGTTAATTTTAGTTTTTTTTTGTTTAATCTTCTTTGGTCAGTTTAGAAAATTTAGTCGGTTTGGAAACGTGTTTTGCTTGCTCAGTATCGCATTTTTTTTTTTTGGAAATAATTATTTATGATTTTTGTAATTGAATATTAGTTCATAATTCATTTTTATTGAATTAAATTTTTTTATTTTGATTATATATTAAATATGGCGATTTGCAGTAAAATTAATGTCGATTATTTGTTGAGTTGGGGTGTAAAGTTAGTTCGCCTCCTCGTGGTGCACCCTGGGTAATGCTAAATGAACTAACACAAGAGGCGTCAGACAATCTCCGGATCTCCGGTACAAAAATCACAGGCACATGCAATTGTTTGCAATGTATTTTACCTACTTTGTTGTATTTTTTTATTGTATTTATAACTTGGCTGTGATGTAGCCATGCGCTAAATAAATAAGCACAGGAATTAATAGGTCGTTTATCGTTAATTTATTTTCAGCGTCTTAATTAATTGGTATATACAATTTATTAAGAGATTTAACTAAAAAAGCTCAGGAATTTGTCCTTGTTTTAAATGATTCGGAATATAAAAAAATTATTTGTAGATTAACTCATTGTTGTATTTCTGAAGATGGAAAAGCAGTTCAGAAGCGTTATTCCGATGTATTTTGCCTGAATGCTGACTTGGATTCGAAAGACTCACGTATGGAGGGTGCAGAACATCATATTGTATATCATTCTACACCAGTTAGTGTAAATAAAAATTCTATTTATTCTCTTCTATTCCTTACTGTATTATTCATAGTCACTCCACATTTATTTGTTTTCCTGTAAAAACCTATCGTTCAATATCACAGTCATACTTTTCGTCTTTCGTAAACTTTTAACTTAATTATAAAAACTCTTTTACTTGTGCCACTTTTTCTTCTTTAATGAGCACTTCGCAGCTTGTCATGCATTCTCTTTTTTCAAATACCGTTACTTTCGTATTGCTTTATTTATTTATTCTGATCCCTCTGATTTTCAGAGTATTATGCATAGATTAATCATCACCTACAACTCCTCAGATTATGCTAATATGACCTCATCGGTGTAAAGGACCCCCGTTAAGGTGACAGCCATAACAGTTTTTTTTTTAATATCAAACTTTTGCCATTTAAATCTTAATAAATTTTTTTCACTTAGAATAAAGATTTACTAGACTATGTTGATTAATTGAGCTAAAGAATGGTTGCAGTAGGATTACAAAATATTTTACAGTTGAAAATTAAACAATAGACAATATAAAGTTTTGTTCCAGCAGCTTGAAAAACCAATCATGGCACGGCCACGCACATGCGCAATAATTAAGAATTCTTGCCATTGTAGTTATTTTTTTTTCAATGTTTTTTGTTTTCTTGATGGTGCTGTTATAGTGATATTTTCTTTAGTTTCCATTTCGTCATTGTGACTCTCTTTATGCATATGTGCAATTGTTTCGTTGGCCAGTACAACTTCAGGATAAATTTTCTTATTTTCTATATATTATATTTTATATTTGAGTCATTTTTTTTTCGTACTCGAAATATTTTCGTCCTCTATCTAAAATATTAGTAGTGGAGAAATACTAATTCATATATTACTTTAGTATCTCTTCTAGACCCTAGTAAATGTAATAAGACAGATGTAAGTATAACAAGTAGCTTGCACTACCTACTACTTTTAACCACAAAACTACGCAATGTAAAAATATATTTGTCGAATAACTTACCAGTTTTGTTTTGATTGTCCACGAATTTTTTATAATTTCTTTCAAGAACCCTTCATCGGTTAAGGCAATTTTTTTTTTTTTTTTTTTTTTTATGTTCTGGTTCCCACGAAAAGGGATATCCTGTAATGTTCAGAGAACATCGTGGGAACCAAGGGAAAGAAGGTAGGAGTTGGTGTTCTTCTTAAATTTCTGGAGGTTGTATGCCTCGGGGAACACCTCCCTAGGCAATGAGTTCCAAAGCCTCGCAATTCGTGGGATGAATGAGTCTTTGGAAAGTGATGTTCTGCAGGTCTCCAAAGTGACCACGAAGGGGTGTGAAGACTGAACTTGACGGGTTAATCTCGAAGAGACTGCCAATGGAGGAACGATTGTTGATATTTCAGAAGAGCATCGCCCATGAAAATATCTATAAAATAGAGACAAATCGCCAACTTTTCTACGGTGTTCCAGACAAGTGAGCGAGTTTGTAAGTGAGGCATCACCGACGAGACGAATTGCCCTTTTTTGGACAGAATCCAGTAGCTTCAGGATATGTTTAGGTGCTGCACTCCAAATGTGGGAACAGTACTCCAGTACAGGTCGGATCTGTGCCTTATAGATCATAAGCAGCTGACTGGAGGTGAAATAGCTCTTGGCACGAAACAAAAAACCAAGTTTTTGGGATGCACTTTTGGCAATGGACCTCACGTGATTTTCTCAGGAAAGGTTATTGCTGATAGTAATACCAAGCATCGATATGGATGACTTCAGTGGTATGGTTACTCCTGACAAAGTTATGTTAGGCACAGTGAGATCGGCTTTTCTAGAGAAAAGACATGCTTGTGTTTTGTTTGCATTGAATTCTACCAAGTTATTGGATTCCCATTCGAGAATTATTGGGACTTACGTTCACATTCAATTTTTGCATTTTATTATTTTTAATTTTAAAGTTCCCAACTTTCTCTTTGTATTTTCCATACAAGACGATTAGAATTTTAGAATTGTTCTCACTCCACTTATAATCTGCCGGTCTTGGATTGCTTAATGGTGACGGCCCTGCTACCTCCTCATCAACTACTACATATTTTTGTAATTTTAACAATTAAAAATAAAAAGTGTTAACATGTTGGACAAACACTTAAATTAAAATTGGGTATTTCATTTAGCCAAAAAAAAATACTTACCAACAAATATGTTGTGATCCATTTTTTTAATTTTTATACCACGAGACTTTTCAGCTGCAAATGCAAAAGTATGGTTATGAATGTAACCTATGAATTATTTCTTCTTTTTTTTTCTTTCGTATCTTTTATAAAGTCAGAGAACGGTCACAAAATCCTTTCGACGCTTCTATTTTTGTGTACCGTCGCAGGACAGTGCGAAGTACGCCTGCGTACTAAACCGATCCAAACAGTTTCATAACGGTTTTAGAACGATACAGAAATTGGGTGTTGGAACAAACCTGTATACTCGTGATATTTAAGAAATAAAGATGTGGATGTAATTCGAAAAGACACACCAGAACTTTCCACTGGAAAAATGGCTTTGTTAATTAATTAAATAAGCCTTCTTCTTCTACTCGGCGTAGAACCTCTTCATTGGTAATATTTTTTATTCACGATGTTTTAAGTACACGCCGGAAGATCCACATTTTAAATGCCTGGAGCTTTTTCATTGTGGCTTTGTTGATCGTCCATGATTCTAGTCCATATAAAAGCACTGGGATTACATAACATTTAACCATTCTCAGACGTAGTTAAAGGTTTAAGTTTGTGTTAGTAAATAGTTGTTTCATTTTAAAGAAAACATTTCTAGCGTTTTCGATTCTGACTTTGATTTCTTGAGTCTGATCATGCCTATCGTTGATTCACGTACCGAGATACTGATATTACTTTACTCTCTCGACCAACACTGAATTGATATTGATGTTGGTATTAGGATGGTTTAATGGGATTACTTATGACCATGTATTTAGTTTTTTTATAGTTCATTTTTAAACCGTAATCCCTGCTGACCCGATCGATCTCTTATAGTAATACTTGAAGATCATGTATGTTGTCGGTTTTAATCAAGTTGTAATCAGCATAACGTATGTTGTTGATAATCTTTCCATTTATATTTATCCTCTCGTTCCTGTTCCTAAGAGCTTCTTTGAATATAGCCTCTGAATAATAATTAAACAGAAGTGGTGACAAGACACATCCCTGTCTTACTTCTCGTTGTATTTTGATATTTTCTGATGTTTTTCCTTCAGAGCTGATCACAGTGGCTTGATTCCAATAGAGATTCTTTAATATTCTGCTCATCGAGCTAACTTTTTCGTAAGAGATATATAAGCCTAATAAGCCCGAAATAAATAAATAAGCGAAGAAAATCGTTGATGTTAGTCTGTGGTCCGCTATACCGTGATCGGACCAGGAAGATGTAAAAGTCTGGGGTCTCAGTTGGCGCACCTAAGATTTTCATCGTTAGAGTTTACTCGCCCTCTCGTCCTTAATTGCTTTATTTAATTTTGTCGCTCCCGGTTCTTTCTCTAGGTCTGTCATTAATTCGATACGATTTATTTTAACAATTTAAATAAATGTACCCGAGATAAAATCCAACTTTTCAACCTTCCAACAGATTGTTTTCTTACGGATGATTCCCGTTTTTCGTTATTTTTTCTTTTTTGTCCCACAAAAGTTAAAACCAGAGACGTACGCAATCAGCTGCAGCTATGCCACTAACTTGACAGGTTTTGTATTTTAATTTTTTTGGAGTATTACTTTTCTGCATCGAACTCTTTTGTCCAAAGAAATTTTTAGTGAAGAAAAAAAAACTAGTATCTACTCGCTGATACTAGTCTGTTAATAAGTTTTAAGCATATTTTATAAAATCAACTTAACAAATAATTACTAGGCATAGTTGTTGCCAAGGTTTTCTTTTTAACTGCTCCCACTATTCTGCTACTGTTGCAGGTTGCAGATAGTGTAAATTATGATTTTTACGCTCTGTATATAAACATAATTGAGTGTTGTTATTTTATGCTATGGATATATTTAAATGTCATTAATTTTATTTAAAAATTGTATCAAATATTTTATTGAATACAACGAATTTAGATCATAAAGGTTTTTCATTAACTTAGACCGAATAAAAAAATATTGATTTTGATGTGTACCTTCTTAAAAGAAAGCTGATACACTAGCCTGCAAAGCAACTTCTGATAAAAATAAACCTTTTTTAAGTAAGTTTTCATCCTCGAACCACAAGTTATCAATTCGAAACTTCATAATAACCACATGGCAAATAACCTTTTTTTTTTTTTTATGAAAATAGTCGCATGTTTGGTAACAACAACCAAATTTAAAGAAGTCAAAGAACTAGTCAATGAAAAGTTATCACTACCCACGAAAAGAGAGACGAGGTCATTATCAACCGACCCCAAATAGGAGATACTCTCTCAACTCACCAACATATTTAACAGAGGGATCCTTCTCCCATCTGTAATATTTGTGCTACCCAACTTACATTTAAACACCTCTTGGAATGACAACATCAAAACAATTTTCAACAGTGATTTTCAGAAAGTGCTAAAATTCCTAAAAGACATTAACACATATTGTAAAATCTGATTTATAATCAATTTGTGTTTTGTCTCTCCTTGCTAATAATGCATTGCAGTTGATGCAGGGTTATTTTTGTTAAAATAAAACAAAATCCAATTTTAAGTACTTTTACTATTTTTAATCTATAAGTAGCTATTTAGCTTTTTTTTAATGACGGTATTCAATCACCGGGTTGGTGAGTTTTTTTAACATCCACTACTCTACTTTCTTGTCTCAGAGATACTCCACTTAGCCGTGCAATCGTGCATGCATACTCTATTTCTTTTGTCGTTGCTTAGATTGGTTTTTTATTTTTTTTATGTTATTCCGTAACAGTATTAATGCAATCAAATTTTTTAAACATAAATGAATATTTCACTTTATATTTAATCGTTATAGAATCACTTTTAATAATTTTTTGATGACATTTTGAAAATGAAAAACAGAAAAGTAATTTTTATTAAAATATTTTAAACATCTTTATTTTAATCCACACAGGCAACGTATAAGTCTTCATAAATGTTTTAATTATGGAAAAGGCTTTTTGGATTTTCTGGAAGCTTAATGTTACTTAACAGAAATAATTACTTTCTGCAACGTAGATACATATAAAGGTACAATTTTTTAGATTGTATTTTAAAATATATTAAAAATTCCATGGACTTACTTACGTTTATATCCTGTTATTATTTTGAAATTAAATGATTTATGGTATGCCGAAGAATGTTATTCCAGACTTTTTTAATTAGATGACGAAGATGAACTAGGTTTTTCGTAGTTGGGGTAATTTTTCCAGTCAATTGCTGATTATATCTCACACATATTTGATTGATGAAAAGTCTGGGAAGCGAGAAGGCCATGAAAGCAGGGTCAGGTTTTTTTGTTGCAAAAACCTTGTAGTAGCCTTTACTGTATAAGGACATGCGTTGTCTAAAAAGGGGGTTGAATTAACCCTCGTATATATTTAAATTTCTGTCAATAAAAACTAAAGGTGACTTCCTGTGTAAGGCTGCATGTCGTTCCACAGTAAATTTTAAAATTCTGCTAATCGTCGTGGACCTAAAGACAGAATCGGAACTCGTCAGAGAACACAACACGGTACACCTCCCAAGCCGAGCAACACGATTTTGAGGTGTTAAAGGAAGATATAAATAAAGCTCAAGAGCGCAAATTATGCGATATATTAATATTATAAAGATTCTTTGTTGTAAAACTCACAACAAGTATTTTGAATAGATTGTTAAAATTTTGTCTTGTAAAGTAGCAATTCTTTAATGACGATTTTCCTGTGCTGGAGTTGCTCAAGATCGTCCAGATGAACGGTTATGAATTCCTTTTTTAGACAACACAATAACACCGTTAACACGCTGCGTTCTGTGGTTAAAATCTGATTAAAATCTGGCTTTCCGCATAATAATAATGACTTAATTAATCAAACACACATCGCTACAAAATATCTTTCGAATCTAAAGGAGACGCAAATTTAAAAAAGTACTTTTTTGGTAACAAAATTAAAAAAGGTACAAATATTAAGTCCATATTGTTATTATTACTTATTAGAATTCAAGTATAGACAGTTTTATTGCAATTGGTAGGTATATTTTGATTTTGGTTATATAACTACGACTATTTCTTTGATTATTTCTTAAAAAATATCGGTACTCGTGGAACATTGGCGTGATGAAGTTCTTAAGACTGTCTATTAGTTTGGTAAAATCAAGGCTACAATTGAAAAGTATTTCTGAAAGTGCAGAATGCTTAACTAAATATTTACAGTGTTATTATTAAATAAAAAAAATACAAGTGTGATTGCAGCCTAATATAAATGAATGAGTAAATAGGAGTTGTAAAAGAGGTCTAATTTTTTCGTAGACACTTTAGCATTGTCTGCTTTTGTACCTTTCCAGCTACTTAGTTTAGTCCCATTTTTTCAATTCTTCTGTTAAGGAGTAAAAGCTCATGTGCTGCTATTGCCCCAGGTGGATCACTCCCTTGGTCTTGTATAAAAACCAGGTAGTGTCTCCATTGCACGGTGGATTCACATTCGAAGATAATATGAGTGACTGTTTCCTCTTCCTCATTACATAATCTGCATTAAACACGCCTATATTGTGCAGATGATTCCTCAAAGAAAAGTGTCCGGTACAAAGCCTTACAACTGTTTTGAGTTTTTCCCTACTTAGCGAGAGCAGCTCTCCTGCCTGCTTAGGTAAGGGGTTCTTTCAGCATTAGTTTGCTGTACCTAGCTCCTCTTCGGCCGTGCCCACTTCAGCTGATGCTGAGAGTGGATCCAGCCATTGGTCGCTGCTTTAACGCTGGCCTTGGGTATCCTTATTATTGGTTCTGGCCCAATAAATAGTGTTCCAGAGCTCCGCCTAGCTAGTTTGTTCGCTTCTTCGTTACCAGAAATACCTTTATGCCTTGGTACCCACGACAAGGTAACCTTGTTATGGTTAGCCAAGGTTCGTAGGTAACCGGCACATTCCCGGACAATTTTTGAGTCTATTCTTCGTGATGCCAAAGCTTTGAGTGCCGCTTGACTATCTGATCTAATGAGGATCGTTTTCTTTTTATGACCTCGTCTCAGATTTTCAACAGCACAAGCGTTTATGGCATGTACTTCAGCTTGAAAGATCGAGGCATGTTTCCACAATGAGTTTGTTTGCTCATATTTGGGTGAATGGACAAGTCGATAGAGGTCGACCTTGGCAAACATATCTCGATCGGATAAACATTTTTTTGAAGAAAAGCCAGGTCAAGAGTACCAACAACCGACGAGCATGTATGAGAGCATTGATGAAAGTAGAGGAAGCAAAAGATGTGTGTAAGAACCGTAGTGGAAGTGGTCTCTGCTACCCCTACGGGAAAAAAAGCGTGACTATAAGTATGATAAATCATTGTTCTTCTTCTTCTTATGGTGCCGTCTTCCGTCGAAGGTTGGCGATCATCATGATTATTTGCATTTTGTTGACTGCTGATCTGAAAAGATGATTTGATGAACAATTGAACCATTCTCTCAGGTTGCGGAGCCACGACATTCGTCTTCTTCCCACGCTGCGCTTCCCTGCAATCTTTCCCTGCATCACCACTTGTAGCATTCGGTATCTCTCTCCTCTCATAGTGTGGCCCAGATATTGTAATTTTCTGATTTTTATTTCGTTATTAATTTCTGTTTCTTTTGAGAGTCTTTTTAGTACTTCTTCGTTTGTAATTCTGTCCATATAAGATATTCTCAGTATTCTCCTGTATAGCCACATCTCGAATGCTTCTATTTTTCTCATCATGACTTTTGTCAATGTGGCCGCTTCTATGCCGTATAGTAAGATGGTGAATATGTAGCATCTCAGCATACGTATTTTGAGATCGTTATTTAAATTTCTGTTACAGAAAAACTGTTTCATATTTATGAAGGCTCTGCGTGCGATTTCAATTCTTGCTTTCAGTTCGCTAGCATAATCATTGTTGCTGTTAATCCATGTTCCCAAATATTTATATTTATATATCCGTTCTATTATCTGGTTGTTTACTATCAGCTGTGTGTTGTTGTTTCGGGTCTTTGTGAATACAAGGAATTTTGTTTTGCTGAGATTCATGTTTAGCCCGTATCGAATACTGACATTATGTACCTTTTGTACCATTCTTTGTAGGTCGATGGCATTTTCGGCTAGCAACATAGTGTCGTCCGCATACCTTATATTTGAAATAGGTATCCCATTAACTCGCACTCCAGCTTCTTCTTCAGCTAATGCTTCTTTCATGATCGCTTCTGAGTAGATGTTGAACAGCAAAGGGGAAAGCACGCATCCCTGTCTCACTCCGCGCCTGATCATTGTTACTTTTATATAAATGGGAAAATGTATTTTAAATTTCAAACACACTAAACAAAAGATCTTTTAGTTTGGTCACCTGTCACTATACCCGAATCATACAAAAGTCTTTTTTGTCTAGCATCTAGTACTTACTTACTAATCAAGTATGACATTCCATTTATGTTTCGTTTCCCGTTCTATCCTTTCCAATCGTTCTATCCTGTGTAAACAGCGTCGCTTGAGTGACCCGTTAATGTTAACCAGCGAACCGAAATAAATCAATTTACTTTACTTATTAAAGAGCTTAGTTTTAAGCGCAATTTATAATTGGTAGAAAAGTGAATTTACCGACGAATTTTCTTGTCGACAGGCCCGAATCGTGAGGTGTGAATTTAAAAAGGAAATTATTTCACGAAAGATCGTTTAATGGAAAACGGCTGTTGCATATTTCCTGAAAGGTTATGAGTTTTTAAATATTCGCCACCTTTTAAACGGTTTCTAAAATCGGAGCAAAATAGACATTCTTTGAATTTATTGACGATTCACACTACAGTAATCAGGCAAACGAAACGACAGGCTAAGTAAGGGGTCTTCTGAGAAGAAATCGCAACCTACTCTCTTCTCTAGTTTATAGCCGTCCATATAAAATACTGTTTCCTGAGGCTTAACTAGATTTAAGACACCAAACATCAAAACAATATAAATTACTAAACTATCAAAAATTGTATTTTTTTTTTAAAATAATATTTGATGTAAAATTTTCGTACCGAGCTTGAATTATTCTCCGTAAACTTTTTCTCGGTTGCTTATTTTAAGTAAATTCGAACCACGAAAAATTTTTCGGAAGTTATTCATGCTCTAGGGAGGGAGATTAAAAGTGATAATTTTAGTGATGTAAAATTACTTTACAATCTGTAATTAATGACAATTGAGGTAAATTTAATTAATTACAATCACACGCTTTGGTGAAAATAACCAATTACATCTATTTGCTCTTTGGATAGGATCTGGAAAAAAGTTTTAAATTAATAATATGTTGTTTTGACAATAAAGTTATAATTTTTATTTCAGAAAATTTAAAAAGTTAATCTTAATCGAGTCACAGCAACATGCTAATTATCCTTATGTGTATACAACTGTTACTAATTTTTTTTTTTTTTTTATATGTTCTGGTTCCCACGAAAAGGGATATCCTGTAATGTTCAGAGAACATCGTGGGAACCAAGGGAAAGAAGGTAGGAGTTGGTGTTCTTCTTAAATTTCTGGAGGTTGTATGCCTCGGGGAACACCTCCCTATGCAATGAGTTCCAAAGCCTCGCAATTCGTTGGATGAATGAGTCTTTGGAAAGTGATGTTCTGCAGGTCTCCAAAGTGACCACGAAGGGGTGTGAAGACTGAACTTGACGGGTTAATCTCGAAGAGACTGCCAAAGGAGGAACGATTGTTGATATTTCAGAAGAGCATCGCCCATGAAAATATCTATAACACAGGTCTACAAGGTTTTGTTGTTAAGCAGCTAAGGATCATTTCCAAAGCATATTATGCTACGCAGAATTCAATTAGAGGTCACAATAAAGACATTTTGTAATGATTTTAAGAAATTTAAGGTTATGTATTTAAAAAATTGGATTTTTGCCACTTTTGCGGTTATACAATAATACAGAATGCTTTTAAGTTTTTTTTAGTTCCATTATATTATATCACTCATACAATTTAAAAAAAGCTATTGAGCCGATACTTATGATTTTTATTGTAAAGCTACGACTATTTTAATTTTGAAATACAAAGTGAGTTTTAGGTATGAAACGCCTTAATTATTACGGAAACGACTAGCACGATTTTTACAAATTTTAGATTGTGTAATTTTTTACGGTGGAATATTCATTGCTGTCAAATCTTCCGTTTTTCTGTAAAAATAATAAACTTTGTTATCTCAAATGGATCACTCTATATATTTTTCTATTTTTGAAATCCTTAAAAATACTAAATATATTTCATGTAATGTTCCCTATACATAAATGCTACAATTTTGGAGTTATGGGTTAGGATACGTTATTGTCGACAAAGCAAGTAGGATTTAGAAGAGAAAGGAGATGTATGGATTAGGTCTTTTTATTACGAGGTATAGTTAAAAAATTCTTGGCTAGAAGTCAGGTCCATTGCGCTTTTATTGACTTGGAAAAGACCTATGACAAAGTAATGAGGAGTCAAATGCCTTCTTTACGCCGATGATCAAGTCATATTAGCGTCATCTGAATAGGAGTTGCAGACGATGGTTAATGTTATGCATGATGCCCTAAAAATTAAAGGGATAAAAATAAATGCAAGCAAAACGAAAGTAATGATTTTTAAAAAAGAAGAAAGCATGACAAACTGTAAAGTTTCGATTGAGGGAGAAAGAGTGGAACAAGTAAATAAATTTGTGTACTTGGGTTCCAAGTTTACGAGAGATGGAAAGTATGACAGTATGACAGCGAAGGGTGTTGGCAGTAAAACAGATGAATAGGGCACTGCATAGCTTTATAAACAGCCAGAAAGTGTCAAAAAAGCACGTTTGGTTGTGCATAGAGGTGTATGGTAGTGAATGTTAGGTTTGGAAGAAAAAGCATTAAAAAACGATTAATGCTGCGGAGATGAGTAGTTTGAGAAGTAAAACCGGAGTAACTCGGTTGGATAAAGTAAAATAGTGAGATAAGAGAACGATGTGGTGTAAAAGAAGATGTGGTTACAAAGATAGATAAAGGAATGCTTAGACAAGTCGGTAGAGGTCGATATCGGCGAACATATCTTGATCAGATCAACATTGTTTTAAAGAAAGGCCAGGTCAAAAGTACCAACAACCGACGAGTATGCATGAGAGCCCTGATGAAAGTAGAGGAAGCAAAAAATGTGTGTAATAACCGTAGCAAGTGAAAGAAAGTGGTCTCTGCCTACCCCTACGGGAAAAAGGCGTGACTATATGTATGTATGTATGTTAATATAATACATCAAGTTGATTATAATTAAATAAACTCGTTTGATTTGCATAACATTTTATATTTTACGTCCTATCATTTAACTTAAATCAGCGTGAACAAAAATTACTACAACTGAAAACAATGAAATTTAACTATCTTGGCATAGAACTTTCCGGCTTTGGTGATGTTGAAAAAGGGGTGAAATATCAAACAACAAAAGCAATTAGAATAGCTGGCTGCCTGATTACAATATGGTGCAATAAGAGTATGGGAACGGACACTAAATCGAGGATCTACAAAACCGTCATAAGGCTGGTGATGGCATATACCGCAGAAACCAGGCCAAAAACAGCGAAAACCAAAAAAAACCTAGAGACAGCTTAGATAAAGATACTCCGTAGAATTACTGGAAAGACACTGCTGGATAGAGAAAGAAGCGAGAATATCAGAACAGCCTGTAAGGTCAAGAACATTAATGACTGGGTAGCAAACAGGAAGAAGGAATGGAACGAACACATAGGTAGAATGGACAACCGCAGACTTGTGAGAATTGCTCGCGACAAGTCCCCATTGGGACGAAGAGACGTTGGGCTCCCCAGGAAACGATGGAGCGACAGCCTCACGCAAGTGGGGAGATAATTGAACAGGCGACTCGCCCAAAATCAAGAATGAAGAAGAAGAAAAAGAAAACAAATCTTTAGATGTTTGTGTTACGTAAGAAAAAGTTAAAAACTTGAGTAATAGACAAATATCCAGGAAATTTTAAAAACAAAGTAGAAGCGGTTATAGTAGATGCTTAAAATGTTGCCCGTTTACTTCAATACAACATTGTGACAGCAAACTCTTTACGTCTATCGAAATTATCACCTGACAACTCTTAAACTAATCTTAACTTGAATGGGTGAAATTTATTGTTATGCAAAATTCATATAACCTACAGATCTTTGTGAAATATTAAGTTCTCTAGAAATTTGTATACTACTCAAGTGCGGATCTTCTTCTAACATGACGCATACATCTAAAGATTTGCTTTATTTGTTGCAGTTTTTGTACGCCCTGATTTGGGTAAATCTTTTCCTGCACCAATTTCGTTAAAAATTTTCACTAATTTACTTAGAGCTTGTTATAAGATTTCGGTTTGGTAATAATTGAAGATTTAACAAAATTCTTGTTGACTTCTTCGCCTATTGTCATAACCTAATATTATTAAAATCTTAATCCTTTTTTTTCAGATAAACGAACGATTGTCGCTTTAAATAAATACCAACAATAATAAATGAATAAAATGTCAAAGTTGATAATTGTTGTAATCATAGGCACCTCGATGCATCTATTAAGTTTATTATTCCATACTTAAAACTCTCTGTGTATTCTAACAACGTTAAAAGCATTTTCATTAGCCCCAAAACCCCAGGGTACAGAATTTTAAACAGCAATATCGCTTTTTTGCAATCTGCTATCTAAGAAATATATTTTTCTCTTTTTTGATATAATATTCGTAATTAGCGAACCTAAAAACACCCAAATGTAATTTTGTAGTTACCAATATCGTTTTTTGTACTTTTAATTTTCTGACATTATATTCATAATTATCGACCTTAAAAACTACCAAAATTTTAAGAGAAATTAGTCATTCAAAAAATGTATGCCTCAATGGGTTAACGTAAATGCTCATGACTTTTCTAGAATATATTTTATAAGATTTAATGATATTTTGGGTAAGAATAAAATGAAATGCTCAAACTAGATAAAAAGACAAAAAAAATTGTGCATCTGATACATAACTTCTAAGGTAGCCATTAGACCCATTTTTTAAATACATAGATTTAAAAATTACAAAATCCTGACGTGATGGCCCAATTCTGACATCGGATTCAGATTCTATCAAGCAAATTATTTAAAAAATAACCCCCAGCTGCCTAACAACAAACAATGCCCAGATTAAAAACCACCATTATATTTTAAAAACAATTGTTTTCTGAACCAAATACTTTAAGCTACCTGCCTAAAGGTTTGCAATTTGATTTAAATTTTCCACATACTGAAAATATTAAATGTGCTTCTGTAAAATGTTATTGTTAACATGCTATTGTATTTTAGGGAAACGAGTAATTGAATTACAAATGAAATACAATTAAAGAGTCAGTACTATCTAATTTATTACTTTTTTAATTGCAATGAAAAAAATTCAAATACTTTTTTATTTAAGTATTTGTTATTAATTTTTTACCAATAGTTACCAATTTTTGTGTAAAATAGTTTTGAGTGAGTTGACGTCAATTTTAAAGTAAATCGTGGTTAGCATTAAAGGCTACAGTAGCCACGATGGTAATTTACCAGATTTATGTTTACTCTACTGAGACTACAGAAAGCATAAATAGAAAATAATCGTATTGTTCCCGTTTTTAGAAGGTCGCATTCATCTTCTTAAGCTTCTGGACTTCACTTGAGAAATTTGTTTAATAAACGGTCACAAAGACGGTAATAAAGATTGCCACGTCTTTTTCGTTCTCTAAAGAGTACTCTGCCAGTGGTCTCTCTACCGGCAAATTATGCCCGAGCTCAGCCGTAGAGGGTAGAAGAAAAAAATATATAAAAGTGAGCCGCGCCACCGACTTAGACGGTTCAAGCCGGAAACCCCTAGGTCTTATAGGCACTAGCAGAGTCACACGATAAACAACTAAGATTATGGTGAACCAAATAAATAAAATTATAGCAAAAATATATTGAATAATTTACTTACACAATATATTAAAATATACAGCTCAATAACAAAATTATAACACATATAATCAAAATTAACAGCCAACAATAAATCGAAACTTCAAAATTTACAACTTTATGAGACAACAATAAATCAAAAATCCAAAGTTTACGATTCCATAAAATAATTAAAACAAAGGTAAGAATGACAAACCTTATCAGGTTACTAAAAAAAAAAAAAACGTATACAAGTCAACTTTTTAACAATACTTTATCAACGTTCACGTACGGCTGCTAATTCAATCACGTTTTTTTTTCCTTTTTCATTTACATAAAGATTTACACTGTTAAAACAATCGAGATTATTTAAAAATATTTCTTTTTACGATGGCTGTCCTTCAAAATAGCAATATTGTAGGATATTTACAAATAAGTATGAATAAACGTTCTTACTTGGACACAAAGAACTATTGAGAATATTATTTTAATCAAAGTTCAGCCTTGGCATATTATCCAATGCAATAAATAGTTTTCAACAGTGTACCATATTAATAAATTAAAACAAAACTTAATCGCGGTGTCAAAAATAAGTCACGTCGTTTAAATATACTAAAATAAATCACTTGTAACCTTTGGGTACACGAATTCACGAATCCTGTGGCCTACTCCTGTGGCCGGTTTGAATTATGGAACAGCACCTGCTACTTAACAATGGCTTCCCTCCATCAGATCCCGCACGCGGTTATTTTAGCTCGACACCAAAATCCAAAATATCAACAACAAAGGTAAGATAGAATGGTCAAGTTAAAAATAAGATGGTTTTTCTTCAAAATCCAATTAAGATGGCCCAAATACAGCCAGATATGAAAGAAAAAACCGTAGAAGTTCTGCTCACGTGTTAATATCAAATCGTTCCAAAAACTCTCACCCGACTTCCACGACTGACACCAAGCGACTCTTCTTAACTACCCACTCCCAGGCCGGATATAAGAAAATGACACGGGACACGCATCAGCCAACCTTCGCAAATCTATGTTCCCAACTCATAATCGCGCTTGTCCGTGTTGATAGCCAGCCCATCCACACAGAAAAGCAAACCAAACAATAATATAGCTGACAACACACGACAATCGAGGCCAAAAATCAAGGCTAAATCTAATAACAAAGACTCCCACTCCAACTCCATCGATTAACAAAAATGTCACAGCCATTAATAATTAAATCCTAACACTACTAGGTATGCAACACTATTTACAACGAGTGATAAATTCAAATTACAACAAAATACGGTAAGCGAAACTATTTACGAGCACCTGAGTAATACAAAACCATCAGAGATCCAATTAATAATGGAACTGTAGAAGGGAAAAAATGGGCACGTGACAAGATTCATTGATTCATCACAAAACTTTTTATAAATGAGCCATCTTTTTTATTCTTTCTTTGCTGTGCTAATAAGGACCAATAGGAGCTTCAACCCATTGCACTCTTTAATCGTGCAGCTTCACATACCTAGGTCTTTGTATCACCAGTGATAAAAAAATTAGGTTCATTTTAGTATCACTGGTGATATTCGTTATGAAGCAATTTAAATGAAAATATCTCATTCTTGGTAGACTGGGTAATCTTGTGAATATAAACACTAGTACAAAAGATATCCATTTACATACGGTTAAGTTCGTTTATAAAAATATTTATTATAAGTGTGAAAAATATGACACTTTACATTTAGGTCAATAGACAGTATAAAAGAAATAAACTAAAGTATAACATTCTACTAAATAAAAGTTGCTAGAAAACATTTCAGGCAATAATAAGGTTTTGTTGAACAATCGTTGCAAAACGTGTTAACTAATTAAATTTTTTTAACTGCTATTTTAGAGCTTCTATGCACAGCCATTTCTCTTTTATAACAACCTATACAACGCTCTCGTTTTTTCCTGTTATCACTTGTTGTGGCCTCCCTGAATTCTGCTATTTACAGTTTTTTGTCATTTGTAATATTATATAAATGCAGTGCGTTAAAAATAGCTGTCCCAAATATATATTAAAATGCCACCTTGTGATATCATCTAATAGTACGTCTAAAAACACTGTGTTAGGCGGACATCTGGTCTGAAATATCTATTTCCATCTTATACTTATTGTTAAGGTTTGAAAACTGATTCTGATCCTCTATTTTTCTTTTTAGAGTCTACAACGTTTAATGTATGCATGTTTGGTAGTAAGAAATCGAAAACATCTTTTGTCCCTACAGTTAGCGACAACAATTCCTTGGCTTTCCTATCCTTTTATTTCTCCCTTTTTCAAGCCGAATTTAAGGTTAGTATACTAATTATCACACACTAAATTACGCGTTGTTCCAACATGATCTGTCATTAAGTTCATCACCACTTTTTTACTGACTCTCTTTTAAGGGGGTTTCAGGTTTGCCTTGATCTATACCTAATCGAATTATGGGTATAGCCTCTCTCGTCACAAACTTTAAAAAAATTTACACCATATTTAGAGGACTTATTGGGAATATACTGTTTTGTAATCAACCGTCCTCTGAAAGGCACCATTGATTCGTCTATCGATACAACTTCACCTGGTGTTTCAAGATTCTTAAATTGTTTATTAAGCATGTCCATCAGAAAAGATACTTTATAGAGACGATTTGATTTGTCAGCAGTATAACGTTGTCCGCAAAATGTAAATAACGCTATATGGACTGAAACCGGTCCCTAACCATTATATAGTGAACAAAACAGTGCCGGTAGTCAGCGATTACGGGGAATTTTACTGATCTCATCTAAATAATAATAGCAAAAAAACTCCATTTGGAGTAACATCTTTCCATTTATGTGTTACGTCTTGCATTCTTTTTGGTTTTAACAACAATAAATTTAATAATTACATCGGTAACAATTTTTTTTATAACTTTGTAGTAAAGTTAAATTTAAAGGCAGGTTAACTTTCTCTTTTGTATTACATCTAATTTTTTTCAGAGTTCTACCGGTTACATCACACCATTGGTATCATTTTTATTTTTGTGTACTTTTTTAACTGCAAGGCTTACTTCACTTTCTGTATTCGATACATTTTCTTCACATGATTCCTCAACATTTGCACTATTACCATACTCTACAAATGGTTTCTGTAATATCTGATTTAGAGTCACGATCGATTTCTGTATTGAATTGGTAATTGTCCATTAGTGGATCGTATTTTTGGTGAGAATTGTCATGTATATCGCCGCTGATCTCAAACATATTCGCTTCTAAAATTGAACCTCATATTTTTTTCAATATAATCACAACATTACTGATGACTAACAACCTTCTTACATTTCGTTTAGCCATTGCAGCAACAGTTATTCTTGATTTGGGTCCATTACAATTCAAAAACAACCACTTAAAAATCACTTTATGACGTGTTACACATACAAACACAACTGCCACGTTGTACAAATAGTTTACTTCTGTACAATATGAGTCACCGGTGATCAAACAAACTGGCACATGGCACTTCTAAATTCATTGCAAATTAGCACTCAGCGGCATCTTTGACACGATGAAAATATAAACTTGGTACCGGAGGGAACTGCGTCCGCAAATAGCTCTGATACAGAGGAAAAGTATTGTGTGAGTCACCGGTAATACATTTTGTAGCCAAAGTGTTAAGTTGAACTTTTTCTTCTTAACACTTTAAAATCTGCATAACAAACAAGCACTCACACCGTTTTAGGCACCTACAATAATTTTGTGTGTACTTACTTTAAAATTAAAAAAGTTTTCAAAGCACTATACTAAATATACACTTAAAATTATTTGTTCAAATGGGAAATTATAGCTCAATAGCCGCATAAATATTATATTAGGTGGATAAATTTAGAACTTTGTTCCTCTAGAAGGATCAAAGCCTAGGTCATGGTGGAATGCACGCAAAGTAATCGATAGTGAGATAGGAGAGATTCTCTATATCTACGGTTATTTCCAATTTTTTCAAAAAAATGTGCTTTTGAAAGCGTTGCGTTTCGTTGATTGATATATTTGTATAAACATTACAGGATCTTTTAGAAGAAATTAATCATCGGGTAGAGCATATTTAAAAAAAATTACCCATTTTATTTTTTTGTTAGTTTAAAAATTACCGAGACTTAAAAAATGTTCCGGAAAAATTATGCATACGTGACATTCGATACATTTTCTAATTAAAATTTTTTTTAACAATTTTATTTTTTTATCATTAACAATTTGTTAAAAATTATACAAACATGCCGTTATAAGGCATATTAGGCTAGGTTTTATTTTTCCATAATAATATCATCAACTGTTGACAAGTTGGCACATTTTTTTTTGTGTCACTAAATTTAAAAGTGTTATAGTTTTTACTCAATTAAAAGTTATTTGATGTGATATCGATTTTATAGTTCAGATTATCACACTTTTACGTCATTTATTGTCACCAAATTAATGCGAGAACAAGTCTATGATGCACGTGTTTTTTTTAATTAAAGTGAAAAAAGTAAAAGGATTTTGAGAAAAACATTGGAGTATTAAACAAAAAAATTATATTTCTCACCTTGCGATCTCTCCATCCTACAAGGGGAGGAAAACAAATAACGAAGCTTAATATCCACAGCCCAGCAATCAGGCCTTTAGCTCTGGAATGCGACATAATGCTGGGATAAGTTATCGGTCTGGTAACTGCCACGTAACGATCCAGAGAGATGGCGCAAAGATTCAATATGGATGCGGTACACATCCAAACGTCAACGGCCAGCCAAACTTGGCACCACACGTCACCGAATATCCAGACCTAGAGAAAATAATGAATTTTAAAATGACATTTAATAATAATAAACAATAGCATAAATAGAAGGTGGTTAAATTATTAAAGCCACTGGTCACTTATTTACACAAAATTTACTAGAGATGGAAAGTATGACTGACATTGAGCGAAGGGTGTTGGCAGGAAAACAAATGAATGGGGCACTGCATAGCTTTATGAATAGCCAGAAAGTGTCAAAAAAGGCACGTCTGGCGGTGCATAGAGGTGTGTTGGTTCCTACACTTATGTATGGTAGTGAATGTTGGGTTTGGCAGAAGAAGCATGAAAATAGGATTAATGCTGCGGAGATGAGTAGTCTGAGAATTGTATAGCCGGAGTGACTCGGTTGGATAAAGTTAAGAATAGTGAGATAAGAAAACGCTGTGGTGTAAAAGAAGATAGGTCACAAAGATAGATAAAGGAATGCTTAGATGGTTTGGACACGTAGAAAGGATGGATGAAGGAAGATTGACAAAACAAATTTATAAGGCGAGTGTGAATGGACAAATCCGTAGAGGTCGACCTCGGCGAACATAACTCGATCAGATTGATCAGATCAACATTGTTTTGAAGAAAGGCCAGGTCAAAAGTACCAACAACCGAAGAGCATGTATGAGAGCACTGATGAAAGTAGAGAAAGCAAAAGATGTGTGTACGAACCGTAGCGGAAGTGGAAGGAAGTGGTCTCTGCCTACCCCTATGGAAAAAGGCGTGACTTTATGTATGTACGTATGTCACTTATTTATCAACAAAATATTATATTTTCTTCTTGATTTTCTTTACCTATCTTTGGTATTAACTTATTATGGCTCTGTTAACTTCGTGTTTCGTGTATCGTATCTTATTTTTTTAAAAGCTATTTTAAAACAGCACTGTTTTTTAAATTTATCAGTAGGTGGTTAAAATAAATTTTGCTAGGATTATTTAAATCAATTTCAAATGAAAAGAATAAACAAAAAGCAGATTTTGACCGGTACGTATTACGGACCTTGTGTTTAGTAAAAATTTTCACAGAATCGACTTATAATATAATATTTATTTTAGGTAACTGAAAGCTCTTTAATTTGTTAATTTTAACAAAATATTATTTAATTTGTTAATGTCAATTTAAAAGAGAAATTGTTTGATCTCTCTTTCCTGATTGGTCCGATGCCTAGAGTTTCATTCTGAGAGATTTTATTAATTTCTAGCGACATAGACAATGGCGACAAGGTGGAGACAGAGTCGTGTAATTAATTAATTAAGTTTTTGTCGCGAATGTTTATTATATTCCGGAAATACCCTTGAATCAAGTCCCTTCATCTCGATTTTGGGAGTCACGGTGTCTAATAATATGTCTTGGCATGACCATGTTGGTAACATCGCAAAATCAGCAAGCCAGAGGCTAGGTTTTCTGTGAAAATCAAGAAAGTTTTTTACTCATGATCAACTGCTGACGACGTACAAGGTTCATATCCGACCTCTACTGGAGTATTGCTCGCACATTTGGAGTTCAGCACCAAGGCACTCTCTTCGTCTTTAAGAACCACTCAAAAAAGGGCCATTCGGTTGATAAACAGCTCAACTCTCACAGATACCCTTCACCCACTAGAACATAGAAAGAGAATTGCAAACCAGACATTACTCTACAGATATGTCCATGGCAGATGCTCCAGAGAAATAAGAACTCTTGTACCACCACTGGCCACATTCGGCCGAAGAACTCGGCACGCTGATCAGTCTCACCTATTTACTTTTAAGATTGACACTACAAGGACCAATCTACATCAAGAATCCTTCTTTTACAGGGCTGCTACGGAATGGAACAAGCTTCTAAAATCAGTTTTTCCAGAGAACTATGACGGTCCCCCTTCTAATAGTCGCAGTGCGGGCCGTCCGCGGCCCACACAATAGGTCTACCCTTTTTACGACTATTTTTAGTAAAAAAAAAAAAATTTGTGCTATTTGTCGTGCATTTTAGATTTTTCATTGAAATTTCTATATTCCGCTAAAAATTTTCTATCACTGTATGTACATAAAAATAAATAAATAAGAAAACAAAATTTTTTTTTAAATTTTTTAATTCCTATTTATATTATATAAATATATAAAAAGCTAAATTAACGTGGTTCGTCGTTGGCTAGTTGACTTGCAATATCCTTGACTGCTCTAAATATCTTCTGGATCAAAGTCAGTCCTGGAGCAGTCCGACCTTTTGCTGAATATTTGACGTCTTTCCTGTATTTGAGTTCTTTTTTATTAACTTTCCAGGGGAAAGTTATGCTAATGGGTTCGATTTTACGAATCCCGAATTTTGACATACCTCCGAATTTCAAGGCCCCCAGAGTCGAATACAATAGTTTTCCAGTGGACATCTGTGTGAGTGTGCGTTCGGAATTATTTTTCGTCTCGATTATCTCGAGAACAAAAAATGATATTGACGTGGGACCAATTGCATTCGACGCATAATTACGCAACTTGGAACTGATTAGATTTCCATCAAAATCGGTCAAACTGTTTTTATGGAGAATAAAAAAACTGAAAAAAATGGTAAACTACCTGAAAAAATAGTTTTAGAAAACAAAAATAGGAATTGGAGAATTTTACACTTGTGTCAGCAATGAGAGAATAGCATTAAAGACGCTATATCAGTGAAAAAATTATTGTTAGTAATAATCAAGCATTGTTTATAACAATTGAATATTGTTACTAACAAATGATTATTGATCATAATAATAAAAAAAATTCAATTTTTCTAAGCAATAAAAAATATGAAATAATAAGAAAAAGTTTAAAAGAATACAGAATATTTTTAACACAATATTTTTATTGACAATTATAATTTGTTATAAACAATTTAAAATCGTTTTTTATAATAATTTTAATAATAATAATAATTATTATTATAACAAAAAAATATATGGTATTTTTTTTTATCCTGACATAATTTTTAGCATTAAATTTTCTATATTTTGTCACATTAATCTTTTTACGGACTTTGTATGATACCTATGGTTTTTTTAATCCTTTAAAAAATGGAGAGCTATTTTTTCGTTAATAAAGTGACTTAAACATCACACAATTAATAATTCTGATGAATTGTGCTCTGATTTAATAAAAGTATTGGAGCGACCGATTTGTGGAAAAAAAAGAGTAATAAAAGTACGTAAACCTGCTGTTGGTACTTTAGAACAACTTTAACTTAATAAAGGCACTTAAAATAAATAGGTAAATAATTTACTGCTATCAATATTATTATTTTCATTCACATAATTTCGTTTTTTGGTATTTGAATATTCAATGTTTGCTGTTTTTTGATACTCCAAATGTTTAGATTGTCACGAACCAGACTCCAAATAAATTGAGTAGCACTCAAAAAATAAAGCAGTTAAATTTGCATCGTATTCTCGTAAATGTCGCCGAAGGTTAGGAGCGTATTTTATTACCGCCGAAAAAAAAAATCAACATCAACAACACGCAAATATGTTAACCTATATATGTTCACTCGAAGAGAATAAAACTTACAAAAAATTCGTTTAACAAGCTATTTACTTATGCCAAGTAATTTCGTTCATTAAATAATTACTTGAATAAAAATAGCTTTTACACAAAACAGAAAACGGTTAAATTTGGTTTCTATTTTATTCAGTATAATTCACGCAGCGAGATATAATATAATTAAGTTGGATCCAACAAAAGAGATTCTTTACCTAAGATGAAGGCAATAAAAAATATGAAAAAATAATACATAATACATAATAAACACATAATACGAGCCCTAACCACTATATGTTCGGACAGAAAATTTTTTTGATGATTAATAATGTGTTATTCTTTAAATATTATTTTATTCTTCCAAACAAATTTTTTTCATAAACTAGGTAAATAAATGTATGTTTAGTGTAAGTGTTTTGGCATTTTTTATTTTTATTAAGAATTATGTCAAACAACAGTTTAACAAACTGTCATAATTTATTGACCTCTAAATGTTCGAACAGCTAGTTAAAAATTTTTCTTTTTTTCTATCTTTATCTTAATAAAGAATTTTTTTTAACGGATTGCAACAAAATTTACAGATAGCCTTCTATGCTAATAAAGAAGTATCTACGACGACTAAAAACATGTCTCAAAATTTTCACATAACTGATAGTAAACTACTATTTTTAATGACTTTCGCATTTCATTTGGCGTGTACTATCAATTTCTTGAACAAAAGCTTGTTGGATGTCGCGAATGCTTTTTAGTGTACTTTCTATCGCTACTGCCTTTCATCATTTGTCGTACAACAATTATCTACTCAATATTGATTATGTTAAATTTATATTCTAGCTAACTGTGGTGGATTCTGGTTTAAATGTAAATTCATTGGTATCAGAAATAAAAAAGAAAATATTATAAAACAAACTATAAATTTTTTTGTATTCAAGGTATGTGTTTATTTAATTTTTAATTAAATTTGTTGAGAAGCTGGCATTGTCTGTTCTTATATTTAATGATAAATCTTACAAAAATAATGCTCTTGAATAAAACGGACTGCTTTCACATTTAAATAATTTATTCTTTAAAAGTCCGTTTACATTTACATTTCTATTTATTACTGCAAAAGGTCAAAAAGAATGGTATATTCTTGAAAACTGTAATGCCGCCAATTCTTTCGAACTCCAGCTTTATGGAAGATAAAACTTTTGTTTTATTCGCCTAACTAAACGGAAAAATACTAAAGTATATATTGCAAAAAAATATAAAAATCATATACGTTGAGCTTAATGTTTTTTTATTGGTTTTTATTTACATTATCAAGAACTAAACGGTATTACTTATTAAGTTTCGAATGTTTTGTAGCGATTTTCGTCAATTAGATGATTTCTTTGTTTTTAATGTCAATGTTTGCAATAAGTTAGAAAATATTATTTTGGCCTACTTCAAAAATTGGGGGTCATAGCTGTCACTCCAATAATAATAATAATTGAATTTATTTCATTTAGCTGCTCCGCATGTTTTGAGAAACAAATTTAAGGATTGGTAGCAAAATTGTGTCAGTAACATTTTTAAATTATTGTTTAATAATTATTTACTTTAGAAGTCGGTAGAGGTCAACCTCGGAGAACATATCTCGATCAGATTAACATTGTTTTGAAGAAAGGCCAGGTCAAGAGTACCAACAACCGACGAGTATGTATGAGAGCACTGATAAAAGTAGAGGAAGCAAAAGATGTGTGTAAGAATCGTAGCAAGTGAAAGGAAGTGGTCTCTGCTTACCACTATGGAAAAAAGGCGTGACTATATTCATGTATGTATGTAAATTTAAAGTGGTATTTGTTTTTTACTATTGTCAATTCTTAATACATAAAAAATGGATTGTTTTTTATGGAATTTTATATCAAGTTAAAATAAGATAAAAAAACGTGATTAAAAAATAAGAAAGCAATTGAAGATAATAATTTGGGATCACTCTGAGAATACTTAATTTTCATTAGGATATTATTAATTAAGTATGTTAAATAATTTGATTATATATATATATATAAAAAGAATTTAATGCTACAGAAGTAATATCTAACGTCATATTCTCCAACAATCTTGAAGATCTAATACAAAACTTAATTGCACTGCTAACAAATGTTTCCATTTCACCGTTCATTGCTCTGTTTTTTCTCTTATCACTTCACTTTTTCACACAGAACGGAGTAGAATTTTTCCCATTCATTTATACATTTTTTGTAAACTTGTGTTGTTTAGTTTGATACGCCAGTGTCTGGTCCAAATATTAATTTGTTTAACAGAAGTTGGCAATTTAGCTGCTGCTTTTTCATAATTTGTTCCGATTCAACTGCTAAAAAAGCTGTGATCTGCAAATGTTAAAATTGTGTTTTAAAGTTGGGATATCGCTAGTGTACAGCAGGTACAGTACTGGTCCAAGTACACTTCCTTGCGGTACTCCGGCTTTTTTCTTAATTGTGTATATGTTTCCTTTTTTTAACTTGAAAGTATCTGTCAGACATACGAGGATAGTTCACGAATTGTTGTCCCTAACATAGTTGGCGTTGAATAAGCAAATGCAAATAAAGTGTCGGGCAAAAGCTTATTGTATGACATAAGTGTGTGCCAATTTGCATCAGCAGTGTATGTATAAATATTAATTTTTTTTATATTGAGGTGTGCGTGATTTTATAAAAATGAACAAAATTAAAATAAGAGGTGGGCTAAAGTACCTTTGTAAAAAGGGATTATCACCGCAAGAAATATATAAGAACATGGTATTGGGTGACTCTGCCTCTTCGTACAAGATAATCAAGAACTGGTCACGAGATCTCAAACTAAGAAGATATTCCTGTCAACATGCACCAGGTGCAGGATCCCCTAAAATTGTGGTGACCAAAGAAAATGCGAATTTGGTTCATGACATGGTATTAAATGACAGAAGAATTACAGTCAAGGCTATTGCAGACGTGTAGGTTTTCTGTTGGAAGCGTTGAAAAAATTTTACATCAGGAATTAGGTCTCAAAAAACTCTCTGCACGTTGGGTTACACAAATGCTGACGTGAGACCAAAAGCGTGTTCGCCAGGTTGCAGCGGAGACAAATTTAGAGATCAATAACAGAAACCCCGATGAATTTAAGCAGAATTTTTTACGGTCGACAAAACATGGGTTTATCATTTTGATATAGAATCCAAAAAACAAAGCATGAAATGGTGGCATAGGGGTTCTCCTCACACTTGATAATTTTGTGTTGTTCCTTCAGCTGGTAAGATCATGGCTACAATTTTTTGGGAATTTGCTAGTGCTATTTTCGTAGATTATTTACCGCGTGGACGGACCAAAACAGGTGAATATCATGCGAATTTAATACTAAAAGTACGCGAAGCGATCAGAGTAAAGTGGAAATAAAAATTGAGTCAAGGTGTGCTCTTTCACCAGGACAACGCTTTGGCCCACAAAAGTTGTGTTGCACTGGCTGCCATTCACAATGCGGGATTTAAAGTTTTATGCACCTGATCTATCTATTGGCTTCTGTCTATCTATATGGCTTTACCTAAAGCCAAAGTGGTGGTTAATAATTTGATTTATTTCTTCTATTACTGGTTTAAATCTTTTTAAGAGTAATTTTTGTCATATAATTTCTACCTTTCAGGTAGTAATGAAATAGGCCTGTATGAAAAAGCTTCTTGTGGATATTTTCCTTATTTTAAAATTTTTATAATTTCTGCCACTTTCTAATTCTTTAAGACGTACTTCAACCTGAAGAAAGAATTTATAAGATGTGCTTGATTATAGTTTTCTTCGGAAATTATTTTAACACTTTTTCAGCAATAAGATCAAATCCAAGAGCCTTCTTTGGAATAATGTTTCTAATAATTTCGTAGAATTCTTTTAAAGTTACATTATAAATAAACGAGTCAATTAACTAGATTACCTACCTTCGCCATAAATTTAATAAAAATTTCTTTTCCTTTCGATAGTCAAAAATTCATTTAAAGGATATTTGTCATTTTTTTATTAAACTTTTATCCAGACGTACATTCAATGGAGCCGTCCGTATTTTATTAACAGACAAAATACAATAATGAGAATGAATTTACCAGACGTACTTTTTTATAAAGATTTTTTGTTTGAATGAGGAGACATATTGATTTCTCTTATAACAAAACTAGCTATTTTTTCCCTTATATTAACCTCTTTATGAATAAGCTGCAGCGTATATTTTTGAAAATTAACAATTTTTTAAAATACAGTGTGAGATGTAATGTGTGCAATGTGTAATGAAATATTTCAACAAATTATCGATAAGAATAGCAATCATTTTTATAGTTTTTATTTCCGTACCAAATAAAAGAAAAATAATGTTTATTATTTACATTAGTCAACAAAGTTTTTATCACGAAGCAACTTAGGTTACATTTAACAAGTACCTTCTTTTTTCGCCGATTTTAAAAATGTTTTTAGAATTCGACCTTCGTTTTGTTGTTATGCCCTATTTATTATTACATTTTGTAGTGTACATAATATCGTCTAAATACGTTTGAATGACAAAAGTTATCATTAATGTCAGTAAACACATTGCCTGTAAAAAATAAAAGTGGTTTATGGTGGAAAATGGTAGTGAATGTTGGGTTTGGTAGAAGCATGAAAGTAGGATCAACGCTGCGGAGATGAGAAGTATAGTCGGAGTGAATTTGATGGATAAAGTGAAGAATAGTGAGATAAGGGAACGCTGTGCTGTGAAAGGAGATGTGGTTACAAAGATAGATAAAGAAATGCTTAATTGGTTTGGACACGTAGAGAGAATGGTTTAAATAAGATTGTTGAAACAGATTTATATCGCTGAAGGTCGACCTAGGCGAACATATATCTTGATCAGATCGAAATTGTTTTAAAGAAAGGCCAGATCAAGAGTACCAGCAACCGACGAGCATGCATGACATACATGACAAGTTTATTCATTCATAGGTTATTCGTAGTTTAGGTTAAGCACACAATCATGATATAAAAAATGCAAATAAAAGAGAGAAATGTAGATAAAATAAAAAAATGCTGAGAAAATGTGTGCGACGCAAAATGGTCGAGTTTTTGGCCGATAGGAATCTGCTTGGTTACTGCTGGAGGTTAGGTTAGGTTGATCTACATCGTTTCATTGTTGCAATTATGTTTTGAAGCACATATGCATTGTAGGAAAAACATTTAAAAAATATTTTAAAAGCAAATTCTAAGAGTTTGAAACAAATCATAACTTAAAAAAAAATTAATTTAATGTTCTAATAAAAATATTATTCGTTGATTTTTATAAAATACTAGCCATCAAATATTAAAAAGCGCTCAAACAAAAAAAAATAGTGCTTGTTTAAAATAAATATCGCTCAAGAGTTATTGACCAATAAAAAAAAATATTGCTCATTTAATTGAAATGACGCTCATTTTATTTATGAAGATATTGCTCATTTTATTTAAAATAACGCTTATTTAAATGACACCCCATAAAAAATACTTAATATTTGCCCATTTAAACGTGTTTGTAAGACCAATATTAACTGAGATAGCTATCGAGTAAAATATAAACAATCACCCGGTACACTTTTAATACGACGGACTTCAAAATTTTTTAACGTAATGCTTTTTATCACCCCCTATTTAACTGTTGGAAAAGAAATATTTAAATACTTGAACAGGGATTCATATTCTTAAAAGCGAAATCGCATTTCGCAAATCATTTTTTTTTATTGTCGGTTGCGCCTCTGGGAAAACGCCAGCAGTTTAAAAAAATAGGAACATTTAAAAGCGAAAACATTTTTTTACAAAGTATAAAATAACGAGATATTTATTTCGTGAAGTTACTGATTTTATGGCAATTTTCAATATTTTATAGCGGGAACTGAATATTTTAATCAATAAAAAGAATTAATTATTTATTTTTTTAAAATACGAACCAAAAGCCTTGCGGTTTCTAAAATGTTGTCAAAACTTGTGAAAATAAACAAATCTGGCATATGTTCTTTTTTAAATGTATCTAGTTGTCATATTTTTGGCATATCTAATATTTGGTGTTATTAGTTTAATAACACAGCTCCCACGTTGCGTTAAAAAATATTTATTTTTAAAAAGTAAGCAAAACATTTTTTTTATTTAGGTAGGTTAGGTTAGGTATCTTGTGAGTGGGGCGTAAATCTGCGACCTTTAGCAGGTCTATTGTGGCTCACCCCTTCTCACGAAAATCATGGTGGTATAGGGAGAGAGAGATTTTCTTAAAATCGGTAGGTTCTAGGTTGGTATAACCAAATATGTTTAACCTTATTCTTCACAGGCCGGGGCATGAACATAGTATATGTTCAGCAGTTTTGTCTTCCACGTAGCAAAACTAACAGTCCGTTTGTTGATTAAGACCTATCCTTCCGAGGTGGTATCTTAGACGACAATGTCCTGTAAGCAGTCCAAGAACCGGTTATTGGAGTCACCACAAGTGCCGCCAAAACTGGGCGGAGAGAAAAATACTCACGTACTGGTCCGACATACCAGGGTTAACCCACTCAAAGGCGTTTCTACCGTTTCAACCCTCGAGAAACACAACTAAGCAGATCCTAGAATGGAGCAGAAATGACCTGCGTATTCTAACTGCTTACAGGACATTGTCGTCTGAGATACCACCTCGAAAGGATGGGTCTAAGTTAACAATCGGACTGTCAGATTTGCTGCGTGGAAGACGAAACTGCTGAACGTATACTATGTTCATGCCCCGGCCTGGGAAGAATAAGGTTCAACATATTTGGATACACCAACCTAGAACCTACGGATTTTAAAAAAATCTCACCCTATACAACCATGAACTTCGTGAGAAAAGCTGTATTGTGCGGTGAACTATGACCTATAGGGGTGAGCCACAATAGACCTACTAAGGGTCGCAGTGGAGGGGCGACCACGCCCCACTCACATGATACCTAACTTATTCTAACATAAGCAGTCCCATTAGAATTCGCAGGTCATTCCTGCTCCATTCCAGGATTTGCTTAGTAGTGTTTTTCGAGTGTTTAAGTAAGAACGCCTCCGAGTGAGTGAACCCTGGTATTTTAAACCAGTACGTGAGTATATTCCTCTCCACCTAGTCCAAAATAATTGTTTTGGCGGAACTTGTAGTGACTCCAAAGACCGGTTCTGGTCCATTGAACGCAGATTCGGCCCCCAGTTTTGCAAGGGTTTCCTCCTTGCATGGAGGTATGCAGCTCGCATCGAAGGTTTCACATTTTTTTTTACATTTATATTTACATCAGTAGCTTCATAGCTACTGAGGAAAAGCTGGAATCTACCATCATCCACATCTACTGATTTTTTTGCGCCGTACATTTGGCAAGTAAATTTTTAGATGACGTCGAACGAATTTCGTAAAAGCTTTTATGTTAAATTGGCATCATCAATATCTGCAAAAGCTTCTTGAAATTCAATACATTTTTGCAATAAGCCAAAAGGACTCTTTTTCCTTTGTTGAAAAATGATGGATTAAAGTTCAAACCGGTAAATGCATGGAATCCACTCAAGCTATTGGCTAATAATTCACCCAATTTTCCATATATTTTGGCGATATTAATAAATGTTTCATTGTTACCGGTTCCGGTAAGCATCTAAATATGGGAAGAAGTATTTTTTAATGTTGTCATATTAGCGAGCATAATTATTAATATATCAGTATCACTGGCCCTAAAGATAATATTACATTGGTCGACAAAGTTATATGCATGGTAAACAATTTTGGTATTAGCCTTATTTAATAAAATGCACGTAAATTTTTTTATTTATTTTCATAGCGTCTGTCGCGGCGTTATAACCGTGGTAGTCGTCTGCCGTTTTAGTTTTAGGTTGGGATAATAGTATATTTCGACATATCAAAACGGCAGACTTCCTAAAATACTTATTTAGTTCGTCCAAATATTCGTGTAAAATATGATGTACCCGTTCAGTTGAGATACACCTACAGCATGAGACAACTCACGCACTTTCATTCTCCGATCATCCAATATCATTTCATGGATTTTATCGACGATTTCCGGCATGATCACTTCTTTTGGGCGACCTGGACGTTCGGCGTCACCAGTGCTGGTACGACCACAACGGATGTCTGTAAACCACTTCTTAACCATTGAAATTGATGGTGCCGAGTCCCCGTAGTATTTATCAAGTCTTTCCTTAGTTTCAGTGATGTATGGTAATGAATGTTGGGAATGGCAAAAGAAGCATGAAAGTAAGATCAATGCTCCGGAGATGAGTAGTCTGAGAAGTATAGTAGAAGTGACTTTGATAGATTAAGTGAAGATTGGTAAGATAACAAAAACGCTGTGGTGTCAAAGGAGATGTAGTTACAAAGATAGATGAAGAAATGCTTAGATAGTTTGGACACGTTAAGAGGATGAATGAATGAAGATTGACGAAACAGATTTATAAGAATGGGCAAGTCGGTAAAGGTCGATCTCGACGAGCATATCTCGATCAGATCGACATTGTTTTGAAGAAAGGCCAGGTCAAAATTACCAACAACCACCGAGCTTGTATAAGAGCACTTATGAAAGTAGAAGTAGCGAAAAATGTGTATAAGAACCGTATCAAGTAGAAGAAAGTGGTCTCTGCCTACTCCTACGGGAAAAAGGCGTTACTATATGTATGTATGTAAGACACTTACGATCAGCTAACAATTATTATTTTAATTAAAAATAATTTAAGATATTGCAAAAACAAAACAAACGAAAGAAGCAAAGCCAGTGCATGCAATGCACTGATCATTTTGCAAGCTAGAGACTTGTACCGAAAAATCAATTTAACAAGTGAAAAATTTACATTTATATTCTTAATTTTTTTACCCAAAATTTAGTAACTTTATTTACAGACAACCATTAAATTTTAACTTCTCATTCACCTACCCACTAACTTTTCTCAAGTATTATTAGTTTCAGACCCTTGCTCCCTCTCTAAAGAGAATAGTTTATAAGGTCTTATTGGTTTCTTTGTTTTGTGAACCTCTTATGTTTACACGATCAATACGAAATTTAATAGGTAGATCTAAATATAGTGAATAATTACGTGAACAAATTTAATTAGTACAATTTTAAACAGTTTCTGGTTGTCGTATATAGCCGCCAGTAAAAACATCACATTACGTATGTACATTGTATTTGTTTTTAATACGTTAACTGCCGCGGGTATTTTTGGGAAAGGTCTCTCAGGCCACACCAATTTTTAAAATTAATTTTCCAAAGAATAATGTATTTTGTACTATTATAATGTAAAATTACATTTTTTTGTGATTTTACTCTCTTCCACTCCCGTGTGACTCAACAACACACGCGGCGTAGAGTTGTTATCATGTATTTCTGCGCCAGGTGTATTACCTGGAATACACAGCTTTCAGGTCTTAACTTTCATAAATTGAATAACAAAGTATTGCAATTAAGTTTATCACTGTGCTCAGTCACCATTTTCATTACGTAGAGGCATAAACGCGTTTGTGGAAGTGTATAAAATGTCTTACGAACGTAAACAGGCCTATTACGAAACTGGTAAACAAAACAAAAAATTTCCTATTCCTTCTGATGGCTGTGCCTCAAATAAAAAAAAAAACTGAAGATCGAACCCAATCAATTGCAAAGTCTAATGATGTTGAAAGTGAAGATGAGCTGAAGAAAGCAAATAAGAACGATACCGTAGTAAAGTAAAACTAATTGTTGGTAATTTTACAGATTTTTTTTTTAAAAAAGATGTTGGAGTGACAGATGATGTTGTTCAAATTAAAAATCAAAATGAACTTGCTTACTAAGTATAAATAAATCATTGACGAACAACTTCTTCGCGATGTCAAGCATGCACAGATGAGCCATTGCTTTGCTTAGAATATATTTTTTTCCACATTCAAGATATAGAATACATTTTATTTTTATTTTGTATGTTACTATACCATAAGCTTTTTTGTTTTTGTTCTCGATATAACCACAATGTTTGTATTTTTGTGATAATAAAATTTTTCCCATAAAAACCTTGTATTTCAAATATATTTTCAAATTTTGTTTGGCCAAGTTGCTAGACGTGTAACTCTACGTCACGCCAAACATTCCGCCATAAGAAACCTATCCTTAGTGTACCCTAGTGGAATACATACGGCCAGAACCAAGTTATTGTTCGTGTATACGAAATTATACAAGCTGCGTACAGGACCCAACTTGCGAGTATACTTTTATATGCACATGGCAGTCAACGTGTTAAGAGATACTTTAAATCTTGTCTTCGTTAAGAATCCATTACGATTAATAAAAGTGCAGCAATTTTTACTTATTAGTGATAAGCAATATATTTCTTAATTGTTCTATCCTTTTTTAAGTATATTTTCATGCGATTTGAATCTTAGAATTTCAACTTTTTACTAAATATTTGTGTCTACAATCTTCTGCAAATTAACATGCACAACCACCTCACTCCCTTTCTTTTTCTATTGCTTTCACCTATCGAAGATTAGCAGTTTAACCCAACCTATCACAGTCATTAGGGCTAATGGACCCCAAAATTTGTGCTTATATTGATCGATTAACGTTGGTTTTAGGACTTCGTTTTCCATTATCTTTCTTTGATTAATGAATTGGAGTCTTAGCAGCTCTACAGCCCTTATATATATTTAAGTTTCTTTTGCTACGGTTATTACACACATCATTTGCTTCCTCTACTTTCATCACTGCTCTTATACATGCTCATCGGTTGTTGGTACTCTTGACCTGGCCCTTCTTCAAAACAATCGAGATATGTTTACCGAGGTTGACCTCTACCGACTTGTCCATTCACACTCGCTTTATAAATTTGTTTCGTCAATCTTCCTTCATCCATCCTTTCTACGTGTCCAAACCATTTAAGCATTTCTTTATCTACTTTTGTAACCACATTTTCTTTTACACCACAGCGTTCTATTATCTCACTGTTCTTTACTTTATCCAACCGAGTCACTCCGGCTATACAATTCTCAGACTACTCATCTCCGCAGCATTAATCCTATTTTCATGCTTCTTCCGCTAAACCCAACATTAATTTTAATTATATATATGCAAAATTTATAGAAAACTATAATATTATTATAGTAGACTATTATAATTTTTCGACAGCGTCAATAGATGGGAAAAATGTATAACTGATTTTTAAAAATATAGGTTATAATCGACCCAAATGAACCTATAATATAGGTGACATACAGTAGAATTGGCTGATTTTTTAAAAATCAGTTATACATTTTTCCCATCTATTGACGCTGTCGAAAAATTATAATAGTCTACTATAATAATATTATAGTTTCTATATACACATTTATATATACATACATACATATATATATATATATATAATAATAATAATAATAATAATAATTAGTATAAATTTTTTTTAGCAACCCCTAATGATTACGAAGGTACTTATTTAAAAAAATTTGTATACAATGCTTTCAAAATCAGCCAGTCCAAATAACTTTTGATTTTGCGTAAATGTTAGAAAAACAAAAAACACGTCAAATTTTAAATTAAGAGAGAGGTTTAAAAATGTCATTCTGCTGTTTTCAAGTCCTACCCTTTTAACAACCTCCACCCCTTCTTTAAAATGTCAAATAGCAACCCCTACCTTGTGATATATCAAATAAAAACAAAAAAAATGCAATTTAGACATATAAACAAAAATTTATTCTATCGATTTATTTTTCAGATTTTGTTGTAATTTTTTTTTTATAAATTCGCCGTAAAATAAACCAATTTAAAAAAAAACCTTTAACATGCTTTTCGATATTTTGTGTGAAAATATGATGGATCTCACTCACAAATAATTACCAAATCTCTAACCAGTTGAGAAGAAAAATGTTATAAATCAACTGGTGTAATATTATTTTTGCTTGATTTTTTATGCGGACAGATGACCAAAATTTGTCAAAAAAATCGGTATCTTGTAAATGATACATTAATAATTGAGTAAGACTCACCTTAAAAACCTCCCACGTAGCCGAAAATGGCAAAACGGCAACTCCTACCATGAGATCAGCCACTGCAAGCGACACAATGAAGAAATTTGTCACCGACCTCAACTTCGAGGAATAATATACGGCAGCAATAACAAGACAGTTGCCGACAATTACCATAACGTTTATTAAAGCGAGCACTGATAACGAAAATAATAGACGGGAATCCCCGAAATTCACTTCATCCAATAGGGCCGCGCACGCGGACGCGTTCAATTTATTTCGCATTACATCAAGGATTTCGATGGTGGTGTGGGCACTTCCGGAGAATGTCAATGTGTAAGGAAATGTGCCATTGTTGCGATGCCGTCTGTGATGCTGTCGTTTGGCTGAAATTTCAAAAGTTTGTTATACAGAACAACTATACATAAAACAAATGTGGGTTTTTATACAGGGTGTAAGTAAATAAGTGCGACAAACTTCAGGGGGTTATTCTGCATGAAAAAATAATGATAGTTTGCTATATAAACGTTTGTCCGCAAATGCTTCGTTTTCAGAAATACGGGGTGTTAAAGTTTGTCTTAAAAACTGACTATTTATTTATTGCTCTAAAACTGGTTGTGATATAAAAATGCTAACCGATAACTGATTTAATCAAAATATAGATGTAACGGCAAAATTCCCTTTACACGCAATTTTTATATCTAGATTAAGATTTATTTTGTGTGTTATTTGTTAATTATTTATTGTTGGTAGGTATTAACACTTCATGTTAATGACTTGTCTTTAAGTTACTTTTTTGAAATAGTAAAGTTTTTAATCATCAAAGAGACATTTTTTATATGATGGAATAATTTTGCCTCGAAGTTTAAAAAAAAACAATTAATCCACCAAGAATATGGTTTGTTTTTCAAAAAATATTGCTTAAAATTTTTTATTTTTATTTTTTACGATATGTGAGCATCAAACAAATTTCAAACCGTAAATATGAAAACTTATTTAAAAGCTAATAATTGTCAAATATGATATAATAAATAAGTGTTGTCTTGACTCGAACATATTTATTGCGGTCACTTTTCAATATTACTACACTGGTTATTACGTATAGTTAGCTAAAATATAGGATGTCATGTTCTACTCACTTCACAAATTGCCGTCGATTTTCTTTACTTTAATCGAATGTCCGTTTTAATGTCGCGATCATAAAGGTAAAAAAACAAAACGTTTTCTATCGCCAACCACTCTTTAACAACTATGATCATTATCGTCATTACTATCATCTGGTATCACTAACGAAAACCGCTTCCTTGTTGTCGCGCAAAAGATATTTTTCTAATCGTATTTGTTTATTAGTTATAAATGCGACATCCTACTTAACGAGCTTAATTTTTTCGGATGCGGCAAGGACGACGGTTTATTTAGGATTAGTTCGGTTTCGATTCATTACGACTTTATAGATCTTCGAACATAGTTTTCTCTTGTACGGATGATTGCGAAGCTTAACACTGCCAATGTTAGTTCGAGTTGAGTCTGATCGAGGCTGAATGATGTGCAGCTTTTGAGTTTATTTTGTTTAAATCTGAAACAAAAATAATTCGATTAGACTTATCAAGTTAGATACTTCGCACAAAGTGCCACTGAAGTAATAATATGGATATCTCCAAAGCTTGAGCGAAAATAATGTTGATGTTTTTATTGTTCCTTTATTGCATAAACTTTGGTGTTTAATGTCTATATTTGCAAGTTATTAGTCTACCCGTCAAAGAGACAAATTAATATCTCATCTTTACTAGGTACATATGAAGAACCAAACGCAGAGCGCCAGTCATGACATCTTTTAACAAGCACCACCCGGTAAAAATAGCTTCCCAATAAAATATAAATATTATAGAAAAATATAATAATATTTTTAAAGGGCAAACGTAAGTTTGCCAAGACCTACCCTATGCTAATGGGGGGCAACATCCCAAAACCGGTCCATAGGTGGTCACTTCTAATGGATAAGTTTAATAATTCTTTCTTTTACTTAACAAGCATCTGCATATCACCCGAAATGCACGATTATCTATCAGACATAATTCAATGTTCGTCGTTAGGCATATGGGCAGGAGAGTAGTTGTTTTCTGATATATAATCGACACACATATACTTATAGCATAGGTAACATGCGGCGAAATCAGCTGATTTTAAAAAAATCAGATTTATACATTTTTATTTTTTTTAGCTGACAAAAATAATATAGTTTTTAATATTTATAATCTAATAAAGAATAACAGTTCATACAAATGCAGTGTGGCGCATCCCTAAATGTCTTGACATGTGCACGGTGTACAGAAACATTTATTTCGTTATACAAATTAATTCGTAAAAAACTCTTAAAAAGTATAATTCAAAATAGGTTTTAATGCTTTCAAGTGAGACTGGCAAAACTTGTGTTCGAATCCTTTTGGAAATCAATTAACTACCACAAGAAATATAAACAATAATTTATTAACTTCTGTAATACTTTTCTTTAAAATATATGCAGGTAATATTTTTAAACTTCATGCTGCTATTATCTTTTTACATATAGTTACGGCTTTTTTCCGAGTGGTAAGCAGAGACCATATCCTTCCACTTACTACGGTTCTTACACACACCTTTTGCTTCCTCTACTTTCATCAGTGCTCTCATATATGCTCGTCGGTTGTTGGTACTCTTGACAGCTGGCCTTTCTTCAAAACAATGTTGATCTGATCGAGATCGATGTTCGCCGAGGTCGACCTCTACCGACTTTCGTACATTCACACTCGCTATAAATTTGTTTGGTCAATCTTTCTTCATCCATCCTTTCTACGTGTATAAAGTAATGGTGTACACTGTATTAGTAAGCTATTAAACTTTTTACAGAACATCAGTACATTTTTATTTTGTGCAGGTATTAAACGAAAATGATTTTAAATATTTACACTTTAGGCGGGTTACAAACTTTCCAGATACCCGATAGAAGATTGAAATTATTGTCGTAAATCTGTCGTAAATGTTAAAGCGAGAAAATGTCGCAAAACAAATTTATTGAGACATTGATTTACAACGCAAAAAATCTTAATATTCCTCAGTATTCCTAAAAAGTTTCTACAAACTTTCGTGTACGTTGACATTCGGGTTTTCGTGTGTTTCGCAACAATATATAATTCGGTGAAAGCAACTACTGTTTATTTTTTATTAATAGTCCCGGATCAAACATTTATTTTCTTTTTTTTTTTTTAAACTATCCTTTTAGCAGAAAGATATCTTATAAAAAGATTACAAATAAAAAAAGCCAATTTCTCGTTAGGACTAATAATAGTAATTGTTCTGATCATAGATCGCAACACTTTTAAATTTTATTCTTTTTACATTTAATCCTTTTGCCACGCCAATGTCTTGAAACCGTTTTGCCCCGGGCAAAATCCGCTCCCCTTCCCCTTAACCACGATGTCTTCGACAGGCACGCCGGCTGGCCTTCGGTTCCCCCTGGTTTGCAATGCGCAGTGTCGAGTCGGCGCAGTAGCAAGTTTTCTCGAAAAAACGCCGGCTTGATTAAACGCAATACTAGTATTCTTTCAACCGCCGAAGACGACGGTCATTTTAGTAGGATTGTTACGACAGTCGCAGCGAGCGGGTGTCATACAGCTCTTTTTCCACGGCGATTAAGACATCGCTTGTCACTTGCAATAAGAATTATTGTTTCGACCACCGAAGGCAACGGTCACTCAGTTTCATTTATTTTGTTAGTTTGTCACGTGCCTATTATTTTCTTCTCCTATCTGCCGTTTCATTATTATAATAGTCTGCATTTGGGTTCGTTGTATATAGTGTTGACTATAGTAGTGATAGAATTCGATTATTAATAGCTGTGACTTTTTTGTCTCTCTTATTGGACTTCGCCTTGATTATTGGCCTCGATTGTAGTGTGTTGTTAGATATATTATTGTTGGTTTGCATGGGCTGGCAACTGATGCGAACGAGCGCGTTTATGAACTAGGTACTTATACATGGAAAGGTTGGCTGACGAGTGTCCCGGGTCATTTTCTTGATGTCCGGTCTGGGAGCGAGGAAGGTTCATCTTTCGTTTGGTGGCAGTGGTGGAAGTCGGTTGAGAGTTTTTGGGAACGGTTGAATATTAACACGGGAGCGGAACTTCTACGGTTTCTTCTTCCATATCTGGCTGAATTTGGGGCCATCTTTATTGGATTAGGAAGATAAACCATTTAATTCTTAACTTGACCATTCTGTCGTGCCTATGTGGTGAATATTTTTGGATATTGGTGTCGAGTTAAGATCACCACTTGTGGGATTTGATGAAGTGAAGCCATCGTGAAGTACCACGTGCCGTTCCATCCACATCAACGATAAATTTCAGCGTTATAAAGACTTGCCTGGTAATTTTAGCAAAAATTATTGATAATACTATTTGGTTTTTCGGTTCTTGGATCATCGATGTTACCGTGACGTCTCAGTGAGGTTTTCAATTGGTTACATGGTATGGAATTTAATTTTATCAACTTATCAGTTATGTGCTTGATCTAAGTGTTTTCAATAATTTAAAAGTAACAAGTTATTCTCATTTAATTTGTACCTGCTCCCAGTGACGTCCCAATAAAGTTTTCAATAGTTTAAAAGTAACCAAATTATTTTTCGTTAAATTTGTACCGGCTCCAAGCTGAATTTGAATTTATATATCACTGAATATAATTTATGTGGATATTGTAAGGGTTTTAAAATATTATTTTTGTAGCAAGTCCATTTATTTGGTATTTTCTTTTTTCTTGTGTTAATCTTTTGCTATCAGGAATTTTATATAAAACCAATTATCTTCGAAATTTTAAATATTGTGAACATTTTCTTGTTGTTGTTTTTTTTGTTATTTTAATTCCCTTTTGTACCTCATTAGGTTTTTATTACTTTCTGGAAGATTGTTATAATTAATTTAAATATTATTTTAAGAAAGTGTATTAAATTCGTTTAAACCACTTTACGAAAATACAGAATTTATTGTAAAAAAAAAAAAAAAATCAGAACATCATTTTTTTACTTAATTAATATATTGCAGTAATTGTAAATATAGTTTTATTTATCTATTTCACCATAATTGTTTGTTGTTTTTCGCGTGGCTCTGCTGGTGCCTACAAGACCTAGGGGTTTCCGGCTTGTACCGTTTTAAGTCGGTGGCGCGGCTCACTTTTAGATTTTTTTCTTCTACCCTCTACGGCTGAGCTCGGGCATAATTTGCCAGTAGAGAGACCACTAGCAGAGTACTCTTTAGAGAACCAAAAAAGGACGTGGCAAGTTAAACTCCTCTTTTCCACGACATTAAAGTAAGATTCAATGTTTGTAGTGCTCGTAGTGCCTTGTGTGTTGCTTGAAGAAAGACATAGTATTTTTATAATTTGTGTTAAATAAAACGTTAAAAAACCAGCTAAATTGTGATTATTTCAGTCCACTATATCGAAGTTGAGTATTCAATCCTCCCATGCAAAAAAAAATTAAATACCGCGATTTTTACAGTAATAAGTTATTATTTGTGCGTGACTTTGATTAATAATGAAAAATAAATAATTAAGAATTAATACAGATTCAGATATTTAGCTAAGGTAAAGTTGAAATAACAATTTCATTAGCATATTAAACCTAAAACTAACTCAATATATTGAATAAAAATTTTAGTACACATCAGAAACATACATAACTTTCACAAAACAATAATTCTTTAAATACGTGCTAATACATACAATTTGAAAAATAACACAATAAATATTTTATATTTTAATTTACATTATAATTAAATTTTGAAATGCCAGTTTTAAGTAACACATATTAATCTTTTTTTTTGTATCTATTCTTGTTATCGATATCCCTTATAAAATTCGCTACCATATTGTACAACCAAGGTCTTAGATGAGTCGCATTACGTTGACCTATAGTTTTATTACATTAAGAAGTTGTCACGGTCTTAACTCTTTTTCTTGTATAATGATTGTGATTTAGGGTTAGGTACCTAGTTATATGATATTTTCTTTTCTTATATTTCTTAAAATACTCAAACAGAATAGATGTCTTGTATCAAAAAGATGAAAATCCCTAAACAAATCGTCGTATGGACAAGAACGGTTTCTGGATATATGTTCGCGCCAATCTCTTTATTTTTACAGATAAATCAGTCTTGATTTCAATAAAAATAACGTTAAGTTTTTATCCATTTTTGATAATAAGACTAATTTTAGAATACACATTTCAGTCACTCGAAGAATAGCATAGTACGAATTAAACATAGCTCGAAATTTGTAAGTATTCAATTCCTCATGTCGCATTAAAGCATTCAGTGTTTATTTACGGCCTCAGTTTTTGTTCTATTCTTAAAAGGTGGGTATAAATCCCGTATCAATTACGTTGTTAAACAGCTGTGCGCCTATTGAGTATCAGTCCGACCTTTGTAATTCAGTTTTTAGGCCGCTGTACGGCTGTACATAATTGTGTTTACTCTCAAACTATATTTCTATGTTCGCAAAAATATTAAAAAAAGACATTGCAATACACTTCTATGTCACATCCAAAAGAGCAGAAGCTCATACTTGGAGCGGAAACGGTCGATCGTGGAAATTTACGGTAGGGATTCCTTTTATTGCATTGGAATTAACGAGCATTCATCCCATGGTAAATCGCTTTCTTATTATAGCCGGTTACATCCTATTTAGTTAATCTGCGCTAATTTTACCCCTATTTTTAAATATACAGTCCACATTTAGGCCTGCCGCAAATTGAACCCAGCACACGCACAACCCATGCGTCGCCCACGTGTGACCGAAACCAAGCCCGCGTACATGTTTTTTAATAGCAGCGCATATATCACTTCTCCCAGTATTCAAGATGACAGCAATCCAGCAACATCTTTTCGATTTACAATCTAAATCTGAGTATGAAGAACATTTATCCTGTTGCACCTACTCAGCAAAAAAAAAATAAAACGAATGAGTATTTACGAAAAAAAACAGTCAAACAGTTAAAGTTATCAAGTGAAATTCCAAATATCTCCTAACAATTTCAATGAATTTTTCCATTTTCCAGTTAAAAAAAACTAATCACACTGACAAAAGTAGAGACCCACGACCCACGGAATTGTGTTGCTAGCACAACCCGACCCACGCCGAACAGATTAAAACCTGGATTGGGCGTGGTATGGGTTCAATATGCGCCACTCCGTCTCAAAACATCTTTCACGCGTGTGCTGCGCGTGGGATGTGCGTGGGCTGGGTTTAATTTGCGGCAGGCCTTAATCTCGGTGGTCACGTAGTTCTTGGATGTACAACCCTTAAGAATTATCTAACAACCCTTTCAGCCACAGCGCTTAAAACATATTATTTTAATGATATATATTTGTCTAAAATTTAATTTTTGGTGGTGATTAATTATTATTAATTCCATTCTAATTTATTTACCGTATTGTGTTATCTGGAAAAATAAGTGAAAAGTAAAAAATAATATTTCGTACCATCAGTTCTTTTGGAGTGTTTTTAAAGGCATACAAATATATTTTATAAATCGACTAACTTGTCTTAATACACTATATTTGTCAATCAAACAGTTATTATCCAAAAATGTAATATTTAGACATTTGTATTTTGCAAATTCTTTTACCTAGACTTATAAAATCGGTATTTTTTAAAATTTGAAAATTTTTAAAAAAATTCTGTTAAATTACAAACAAAAAGGTCAAAAAGTGTTCAAAAAGGTTGCTGCAAATGTCCAAATACTCTTCGCGCTTACATTTTCCTGATCAACAATTTGGCAACAAAGAATTTTCCTTTCTTGGCTTATTAGAGTAGAGTAGTTAAGTAATAGAGTAGTGGAGTAGTTGTTAAGGAAAGTTATGGAATAATGTTTTTTTATTATATGTAAGCTTTTACTGCTAGGGTTCTCACCAATTTAACGGTCCACTAAAAAATTTGATGGTACTGAGTAAAATAACACAAGTTTTCAAAATTTCAAAATATAGTGGGAAAAGTCTTTGGAAAATGGAGTGGAAAACTGAAGTAGAAAATATATATTTTTTTATTGAAAATCAAAGGGATAAAAATAAATGTAAGCAAAACAAAAGTAATGGTTTTTGAAAGAGAAGAAAGCATAACAAACTGCGAAGTTTTGATTAAGGGAGAAAGAGTGGAACAAGTAAATGAATTTCTGTACTTGGGTTCAAAGTTTACGAGAGATGGAAAGTATGAAAATATGACATTGAGCAAATGGTGTTGGCAGGAAAACAAATGAATGGGGCACTGCATAGCTTTATGAACAGCCAGAAAGTGTCAAAAAAGGCCTGTCTGGCTGTGCATAGAGGTGTGTTGGTTCCTACACTTATGTATGGTAGTGAATGTTGGGTTTGGCAGAAGAAGCATAAAAATAGGATTAATGCTGCGGAGATAAGTAGTCTGAGAAGTATAGCCGGAGTGACTCGGTTGGATAAAATAAAAAATAGTGAGATAAGAGAACGCTGTGGCGTAAAAGAAGATGCGGTTACAAAGATACATAAAGGAATGCTTTGATGGTTTGGACACGTAGAAAGGATGGATAGGAAGATTGACGAAACAAATTTATAAGGCGAGTGTGAATGGACAAGTCGGTAGAGGTCGACCTCGGAGAACATATCTCGATCAGATCAACAAAGTTTTGAAGAAAGGCCAGGTCAAGAGTACCAACAACCGACGAGCAGGTATGAGAGTACTAATCAAAGAAGAGGAAGCAAAAGTGTGTGTAAGAACCGTAGCAAAAGGAAGGAAGTGGTGTCTGCCTACCCCTATGGGAAAAAGGCGTGACTATATGTATGTATGTTTTTTTTTATTTTTTGTGTTCACACAAGGTTTTTCTAATTTTTTCTTTATCTTGTAGAAGTGTTGTCCAGTGAGCTTGCATCTTCACCACTATTATAAAACTGTAAGAGAAGTGATTTTGTAGAGATATTGTCGATTTGTTTGTTTTGTTAAAGCATCACGCAAAAATAACTGCTCCAATTTTAATAAATTTTTTTATGGTTTTAAGCTTATGATTATACTTAAAAATTGGTGTATGTTTTATTTCGCTAGGGCAGTAGGTATAAAACAGCCAGATATATAACAATCAAATAAAACCACAATTTTTTTACAATCAAGTGAAACAAATGTGATTTGATATAGTTGTTGTAATTTTTGTAAAACTTTAATGTAGTAGCACCTAACTATGCCATGTTATGAGTAATTTTGTATTTAAACGGATTGAGTAATATGTTTCTTCTCATATATTGGTACATCACTATCAACGTGGTGTGGTGACCCTGGAGAATATCTTTTGGGTCTGATATTTATTTCAAAAGCTAGGTTCTTATTAAATGTCATAAACTTGATTTTGGAAGTTTGTTAAAATAATTTATGTTTAATTTAAAAGACCTCGACTACTTTTATTATGTGTAGCTATAATTGTAGCTATGTTGTTAGTGTTGTAAGGTAAGATACTTAAAAAAAACTACGAATAAAATAAGTAAAGATTTAACAACCAAAGCATGTCAAACTGCGAGGTGCTAATTAAGAAACAGTGGAACAAGTAAATGAGTTTGTATAGTTGGGTTCAAAATTTACGAGTGACGGAAAGTACGACTGTGACATTGAGCGAAGGGTGTTGGCAAGTAAACAAATGAATGGGGCCCTGCATTACTTTATAAGCAGCCAGAACGTCTGGCTGTGCATAGGGGATTGCTGGTCCCTATACGTATGGTAGTGAATGTTGAGTTTGGTAGAGGAAGCATTAAAGAAGATGTGGTTACAAAGATAGATGGTTTGGACACGTAGAGAGGATGGAGGTCGGTAGAGGTCCACCCCGGCGAACATTTCTCGATCATATCGACATTGTTTTAAAAAAAGGGCCAGGTCCAAGAGTACCAACAACCAACGAGCATGTATGAGAGCACTGATAAAAGTAAAAGAAGCAAAAGATGTGTGTAAGCACCGTAGCAAGTGAAAGGAAGTGGTCTCTACCTACCACTACGGGAAAAAGGCGTGGCTGTATGCATGTATGTATAATTTTCTATTGATTGCAGAATTTGTTAACTAAAATGTAACATTTTTTCTAACATTTATGACTTTTTTATTATAATTTAAGGCCCTATGCTTCTTCTGAATGTTTTATATTTAAAGAAATCACCCATCTGTCACTGAAGATGTCTTCACCAAGGTGGCGCGAAACCATAAGTTTTTCCCCTACCAGAAATTGCTCAACGCGCCTAAATAAGTTTTTACTTCCGAAATAGGTAATAGTTAGCTTTGCCGTAAATTTATAAATTTATGAATGGACTGAGATTGGTTAAAATGTTAAAGTAAGATACATCAATAAACAAAGAAATAAATAAACGTATTATAATTATCAATGTTGTATGTACATTTGAAACGAAAGTTAAAGTATAGTTACTTTTTCGTGTGTAACGTTTATCGAATATTGTATTATGTTCGTTGGTTGTGGAAGGATAATACAAACGAATTTAATTTATATTTGTTATCACTGTCAACGCTCTAGGCTTTACATTTGCAGAAGCGTAAAAAAGAGGAAGTTGCAGCATATGCAACGTATGTTGGATTATATTGGGTTCTCGTTGTTGGCGCTTTGCTTCAATATTTATTACTAAAAACGATGAACTGAGTGTAAATACGGGGATAATACAGATCTTTATTATTTAAGTTACTAATTAGAAAAATTAAAATTGTTCTTTTATTAATTCGTTTTTTGTGTAGGTACCCTACTAAAAATTTCACACAAACATTATGGCATATTAAGGCGTATTGGTGAAATTTTAGATAACTGAATAAATACAACCAATTCTTACCAATCGAGGTGATGAAATTGGTTTAGTATCGCATCGTGGAATTAGAACGTACATATTCATGGCCTATTTACGCACCCTGGGGATAATTTAGTCATTGATACTTGTACATACAAAAGCAATGTCTAAGGATGTTTTAAAAACATGCCTATTTTTTAAAACTTTTTATTTTTATATATATAATGGGCTAGCAGACCCGATAGGCAGATGTTCTTCTGCCACAGACCTCGCTCGCAAAATATGTTTCTTGAAATAATAAAATCTTTTATTCAGTATAATAAAAATACCTCAAATACAAATTAATTAATGTAATTAATGTAACAAAGCACAAATTTAAGAAAAGTGGATCCATTAAATCTAAAAAATAAATGTTGTTGATTTATAAAATTTAACTTAAGTAAAAATAAATGCTGTAATGAATCGATATAAAAATCTGCCATTACAGAATCACTCAGTATTGCCATTAAAATATTGCAACGTTATAAAGGGCTTTTCACGTTGAGCGTATATTAGACGTTTCTGGTAGAAGAGACAAGGGATCAATCTGAAAATTTGATGGTATGCATAAATTTACATGATCTACACGCCTAAAATATTTAAGACGATGCGGCGTTGCCGTTTGTACTATAAAGTAGCTGCTACTTTGATTTTTCAAATAAAACACCAACAATTTCATGTACCATATCTATACCTATCTGTTACCGAGATAAAAATTAATTTTGATTTTTTGTCTACCAAACATGTGCTTTAATATACGCTGTTAATTTTGAACTTTCTGGTACTAATACTATCAAATAAGAAATGGAGTGGAGTGATAACCTGAGGATCCTCACTTGGGAGTTTATTTGCCTCATACAGAGTAGTAAGAAAATGTGGATCCTTTGTTCACAGGAAAAAATGAGTGAAAGTTAAGTTTTTCAAATGAAACCACTTGCAAAATTTTATTATTTTTAAGTTTTACATCCAATTATAGATTGACTTGTTCTTCTTCTTCTTCTTTCTTAAATGTAAGCAATTTGCTTGTTTTTCTTCGTATCCTCTGCCGTTCAATTATTAGACAGGTTGTCGCTCCATTTCTTGCGGGGTCTGCCAACGCTTCGGCGCCCTAAGGGCGACTTGTCTCTAGTTATTTTGACCATTCTGTCGTCATTCATCCGGTCTATGTGTTCGTTCCACTCTCTCTTTCTTCCCAGTATCCATTTATTTACATTGTCTTTTTTACATGTTCTTCTAATGTCCTCGCTTCTCTCTCTTTCAAAAAGTGTTTTTCTAGCGATCCTGCGCACTATTTTCATTTCGGTGGTTTCTAATATTCTCTTTGTGTTCGATGTATCTGGTCTAGTTTCCACTGTGTATGTTAATATAGGTCGGATGACCACCTTGTAGATTCGGGATTTTGTCTCGATTCCGTTATATTTGTTTCGGAGGATTGTATCGTTCAGGTAAGCTGAGGTTAGTGCTGCTTTTGCCGCTTGGTTTCTTACTTCCGCCTCGATGTCACCGTATCCTGATATTTCTATGCCTAGGTATTTAAATTTCATCTCCTGTTGTATAATTTTATCATCTACAACCAGTTTGCATCTGATAGGTGTTTTTGAAGTGGTCATGCATTCCGTCTTTGCTGCAGATATCTTCATTTTTAGACTTTTGCCGTTGTGTTAAATTTGAATAGTAATCTCTGTAGGTCATCTTCGTTTTCTGCAATCAGAACAGCATCATCTGCATAGCATAGGATTTTGACGTCTTTGCTCCCCATTTTATACCCTTTCAGGTTACGAGTGCTGTTTATTATTTCGTTCCTAACGATGTTGAACAATAATGGGCTAAGGGAATCTCCTTGTCGAATACCACTATTTACAGGAATTTCTTCGGTAGGTGTGCCATTAATTTTGGCTTGTATTTTGCTTCTCTGGTAAATATTTTCGATGGTTTTTATGATGTTGTATGGGATTTGCCTGTTATATAGGTGGTGTACCACGTCCTCCAGTTGTATTCGGTCAAACGCCTTTTCCAGGTGTATAAAACACTTTGTTCAGATATTCATATTTTGATATCGATCCGTTTTTGAGATAAACTGTTTCAAACAAAATTTTGGTTTTTTAAATTCATCACTTTATTTTCCATTTGATGTTCCTTTATCGGTCACTAATGATAAAATAAATAAATAATCATCAAAATACTCTGTTAGTAAATAGGTACGACCAACTTCAGGGGGTGATTCTGCATAAAAAAATAATGACAGTTTGCTGTATAAGCATATTTTTGCAAATACTTCGTTTGTGTGTTAAAGTTTTTCTTCAAAACTTAAGATTTATTTATTGCTCTGAAACGGATCGAGATATGCAAGTTAAATTTGGTGGGTTTTAAGAGGTAGTTATTGTTCATTTTTTGACATGCAATTAAAAATTTTATGTCCATCATTGGCGCGCATACGGGTAATGATCCCAATTTTTTTAAAGAAAAAATGGTACGTCACTTGGATATTTTAAATTAAAAAATATGTTCCAATTTCTCGGTAAATATGTGACAAAAAATCTCTCTTGGTCCTTTTTTCTTATAGGGCGCCGTTTTTATGCAAAGAAATAAAACATCTTAACCCGTATTTTTCATTTCTTTAATACTTTATTAAGAACTATCTAATGCAATAACATTATATAATAATAATAATAAAATTTTAGGAAAAATACGAAAAAAAACGTATCTAATAGTTTACCAAACAAAAAAATAATTTCTTATTTATTCTTTGTTACCGCGAGAAGAGAAAAATGGATCATTCATTAATTTAATCAAAAAGAAATGATTTATTTATTTAAATTTTCATTGTAAAATAAGCTTTAAAACTTTTAAACACAACAAAAAATTGATATCGTGTGCTTAAAGTGCTTAAAAATAAATTTTTAAACGAATAAAACATAAATTTGAATAAATAAACTAAATAATAAAATACTATTTTTTTTCTTTTAAATACTTTTTCTATCCAAATAATTTGATATGTTATTTTTCTCAAAAAAATTGGCAACCCTAGTGTGGTCTGACATTGTCATGCATACATGGTGGCCAACCGAAAACGAAACAGTGCCATTTGCATGAACCTCGTCAACATTTTAGAAAAACGCTCAGACTCGTCGATTTTTTATTAAAGAGGAAACACTCTTTTCCAGTATTTTTGACTTCACTACTTTCAACGCAAAAATTACCCCAAAATTTTTAAATGGCATTGGGGGTCGAATAAGATATCTTTTGAAAGCTCTGACTATTCTTTTTACAATATTCTTTAAATTTTACATTTCCTTCCAATACTTTAAAAAAATTACATGTTAAAATTCCACTTATTTTAGTTGCCTATTTACTACTTCATTGATTAAATGTTGTATTAAAGCAGGCGTTCCATACAATAATAAAGATTTTAATCAAAACGTTCACGCACATTCCGAAGAATTTCCGGAGTAATTCGACGGCACGATTCTTTGAAGCAAATCTTTCAACGACGCTGGTTGAGTTTTATAGATTTTACTATTTAGATGTCCCCACAAAAAGAAATCGAGGGGTAATAAATCTGGCGATCGTGAAGGCCATTCAATGCTGACTCTTTTCCCATTCCAATGCCGTGGAAAACGTTGGTCTAAATACTGACGAACAATCTCCACACAAGGTGAAGGAGCACCGCTCTGTTGAAAATAAAAATGATCTTCGTCATATTTTCAAAGATAAGTTTCACATTTAAAATTTAATTTCTCAATAAGTAATGGACAGAATTTTAAAATTTAAAGACTATTGTAAAAAATTTGAAAGACATCATATTCGACCCACAATGCCATTTAAAAATTTTGGCGTAATTCTTACCCTCGGTTGGGGTTGAAAGTAGTGAAGTCAAAAATACCGGAAAAAGTGTCCCCTTTTAATTAAAAACGACAGGTCTAACCGTTTTTCTAAAAGATTGACGATGTTCCTGCAAACGGCTCGTTTTGGCTCGTTTTAAGTTGGCCACCCGGAATAAACAAAGTCGGTGCCAATAGCTTCTGCATATGAATGGTGCAAGTATCCGATCCACGTACCAGTCAAAAAGTTCTTTAACAGAATGAGGCCAATGAGCCGAGTCGGGATAAAGTTGGGTAAGATAATAAACTATTGCAAAAAGATACTTGTGACACAAAAAAATAAATAATATTAAATCTTATTTACCCATTTACTTTTAAAATCTCCGACCACGATTTTTGTAACTTTTAATGTGACCAATGTCCATATTTGGCTGTAACTTGTCGGGGGTAATGTTTATAACGTTTAATTAATCGAAACATTTTTTAAAAGCGAAAAATAACAAGCAATAGAAAATATCATTTTAATTGAATCCTCTTTCAAAGAAATGTCCCCGTTTCGTGAAAAACAAATAAAAATCGTTTGGATGTTTTGCACCCACATAAGTAGGTATCTCATAAATAACATCCCCAAAAAAGCACATAAGGGTTATGAGATACCCCAAAAACTGTTTATTTAAAGAATGTTCCATATCTGTGAAAAATACCTGTGTTATGAATTTCATTTTCGCGGTCCCACGTACACATTTTTTGTCGCTGTTTATGGAGTGGAAGTAAAAAAAGCGGGAAAGAAAATAACTTTATGTATAATTCAGTTTCTACCGCTAAAAATAGTTTTCGAATAAAATGGTTATAAATCAGATGAAATGCTTTTTGCTTATTCTGCTTTCTTTTTTCTGCTGTAATACACAAAAAATAATTTAAAAAGAGTATTTTTTCTTTGCAAAATATCTTTTACTAATATACCTATTACATGGTCAAAAAATCTAAAAATAAAACTAAAATGTATTAATACTAAGAAGGGTTCGAGATATTTCTATATAAAAATAATCGTTTCCTTATTGCAGTAATTACGGACTGTTCTTATAACTCTAAAAATATCAGAATGTCTTAAAGTTTTATATCGCTTTTTTTTGCGGAGACTTAAGTACTTCTCGTTGTGATTGCAAAATTGATAAAACGAAAAAAAGTGACACTAAAAAGAAACAAACATAAATTAATGGGATTTTTCTGAGAAAAAATGATGGAATCTCCTCTTTGTGCGGTGCTTTGTACGTAGCCTTCCCACTCTTGTTTAAATAGTTAACGTAGGTGAACGATGAAAGATATTTGATACAAATTTTTTGCGTACATGTATTTATTAACAGGACAAAGATTAATAAATAAAATTCTACTATTTTTACAATATATGTTGCCGTCTTTGCTCTGTATTCTAAAGTTTCACTTCTACTTTCTATGAACTGCCCACACACATATTTTTTTGTAATTGACCTCGCGTACTGTCTATGACTAGACCCGAATGGAGAGAGAGTAGAAAAGTATTGCTACCTGAAAACTAGCATTAATGAAAAATGGGTTAATACACGCGAGATCAAATGTATAGAAAAAGCAAGATCAATTTTTAATCAAATATTAAATAAATGCACATAATCTTTCACTCAAAACAAAAATACGACTGCTCCTGTGTTATATATTTTTCGTGCTTTTATATGGCGTGGAATTCTAAACTCCCTTAAAAAAATTCTAAAATTTAAAAAGAGAAAAGAAGTTATTGGAAAGAATAAGAAAGATATAGCACTCATTTACAAAATCAAATGCCGACAAATCCAGTATTTAGGCCTTATCATAGGAATCGAGTTAATGTACAGTAAAACTTCTGCTAACGGATACCACTCTACACAACAGAAAACTCTTCTGAACGGACCATTTTATAGGGTACCGAACATTTCATATGTCTATAAATAGGCTAAGACACCCCTGAACAACGGACCCTCCTCACAACGAGACAAAATTTACCCACATTTTTTCTTTCTGGGTATTTTGGTAATTTTACCTAGTTGCGGACAACGGAATTTTTTTTTTTTTTATATACAAGGAAACATTTTTATAGACACCCGTTGTTGTAAATTGCTCTAAAAAAAGTCTTGACAAAGGGTAGTGTGAGACACCTTCGAACGCTTGATGTTTCTAATTTTAATACAAAATTTTAAGATCTTTTGAACAATATGATTATTGCATGTTGGAAATATTTGTATAAAAAATATGACGACCATATTACATAAAAAGAGATAGTTTTAGAAAACAAAAATAGGAATTGGAGAATTTAAAACTTGTGTCAGTATTGAGAGAATAGCATTGAAGACGCTATAACAGTGAAAAATTGTTAGTAATAATCAAGCATTGTTTAAAACAATTGAAAATATGAAATGATAAGAAAAAGTTTAAAGGAATACGGTTGACATAAACAGAATATTGTAAATGACAATTATAATTTGTTATAAACAATTTGAAATCGTTTTTATAATAATTTTAATAATAATAATAATTATAGCAACAAAACATATGGTATTTTTCATTCTTTCCACTGGAAAGTCAATCGTGTGGACCTCTCGGGTCGCACCCAGACCACTAATATTTTTGTAATTAATCTAGCACTAAATCAACGTATATTGTAAATAGCAGTCATTTTTGTCCATAAATATATGTAGAATTTATTAATAACATGTGTAAACACCACTTATCGGATCCTCCTAATTGGTTTCTGTGTTTTAAATTGGACTACCATAACTATTAAAAATATAATTGTTTATAAAACAAATAACAGTATTTGCTAAATCAATATACATTGATTAAAATGTCAACCATAGACGTGTGAAAGCCACCGTTCATTGCAATTGTGCGCGCAGAATGAAATATTTCCTGTGACCATTTCTGCGGTTTTCTGTGTGATTCCCATCTGCTCACAAGTTAAACAAGTTTACCATTATTTTCCATGTAATTGCATTCGAATTAAACCATGTTGATCAATGTAAACCGAATACGACGGTTAGTGGAAATTAAAAAAATATATGAATGTGGGTATTATCGAACAGAATTAGCGGTCAATGGTTTTGTTGTATTAGCTCTCCACTTATAATTACCTGCACTTATTTTGTTCTTTATAATGAATTTTAACCTTTAAATAAAATTTACCATTTAACGAACGTATCTCGACCAGATCAACATTGTTTTGAAGAAAGGCCAGGTCAAGAGTACCAGCAACCGACGAGCATGTATAAAAGCGCTCATGAAAATAGAAAAACTGAAAGACGTGTGTAAGAACCGTAGCAAGTGAAAAGAAGTGGTCTCTGTCTAATACCATAAATAGTCAGTTTCCCAATGTTATTTCTTTTTTGTTTGCCAATTTTTTTTTTACTTTTAGATTTAAATTAGTTTTTAATTACAATTATTAAATTTAAAAAAATCTTGGCTGTTTTTTATATAGTAAATTTTTTAATAGAAAATCATATTAGAATGCAATCATTTCAATTATATTTTCTTCATAAGTTAGGTTAGGTTAGGTTAGGTAGGTATATTAAATTGCCATTTACTTGAATTAGAATTTTTTAGTATATATATATATATATATATATATATATATATATATATATATATATATATATATATATATAAAGACAAGCATGAAATCATTTTTCCATCGATGAAAAACTTTTAAAGTAAAAAGGATTTTAGAGCAAGGTACTCGTGGATGTGTACAAAGTTTCTATTTCGTAAAATTGATATTCAAACTAATGCTTACTAAATCCTTTATGTGAACGTCTTATACTTGTATGAAATTTTACATTCAAAACGGACAAGAAAAAGAATATTTTTTTATCCTTTTTTTGTATATAGGGTGATTTTAAATTCCTGGAAAACAATTTGGAGATTTTGTTAAAAAAATAAAATGAATCTCTTTTAAAATGTTATTTAAATCGAATTTTTGTTTGTTTTCTTATATAATACCTAATATGACAACACGAGTATTTATTTAACACTGTAATTGTTTTAATGAGTCCTTATAATTTAATTTAAAACAGTAAAAGAAATGGTAAGCATTTTTAAAAAAAGAAATGTTTAATTTTTGATAAAAATTAGTGTTTTCAATTTGTTCAAGTTCAGTTAGTTATTATACAAATAAAATTCTTCTTGAATATATCTTTTTAATTTATAAAACCTAAAATAATAAGTAGGTATGTTTTCTTTAACTTTAAAATATTTAAAAGTAAAAATTATAACATAAACATTTCATGATATTAAACTTCATTGCAAAAACAATTAATAATGCATTTTTTTCTGGAATATTTTTAACTTATATAAGAATATATTTGTATTATGAAACCTTTAATATGCAATAAAAAAAAAGAAAAACGAAACATTTTTAGTTCTAGAATTATGTTTATTTACTAATAAGCAATACATAGTAAAAACTTGAAAAAAAGGATTTGAAATTTGTACCTATATTTTTCGTCTCGATTATCTCGAGAACAAAAAATGATATCGACGTGAGACCAATTGCATTCGACGCATAATTACGCAACTTAAAACTGATTAAATTTTTAACAAAATCTGTCGAGCTGTTTGTTATGAAGAATAAAAAAAAACTGAAAAAAATGGTAAACTACCTGAATTTTGCAATTTATAAATTATACTATTTTTAAAACAGAATTTTAAGATCTTTTGAATAATACGACTTTTTTTAAATGCGGGAACTAATAATATGATTATTGCATGTTTGGAATATTTGTATGAAAACTATGATGACAATAAGGTATTTTTTCATTCTTTACACTGGGAAGTTAGTCGTGTGGACCTCTCAGGTCTCACCCAGACCACGGATATTTGACACAAAATGTAGGTAGAAACTTTTATTGGTAAAGGATTATATATAGGTAATACCTCGTTAAAAAGATCAAGTCCTAATACGTGCATGTGTTAGTTTGTAATGATTTTGCTCGGACGTCTTAAATGCTTGCTCTTTAATCGTGAACGAAGTCATAAATAATAATAATTTGCTTTGAGTTTAGGAGAACCATTTTTTAGACAATATTAGATGTCGAAACTAATAAATTCCCAAGTGTCCGCCTGTAAGATTTTAAAAATAACTCAACAATGGCACCATAACGACCTTTAAAATAAACAAATGCAAAAGGAATAATTATAGAATTAAAATAAATAAACATTTAAACTATCTTGATATCTCTTTCTGGCACTACCTACTTGAGATAAACGACTATTTTTTAGGATAATAGTTACTTACCCTTAGAATAATCACGTATAATTTTCTACGAACTCAATCAATCTGCTCTTTTTCGATCATATCGTTATCGAAATGGAAAGGCACGGGAATGAAAAACTATTCAATTGCACGTTCGACTTCGGCCGTTAAAGCATAACCACCACGCAATATTGTAATTAATTCTAGAAATAAGAACTCTCGTGTTGGATAAATTGTTAGTTAAAGATTCACTTGGAATAGTGCACTGGAATCTCATATTTTTAAGACTTATAAGATGATTAAAACGAGATTTCTACACAATTCTGTTTGTAAAGTAGTAAAAATATCTTTGTCTTGTCCTATATAAATAACTAATAAACCTTCATAAACTTTTCGTAGTAGACTTTTTTCAAAAAGGGGTGGCTCCCAAAATTTCGACAATCATATTCCCGACAGTCAAAATCCTGACAGTCCAAAATATCGACATGTGGCAATACGGACGTTATTTCATAATATTATTAACCCTTTTAATACGAGGCATGTTTATAAAGCAAGTACCGTTTCGAAATTCCGCCGCTGCATCGCTGCGATCGGCAGACCATGCATACGCATTGTGATTCTTTATCTGTTGACAATATGAAGGGAAGAGGTAAGAAGATCCATCTCACATGGGGGACAAGTTAAAAAAGTGTTCACTTGTAAACTGTAAGTAACGGTTCAAAAAACGACCAGAATGGCGCTAACGTAGCAAAAGTGTATGATATGAACTTAGCAGTGGTAAACGGAGTGAAGTGTGCTTAGTTAAAACATTTAATTTACTATATATAACCTAAAAAACTGTAGTGATATAAACGCGAAGAGTAATTGATTTTTTGTAAACTTATAATAATACTTTGTTAAGATTTTATACTGTTTTTTGCTATAAAACTTTTTAAAATAATCGAACAATAATGGGAAAGATTTGTCTTATATATTTCTACCCCACCCTGATAACTTTTGGCGCTTTCTTTAAAATTTACCCACTTGCTACTATAGCGCCACACGATTTTCGACAGACACTTTTTCATACACAGAGAAGGTTCTCCTTACCTTTACCCTCCATAGTTGACAAGCCACATACGCCATTATAGCAACAATCGACCGTGTTTACACTGTTTTGTACATACATACATAAAGGTACGCCTTTTTCCCGTAGGGGTAGGCAGAGACCACTTCCTTCCACTTCCGCTACGGTTCTTACACTCATCTTTTGCTTCTTTCGTCAGTTCTCTTATACATGCTCTTCGGTTGTAGGTACTCTTGACCTGTTCTTTCTTTAAAACAATATCGATCTGACCGAGATATAATGTTTGCCGAGGTCGACCTCTACCGACTTGTCCATTCACATTCGCCTTATAAATTTGTTTTGTCAATCTTCCTTCATCCATCCTTTCTACTTGTCCAAACCATCTAAACATTCCTTTATCTATCTTTGTAACCACATCATCTTTTACACTACAGCGTTCTTTTATCTCTTACCTCTATTTTTTACTTTATCCAGCTATACTTCTCAGACAAATCATATCTGCAGCATTAATCCTATTTTCATGCTTTTTCTGCTTAACTCAACATTTACTCTCATACATAAGTGTAGAAACCAACACTCCTCTATACACAGCCAGACGTGCCTTTTTTACCCTTTTTGGCTGTCCATGAAGCTATACAGTGCATGGCCATTTGTTTTCCTGCCAACACCCTTCACTCAATGTCACTGTTATACTTTCCCGTAAACTTTGAACGCAAGTTTACAAACTCATTTACTTGTTCCACTCTTTCTTCCTTAATCAGAACTTCACAGTTTGTCATGTTTTCTTCTCTTTCAAAAACCATTACTTTCGTTATGCTTACATATATTTACATCCCTTTGATTTTCAGGGCATCATGCATAACATTAACCATCGCCTGCAACTCCTCTTCAGATGACGCTAATATAACTTGATCATCGGCTTAAAGAAGGCATTTGACGATCAAATCATTCAATTTGAATCCATAGGCACTTTCTTTCAAATCTTTTAAACAATCGTCTATGTTTAAGTTAAACAGCCAATGCGAAGCCACACATCCCTGTCTCACTATTTTGTGCGTATTATCTGCAAATTATCTGCCTTCGGTCTCTCAACCAAACTGCGCCAATGGCTCATGAGCTTCATGCAAGATCGCTCCTTATATGTGGCAGTTGACGGTATTTCCTCTAATGCGGTAAAAACCAATGCTGGTGTCCCCCAGGGTTCCATCCTGTCCCCCACCCCATTTCTTTTACACATCAACGACCTCTTGAAAACCACCACGAACCTCATTTACAGTTTCGCAGATGACAGCACGCTTGTCTCAACTTTTACATCCCATCGATCACTTTCGGTGAATGATACAAATAGACTCAGGCAGGAACAGGTTGACTCCATCAAAAGAGATCTTGAAGCAATCGTCGAGTGGGGAGCTAACAATCTTGTTTAGTTCAACGACCAGAAAACACAAAGCGCTACGTTTTCCATGAAAGTAAATTTCTCAAATCACTCCATCACAATGTCCGGAAATACCCTTGAATCACGTCCCTCCATCTCGATTTTGGGAGTCACGATTTCTAATAATATGTCTTGGCATGACCATGTTGCTAACATCGCAAAATCAGCAAGTCAGAGGCTAGGTTTTCTGTGAAAAGCTAAAAAGTTTTTTACTCCTCATCAACTGTTGACGACGTACAAGGCTCAAATCCGAACTCTACTGGAGTATTGCTCGCACATTTGGTTTCAGCACCAAGGCATTCTCTTCGTCTTCTAGATTCCATTTAGAAAAGGGCCATTCGGTTGATAAATAGCTCAACTCTCACAGATACCCTTCACCCACTAAAACATAGAAGAAGAATTGCAGACCAGACATTACTCTACAGATATTTCCATGGCAGATGCTCCAGAGAAATAAAAACTCTTATACCCTCACTGGCCACATTCGGCCAAAGAACTCGGCACGCTGATCAGTCTCACCCATTTACTCTTAATATTGACACTACAAGGACCAACTTCCTTCAAGATTCCTTCTTTTACAGGGCCGCTACAGAATGAAACAAGCTTCCAAAATCAGTTTTTTCAGAGAACTATGACCTGCAACTATTCAAAAAGCGGGTTCACAATCATCTCCTTTCTATAATCCCTTCCCCTTCTAATAGTCGCAGTGCGGGCCGTCGGTGGCCCACACGATAGGTCTACCTTTTTTGCGACTATTTTCAGTAAAAAAAAATACACCCGTCGATTAACAATCCCACCGACTATGAAGTACACTCTTTCATACGCTTTTTTATTGCTAAAGGCTTGAAAGCAGCTGACATTCAACATCAGATCTGTGAAGTTTATGGAGAAAACTTTATGAGTTATAGAATGGTAAGAAAGTGAAATTCAAACAGACAATTTCAGCCGGGAAAATCAAGTGTACTGTTTTTTGGGACAGGATGGGTGTGTTGCTTGTAGAATTTTTTCCCCATACTTAAACAATAAATTCTTAAAATTACTGTGTGACATTAAGACAAATGCGTCGATACAAAAACAAAAATATTGCGGTGGAATTGAACCTTACCCATCGCATATTTATTTTCTTCGTATAATCTCAACGGGATTTCATATCTCTCCGTTATTCCATTATTTTATTGTTTTTGGCGTTATATTATTCCAGAAAGTTGTATCAGAATCGTAAAACAATATTCAATTTTTTTCTTAGTAAGCCGTAAAGGCCTCGGGAGATCCCTTTCAGTATTCTCATTGGATCCTAGATCCCATCGATGTGGATGCATCATCTGCCCTCTTATTCAAACCAGAATATATCTACAGGTGGAGTATAAAAATGATCAATGAATTGATGCAGCAACGTTTTATATTACATGGAAGAAAGATCGAGTTTAAAAGAGTTTGTATATTAATAGTTTTTGTATCAAAGGTTAATTTGAAAAATAACTTTTCTTTCCTGGTTAATTTGTTAAGCTTATTACTTTCTTTTCTTTTTATAGTACACAACCCCCGTAGTCAGTCACTAAGTACACAAAAGTACTACTACTACTATGATGGCGCTACAGCCCATATCGATCCTTAGCCTCCTCAATCCTTTTCCCCATCCGTCCCGATCCACCGCTGCATGTCTCCAATTTCCTATACCTAGTTTTTCTTTAGCATCCTTTCGTACCTTATCTTCCAGCGCAATTTCGGCTTTCCTACCGGCCTCTTTCCGTCAGGTTTTTCTGTGAGAACCTTTTTTGGGACCCTTTCGTCCGGCATTCTTTGTGCATGTCCTGCCTATCTGAGTCGCATCAGTTTTATATGCATTGAAACTCTGGGTTTCTCATGCAACTGGTATATTTTATGATTCATGCGTGCACTCCAGAAATCCTCTTCGTTTACTGGACTAAGAATCCTTCTTAAGATTTGTTTGAATCGGTCTAAAAGCTCCACGTTTTGGCTGAGAGTGTCCACGTTTCAGCTCCGTATGTCAAAACTGTTTGAATAATTGTTTTGTAGACTCTAATTTTGGTCTTCCTGTGTACATCTCTCGGTTTTAAGATGGATAGTATTGAGTGGTATACACAAAAGTACTATGAATGTTCAAATGAATGCTATAATTATTAGTCTTTTGATGCGGGTCTAAAGAATTTGAAAGTTATGACAAGAAAGTAAGTTTTAATATTCAGGTAAAAAACCCGGGTGTTTGCTGTTGCACTGTGAATATAAACAAACGGTCAGAGCTCACTGTGATTCTTTTTTACAAAAAAAGTTTGAGGAAGGAAAAAAGGATAAATCATAATTTGAGTTATTTGTAGTTGCATAGGTAAGTATAGATCCGCTTGAAGTCCAAATTGGCTACTCATTATAATAAATAAAAAATCTGATGGGATAATTAATCAGATATATGGAAACATTTTTGCGGAACATAGAAATGTTAATGCAAAACAGCCACCTGGACGGTAGCCAATCGATCAGCACAAAATATAATAAATATTAGCGATAAATATTCAGGTAATTAACTAAACAATTTTAATTTGAATTGTCCCCACTTCGGCGACATGTGTTTGTGCCGTTACCAGTCAGTATGAAAATGTTAGCCATAGTGTGTACGTCTAATTTATCAGGAAAGGGACTACGACATATGCAAGAGATCAAATAATTTCTCTTTGAAAATAAAATAAATATTTTACGAATTAAAAAACATAACATTAATTTCTGAAAAATTAACTAAAAATTTGATTTCTAAAAAAACCATTACAAAATCTTATGTAATAAAGGTTCAAATAAACCACTTTATTGTGACAAAGAACAGCCAAATCTACAAGAGTCTAGCGACCACAAATTCTACTACTTTTCCGCATCTCGGAAAAATTTGAACTTGCTTATAAATAATCTTTCGCTGTTGTTTACCATACTACTACATTAGATATAAAGAATTTTTCAACATTATCATTGTCGAAAGTACTATGCTTAGAAATGGAACTTTATTAAAAGACATATAACTTAAATTAATGGCTGTTTTCATAAACTTGCATAAAAAATTAATAACGATTAATTCTAATTTTTTTTTGTGGACTTTGAATTACTGCCAATTAGCAGAAATAATAAAGGAAAAAATCGCAAGTGTGGCTTGACTGAAATAAAAAACAATTTTTATATATATAAAAATAATGTTAAAATTAAACTTTTAAATAAATTTTATATTTATTTAACTAAAAATCATGCAAATATAATAAGAGTGTATGTCTAAAGTTCAATATTAATTATTATCACTATTTTTTAAAACTTGAAAGGATACCTTATTTATTTTAAAGATATAATTTGTATGGTTAGACGCTTACATTACATTACAATATTGCGGTTGGGCCTTTGGTATCGGCACCTAGGTCACCTAGAAGACACCGCTGTGTCTTCAGGGCATCAGAATTCTAGTTCGCTGATTTTGGCAAACCTCAGGATTTCTGTTGACCCTGTCTCTTTTAGACCGCTTGGATCCATAATCATACGGCCCCAGGCTTAATACCTGTACCCCGCTAGCATCGGGCAGTGACACAGAATGCGCCGCCAGCTTAAGTTTGAAGAGGTGCGCTCTTAGTGCGATGTGTCCTGTGAGCAGGCCAAGCGGTTAGACGCTTAAATGAGGTGGTAAATTATTCTAGAATGCCAAGGCAAGAACGAAAACGATGCACTAACGACCGAGATGAACGTTTTATTAGACAATACGCTTTAAGAAACAAGACTGTCACTAGTTTTGTGATTAAAAACAAATTCGAAGCTGTCCAGAATGTCACAATTTCTTCTAGCACATTTAAAAGACGATCAATTAAAGCTGGATTAAACAATAGGAGACCAGCTACTGCACCCTTGCTTATTAGGGAGAACAGAGTTGCCAGGTTACATTTTGCTCGAAATCATCAAATAAAGAAAAGTTTTATTCACAAATGAAACTATAAGTCTGGCGAAGACCGGGAGATAAATTTGCTCCTTGCAATATTCCATTCGGCGGTGGCTGGAGTGGTATATGATTTGACGGTCGCACAGCATTAGTTTCTGTCCGTGCGAGATTCATTAATGCTAATTACTATTTTAAGAAAAAATGTTGTGCCTGTCGGCCTTTTTTTGGAACCCAATTTCCTTTTTATATAAGACAACGCTCGACCTTACATAGCCTGAATCCGATCAAGCATTTATGGGATCATCTCAAGAAAAATTTTAAACGTCAAATACCTGCTCCTGCTTATCAATTAATGTCTTGAAGATTCTTTACAACTCATTAGTGTGTTCTATACTTCAGTATGCATCTAAAGTACGGTCTCCCCACTATCAAGTACATATTAATTCCATTGAAAGTGTTCAGAATAGATTTCTGAGACATTTGGCCTACAGATTAAATCTACAATTTGGAAACTATAATTATGAGACTATTCTAACATATTTGAACATTCCAACTCTTTACAACCGAAGAATAAGAAGTGATCTACTTACATTATTTAACCTAATTAATAATGAAATCTCATGCCCTAAATTCTTAATTGCTCTCAAACGATCTCACTAAGGAGAACAATATGAACCTCTAAGTTATATATTTCATATCAAGTGTACTTTTTATCTATTTTCTGCTATTTTATATGCATCGTTTTACTATTTTAATTTAAATTTTATTGTTTGTTTTAATGTTTTTTCTATCAAATTATATTAATCCGTAAAATTAATGTAAAAATGGGGTAATCCGTAAATAAATAAAATAAATTTAATTTTAAATTATCCGTATGCGTTTTTTTCAACTTTTAATGTAACCGATGTCCAATAAAAAATTATTAAAATTAATTTATTATAGCAATTTCTTTAATTTAATATGTTAATTTGGTGCAGGAGTTTATTTTGGTTTAAAAATGTATTTATTTTTTAATTTAAGTTAAACACACATTCTGTATAAAATTTAAATAAACTGATGAACTGAGTGGGTGTTGGGATTTTTTTGAAAGTCAGTATGTTTTTATTTGCTCTATTTGAGCGCACTTTTTTTTCATCCAGACAAAGTATCGATCTTCTTACATGAATGTCGAATGAATTTTAGCATTCTCACCTAGATAAATGGGCTACTTTTTTCTTGAACACGTGATATTATTCCGATTTTCGTTTAAACACAAAACGGTTTTTTTTATTAGCAAAGGTTCACGAATTCCATTAATCCTACAACAAAATGGTTTATTTTGTATGTGACGTTTAATGAAAAAATGGCACAAAAGTCAGTCAGTCAGTTGAGTTAAATAATATTGATCCCTGAATTTCACGAAAAATACAACATTTAGTGCAGAAGACTTGGGCCCGGACGTAATTAAGGATGAAGTGATATTTGCACTGGACATGCCAAAGAACGGAAAAGCTATAGGTCCAGACCAACTGCCAGTGGAAATTCTTAATCTAATAATCAATACCATAAATCGAATAGGAATAATACCAAATGAATGGTTGCTATCGACTTTTATAACGCTTCCAAAAAAAAAAAATGCCAAGCATTGCTCTGATTACCCTATAATAAGCCTGATGGTTCACACGTTGAAAGTCCTGTTGACGGTGGTCCATAATAGAATATTTAGGAAACTGGATGTAGACATCAGCGAAACACAATTTGGATTCCTTAAGGCCTAGGTACAAGGGAGGCACTATTTGCACTCAATGTTCTATCACAAAGACGCTTAGACGTAAATCAGGACATATACGCGTGCTTCATAAACTACAATAAAACATTTGATAAAGTTAGACATGACCTACTTATCAAAACGTTAGTAAAAAAAAGGATAGACCTCAGAGACATAAGAATAATCTTAAACCTATACTATGGCCAACATTCAGCAGTACGAATAGAAGACATGACATTAGAAGAAATAGAAATATAGAGAGGTGTTCGTCAAGGGAATATACTCTTACCAATCCTCTTTAATCTGTACTCGAAGGACATAGTAAATAGGGCACTGAATGATCAGGACATAGGCATTAAATTTAACGGCATGACAATAAATAATACAAAGTACGCTGACGATACACTTACTTTAGCTGGAACACATAAAGACCTACAGGCACTAACTAATGGTCACAGTAAGTAAAGAATATGGACTATGGACTATCACACAAGCAAAACAAAATATATGCTGATAACGAAAACAACTCAGTACATTCGTAGAATATATATGAAAAATCAACCTTTTGAAAAAGCAAGAGAATACAAATACCTTGGCACAACCATTAATGAAAACAATAACGGCTCCCAAGAAATACGAATCAGAATCTAACAGGCCAGAAGTACATTTACAAGAATAAAGAGGCTTTTCTGCTGCCGAGACCTAAACCTTGAATTAAAAATACTACTGATGAGATGCTACGTGCTGTCTGTATTATATAATGGGATGAAAGCCTGGACGCTAAAGGTAACCGACGTGAAGACAAGAGGCATTTAAAATGTGGATATATCGGAAAATATTGAAGATTTTATGGGTAGAAAGAATAACCAACGTGGAGGTAAAGAGAAATATGCATAAGGAGAGAGAAGTAATTTTAACAATTAAGAAAAGAAAACTGCTATATATGAGACATGTCATGAGGGGCGAAAAATATCGAATGCTACAAATTATTATGCAGGGAAAAATCCAAGAAAAGAGATCTGTAAAAAGGAGACCAAATACATGGCTTAAACACCTTAGGAAGTGGTTTGGATGCAATAGCAACAAACTATTTAGAGCTGTGGTCTTAAAAATAAAAATCGCCCTGATGATTGCCAAACTTCGAAGCGGAGACGGCACCCAGAAAAGAGAAGATTTGACGTTTTAGCGAAATAAATAAAATAATTTCTAGGTATAAGCTATAACTAATAAACTAGGGTAACTCGTGTGAATATTTCGCACCGATAATGGTTAGTTAAATAATATAATAAAGTAGAAATAAGTTAATGTAAATATTTAATAATTTTAATCTATCTATAAAATAGTAACAAAATTAGTCTTATATTAACATTGTACAGTATTGTGTTTGCATATTTTAATTTTTGAAATTAATTTTTCAATACTTTTTTAAAAACAATGTTAAAGGTTATGACGTGGTCATCATTCACCTTTTGCCCGTATGAATCTTCACAAACAAAGATATCTTTAAACATACGGACTTATGAAAAAACAGGTTCTTGCCAACAGATAAATGAATTTTTTTAACGGAAATAAACTAAAACTTTCTTAAATTTATTTTTCGTTATAAGATGAGAAAAAATTTAAAAATGGCGTATCAACACCTTTGAGAAATAATATACAGAGATTCTGTTGAATTCAAAGACTTTTAAAATATTAACGACTTTTTTTTTAAATGAACAGTTTTGTGTAAATTTTAAAATTTCATTTTTTAACGTTAAATGTAAAAAAGTAAAACAACGATCAACGATCAAAAACCAACTTAACTGTTGACAAATGTTACGCAATATCGTTGGCGTCAATCGTTAAAATGTATGATAGGTTGATCGTGGTTAGAACTTTTTAAAATGTAAGTTTTTAACGGAAATAAACCAACACTTATTTAATTTTATTATTTGTCATTAGAGGAAAGAATAATCTTCAAAGGGGCGTATCAAACATTATTTTTGATACGGTATTAAGGAAAATATTTTATAGTAACAATATTTTTAGATGTCTTAGTATAATAGAATTATTTAACTTGTTAATAATTTTCTGCTTTTTGCACCTTTTTTTGTGGACGTGTTGTATAACTAGAAAGATAATGCAAAGAAAACTTTCTTGGTTCATCTCAACGCGTCCAATTTGTACCTGACGAGAATATAATTTCTCGACAACGTCCGTGTTATTTTATTTAGCGAGAAATCCAATGTTGCTGACCGAATTGATTGCCTTAACTAGAGAAATTGGTTGGTAAAGTATCTTTTTTCAATTGCAGAACTACCCTCGATTGAAATTTTTCTGAAGTAGGTCGCACGTCGGTTACCTTCCTTACTTTTAGGCCCATACGTGCCTAACAATTTAATAAACTTGCACGTTAGACAGTGTCTGCAATGAATGAACCAATAAATCGTAAAAATGGTAAAAAATCCCAGCACATGTTTTCAAAAATTATTTTTAATACTAACAAATATAGGTCCGATACACCAAAGATAACCTGTATACTCGCGACTAGCCTAACCATAAACTGCAGTTTTTTTTAATAAAAAAATACTAGGGGCTTGTATAAACAGTGGTACGTATTAACGGGCCAATAGCCGCCAAATTATACACTAACAAGTTTACGTACCATTGTTGGCATCACTGAATGACCACAGACACGTTGCGACCAGGCACTCGCCTGCCGCATATCGCGGAACGAAGTTCATTGCAAGTCGTAAATTTTGTCACGTAAATTTTTATGTCAGCGGTCTTTTAATTTGTAGCATGACCATCAAATTATAGAGAAATAAACACTCTAAGCACTGCTCTAAAACTAACAACTTAAGTAATTACGAACAAAATCAATAATCTTACATCGTTGGCGAACGAACAACAGGGATTCAGGTCGGGAAGATCCTGCACAGACGCCGTTTTCGTATTAGGACAAATAATGGAGAAATCGATTGAATACAACAAGCCAGCGTTTGCATGTTTTGTCGATCTAACTAGAGCATTTGACAAAGTCCAACTGAAAGACGCCTGCATCTCCTTTACAACAGGCAAATCCCATACAATCTCCCCAAAACCATAGAGAACATATACACAAACAATAAAATACGAGCACAAATAGAAGGAGACCTCACAGAACCAATACCAGGGTAGCGGTATTCGCCAGGGAGACTCCCTAAAGCATGTATAGAGGGTTCACGAAGCAGCGTTAAGGTGGAGAGAGAATATAGCGAGTTATTTGCCATAAACACAGGTCTAAAACAGGGAGATGCACTTTCTACTGTTCTCTTTAACATTGCAATAGAGAAGGCAGCAAGAACAGCAACTGTGCACGCCCAAATATTTTTACCTCAGAGTCGATATTGACGTCGTAGGGGGTAGTACGATTAACGTGAAAGAAAATTTTGTATGCATAAAGAAGGAAGCTAATAAAATCGGGCTTCTTGTTAATGAAAATAAAACAAAATACATGCACGTCCCAAGAAACCCTGCACGTGATCGACTGCGTCAAAACGTAACAATCGGCGAATTTAACTTCAAGCATGTACAAAACTTCCAATACCTTGAAGCAATATTAACAGCGGACAACAACATGCATGAAGAAATAAAACATCGCATTACACAAGGAAATAAGTGCTACTTCGCCTTACGATCTTTCTTTATGTCCAAGAACCTTTGTAGAACCTCAAAAATCATCTTATATAAGACCATCGTCAGACCTATTGTAACATATGCATGTAAAACATGGACCATGACCGTAAATGATACTCTAATTTTAAGACGTTTTAAGCGGAAGATACTCTGAAAAATATACGGTCCCTACCGGGACGCAGAAACAGGCCATTATAGAATAAGAACTAGCCCAGTTGTACAATAGCCCGGACATCATACAAGAAATAAAAGCAAATAGACTAAGATGGGCTGGCCACATACAAAGGAGTCAGAACACAAGTCTTATTAAGTCTGTATGGGAGGAGGCCCCTCAAGGAAAGAGGCCGCTAGGAAGGCCTTAATTGAGATGGCGAGATAACATAAGGAAGGACCTCTCAACTCTGGGAATCAAAGTAGATAGATGGCAGGAAATTGCAGAAGACCGTAACAGATGGAGGCAAGCAAAAATCCACCCTGGATTGTAAGGCTACGGAAGAAGAAGAAGAAGTAAATTCTACTTGTAATATAGGCAATTAGTAAAAACTAGTTTTAACTAAAGAGAACGCGATTTAACGAAAAACGGGTTTAATCTGTAACACATAAAACATTTACGACCCGTAAAGAAAATTGTCCACCTGTATGTCTAAAGACCACAAAAAAATAATTAATATACCTTGAAATCCGCCTACCTAAAAAACTGACCTGGAAAAAATATATAGGTATTATCCAAGAGATGTGCTGTGGCATAACAATGGATCGCACCATGTCAATAATGTACAAATTATAAATCCCACTGAATGCTTACGCGCTTTTATGCATTATAGGCAGATAGTAACAGAATTGGGATTTTAATAAAAATAAACATACATTCTGTTTAATTTTAATTAAAATTGATTAACTCTTAATGGATATTCGGATTATACTCGGACTAATTTATTGCAGTTTATTCGACTAACTTCAGAGACATAACTAAGCATAAAGCGTATACTGCTACCAATAATATTAAAGAATCATTTTACTCTAATTTCAGTGTTACAGAAAACAAAAAGTTTTACTTCCTGTGATGAAACTTTCAATTGCAGTACATACATATAGTCACGTCTTTTTCTCGCAGGGTACGGTTCTTACACAGATCTTTCGCTTCTTCTAACGTTCATCAGCGCTCTTATACATGCTCGTCGGTTATTGGTACTTTTGACCTGGCCTTTCTTTAAAACAATGTTGATCTGTCGAGATATGTTCGCCGAGGTCGACCTCTACCGACTTCCGTCCATTTACACTCGCCTTATAAATCTGTTTCGTCAATCTTCTTGTTGTGATAACAGATCGCAACACTTCGTTTTTTTTATTTCATTTATTCTAATTCTAATTCTCTACGACGCCAATGTTTTGAAAACCGTTTCGCATCAGGCATATTTCGAAGCAACAGTAGTACTCATTCCGCTTTAGACCGGTAAGGTCGATAGCAATTCCGCTCCGGTCGTAAAGGGCAAAGGTAGTAAGAAATATTGTTCCGACAGTCGTAGCGAGCAGCTGCCATACAGTTCCTTTTTCCACGGTGAATAAACCTCGCTTGTTGTATTTCTTCGACCGTCGATAGTGGCGAGTCTTTTCATTCGTTAGTTTTCACGGCTTTGAATTAACTTCATCGCTTGCAGCATTCGGGAAAAGTGCATTGTGTTTTTAAACATAGAAATACCTAAATTTTTGTTAAAACCCCCGATTTCTACACTTTTTTTATTCAACCTCTCTACGTGTCCAAATCATCTAAGCATCAGACTACTCATCTTCGCAGCATTGATCTTTCTTTCCTGCTACTTCTGCCAAACCCAACTTACATAAGTGTAGGGACCAGCAGTTCTCCATTACAGTAAGGCCACCGTTAGTAAATCTTTAATCGTGCTGTACCAATATATTTATTTATTTTACATAAAAATCAACATTTGGCTTAAATTTATCAGAGTAGATATAATCAATAAACAGGTTCCCCGAATCAACTACTATCCAGTCTAATCTGCAACAAGTTGAAAGAAGTGATTTCAATCAGCTAATTTTTTTATTGATTCTTACTTAAGGTTCATCTTTTCGTTTATCTAAATTATGCTATGCTATGCTTTCTAGCTTTGAATTTTTAACTAATCAAAATTAAAGACTACGTAATAAAGTTTTAAATTTGAAGTATTATTACATCTGTAAAATGAAGACTATTCATCAAAAAGTGTTAAATTAGTTTACTTATTATAGTAAATCTAATTTTTATTTTTTGGGTGTTCATGTTTTGCAGTTTAGTTTATAAAAATATTTATCAATGCAAGAAAATATAATTGACATTGAGCGAAGGGTGTTGGCAGGAAAACAAATGAATGGGGCACTGCATAGCTTTATGAATAGCCATAAAGTGTCAAAAAAGGCACGTCTGGCGGTGCATAAAGGTGTGTTGGTTCCTACACTTATGTATGGTAGTGAATGTTGGGTTTGGCAGAAGAAGCATGAAAATAGGATTAATGCTGCGGAGATGAATGATGGATGAAGGAAGATTAATAAAAATTTATAAGGTGAGTGTGAAAGGATGGATGAAGGAAGATTAATAAAACAAATTTATAAGGTGAGTGTGAATGGACGGAAGTCGGTAGAGGTCGACCTCGGCAAACATTATATCTCGGTCAGATCGATATTGTTTTAAAGGAAGAACAGGTCAAGAGTACCTACAACCGAAGAGCATGTATGAGAGCACTGATGAAAGTAGAGGAAGCAAAAGATATGTGTACGAACCGTAGCGTAAGTGGAAGGAAGTGGTCTCTGCCTACCCCTATGGGAAAAAGGCGTGACTTTATGTATGTATGTATGACTTTTCTTTGACCAGTACCGCGCGTTCCTTTGATAAAAGAAAGTTTTGAGGGGTCTATTCTGACCCAATTTGGGATCGAATAAATTTTAGTAGCTCATTCATTAAATTTGTTTGTTACCTACCTACTAAAACAAAATCTGTGTAAATATTTCTATATCGGAATTTTTTCTCGAGATCGACCCAAAAAGCATTCGTGATCGACTTGTCGATCGCGATCGACCGTTTGAGCCCCTCTGATCTAGAACAGTGGCAAAGTTTTAATAGACTGATAGAACAAATATTTTCCAAATATCACCCGGTATAAATTTATTTATTAAAGCATTCCATAATCACTTATTTATTCACTACCTTTTATTTACCATTTTTTTATGGAACGTAATTTAGGAATATCCATTTTATAGTACAGTAAACGGCGGTTTTACTACAAATTAGAATAACTTTTTAACTGTTGCATAAACGTGTAAGCACTAGTAATAATTTTCTCTATGGATCCGGAACGATGAAATTTTAAAGTTATCGCTTATCCCGATTACGAAAAACTTAATAACATAAAATTTTTACTGATAACGTTCATCGGCCGCATAAAAAAAGCTATATTGCGAAATTACGTTTTAGGTGCTACAAAATTGAGGTCAACATAAAAAGGTTTTGTACAGAGTGGTGTGAAACAGATAACGAAAAAACGGCAGAGACTCTTTCATAGTTAATACTATTTATGAAACTTTTATGTTGCAGGGTTCAGTAAGTGCAGCTTTTTATTGCTTCATTCATGTCGCGATAATTTTATTTTATATTTACACCGGTTACATATTTATACGATATTTGTTGCTTCGTAAACATGTAGAAAACAAAAACATTTTTCTGAAATCGCTCAAGAATGCCTACTTTTTCGGAGCAGCTTCAGATTCCAAAATACGCTAATCTAGTATTTTAGTCCGTTGCTATTCAAAGAAATTTTTTGCCGGCCTAGACTTTTGTCACAACAATAAATAAACGGTGATTGTAAAAGAAACGATTTCAAAGGCAATAAGATGGTTATTTAATATTGTTAAGCATTTATAAAATTCCTTAATTTATGATAATGTTAATTGCGATGTCAAAAAAATATAGTATGTGTACCTCGTAGTAAAAGCACATTCATAAACTTCAATGCTTGTTGCAACAATTTACATTGTCGTCCGGGAATGTATTGCTTTTAGTACTAGAAACAAAATGTACTATTACTTTACATATCAATATATCATCTCGTCGAATTAAGAAAGTACCTACCTCCCGGACGCTTTCTATTTTATATTTTACTAGTCAGAGATAAAGAATAAATTTACTATTGAAAGGCACACCGAGAGGCAAAATTGTTTTGAACTATACTACAAGACGGAAATAATAGTCAGTGACTCATTGAAAGCTTTGTGGAGGGCCAAGTGAGGAAAGAAAAGGAAAAAGAAAGAAAAGGAAATTTCAGTGGTAGGTTCAATTTATTTTTAAATAAAATTGTTATTTGGAGATTTTTTTATTATTTAATATCTTCATAGGTTGCAGCCTGGTTAGCAGCAAAGCTCGGCAGCGTATTCTCCATTCACTTCGATCCTCAGTTGCTTTCTTCATCTTTTCATATGACGAGCACCCTAAATCTGTCATAACTTGTTCTCAATATTTTTCCACAGATCGTCCCCGTCTATTTGTACTTTCTATTGTTCCATTAACAACATCCGATTCGCGGATGATACAGTAATATTCGCCGACAAACTAGAGGACCTACAAAATATGTTGAGCTAGCTTTCAGTGCACAGTCAGGAATATGGAATAGATATAAATATGAATAAAACCAAATACATAGTGGTAAGCAAAAATCCAACACCACCCAGGCAGCTCATTACAAATAATACAGTTATTGAAAAGGTAAAGACTACGACGTATTTGGGAACTATAATCAACGAGAGTTGGGATCATTCTCTCGAAATACGTTGTCGAATAGAGAGAGCTCGTGCTGTATTCCTTAAAATGTCGAAATTGTTAAATGCCACTTTCTAATCTTAACAACTAGAATACGACTTCTCCGATGCTGTGTGTTTCCTGTGCTCCTATATGGAGTTGTTACATGTGCAACCAGTAAAAGCTTGAACGCATTTGAGATGTGACTGTATCGACGTATACTAAGAATCACTTGTTACAAACAAAAGAGTTCTCGACATTTTAAACAAGGAAATGGAGATCATAAGTACAGTCGAAAATTGGAAATTGGAATACTTAGGACACATCATGAGAAACAGCGAAAGATACGGTCTGTTGCAGCCTATCCTACAGGGAAAGGTGCTTAGAAAGAGTTGACCAGGCAAAAGGAGGATCTCATGGCTTAAAAACCTGAGAACTTGGTTTGCAACCTCCACCACGGGTCTATTTAGGGTCGCAGTTGATGAAATAATTATTGCCAGAATGATCGCCAACGTCCAGTAACGGACAGGCACTGGAAGAAGAAAAAGATTGTTCCTTCGATGACGGTGCTTACGATGTTCTCATGCCGTAGTATGAGTCCAATACAATGAACTTTTATGAAGTAAATTGATGCAGTGAGCGTTCTTTCCTCATTAACTCGTGCTAGAACTTCTTCATTTGTTATATGATTCATCACTCAATCTTCTCGTGTCCACTGCTGAGCATAGTTCTCCCTCATCACTTTCCATTCGCATCGGTCCTGTGCCGCTTTTATCCAATTTGTTTGGCAGCGCTTTATGTCATCAGTCCATCGTGTTGGTGGGAGGTCCCTGTTTCGATATGCTTCGTCTCTTGGTCGCCAACCCAGTATCCACCTCGTTCATCTGTTATCCGTCATTCTAGCGACGTGGTCTGCCCAGTTATATGATTACTCCAGGGTATTTTAAGCATACTTCTGTATTACCACATTTTAAAGGCATTTAGTTTAGTTTTAGCAATACACTTCCAAATCCATGTTTCAAGACTCGAGTATTTTGGATTTTTTAATGAAGGCTTTTCTAGTTTGGTGTAAATGAAAGGTTATTTTTGTGTCTATCAATAGTTATTTTACTTCTTATGTATGTGAAGGTTTTACCGTCGTTCAGAGACATATCACTTGGTTAAATGTTAGCAGTTACAGTTGGCTCGTTGCTTACCGCCATTACTTTAATCTTTGTCTTATTCACCTTCATGTTATATTGAAGAACTGTATTTTCCATGGCTTCAGCCAGCTCCTCCTCACTCTCTCCCATCAGGGCTATATCGTCAGCATACTGCCACGCCGTTGCCACATCTTTTCGTTCTCTAATGAGTACTCTGCTAGTGGTCTCTCTACTGGCAAATTATGCCCGAGCTCAGCTGTAGAGGGTAGAAGAAAAAAATCTAAAAGTGAGCCGCGCCACCGACTTAAAACGGTACAAGCCGGAAACCCCTAGGTCTTGTAGGCACCAGCAGAGCCACGCGAAAAACAACAAACAATTATGGTGAACTAGATAAATAAAACTATATTTACAATTACTGCAATATATTAATTAAGTAAAAATGATGTTCTGATTCTTTACAATAAATTCTGTATTTTCGTAAAGTGGTTTAAACGAATTTAATACACTTTCTTAAAATAATATTTAAATTAATTATAACAATCTTCCAGACAGTAATAAAAACCTAATGAGGTACAAAAGAGAATTAAAATAACAAAAAAAAAACAACAACAAGAAAATGTTCACAATATTTAAAATTTCGAAAATAATTGGTTTTATATAAAATTCCTGATAGCAAAAGATTAACACAACAAAAAAAGGAAAACCAAATAAATGGACTTGCTACAAAAATAATATTTTAAAACCCTTACAATATCCACATAAATTATATTCAGTGATATATAAATTCAGATTCAGCTTGGAGCCGGTACAAATTTAACGAAAAATAATTTGGTTACTTTTAAACTATTGAAAACTTTATTGGGACGTCACTGGGAGCAGGTACAAATTAAATGAGAATAACTTGTTACTTTTAAATTATTGAAAACACTTAGATCAAGCACATAATAACTGATAAGTTGATAAAATTAAATTCCATACCACGTAACCAATTGAAAACCTCACTGAGACGTCACGGTAACATCGATGATCCAAGAACCGAAAAACCAAATAGTATTATCAATAATTTCTGCTAAAATTACCAGGCAAGTCTTTATAACGCTGAAATTTATCGTCGATGTGGATGGAACGGCACGTGGTACTTCACGATGGCTTCACTTCATCAAATCCCACAAGTGGTGATCTTAACTCGACACCAATATCCAAAAATATTCACCACATAGGCACGACAGAATGGTCAAGTTAAGAATTAAATGGTTTATCTTACTAATCCAATAAAGATGGCCCCAAATTCAGCCAGATATGGAAGAAGAAACCGTAGAAGTTCCGCTCCCGTGTTAATATTAAACCGTTCCCAAAAACTCTCAACCGACTTCCACCACTGCCACCAAAACGAAAGATACCTTCCTCGCTCCCAGACCGGACATCAAGAAAATGACCCGGGACAGGCGTCAGCCAACCTTTCCATGTATAAGTCCCTAGTTCATAAGTCCCTAGTTCGCATCAGTTGCCAGCCCATGCAAACCAACAATAATATATCGAACAACACACTACAATCGAGGCCAATAATCAAGGCGAAGTCCAATAAGACAGACAAAAATGTCACAGCTATCAATAATCGAATTCTATCACTACTACATAGGCAACACTACATACAACGAACCCAAATGCAGACTATTGAAACGGCAGATAGGAGAAGAAAATAATAGGCACGTGACAATACCTTATCATATCGATTTTTTCGCCCAGCATCCTTATCCCTTTGTTACCTTCTAGCGACTTTTTGATCTCTTCTAATGCGTACTGGATGTATAAGTTAAAGAGTACAGAGGATAATGTACAGCGTTGTCTTACAACTGCCTTTATTTTGGACTCTTTCTTCGTATCACCACATCTTATAAATGTCACTTACTACTTGTATAGTGCCCGTTATGTTTCTATCGCTGTATTTTAGGTCAGCTCGCGATTTCCAACAGTTGCTTTAGGAGCCTTTATTGAAAGCCCTTTCTTGATCCAAAATGGCAAAATTATATTTTTTCATCACTGTCAAAAAAAGCAACTCTTAATGATCTTAAAAGTCTCTATATATAATTTTTTTATTTACTTTTAGTTGCAATAGCCGCAATTTCTGATATAAAGATATTCGGTAACCATTGCCTTTAAAATATTTAGGTTACGCCACTGGTACCCAATTAGGTTTCAATCGACACTGAAAGTGGCGCTGCTGTCGTGAAAAAGTAGTGATGTTTAAAATGCGCCTTTTATTTCTAATTCTATTCTACGTATTTCCCGGACTAGTCCAGGAAGTTGTTATTTCTGCAGCAAGAAAATAAACCTAGCAATATGACCTTAAAATAGATAAAATTTTGCTTTTTATGGTTCTTATGGTTTTTAGTCACGGTTAATGACATAGAGAGAATGAAGATTGACGAAACAGATTTGTAAGTCGAGTGTGAAAGGGCAAGTCGGTAAAGGTCGACCTTGGCGAACATAACTCGATCAGATCGATATTATTTTAAAAAAAGGCCAGGTAAAGAGTACCAAAAACCAGCAAGCATGTAAGAAAGCGCTGGTGAAAGTAGAAGAAGCGAAAGACGTGTGACAGAACCGTAGAAAGTGGAAAAAGTGGTCTCTGCCTACCCCTTAACGCAATAAATTCAACATACATACATATAGTACCCCGTAGTGGTGAACAGAGACAACTTCCTTACACTTGCTACGGTTCTTATAGACCAAGAGCTAGTGAACCCTTCGAGTAACGGTATGTCTGTAAGGCTAGAAATTCTTATAGTACGTATGCTAAGTACGTATATTTTTGAAAGTGTAGATAAAATTTAAAAAAAAAAATTTGTTGCTGTAAGCTTGAAATTTTTATACGATTATGTTCATTTATTGCAAAGTTTAAAAAAAAATTGACAGGCGTTTTTGATGAGCACAAGTACCTGACAGGTGAACCGAAAGGTGTGTAATACATAAATTTTATTCTGTAAAGTTGGAATTTAAGTAAGTAGGTACAAAGACAGGCATTTCTGGCTATTATAAGTCCTTAACAGGTAAAGGGAAAGATGCTAGTAGTAAGTCAGTGGTGCGAATGAGACAGTTTATCTAACGGTAAAATTGGTAGGTCGTATACCTGTTTTGTAGGAAGAATATGCTATAAAAATAAATTCTTCACGATTATTAAAATTTATTAATACTTTTGAGACATTTTTAAATCCATTTCAATTAAATTTAGATGATAATTATCTCTATAATATTGGTACCGGTACAGTAGCTTCAAGCGCAGAAGCAAGAGTACTTATTAAATTTTTTAAAAATCGGCGAAAATTTGAAAGAAAAGTTTATTTCTGAATGTTCAACAAACGGAGGAAGATTTGAATAAAAAATTTCTCAGGTGAAAATAATAAATTTTGCTTCAGAAAAAAAAAATAATCAAAGTTGGTAATAAAGTTCATGAAATCCGTGTCCAGCGTGATTTATTTGGTCGCCTATTAGATTTATCAATGCAATTTAATATCGACGTATAAAAAACATTATCATACCCCATTACAATCGTTCCGATGTCACTTTGCCATGAAGATGGAATTATCCATAAAACTTCAACAAGCTTTTTTTTAAATTTTACCTACACTTTCAAAAATAAGGGTTCACTTGCTCTCCTACTATTACACACATCCTTCGTCTCTTCTACCTTCATCAGCGCTCTTATACATGCTCATCGGTTGTTGGTACTCTTGACCTGGCCTTTCTTTAAAAGAATGTCGGTCTGATCGAGATACGTTCGCCGAGGTCGACCTCTACTGACTTGCTGACACTCGCTTTATAATTCTGTTTCTGTATCTTTATTACCACATCTTCTTTCACACCACAGCATTCCCTTATCTCACTATACTTTATCCATTAGAGTTACTCCGGTTATACTTCTCAAACAACTCCTCTCCGCAGCATTGATATTACTTTAATGCTTCTGCCAAACCCAACATTCACTACATTACCGTACATAAGTTTATAAGGCATTTAAATATACCGAAGATTTTAAACAAATTAACTCCCTTAAGTATTTAAAATTGTCCGAGTTTTGAAGAGTAAGTTACTATTTTACAAGATTTTAGTTAAAAATTGTCCTCCATCAAATAAAGTCTTAAAATTTCACCAATTACTCTTATCGACTAATATATTCACATTATTTGTAAAAATCAATTTACAAAACGTTTTGCTTTCATTGTTGCAACTAACTGTCACACTTTTTAAAGAATCAAAAACCAAAATTCGCTTTTATGAGAATTTAAAATTTCATTCAAAATAAATATAAAGACCGAACTGAGCAAATTAAATCATAACTCGAGCATTTTTGCGCTTTTATAATTTTGCTTTACATACACTTCAAAGTCTCTCGACAGAACTTCGACAAAAAGGGCAATTTGTAAGTTAACTATACAGCACACATGTGGTAAATTTGCCCTTGTTTTGTTTTTCATGAAAACGGATTATTTTTGTTACCGACAAACAAATAACAAAACCAGATAAATTCCCTCCTTACAGAATTAACGACATATCATTTTAGTAGCAATATTTGTCACAGTTAACATAAAATAACTGGGTACATAAAATTAATATGTGTTCTAAATGAATACGCTTTACTGTCTGCCAATGAAAAAATCATTCCTTGTTAGATAAAGGTCGATTATTAAGCAAACAGGATTATTTTGCATTTGGTTAATACCTTAAGAAGTGATGAATTAGCAGCTACAGTATTTCCTCCTATTCTGAGCTTCCTAAGAAGTGGGAGAACGAGAGTGTCCGATGAAGTAAAATGTTTTCTTCTATTTTGGTCTTGAGTTTATTTTACTTTTTCGCAATATTCTGTTATTAATCATGCATTAAAGAACCAAGTCCCAAAATAGTTGTGCATACCGTTGTTGACCAAAATAAACCGTAGAAATATGTCAACGAATTAAAAATAATGTTACGATAATGACGTTCATGGTCTTTTATTCTTCTTCTTCTTCTTCTTTTATTCATCTAGCGAATGATTTATGGCCGCGGCACGATTGAAAACGACCGACGTTTCTTGAAAGGTCCAGAAATTGCTAGACAATGTCGGAAATAACGAAAGAAAATTCTTGTTCTTTCCGTAATAATTTGTAGTTATGTAAAAGACAGTGGTCGCGAAAGTTTTAAGTTAAGTTTTTAAAGTTAGTTATTTATAAAGTGTTATAAAAAGATGGTATAGATATTGTTACTATGTAAGTGATGCAAGAATTTAAAGAATAAATTGTTTAGTTTTAGTGTTTAAAAATCACCGAACCCAAAAGTAAATATCGCAACAATAATAATAAATTAAATCAACGTGATCCTCTCGAATTTGTTTATTTTCAAAAACCGTTCTTTTCATTGTTGTCCATTAGAGTTACACCTGATTTGCAAGAAATAAATAATGTCCGTTTTCTGCACAAGATTCATATAAATAATAGTGGTCTGGGTGCGACCCGAGAGGTCCACACGACTAACTTCGCAGTAGAAAGAATAAAAAAATACCATTTGTTTTGTTGAAGGAGGTTAAACGCAACGGACCAAACAGGACCAGGTCCTATTATAAGAAAAAGAAGAAGAAGAGAGATGAGTAGTCTGAGAAGTATAGCCGAAGTAACTCGGTTGGATAAAATGAAGAATAGTGAGATAAGGGAAGGTTGTGGTGTAAAAGAAGATGTGGTTACAAAAATAGATAAAGGAATGCTTAGAAAGAATGGACGAAGAAAAATTGACCAAACAAATTTATAAGGCGAGTGTGAATGGACAAGTCGGTAGAGCTCGACCCCGGCGAACATATCTCGATCAGATTGACATTATTTTAAAGAAAGTCCAGGTCAAGAGTACCAAAAGGGTAGCAAAAGATGTGTGTAAGAACCGTAGCGGAAGTGAAAGAAAGTGGTCTCTGCCTACCCCTACGGGAAAAAGGCGGTACTTTATGTAAGTATGCATTATTAACTAACTTTTCTTTTAGATAATCTGGTTACCTGCCCTGAAAGGCCGCTCATTTTGGTACCAAACCAAGTTCTTAAATTCTTTAACCAAGAGATTTTCCTCCTGCCAGGTCCCCTCCTTCTTAGGACTCTCCCCTGGAAAACCAGCTGTGGGAGTTCATAACGTTTCCAATTCCACATTATGTGACTTAAGTACTCAAGCTTCCTAGTTTTGGTCTTCTTTATGATATCCATCATCATCATCATTCAGCCCTTTGTGTCCACTGTTGAACATAGGCCTCCATTATCAATTTCCATCCCAATCGATGTTGTGCCCAGTTCTACTTAAGCTTCGCAATAGCTCCAACGACATCGCTGACACCGGTTCTTCCGCGCAAATCCTCGTTTGTTATGTGGTCCTTCAAGGTTACACTAAGCATTAATCTCTCCATCTTCCTCTGTGTAACTCTAAGTTTCTTAGCTGTTGCTGTTGTTAGTGTTAGGGTTTCTGAGCCATATGTCATCACTGGCAGCACGCACTGATCGAAAACTCTTTTTTTTAGATTGACGGGGATGCCACTATTAAAAACGTCTTTAAGTCTTTCGAAAGCTGCCCATGAGCGAGTGAGCCTTCTCTTTAGTTCGCATGTCTGGTTATCCCTTGAAATGCTGACTTTATGGCCAAGGTACACATATCTATCTACCATTTGAATTTCAGCTCCGCCAATCTTCAAGTCACAACTGGGAACAAGGTTTGTCATGAATTTTTTTGCCATATTGATATTAAGACCGACTTTTCCACACACCTCTTGCAGGTCCTGCAGAATCAGTCGCATTTCTTCTAGATTATCCGAGAATAGCACTATATCATCTGCAAAACGTAAGTTGTTTAGGTTCTTGCCATCTATGTTTATACCTCTCTGACTCCAGTCCAACTGTTTGAATACACTCTTCATGACTGTAATAAACAGCTTTGGTGACAACGTGTCGCCTTGCCGAACACCACGTTCAATAGTTATGAGGTTGGTATTTTCATGTAGTTTTACCGTCATTGTTGCATTTTTGTAGATATTGTGGATGAGTTTGGTATATCGGTAGTCGACTCTACATTCCTGAAGTGAATTCCACAATACATTTAGCTCTATTGTATCGAGGGCTTTGTGGAAGACCACGAATGTCATTACTAAAGCTCTGTTGTATTCGATTGTCTTTTCTATAAGTGTTTATTTTCTCGAGCACTCTAACTTTTTTGAAGTGTGCTGTCGAAGGTATTTTAATAATTCGCCGATATAGCCATATCTCAAATGCCTCAAGCTTTTCTGTGAAGTATTGAGTTGGTTTCCATGCTTCTGCTCCATAAAGTAACACTGGAAACACGTAACAGCGAAGCATTCTTACTTTTCTTGTTAGATTAAGGTCGTGGCTTTTTAAAAGGTTTGACATTTTTAGAAACGCCACACGGGATTTTTCAATCCGGCATTTAATTTCACGAGAATGGTCCCAATTTTCGTTTATTGTTGTGTCTAGGTACGTGTATGAAGCAACTCTTTCGATTTGCTGGTTTCTGATAGTAAGTTGGCACATTTGGTACATTTCCAGATTATCATGAATTTGGTCTTATCTATGTTCAGCGTAAAACCGTATTTTTTACTGGTATCTTTGACTCTTGTCATGAGTTCTTGTAGGCTTTTAATATTGTCAGTAAATACTACGTTATCGCTGCGTACCTTATGTTTATTTTCACAAGTAAGTTGGAACATCTCATTTTTTACTATATTTTCATCCTGTGGTGTAGCGATGACGATTTCAATATCAAAATAAACAGGTATTATTTGGAGGCGTAAAACACGTATCTGAAAATCAAACGATGCGGAAATCAATACTTTCGAGAAATTTTCAAAAAAGGTCATTATTTCTCTGTTATTCAGCAACACTTACTTATTCAGTGGTATCATCTTTTTTTCGTTGTTATTTGAAGAACTATATACCTTCCTGATCCATTTTATAGAAGTATTTTATAAGAAATCTATACATCACCTCAAATTTAATCCAATCGAGAAATCAAGGAGTCACGGAACCCTGAGTAAAATATTTTAATCTTTTCCTTAAAGTTACTTAGCTGTTAATAAATAGTTTAAATATTAAAATTAAAATTTAAAATACATTATATTTTATTCGTACAATTAATATTAATGATAATTAATTAATTTTTCTTTTAATTTCAGACAGTTGGGTAAAATTATTTAAAATTCTTTTTCAGTACTTTAATTTGATAAAATAATTTAGTTTAACGGGTATTGGTAAAACTGTTCGCTACACATTTAGCAGCCCTTGACACAAAATTGTCGCTCAACATTTGGGGGATTAATAAGTTTTTTAAAGCTACAAAAAATTGGCACCCCACTTTTGTAACTTTAGAAAAACAGTTTAGTTAGGGTAACACAATTTGGCGCCCGATAGATATATTTTCATTTTGAAAAAACAGTACACCACTGATTACAAGCATGGCCATAAGTCGACAATAATGTTACAGCGTTGCTAGCACAAGGACGGGACAAAGAGAGTCGATTGGTATTCTTTGTCATACTTATGGCCACTCTCGTGTAATCATTGCGACAAAAAAAACAGAGTTTTATGAATGGAATGTTGCGTCTCCTCTGGATAATAGGTCTATGACATTTACAGTGTTCTGAATTGATGACGATTTTAACTATAAAGTGACCATAATTTTTTAAAAAAAAAGGTGTGTATGGTTTGGTTTAAAGTTGTGGAACACCCTATATATTTGTAAATAATTTAGTTTTATTTATTTTTAGATGATTAACAATTTTATTTTTATAATTTTTCGTATCTATTATAATAACGGAAAACAAGAACTTTGTAAGACCAATAATAATTTTAAATATTTGTATGTACATGCAGTAATGAAAAGTGGAAGGATTTTAATGACCCTATTTATTTCCTTTGTTATTTTGTTTGCTACTCGAGCGAAAATTCATTAAAATATATAATAGTTACGATAAGAAAGATTACAAACTCAAATTCTAAGAAAATGTTCAATTCGAAAGTAGGTATAAGGCATAATTAGAGTGGGGCGCGGTCGCCCCTCCACCTCGACCCTTAGTAGGTCTATTGTGGTATATGGTATAGGTATAAATTTGGTCCTTTTGTAAAAAAGGTATATATACCCCGGCCTTACCATTCTAAGGTCATTCGTAAATAATTTTTACAGTTGTTCAGTTGTGTTAAAATGGTTGTTGTAGTGAAAGACCAACTTCCTCTGGAAGACTTATTACCTCAAATTGATGACAACGAGTTGCCAAAGTATCTAAAGAAACTTATTAAGAAACAAGATGAGTATTTACGAAAATACAGTTCAACCAAGAATTCTACAGATTTCGACTGTTTTAGTAAACTACGCATGGTCGTAATTTCTGAAAAAACAAGAATTAGGATAGAAATGGTCGCGCTTCCAGAAGAAAGACGTGGCAATACCGTTGAATCCATGGATAATATTGGTGAACATATCAAAAAGTTGGTAGAAGAAAACTTCAAAAACCAGACTATGTTTACTACTACCCATAGCCAATCCTATTTAAGCAAGTATAAAATAAATGATCGATTGATTAAAATTTTACTCGATATACGTGAAAAAAAATTAAAAGAAAAACATCCTGAATATTTTAGTAACGGTGCATGTTGTGGACTGAAATATTTGAGCAGACGTTTGGTAAAATCACTTAGCTGTTTTGGTGCTGTTATTGATACTATTTTTACGTTATAAACTTTTATAAAATGAAATATTGAAACAAATGTATTTTTAATGTTATTGTTGATTTTAACATAATTGTAATCATTTTTTATTCTTTATTTATTTTATTATTGCAGCAAATACAAATAAATTGTACATTTTTTTTATTATTTAGTTAAAAAAAGAATAAAGTTGGTAAAAAATGATTACCTAGTAAATAAAATATTTGTCATAATTATTAGGTAAACAATTTAATATTAACGTTATAATAATACTTAAAAATATGTTAAAAAATATCCTCTCGTTGGATGGTAATAACAATTTCTTTTCTTGATCAAATACCCACCATCCCTTTATGCTGTTTTACTGAATATACGAACATGAAAATATTTTATTTTACCAAATTATGATAAAATTTAGAAATATTAAAATAATTTTAAGACTTTTTTAAATATTCTATTTTTAAAAATAAATGTAAATAAAATATGTAAATTTTTTTACTAAATAAGTTAATACAATTTTTATATCTAAGAGTTTAAGATAATTTAATTTAAACACCGTGTTAATGAAATATTTTTTTGTTTAAAGTGAATATCGGTTTGGTGTTACTTTTGATTATGTATCTATTTCTTTACTAATAAAAATAAACTAAACAAAAATTGAAGAACTTTAATTAAAATCTACGGTAGCTTAGTACGTATTTTAAGACTTGTTAAAATCTATGAAAAGAATAAAAACAATTTTACTTATAAATCAATATTTATAAGAATTTTAAGCTTATATCAATGACCGCCTAACGGTACCTGCTTAAAGGGATGAATAATCTTTTTGGGTAAAAATGCACTATAACTCTAAAGGTAATTACAGACCGGGCAACAAAATGTTAGCAACATGTTGTCAACATATTTGTAGATTGATGTTGCTAACACTGTTGCACGTCCACACCAAAGTCAGTGTTGAATTAAAAATGAAAGAGACTATTGCTGTATGTGCTAGTGCTGCTTTTATAATAATTGCTGGTAATGTTCAAAAAAGGGAGGGGCGGTCTCTTATCATTTCAATTAGTTCCATTACCAGCTCCTTTGTCCATATCATCTTCGCTAGAAAACTAAAAAATTGCATTATAAAAATAATAAACTATACATAATTACTATAACATAATAGCGCACATAAACTATAATTAAACTATGCATAATAGCGCACCTACTTGTACTTACTTTGTGTTGCCAACAGCACGTACACACTAAGCGATGTTTTTTTTGTTGCCCTGTCTGTACTTGCCTTAACATTGTACTAAAGTCGTAAAAAAATATTACAGTAATTAAGATGGATTTTAATACTGTTACGGACAGGGGTTATCATATTAGCATAGGTTTAGCTGGTTAACTGTTTAGAGAGTGTTGGCACTTTTCTTATTTTATATTTTTGATCACATTTCCAATAAAACAACCTATTTTTATTGCTTTTTTTTATTGTAACAAAAACAATAACCTAACAACGAAAAACAGAAAAAGTCTATTATTTTGTGTCCAAAACGAGCAATTTTGGGTATATGAGAGAGCGATATTTTTTTTAACACTTATTAACTCTAACGAGAATCAGCTGATCGAGATTACGAGATTTTTATACTTCTATTTTACACGATGGTGTTTTTTTATATTGAAACTAAAAGTATGTACCATTTCTCTTATAAATTTCGAGCCAACATAAAAATGTTCTTCGAGAGTGAATCATTAAAGACGTCCTTCGAGAGTACTATCAGCCACTACTTTTTATCTAGAAAAAATAGCTTGCTTTCAATAGGGGACATGTGTTAACCGAAAGTTGTATGTAAGTATCTTAATATTAAACACATGCACTTATCATTTAAGATGTGGTGGTCTCGAGATTAAGATACATTGCAAACGAGTTTATTACAAAGTTTTGTTGAAAAATCACACTTCTCTTAAAAATTCATTACTTTACGTTACTTATGACAAATAGCCCTATGATTTAAATGAGATTATTGGTTATCAAGAACAAGTGTTTACGAAATTATATATTAACCAACAATTCTCTTATATTGGAGTGTTATGGTAAATTACTAGAGATTATAGGTACTTGCCGAAATAAAGTGTCAAGAAAAAATGATAGCGCATGTATTTCCAGTATTATGGACAATTTGGGAGGACAAATAAAAGATTTAGTCAATGAAAACTTTAGAAACATGATGCTTCTTAACACTACTCAAACATCATGTTATTGGAACAAATATAAAAGTAATAATTAATTAATTAAAATTGATAAAAATACGTGAAAAAAAATAGTTGAGATAAATCAAAATTATTTAAAACGAAGAGGACAAATTTTCTTAGACGAACAATTTTCCCTTCTTCTTCATCTCCTATCGGAGGTTTGCTCTCGTCATATATATATATATATATATATATATATATATATATATATATATATATATACATACATACATATAGTCACGCCTTTTTCCCATAGGGGTAGGCAGAGACCACTTCCTTCCACTTCCGCTACGGTTCTTACACACATCTTTTGCTTCCTCTACTTTCATCAGGGCTCTCATGCATGCTCGTCGGTTGTTGGTACTCTTGACCAGACCTTTTTTCAAAACAATGTTGATCTGATCGAGCTATGTTCGCCGAGGTCGACCTCTACCGACTTGTCCATTCACACTCGCCTTATAAATTTGTTTCGTCAATCTTCCTTCATCCATCCTTTCTACGTGTTCAAACCATCTAAGCATTTCTTTATCTATCTTTGTAACCACATCTTATTTTACACCACATCGTTCTCTTATCTCACTATCTTTTACTTTATCCAACCGAGTCACTCTGGCTATATTTCTCAAACTACTCATCTCCGAAGTATTAATCCTATTTTCATGCTTCTTCTGCCAAACCCAACATTCACTACCATACATAAGTGTAGGAACCATCACACCTCCATGCACAGCCAGACGTGCCTTTTTTGACACTTACTGGCTGTTTATAAAGCTATGCAGTGCCCTGTTTTCCTGTCAACACCCTTCGCTCAATGTCACTGTCATACTTTCCATCTCTCGTAAACTTTGAACCTAAGTACACAAACTCATTTACTTGTTCCACTCTTCTCCCCCAATCAAAACTTCACAGTTTGTCATGCTTTCTTCTCTTTTAAAAACCATTACTCTCGTTTTGCTTGCATTTATTTTTATCCCATTTGACAATTAAATCATTTATTTTCAATCCATACGCACTCTCTATAAAATCTTTTAAACAATCGTCTACGTATAAGTTTAAGAGCCATGGCGAAGCCACACATCCTTGTCTCACACTTTTTTCGATGTTAAACCAGTCCGTGCAAGCTCCGTTTATCCTGACACAAGCTGTGGAATCCTCATAAAGTGATTTCAGTGCTCGTATTAAACTACCGCTCACCCCATACATAGACAATGTCGACCACAATTCACTCCTCACCACTCTGTCATAGGCCTTTACCAAGTCTATAAAAGCGCAATAGACCTTCTGACTTCTAGCCAAGAATTTTTCAACTATACTATATATATATATATATATATATATATATATATATATATATATATATATATATATATATATATATATATATATATATATATATATATATATATGCCTATTTTTTCCCTTCTACAGTCTCATTATTAATTGTGTCTCTGATTTTTTTTTTGTATTCTTTAGGTACTCGTAAGTAGGGTTGCATACCTAGTAGTGATAGGATTTAATTATTAATGGCTGTGACATTTTTGTTAATCGGTGGAGATGGAGTGGGGGTTTTTGTTATAAGATTTTGCCTTGATTTTTGGCCTCGATTGTCGTGTGTTGTCAGCTATATTATTGTTTGGTTTGCATTTCTGTGTGGATGGGCTGGCTATCAACACGGACGAGCGCGATTATGAGTTTGGATCATAGATTTGCGAAGGTTGTTGGCTGACGCGTGTCCCGTGTCATTTTTCTGATATCCGGCCTGGGAGTGAGTAGTTTAGTGTCAGTCGTGGAAATCGGGTGAGAGTTTTTGGAACGATTTGATATTAACACGTGAGCAGAACCTCTACGGTTTTTTCTTTCATATCTGGCTGTATTTGGGCCATCTTAATTGGATTTTGAAGAATAACCATTTAATTTTTAACTTGACCATTCTATCTTACCTTTGTTGCTGATATTTTGGATTTTGGTGTCGAGTTAAAATAGCCGCGTGCGGGATCTGATGGAGGAAAGCCATTGTTAATTAGCAGGTGCCGTTCCATAATCAAGCCGGCCCCAGGAGTAGTGAAATTCGTGTACCCAAAGGTTACAAGTGATTTATTTTAGTATATTTAAACGACGTGACTTATTTTTGACACCGCGATTAAGTTTTGTTTTAATTTATTAATATGGTACACTGTTGAAAACTATTTATTGCATTGGATAATATGCCAAGGCTGAACTTTGATTAAAGTAATATCTCAATAGTTCTTTGTGTCCAAGTAAAAACGTTTTCTTCATACTTATTTGTAAATATCCTACAATTTTGATATTTTGAAGGACAACCATTGTAAAAATATATTTAAATAAGCTGGATTGTTTTAACAGTGTAAATCTTTATGTAAATGAAAAAAAAACGTGATTAAATTAGCAGTCGTATGTGAACGTTTGATTAAGCATTATTAAAAAGTTGACTTGAATACGTTTTTTTTGGTAACCTGATAAGGTTTATCTTACCTTTGTTTTAATTATTTTATGGAATCGTAAACTTTGGATTTTTGATTTATTGTTGTCTCATAAAGTTGTAAATTTTGAAGTTTCGATTTATTGTTGGCTGTTAATTTTGATTATATGTGTTATAATTTTGTTATTGAGCTGTGTATTTTAATTTATTGTGTGAGTAAAGTATCCATTATATTTTTGCTATAATTTTATTTATTTGGTTCACCATAATCTTAGTTGTTTATCGTGTGGCTCTGCTAGTGCCTATAAGACCTAGGGGTTTCCGGCTTGAACCGTCTAAGTCGGTTGCGCGGCTCACTTTTATTTTTTTTCTTCTACCCTCTACGGCTGAGCTCGGGCATAATTTGCCAGTAGAGAGACCACTGGCAGAGAACGAAAAAGACGTGGCAATATATATATATATATATATATATATATATATATATATCCGATTTTTTATAGTGAGTGAGGCTATCATTAATAGTTGGGGAGGATATCCTCCAAGGAGGAGGGGTTTTAATACATGACAACGGATGTTTCTGGAAAGGTTAATTTGAGGTCTTTTAAATATTTGTTGACCTTTTCGTAAAACGGACGGTCTACTCTAGGATTTCTTTCGAAGATTTGATGGAATCAATTAGAGAAAACATAACTCGAGACAGGGTTGTCTGTGTACGACTGGATCAATGCTGCGTATGAATGTGAAAGATACTGTCTTCGAAATGTTAAAGGTGGTTTTCCAGCTTCACATTTCATTATTCTGTTATCTGTTAAAATTTTATTTTAATCCTAATTTTTGCTTAAAAAGAGAATCTTTAACAATCACTACTTCCTTTTTTTTCTTACATTGACGGAAAGTAAACAATTTTGTATTTGTAAATAATTACATACCTACATCTATATCAACGTAAGGTACCTATCTATATTTCTTTATAATTTTGTAGAAATTTTTTCGATTCATAAGATTGTTTCCAAATTTTTATCTAATTGTTTTAGTGTGAATCTGTATATTTTTCAGTTAGCTTGTGTGCCATTTGTAATTCATTTATCTGTATAGTGAACAACCAATAAAAAAAAATCCATGTAAAATGTATATGCTTGTAAATAAAATAAAACTTGTTATAAATTTGGTTGTGTAGGAATAGGACAAAATATTTAAGTTTTATTTTCTCATTACTGTTAATGTCCAAAAAATTGTAATAAATAGTTTAATATTATCACAAGTTATTTTTTTTTCGTTAAAAAAAAGTTTGTGGAAATTCACCTATTCAACGATATATTTAATACTAAAAAATGTTATACTTTTTAAAGAAAATGTCAGAATACTAGCATAATATAACATTGATTGATTAATTTTGAATTTAAACTTTGTTGTAAATACCAAACGACTTTTCTAAATAAACCTCTAAGTACTCTACTCCTAAACAAAATTTCCAATTTTTGTTTTCTCCAGTATACCGTTGAAATATTTGCAAATTTGATACCGTCAATGTAAGTTTTATACAACGTGTATTAATAATAAAATTTTCCAACAAATTAATAAAAAAAATTGTACCTATATGGTATATAGCCTTTTTAAACAAATCACAGCATAAAATTTAAACTTTACTAGAATTTTATTAAGCAAACATAAAGATGGTTTTTAAATGAAAATAGATTTTTAATAGTTGTACTAAGAAAGGTTTAATCTAATCTCACTTACGTTTCAAATGACTATTTACCGTTACTTAAAGGAAGGGATGAATATTTCTTTTGGGTAAAATGCTTATAAAACCCGACTTTGGTATATCACAATCATTCATAAATGATTCCTACAGTTGTTAAAATGGCTGTTCAATGTGTTTTGTTTCGAAATCAAGTATCCGAAAAAAATTTGAAGTCTCACGTTGCATTCCAAGATTTGCCAAATTATTTAAAAGAACTAATTGGTATCAAGAAGAAGTATTTACGAAAATACTTTAAAACCAATAGTACTTTAATTTTTAATTGTTATACTAAATTAATGAAGATAATACGAATTGAAATACAAAGTATTAAAAAAGAAATGCTTGCGCATTTACAGGGACAATGTTGCTGCCATTCCAATGAAATGGACACTTTTGGACAACAAATCCAAATGTTAGTCGAGGAAAATTTCCAGAACATGATGATTTTCACCACCGGTCACAGCCCATATTATTGGGTCAAATATACATTGAACGAAGAACTGATTAGAATTTTGACGAAAATCCGTGAAAAAAAGTTAGTGGAGATAAACCAAAATTATTTTCAAAGAAGAGATCAATTTTCTCTACAGAACATTAAAAAACGGTTTTTAAAATTATTTTTTAAGTGTATTAAGTCTTAAATATGTTTTAACTGTTTTTTATTTGCCCTGTAAATGTTAAATGTATTTGTGTAAATTATTGTATAGTTAAGGTTTCGATTTTGTATGTTATTGTTAAATTAAATTGTACTCAGAACATTTTGACTTTTTAGTATAATTATTTATAACTACGTAAAAAAATAAATATTTTAATTAAAGCTGTTGATTTTCATGATGAGCTTAATAAATTATGTGTTATTATATAGAGTGTCCAAGTAAGTTGGATATGAAAATTGCTCAGTGATATACAAGGTTTTATACAATTTTTTATATTGTTCAAAATAAAATGATTTTCTTCTTCTTAAAGTGCCTATTCGGTTGGCAATCATTATGGTTATCGTTATCTTGTTTGCTGCGGCACGGAATATCCCGGTCGTGGTAGTAGAGAACCACGTCCTCAGGTTCTTCAGTTACGAGATACGTCTTCTTCCCGGTCCTCTCTTTCCCAATATCTTGCCTTGGAGAATCCGTTGTAGAATTCCGTATCCACGTTCGTTACGCATAATGTAACCAAGATATTCTAGTGTTTTGGTCTTTACAATATCCATGACCTCTAACTTCTTGTTTATTTTTGTTAGCACTGATTGGTTGGTCACATGGTCTGTCCATGGAATCTTCAGAATTTTGCGGTACAGCCACATTTCAAAGGATTGTAGTTTTTTGTGGTAGCCTCCGTCAACGTCCATGTTTTTACTCCATACAGCAACACAGAGAAGACGTAGCATCGAAGAAGCCTTATTTTGGTATTCATTTGTAAATTCTTTTTTTGAAGAATGATGCAATTTTTAAAATATTTTTCTCGCTTTCTCTATACGGCAGCGAATTTTTAGTGAGCGATTCCACTGCGCTCATTTATCATGGTTCCTAGGTATTCATATTGTTGCGTTCTTTTGATGTTTTCATTATTAACTTAATTAACCTAGTTTTATTGATGTTAAGATCAAGCCCATATTAGTGGCTAGTTTCAGTTATTCGCGTCATGAGATATTGAAGGTCTTCTAGATTATCTGCGAGAACTACAGTGTCGTCGGCATATCTAATGTTATTCACTCTCTCCCCATTAACGAGTATTCCTGCTTCGATTTCCTCCAGTGCTTCTTTGAAGATTTTTTTGGAGTATATATTTAACAGTAGGGGGGAAAAATACACCCTTGTCTAACACCCCGTTGTATTGATATGGTATCTGTACGTTCTCCTTCCACCCTAGCAAATGCCGTTTGTTGCCAATACAAGTTGGTGATTATTCTCTGGTCCTTCTCATCTAGCCCTACTTGTTCTAATATTCCTATCAATTTGTGATGTTGGACTCTATAAAATGCTTTTTGATAGTCAATAAAGCATATGTAAACATCACAGTTAACATCTCTGCACCGTTGGATTAAAACTTGTAAGGAAAATAGAGCTTCTCTGGTTCCCAGGGCATCACAGAAACCGAATTGGGTTTTAGATATCTGTTCTTCACATAATCTGTATAGTCTTCTGTGGATGACTTTGAGAAATATTTTCGGGAAGTGGCTTATGAGACTGATTGTACGGTATTCGTTGCATTTTCTAGCTCCTGCTTTCTTAGGTAACGTAATAAATTCTGATATTAACCAGTCTTGTGATATTTTACCGGTATCATATATATGGTTAAATAAATTGGTATTTTACTGTATGGTAAAATTCATATTTTATAACAGACCTCGTCAATGACTGAAAAGTTTCGATATCTGATGGTTACATTTTAGTTTTGACGACATGCAGAACTTTTAATATACAAATAAATTTGTTGTTACATTAATACATAATAAAAAAGTTTTCCATATTTTGCCAACTTATAAAGATACACTGATGATTATTAATATATATATATATATATATATATATATATATATATATATATATATATATAGTAAAGTAAATTTATGTCAAGTTAATTCCATGTATGTATATTAATCCTTTTGCAGTATTTTTAATTTTTTAAATACTGTATTAAAAAATTTATTGCGTCAATCCAAATGGGTAAAAAATAATTGTAACTATAAATGGCAGAATTTTTGACACTCACGATTTAAAATTTAACCTTTTTTAGAATTTATTCAGCAAACTTAAATATGGATTGTAAATGAAAAAAATTGATAAAATATTTTTAATAGTGGCGTTAAAAAAGATTTTTTAATTTTATGACAGGAATTATTACGATATCAATGATCATTCAAATGACCCTTTAACGGTATCTGATTAAAAGAAGGAATAAATAATCTTTTGGGTCAAAATGCATCTAAACTCTTACATTGCTATCATTCTTTAATTTTTCCTTCACTCCATTAAAGTATGTTGTGTGAAAAAATCTCAAAGGTATTTTAATTTCTGAATATTTCTTCATTTTTCCTTTTTTTGGCTTGTATATGTTAAATGTATTTTTGTATATTTTAGTATTGTTAAGTTTTAGATTTATTATCATATTTTTTAGTTGTTTTTATAAAATTTTGAGTTTGTAAATTTAATTTCAGGTAAAAAAAACTATAAATTAACTTTTTTAGTTTTATTGTAGCTTAGTAAACAGAACGTTTTATTTATCATTATTTTTTATTATGTAATAGATTACAAATTGTTTAATTTAATTTTTGTAGTATATATTGAAACTTGTAGCTTTGAACAATAATTAAAAATTAATAAAAATAAAAACTAAATTTTTTTTAAAAAGGTCAAGAAAATGTATAAAAAGAAAAGAAAAAAACGTAAAATTTAAAAAGTTAATTTTTTTTCCAGGTTTTTTAACTGTATAGCTTTTTAAACAGACAGAAAGTGTCAAAAAAGGCACGTCTGCCTGTGCATAAAGAAGTGTTGGTTTCTACACTTATGTATGGTAGTGAATGTTGGGTTTGGCAGAAAAAGCATGAAAATAGGATAAATGTTGCGGAGATGATTAGTCTGAGAAGTATAGCCGGAGTGACTCGGATGGATAAAATAAAAAATAGTGCGATAAGAGAACGCTGTGAAGAAGATGCTGTTACAAAGATAAATAAAGGAATGCTTAGATAGTTTGGACACGTAGAAAGAATGGATAGGAAAATTTACGAAACAAATTTATAAGGCGAGTGTGAATGGACAAGTCGGTAGAGGTCGACCTCGGAGAACATATCTCGATCAGATCAACATTGTTTTGAAGAAAGGCCAGGTCAAGAGTACCAACAACCGAAGAGCATGTATGAGAGCAATGATGAAAGTAGAAGAAGCAAAATATGTGTGTAAGAACCGTAGCAAGTGAAAGGAAGTGGTCTCTGCCTACCCCTACGGGAAAAAGGCGGTACTTTATGTAAGTATGTATTATTAACTCTGCCTACTCCTACGGCGTGACTATATGTATGTATGGTTTTTTAACATTTTTGAACGTTTGATTTCTTTATATTAAATGGGTGTTTTAAATAAAAAAATATTTATTACTCAAACATGTTACGTTACCTAAAGATGTCAGAATATAAATAATATAACATTATTTGATTAATTTTAAATTTGTTACAAATTAAAAACGACTTTTCTAAATAAACTCAAGTACTCTACTCATTAGCAAATTATATTAAGCAAACATAGATGGTTTCTAAATGGAAAAATCCAAAATAGATTTTTAATAGTTGTACTAAGGAAGTTTTAATCTAATCTCAATTACGTTTCAAATGACTATTTACCGTTACTTAAAGGAAGGGATGAATATTTCTTTTGGGTAAAATGCTTATAAAACCCGACTTTGATATATCACAATCATTCATAAACGATTCCTACAGTTGTTAAAATGGCTGTTCAATGTGTTTTGTTTCGAAATCAAGTATCCGAAAAAAATTTGAGGTCTCACGTTGCATTCCAAGATTTGCCAAATTATTTAAAAGAACTAATTGTTATCAAGAAGAAGTATTTACGAAAATACTTTAAAACCAATAGTACTTTAATTTTTAATTGTTACACTAAATTATTGAAGATAATACGAATTGAAATACAAAGTATTAAAAAAGAAATGCTTGCGCATTTACAGGGACAATGTTGCTGCCATTCCAATGAAATGGACACTTTTGGACAACAAATCCAAATGTTAGTCGAGGAAAATTTTCAGAACATGACAATTTTCACCACCTGTCACAGCCCATATTATTGGGTCAAATATACATTGAACGAAGAACTGATTAGAATTTTGACGAAAATCCGTGAAAAAAAGTTAGTGGAGATAAACCAAAATTATTTTCAAAGAAGAAATCAATTTTCTCTACAGAACATTAAAAAAAGGTTTTTAAAATTATTTTTTAAGTGTATTAAGTCTTAAATATGTTTTAACTGTTTTTTATTTGCCCTGTAAATGTTAAATGTATTTGTGTAAATTATTGTATAGTTAAGCGTTCGATTTTGTATCCTATTGTTAAATTAAATTGTACCTAGAATATTTTGGCTTTTTAGTATAAATATTTATAACTACGTAAAAATAAATAATTATTTTAATTAAAGTATAGTTTCATCATAAGCTTAATGAAAATAACGATTATTTATTATTATTAAGTGTGTCCAAGTAAGTTGGATATGAAAATTGCTCAGTGATATACAAGGTTTGTCAAAAAATATTAATTTATTCAAACATTTTAGAATTGCAAAGTAATTTCTAATAAACAACCTAATGCATTATCAAATTTGTTAAGAATAAAGTGATAACTAGATATTTATTAAAAATAATTTACAATTTACAATAAATTTTACTGGTATTTTTATTTAATATTGTCAGAAATAAAAGTTTTTTACTTTATGGTAAAATTCATATTTTCTTACAGACCTCACCTGTGACTTAAAATCTTTATTGATATCCTATGGTTACATTTTAATTTTGACAACATAAAGAACTTTTTATGTACAAGAACTCTTTTTGTAAAATTTTTCCATATTCTGCCAACTTAAAAAGATACTATATCATTCAATCCGTTATATATTGCCAAAGTAAATATATGTCAAGTTAATCCCAACAGAAATCCTGAGGTTTGCCAAAACCAGAGGACTGAAATTCTGATGCCCTGAAGACACAGCGGTAGTCACAGTGGATCAAAAGATCTAGGTGTGATAGGTGTCTGTACCAATGGCCCAACCGCACGATTGTAATGTTATCCCATATATATATATATATATATATATATATATATATATATATATATATATATATTAAACGTTTAGTAGTATTTTTAATTTTTTAAATACTGTATTAAAAAATTTATTGCGTCAATTCAAGTTTTATACAACCATAATTTAAAATATAATATTTTGAAAAATGGGTAAAAAATTAATTGTAACTTTAAAGGGCAGATTTTTTGACACTTACGGTTTAAAATTTAACCTTTTTTGGAAATTATTCAGCAAACTTAAATATGGATTGTAAATGAAAAAACCCGTTAAAGATTTCTAATAGTGATGTATAGTTAAAGTTTAAATTTTGTTAAATTGTACCTATAAGATTTTGACTTTGTAGTATAATTAATTATTACTTCATTAAACAATTTTCAATCAAAATATTTTTAGCAATTTGCAATTATTAAAAAATTAAGAACAGAAATATGCCGATAAAATATCTTATTTTCTTTTGTTAAAATGTTGGTATTCTTCAGTTTATTGTAATTTATATTTAAACTCTGTCTAACAAATATAGAGAACTGTTAATAGGAATAAAAATGTATACATTTGGTATAGTGTAAAATTTTTATTTTAAAACTAGTAATAAAAATGAATTTTAAATATCATATGGAATTAAATAAAAAATTAAATTAAATGAATGCTGTTTAAAAATGCTGCGGAGATGAGTAGTCTGAGAAGTATAGCCGGAGTGACTCGGTTGGATAAAGTTAAGAATAGTGAGATAAGAAAACGCTGTGGTGTAAAAGAAGATGTGGATAGATAAAGGAATGCTTAGATGGTTGGAACAGGTAGAAAGGATGGATGAAGGAAGATTGACGAAACAAATTTATAAGGCGAGTGTGAATGGACAAATCGGTAGAGGTCGACCTTGGAGAACATATCTCGATCATATCAACATCAACAACCGAAGAGCATGTATGAGAGCACTGATGAAAGAAGAGGAAGCAAAAGATGTGTGTAAGAACCGTAGCAAGTGGAAGGAAGTGATCTCTGCCTACCCCTATGGGAAAAAGGCGTGACTTTATGTATGTATGTATGTTTAAAAAATAGTAAAAGCATATATTTAAAAAAAAATAAAAATTTCTCTGTAATACTTTGATTATTTAATCAATATGCGACACTAAATGGGTTAAAAAAATCAAGTATTTTTTTTGGATCTGACACACGAAAACTAGTTGCTAGGTGCCTTTAGAAAATACTTACCAAGTATGAGCTCTTAATATTAACGGAAGATTATCCTCATCATAGTTTTCCATTTTAATTTAGTTTCATAAAAAAATGGTCATATCTTATCACCAATAGATTGTTAAACCAGTTGCATTGTCAAAATTCATAAATTAAATTGATTAATTGAAAATATTTATCAAAAAACTATTAAAATCAGTACGTTTTGAGATTTCAATGCGAATATCTTCTAAATTGTTAGTGTAATCTACCTTTTGTGTAGAACGTTAAATTTTCTATAGAAATAATTGAAACTCTTTTGACAATAATTATTTTTTAGCCAGTTACAAAATTCAAAACAAAAAGTTATTTTTCTTAAAATACTTCAATCTTTGACCTTGAATATCTTTTAAATGGTTACATAAATAAAAAAAGTATAAGAGACCATTTTTGTAGAACGTTCAATTTCCTATAAACGTTGTTAATGCAACTGGTTTAACAATCTATTGATGATAAGATATGACCATTTTTTATAAAACTAAACTGAAAATGAAAAACTATCATGAGGATAATCTATCTGAGGATATTCACAATTTTATTGCGTGCTAATGATCTTCATTAAAGGTAAATTAAAATTTCTGGATAAATTTTTGTTTACAATACGTTACTGTAAATGTTGTTTTAAATAAAAACAAATATTAAGTAAATTACAAATTAGTAATATTATGTAATTATTTTAATTATTTACTGAATTTTAATATCTTCGAAGATAATAAAGAATTACTTTGGAAATAATTAATAAATAATCATAATTAATAAGATGTTTACATGTATTTTATGAGAATTACTACGAAAAATTTTTAACAATGAAATTAACAAAACGTTTAATATAAGTAAATTCAAACAAATTTTTATAAACTTTATAAATTTTACTATTTCACACAGGCAAGAATTGAATTCTGCGCCCCCAATGAGTTCTTATTTTCTAGGAAGAAAAACAACACAATAACTTTAAAAGTGTAATTAATTTTAGCATAAAGATTACGCATTGAAAAATCTCTTAAAAGTTTACTTTTCTGGCTTTTTCTGACGTCAATATGTCAATAATATGGTCCACTTCAATATTTTTCCATCGTCATACTCAATTGATAGTAAAGCGAGATTGCTCAAACTTTCTTGACCAATCTGGGATCCGTAAAAAACAATTTTTAGTAATTTTAATTTGCTAAACGATCTATGGGTCTGCAAAGTGCGCCAAACTAAAGGTTGTGCTCATGGCAAATGGCCGCTGGCCAGCCCCTAGCTACGACGCTGTCCTTAGTTTTACTACCATTCAAATATTATCGGAATCCTAACTACAAAGATATCCAAATACAATGAATGACAAATAAATATAAGTTATTTATTAAGATTCAAAGAATATACCTGAGGATTAGAAAGTTACAATGGATATCCATTGTTAATTGTTGGGCCATTAAACAATTTGCATTTAGTCATGTTTTGAAGCACTTTAGGCACTTTATAAATTTAATGTATTTTAAGCAATATATTTGTCATTTTAGAAAAGGATTACCTACAGAAATCTTAACTGCAGAAAAAGGTAGGTTACATTTTAGGATAACTGTACTTTCACTTTACAACAAAGAACTCTTCTTACAGTTTATCGGAAGTCTGTATTCGAGAATAATGATTTTATTGAACAAATAGAACCAGGTAAAAAGATTAAAATAATTTGGGAATAATATTTTCAAATACTGCAGTGGCAATACGAATGTTTTTAACGCTACCCAGTATCTGTAGCATAAGAAGGAAGGTCTTTTTCAAAACTAAAATTAATAAAAACTTTTTTATGATCAACTATGGCACTAAAAAGACTCAGTAATTTGGCAATTATGTTCTTAGAATGGATTGTATTCTTCTAGACGAGTTGATTAAAGATTTTGCCAAAAAAGGCAAGAAAAGAGTGCTTCCAATAAGTTATTTTGTTCTTTTTTTTCTGTTATGTAACATTTTTGTTGTTTTGTCAGTTTTGTTATTGCTTTGCTTTTTTACATTCTTCGTTAATCCTTATGTCTAATATCTTTTAAATGTTATTGGGATGATTAGTCAGGTATCATGCTAATTAAAATCAGTACACTTTTTTTTCGAGCTTTCGGAAATAATTAATTCCTTTATTTACAAACATCAAATGATAATGATTTAAAATTATAGATTATACATTAGTGGACCAAAAGTCTGGAAACGGACAATTATCTCGTAAATTGCAAGTCCAAATTGTAAAAATCATTATGTTAAAAATGTCATATTTCAATTATTACGTTTAAATGTAGTTGAAAATAGTTTGTATTAAAAAAATTATTGAGACAATTAGGCGTTGCTACACTTCTGTATTAGTTATTTAAGACCTTCTAGACTACATAGAATCATAAGTGTTACATTTGTATGAATTTGTATTAAAGACGAGATTCCAATAATGACTGAATATACAAGGTGATGTATTTAAAAACCCAAAGTGACTAATAATATAAAAGAAACGGCAAATGTCAAATCTAAAATCTCCATATCTCAAAATAGTATAAGTAAAAATAAATGTAAGAGGCTCAGCTTTCATGGCGTCCACTTGTCCTAGAGTCGAGTTGGCGAATGTCAGTTGGCCGCGCCGTGTTTTTCTTGCTCCGTTGGTGGCACTCACTTGTTCCATTTCAATGACAGTACATAAAACAAAATTAATCTACCTTCAACTTCTAAAATCGGTATACCATATGATATTCAGCAAATGGATTAATTACCCCATGCAAGGTACTGCAAAAAATAGTAAATGCAACATGGTAAATCCGTGAATCCAATTTTATTTGAAAATAGGAAATTAGGTACTAAAATAATTAAAAGAACATCTTAGCTAATACGTATTTACATTCAGATTTATTAGAAAGAAATTAATGGTTAGACTAGTTTCATTTTGTAGACACCAAAAAATTGTAAAACAAGTCGTTGGACAATAATGCAGGTAAATCCAACTGATGATTTCGATGGTTTTATTCTTCAAGTTATCAATTGTTTGATGTGGTGCTATTTTTGTGCTAAATTACGCGACGATTTTAGTTATTTTTTCACATTTTTTTCTGGCATACAAATAAAAATATACTATTCAACAATTCAACATTAACTGGTTGTTTATTTATCAAGGTAAAGATTGTGACAAGTTCTTATTTACAAAGATTTACAAAATGTCTAAATCTAAAACTATTTTAAATACAGCAAATTTGTCTGTTGTAACCGCATAAAAATTTGCCCTCGTATATCTCACTTATTAGAGAACGTAACCCAACAAATTAGGACGTTCCTTTTTAACGTTTACAAAGTACAATTTACCACGCCCTTAACACTTTATGGATTCTTTAAAGTTAAGAATGTAATGTTAAAAGTTTAAGCAGCACAAAAATCTCTATCTGCTCGTTTAATTGTAAGCCACATGTATCGTAAATACGAAACTACGGAAAGGAAACGAAAGCGATCTTAACTTCATCCAAGCAAATGCAATTTAGAGCCATCACATCTGTTGCAAACTTTACCGAAGAAAATCATGGTCCATTAGAGGGATACAAGTGGTTTCAACTATGCCAAATTTAATTTTTGATGAAACTCCCCTTTCACATATATCAAGACAATACGTCGGTTCCCGCGTTCTGAGGGAATGGCTTCTTTTAAATGAGCTTTTAAATACGGTAGTCTCTGCAGCTGAGACGACTCAGTTTGGGTTTTATCGCGTATACATTTTGATAAATATAAAAACAAAAACATTTAAACAAAAATATGTTGCTCACGCATTTAAAAGATTTTTAACCAACTAAGAATCTAATCTAGCTTCAATAAATAGTCATTATAACTCTTGCTTTTGGATTATTTTATTTGGATCAATAAAAACAAGATACATACATACATACATAAAGTCACGCCTTTTTCCCATAGGGGTAGGCAGAAACCAATTCCTTCCACTTGCTACGGTTCTTACACACATCTTTTGCTTCCTCTACTTTCATTAGTGTTCTCATACATGCTCGTCGGTTGTTGGTACTCTTGACCTGGCCTTTCATCAAAACAAGATATTACGAAAATATATACGGTTGGTTTTTGAAGTGAAACTTCTTAGTCAGCTTCGGAGAAGTTTAACGATTAACGCTACTGTGGTGTGATCATTGGCTGTGTCATCACTATACCGCTTAGCGCACTTACATAGCACATTCGCTAAATGAGAGAGAGAGAGAGAGTTTTTATTTTATTCGCGAAAAACTCCCTAAATGAAACATAGGTTAGATGACGTCCTTCAAAAATGCAAAAAATGTTCATTGGAAATGATTAATGGTAGAAAGGGGGGACGATCATTAATGCAGTTTTTGCAAGAAATATTGCTTAAATAAAAATAAAAAATTTTATATGTTATTTTAGTTACCATAATCCAATTGTAAATATCATAGATGTGAATATTCCGTCGCCCGAAAATGGTAAAGTTTCTATAAAAAGTTTTACAGTAAAAAATCAATTAAAATAACCTCCTTTTTGAATTTCATAGTGTAAAGTTTCACTTCATCTGCGCGTAGGGACTCCACGCACTAGTTTTTGGTTTGTTTCTGTTGTAGTTAATTTTAAGTTATCGTAAGCGACCCACTTCCGTAGTGTTAGTCTGTCACTGGTTTAATTATTTTACCATAGGTGTCAATTATGTCAGCAAAACACGAGACACATTAAAATTTACCTACTAAATGAAATGCATATTGCGGTGTTATTAAAGTTGTTTGTATCATTAAACCGATGAGTAACGTTAGGTCCCAATTGATATTCGTGAAAGAATTTACATATTACCTGCATTGCAGTTTCAATGTCTGTTTAAACCACTATTGAAGGCAAAAACCATCCAGTTTAAACCATCATTTTAACGTTGTTAGAATAGTTTTTCTCAATTTTAATGATAGAATAAAGCTCATACTTATACGATTTTTTGCAACATTTAGTTTTTTGATTTTGGCACCCTCTGACCTGAACCCCATTGTGGGGTTTCAAAAAGCCTTAAAAGAAACACCTCAAAAAAGTGTATGCACTCAGCCCTTTCTAAATTAAATGAATCCACAGGTTAGGCAGACCTGCTCAACCTTAGCCCTAATAGACTGAAAGTAACAGTTGCCTGCTGGGCACTGGCCTGTTGCCACTAGAAAGCACTTAATAATAAAAATTTCTAGACACTCAAGCGTGAACTACATTTTACCCTATCTATAGCTAAATAGTGAGCATCACAAGAGCCCCATAAATAATATTAGAATATTCCATTTAGATCTGGAGCATCTAATGATTTTGCCTGTGAAAGCTCTCTGTCTATACCTGCGGAAGAGATGTCTACCAGTCTCATTTTTCAACCACCGGCAACTAATCCTAGTCATTCTGTTATTTACCAGAATTATACTTTTCATTGTAAAAATTTCCATTCTATTGCTAATAGGTAATTGAAAGTAATGAAAAACATTATTTTTGGTGTCAGTTTAGCTTATTTGGGAAATAAGCTAATTAAATATATCTCGGTCTATTATTTTTTAGCAAAAATTGGATCAAAAGATTGTTGCCTATAAGTAACTTTTCTCGATAAATTTAATAACAAAACACATTAATTTTATTATCCTGAAAAGTTGTTTTATAAATTTTTAGTGTACCCCATGTATGTCACACCCCACGAGGAAATTCTTGCATGTTTTACCCGGGCGATAAAGTTTTAAGTGCCCAACTTGTGTTTATTTTATTACATTCAGGGCTAGCAATATTTTGATATTTCTAGTAAATGAACAAATATATTAATCTTTTTTGTTTGTTTGTCTTTGCTTAACGATATTTGTTTGAAATTAGAATATGTTCATAATGTACAAGACGGGCAAAACGAACAGTATCCGTTTTGCCCCTCTTATGCAAAGTTTGTTAATGATCAAAGTGCATGTAAAAAGCAGTCACAAGAGTATTTCGTTCGACGCTATTCTGATTCAGTGACGAAGGCACCAAAACAAAAGCAAGTTGTTGCAACAGCTAAATTTATTTACCCCTTATTATGCAATCAGCACCAAATGTTTAAGAAAAGAATAGGAAATATATTCCTATTTTAAAATAATTTATTAGTACCTACTTCATAGTTCATACTGTTTATTTTTTAAATATTTTTTGTGTTGTACCAGCAATTTTTGCTGAATAAAGAATTAATTTATTTAAAAAGAAATTTTCCTTCCTAGTCCGTCAAACAGCAAACAAATAAATTAACAAGAACCAAACACAATCTAAAAGCAAACAAAAAGAACAGGAGTTATACTTTTGCAGAGAAGTGTGTATTCACTTTATTCATCGGGCTATACTCCTCAGACTACTAATCATCTCCGCAGCGTTGATTCCAATTTTATGCTTCTCCTGCCAAACCCAACATTCATTACCATACATAAGTGTAGGGACCATGCATGGCCGGTCGTGCTTTTTTTGACACGTCCTGGCTACCCATAGAGTCACAAAGGGCCCCATTCATTTGTTTCCTTGCCAACACACTCTGCTCAATATTACAATTATAATTTCCGTCTCTCGTAAACTTTGACCCAAGTGTACAAACTCATTCACTTGTTTCATGCTTTATCCTTTAATCAGCACCTTGCAGTTTTTCATTCCATCCTATTTATCAAAAACCATTTTTTTCATATTGCTTACATTCACTTTCATCCCTTACTTTTAGGTAATTAAGCATAATACTAACCATCGCCTGCAACTCCTCCATAGATAATGCCAACATGAGCTGATCATCGGTATCTTGACACAAGCAGTGGAATCCTCGTAAAATGATTTCAGGGCTCCGTATCAAACCACCACTTATCCCATAAATAGACAATGTCGACTACAATTCATTCCTCGCCACTATGTCATGGGTCTTTTCCAAGTCTACAAAGAGGGTGCATCTTCTTTTAATTCTGCTTATACATCCCACATATTTTTTCATCAATTTTATTCGTCACTCTTTTAATCAATACCTTTGCATACAGTTTGCCAACGATGCTGAGTAAATCAATTCCTCGGTAGTTGTTACAGTCCTGCTGCGAACCTTTTACCTTGTAAAGCGGACCGGCACCAGTCTTTAAGTAAGCTACCGCTTGTCCAGGAAGGGTTAAAAAGGCGGTAAAGCAGACTTGCTACCATGCCATGTCCAGCCTTCAGCATTTCAGCTGTAATCCTCTTATACACTGCAGATTTCACCAATTTACTGTTCAACGCTTCCATAATCTTTTTCATTCCTTTTAATATTTTAATGTATTATTTATGTAAATGCTTATAAATACTTATAGTCCATACACAATTTGTTGATAGCTCACTGCAAGTTTGACCCTCATTAGAGAACTGAAATACAGAGAGGACAGGTAGTATGATATAATAACAAAAACCAACCTAAAACTGGCAGTTTAAGATGTTTTCGACTAACCCACCTTGTATCTGAAGAAATACAATACAGCTATAGAACTTTTAATCCGATTATGTAGGTATTTTGAGTGGAAGTGACTGACCAGTGTCGTAGAGTATATGATTAAATCATTACGTTACTTTAAATAAATAAATATATTAATATTCTTAAACTGTAGGTACTGTAAATTGTATTTTTATTTTAATAAAATTTCTTTATTTTATTTAAAAATAAAAAGTTACTTGCAATTTGTAAAAGATACATTTATTTAATTAATACCTATTTTTAAATGATATAAACTACGATTACTTACAAAACTATTCAAATTCAAAATAAACAGGATCATCTTCGGAATCCGAGTCGTCTTGCAGGTTAATAATTAGCGGTTGTGTCTCTACAGTCGCATCAATTATATTGTCAAGATCCCACATTTTTTGTTCTTCTTCTATTACATGTCTTACTGCATCTCGCCAATTTTGTTCTGTAATATGTTGTAAAGACTCATATAACAATTCACGTACAGCTTGTATTTTATATGACGTATTTTTTCTAGCCACATAGCTTTTCATTTGTGCCCAAATGAGTTCAATTGGATTTAATTCGCAGTGGTAGGGTGGAAGTCTAAGGACTGTGATGTTTCGTCTTTCCGCCATTTTGTCAACTACGTATTTCTTGAACTTAGATTTGTGTTGCCGGGCAATTTTTAAAAGTTCTGCTTTAACCATTCCATCTTTGTAAGGCAGGGACTTATTCCGCAGCCATTCAATGATATCCTGTTTCTTCCACGCAGTCGTTGAAAGTCTTTCTACTAGTCGTGAATAATAAGGTGCATTATCTAATACTATAATTGAGTTTGGTGGTATATGTTCAATCATCTGCTCAAAATACTCTTCGAAAACATCAGCTGTCATCTCCTCGTGATAGTCTTTTGTGCTTTTGGATTGAAATTCCAACAAACCATGCTTAGCAAATCCTTTTTCACTGCCAATGTGAAAAACTATTAATCTACTGCCTTTACCAGAGGGTGGGGAAATACCAGTAGACCAATCTTCCATAAAGGCTTGCCTGGAGCTTGATATATTTTTATCTGACCAAATTTTTGTGAGAGTATGACCTGCGTTTACCCACGTTTCGTCCTGATAGTAAATTGGCTTTCCTTCAGCCCGAAATTTTCGTATAGATCTTAGATACTTTCTTCTCCAACATATTATCTCTTCCCGGTCAATCAAAAGTGATTTTCGGTCTGATTTCTCCCACCGGAAATTTAATTCTTTTAAAACTTGCCACAATTTGGTTCGTCCGACATGAGGCAAATCCGGGTCGTCTCTAACTTCTTGTAAAATTTTGTTTAAGTTGGGTATTTCTTTTTTGTAAAAAAATTCGTGAATTTTCCTTCGAATACCATTTTTGGCAAATTCATCAATTTCAATAGGTTTTCTCCCCCTCTTTAAGTATTCGTTTGTATTTGGGTTAGCTATACCTTGTTTTTTTCTTTCTGATAGGAACCTATATATTGTTGACTCCCCTACGCCCGTCATGTGGGCACAACTCTTGATTATGTTCTGAACAGTGTTTGTGGGATTCTGAGAAAGCAGAGCATCGTGAACGTTCAAAACAATAGTCTTCTCTTTTGGTGAATAGACAGACTTACTGACTGTACGCAACAGTACCGGTGTAAAACTTGATGATGTTGATGATGATGACGAAGCCATCGCAAGCAATCAAACAAAACAAGCAGGAACGAAAGGTACGTATATGTTTGTAGGAATATGAAAAAAAGTTACTCACGCACTGCACAAAATTCGCAAAATAAATATTAGAGACGTTAATTACTGCCGTAGACGCCGAAACACCAACGAGCCGTAAATTAAATGCGATCAAAAACGTACTAAACCTAATGAGGGTCAAACTTGCAGTGAGCTATCAACAAATTGTGTACGGACATGAATAAACACCTCAGGAACCTCCGCCTATGATTTTACGACTATTACGGCCGTTTTATGACTTGGACGCACATTTTGTGCTATCGACAAATTATGAACGGACTATAGTGGGACTTAAATTCTAATTTTTGGCAAATGATTTGGAACGCCTTTGAAGTGATGCTCCATTGTTAAACCTCATTACTTACGTTCTGGTGTAAAATATATGATTCATCAATTAAAAGTTTCACTCTTGCATATTTACTCGTAAATCACTAGTTGCGTATTTCGAAAATTATTTGAATGATACGATAAGCGACCATCGCAAAATCGTATTTTACAAAACGTTGCACATTTATCATGTCGTATTTAACCGTTTCTATCGTAGTTAACTTTGAAAATACGTTCCGTATTTCCTATTAACGATGCCCCAAAAGCTAATATGTTTTTGACAAAGGTACACAGTAGTTAGCCAAGTAAACAGTATATTTTACACTTAAAAGTATTAATTTCTACGTGTTTATGGAGAGGACGTAATTCGGATGAAAACCTTATGCAAATTTATGTAAAAGGTTTATCTGGTAAATCTTAATCTCCCCTTGATAAGTCATCGCTTTCAAATATATTTTGACAACCACCATAATTTACTTTTAATACGGAGTATGTAAAAAATATAACAAATATTGTCAAATTTTGTAAGAACGTGAAGACGATGTCTAAATGAGCGGTGTTTTTTTAGTGGTGTGACTTTTAAATTGTCAACATTTTTTTACAGTAAATTTAACAATTGGCAGCTGATAAGGGCTCAGTTTATTTTGTAATTTTACCATAAATAGACTAACGCTGAATCAATTTGAAAAATGTCTATGACAGAGTAATGTGGAGTGAATTGTGGTCGACATTGTATGGGGTAAGCGGTAGTTTAATACGAGCACTGAAATCACTTTACGAGGATTCCACTGCTTATATCAGAATAAACGGAGCCTACACGGACCGGTTTAACATCGAAAAAGGTGTGAGACAGGAATGTGTCGGTTCGACATAACTGTTTAACTTATACATAGACGATTGTTTAAAAGATTTAAAAGAGAGTGCGTATGGATTAAACATAACACCAAATAAGGAGTAAGATTGTCTCCTACCAAGAGACAATAACCCAAAAAACCATACTCAAGAGTTTTTTAGTGGGTGACGTTAAACGAGCGTTTATTGTGTCCCACACTATTCAGCGCGGAAACGCGCTCTTCTTAGAGCAGTCGAAGCGCTGAGTGTCTATAAAAGATTTTTTTCTTGTTAAAAAAAAAGAATTCGTATGGATTGAAAATGAATGATTTGATCGTCAAATGCCTTCTTCACGCCAATGATCAAGTCATATTAGCGTCAACTGAAGATGGTTAATGTTATGCATGATGCCTTGAAAATCAAAGGGATGAAAATAAATGTAAGCAAAACGAAAGTAATGGTTTTTGAAAGAGAAAAAAGTATGACAAACTGTGAGGTTATGATTAAGGGACGAAGTGTGGAACAAGTATAAGTTTGTATACGAGGGTTCAAAGTTTACGAGAGATGGAAAGTATGACAGTGACATTGAGCGAAGGGTGATTACAGGAAAACAAATGAATAGGGCACTGCATAGCTTTATGAACAGCCAGAAAGTATCAAAAAAGACACGTCTGGCTGTGCATAAGGAAGTGTTGGTTCCTACACTTATGTATAGTAGTGAATGTTGGGTTTGGCAGAAGTATGAAATAGGATTAATGCTGCGGAGATGATAAGTCTGAGAAGTATAGCCGCAGTGACTCGGTTGGAACCATTTAAAGATGGATCGATTCTGAAGGAAGCATTTATTGACGCGGATGAGACATTATTTGGAGATTTTAAAAATAAAACAGACTTCGGCTATATCGTCCAAGTGTCAGAAGGCGTGTTAAAAGTCATGTGTCAGGATATGGCAGATAAACTTAAACATGAACATAAACAATAAACGCATTCAAAAGTAAGTAGCAACTTAAGATAGATCAAATAAAAAAAAAGGATCTGAAACATTTTCCATCTTTGAAAGCAAGGATGCCTCATTCGAATTATCATATTTATGAGGCAGAATTATCAAATATTTTGGGTCAATTCAAAAAACGTTTTTATGATTTCAGTAAATATCACATCATTTATGAGTTATCCTTTTTCGTGTAAAAAAATTGAGCAATTAGCTACTGAAATAGCAAATCCATTTTACATGGACTCATGTTCTGTTGAAAATGAGTTATTTCAGATTTCAACAGATATACATCTCAAAGCCACAGTATTTAATACAAAATTCTGGTTTTTATTTTTAAAAATAAATATTCGAATCTAAGGCAAATCGCCCTGCAACTGTCGGCAATGGTTGGGTCAACTTATTTGTGCGAGTCTTCATTTTCTGAAATGAAGATAATTAAGTCAAAATATCGCAATCGATTAACTAACGAACATTTGTCATCATGCTTGCAAATAGCACTCGGTAATTACGTACCGTCTCATGAAAAGTATGCTGAGGACATGCAGTGCCACGCTTTAACATCCAAAGTCACTCTTTAAAGTTTTATACTAGAACTCTTTTGTTTTGTAACACCCAATAAACTCGAAATTTCGAATAATTAAGAGGTTGTTCATTGATATTTTGGAGCAAACCTACACTTATCTTGACTAAAAAAATGCATATTGTGTCTAACAATATTGAGCTATATCGCCACCAGTTCAAGTTTGAGCACTCCTGCTTTCGACACTCAATTCAACTCAATCTAGTATATTCAGACACCGCCTAAAAAAATCTCTCTAAATATGTCGAAAAACGTAACATTGAAAAGAGGGATTTTATTTGTTGGGATGACCTGTCGGAGATAAATCAGAAGAATGGAACACAAAAGTAAGTTTATTTATCCACCACCTAGCCCTAACGCAACCCGTTCTGACTCCTCGTTTTGATACAGTGGGGACCTTTTTTTTTTTATTTTTTTTTTATTTTGCGAGTTTCTGCAAAGGAAACGTCCCGGGACGTTCGATTAAATGCAAATCAGTTAAACGTGTGGGGTATTTCTTAAATAAATTCGACGAGAACCGGGAAAAAGCGTAGAAAGTAGAAATGGATGAGCTGAAAATTCAATAAATTCAACAATTAGGACTACAATAACGGATAGTCATTAAAGATTCCTTTTGATTCGAAGAAAAGTGTAGAATTTACGGAGTGTATATTGGAAATGTGGCATATATTTTAAAATAAAATCGTTACAATCATCTTTATGACCAAAAATTTATTTGATTCCGATTTATTCTTCTACTTTTACCATTCCCAAATAGTTTAGTGATTTTTTTGTTAATGATAATAGTGGATAATCTGGATTCAACCATTTTTTTATTAACGCAGAATAAAGATTCTCACTAATTTTATGATTATCATCCTTTAGCCAAAAATGTAGGTCCATGACAAACTAGATGTCTAGAATGCGCCTAATAGTGCATCATAGCAATTGATCCTAGAGAAAATATAGAGGAAGGGTATGGATAGAATCTGTCTGTATCATTTCATCTTACCTCTTGGAAAGGGAAATACAACTAAAAGCAGAAGGCACGTCGAAAAACATTGAAGTAAGTAGTGGTGTTCCTCAACGATCAGTACTTGGTCCAGCCCTGTAAAACATCTTGTACGATGACGTACTGCGAATGGAACAACCAGGAGGTGTCACGCTGATTGAATTTGCAGATGATGTTATAATGGTAGTGACAGCCAAAAATGAAGAGACATTGGTAAACACTACTAATACGGCTTTACAACGTATGTTGAACTGGATGGAGAAAAATAAGCTTCAATCAGCTTCACAGAAAACTGAGACAGTACTCCTCACAACGAAGAGAAACTTATCCCCCATTCACTTCAACATTCAGGGAAGTGTGGTTGAAATCAGCACATCAATTAAATACCTTGGTGTATGGTTAGACACTAAAATGACATTCGCGCATCATGTAAGCAAGACTATTAAAAAAGCCGAGAAGACCGTAGCAGCCCTGAGTCGAATATTGGAGGACCTAAAGCATCGAAGAAGCGTATACTTGCCAGTGTGGTCCACTTTCAACTGCTTTATTCCGCAACAGCATGGCACGCTGTTACAGGAAACAAGATGCTCACTCAAAGACTTTGCAGTGTACAGAGGTAGATTTGTATACGGATCTGCAATGCGTATAGAACAGTATCACCAGAAGGCGTAGGGGTTATAGCAAGAATTCCCCCAATAGAGTTTCAAATACAAGAGAGACTTAAAAAAAACAATGGAGTACTAAAAACCACTGTCAATGACAACATCATGACCCGATGGCAGGACAAGTGGAACCAAGGGAGGTATGGACGCTAGTGGACCTGAAGTCTGTTACCCGATATCAAAAGGTGGCTCGACAGACCATACGGGGAAGTCGATTAATATCTTACTCAAGGCTTATCTGGCCACGGCTGTTTCAGGAAATACCTCTTCGAGCGAGATAGAGTAAAATCCGAAGAATGTGTTTATTGCCAAGAGGTAGACGATGCTGCACATACATTGTTCATGTGTTCTAAGTGGGAAGAGACGCGAACGCAGTTTAAAATAACAAATAGAAGGACTTTTTTTGCAAGCAATATGATGAAATACCAAAAACACTCCGAAAATACATGGAGAAAAGCTTATAAAGTTATAAGGCTCATTACAGAAACCAAGGAGAGAAGGAGAGTAGAGATCAATGATCGGAAAACAGTTTTCATACTGAAGTAATGCACGAGCGGATGCCGGTGTGAAGAGCGGAAGAAGGAAGAGAGGTTTTAATCGGTAGGAAGGGGTCTTATGCATAATTTCCTCTCCTCCGGTAAAAAAAGGCCATGACACGTAACTGTGGCTTTCAAACCAGATCCAGTATGAAATGAGTAAATTAAAAACTTCACTGTACAATTATAAACACCTGGACAAAATTAACGCAACAACATATTTAATCAAACAAATTTCAAATTTCTATAATAAATTAATTTTAATAGTTTTTTATTGATATTGGTTATATTAAAAGAAAGAAAAAACAACTATGAAGTAAATTGACGCCAATTTTTTTCTAAATGTTTGGAAAAAAATTATTCTTAAGACTTAATAACAAAACTGTAAGGTTAAAATATAAATAAAATATGGTGTAAATAGGATACTATTAGCGAAATTAATGGTGTAAGTGCGACACTGGTGTAGCGTGTGTTGCCTTCTCTACTTCGGATGCTTCTAATTAAATTTAAAATAAAATCTTAAGGAAAAATAATAATTTAAACCTCAAACAAATTTAACAGTATTTGTACATTTTAATACCGAAAGTAACGAGTTAGACGAGCTCCAATGTTGTTGTAACTTTTTTTTGAAATAAATAAAAAGTTAACAACGAGTTTAATAAAAACAAAAAAAGAACGTGTCAAAAACAATTCAATCACCTCAAATATTACAAATAAAAGAAATACCGCATACCTAAAAAAAAGTAAAACTTATAATTGTGTTTCAATAAGATGGCAATCACCCCTAAGGAAAAGGGCAGCTAAATCTGACATTTAGCTATTCCGTCGTTCGCCAATCCTTATTTTATCCGCTGGGGATAAGGGGGAAATAGAATAGATCGCAGGTATGGTCTGCCTGTCGTAAAAGGCGACTAAAAGACTCCCAATCCAAAGTGTTATGCGACCCGTGCTGATGGATGCATGGCGGTGGGGGAGCATCGTAGATAACGGAGCTACAGGAAACCGGGTGAAATCTTGTAGTAGACTGCCTTAGCCCTGTGCAGGGGGCACCTCAGAGCCGGACCACCCCTCTCCCCTTGCTCGTGGACTGCAAATAAGAACTAAGAACGCTGGTAAACCGTAATCACGTCAAACTGATATGGGTTCCAAGACGTCAGGGAGTTGTAGGAAATAAGGAATCAAGTGAACTGGCAAAAAGAGAAAACTGCTGGAAAAGCATGCCAGGAAACAAACACGGGAAATAATACATCAAAGGACCGTGCCACAAAAGGACGGCAGAACTGTTAACGATGAACAGGAATCAGCTAAGAATCACTAAGAGACTGTAAAATGAAGGCCTGGCCTGCGGGTTGTGCGGAGGGAATCCAAGCGTGGTAAAGCGCGAGCTGTGCTGCTGCGGTGCGGTGGGGAGGACGGGCGGTTTTTGGACAGCTGTTTTATTCCCACCCAACAGACACAGTACAAACTTGTAAAAGGTACGTTGGTACTGGATTGGGTGCAGCGCGGTTCTGATCGACGGATGGCTGCCCAGGGATTGCCTATCCCTTGCGGAACGGTACCTCGCTGCGGTACAGTGTGTGTTTTGCTGTTTTCTGCTCCTTGCTGCGTGATCTGCGGGTCGGGTCTCCACTGTACAATGATACAAAACCTCATGGAAAAGATACAATGGGCCAACGGGCCTAAATGACGCCGGAGGCAATATCCAGACGGATCCAATTAGGGGTGAAGTTTTTAGTGAGTAGACCTGATACAGTCAGTTAAGTTTCACAGTAGACCTTGAGCTTTCAGACTCATAACCTCTCCATAAAGGATTTTTTCCACCTCGGAAAAAAATCCCTATTTCAATAATCGTTATTTCTACATCCGCCATTTATTACTTTGATTATTCTTATCAGGTCCTCTATTTGGAAATTAGACAGTTTAGTTGAAACAGCAGTCGAGCCACTTGTCATTAATTTAAAGCAGGCAGCAGTTTATCACATTTTACCGTTTAGATGAAAATGATTAGTAAAACAAAATATAAATGCCATTAAAAACATAACCTTGTAAAAAACACCAAGTCTCGCAACTCAGTTCTTCTACCGTAAAAAATTGTGAGATCCATGTAATAACAAGTCGGTTAATTTATTCAGTCCCTACTTAGGGGTCTTTCTGTCCTAAGTTATTACGTAATTAGCTAACCTAACAACATCTTGTAGTGATCATATCAATATTAAAAATCTACAATGTATCTTACAAGTAATACATATTATATTAAATTAGATTGTTTAGTGCGATTACCAAGTCAATCTATTAATTTATTTTTTTTATGTTGTGGTACCCACGAAAAAGAATATTCTGTAATGCTCAGAGAACATCGTGAGAACTAAGGGAATTGGTGTTCTTCTTAAATTTCTGGAGGTTAGGGAACACCTTTCTAGGCAATATGCCTCGCTGTTCGTTGAATGAACGAGTCTTGGGAAAGAAGTTCTGTAGGTCTTCAAAGTGACCACGATGGGGTGTGAAGTCTGAACTTGACGGGTTAATCTCGAAAAAACAGCTAAAGGAGGAACGATTGTTGATATTTCAGAAGAGCATCGCCCATTAAAATATCCATAAAATAGAGACGAATCGCTTACTTTTCTACGGTGTTCCAGAGAAGTGAGTGAGTTTATAAACGAGGCATTACCGACCAGACGAATTGCCCTTTTTGGACGGAATCCAGTAGTTTCAGGATATGTTTAGGTGCCGCACTACAAATATTGGTCGGATCTGTGCCTTATGGATCATAAGAAGCTTACAAGAAAGGTTATTGCTGATAATAATACCAAGCATCGAGATGGATGACTTCAATGGTATAGCTACTCCTGACAATATTATGTTGGGCACAGTGACATCGGCTTTTCTAAAGAAAAGACATGCTTGTGTTTTATTTGCATTGAATTCTACCAAGTTATTGGATCCCCATTCGAGAATTGTTGCCAAGTCCATATTTGTGTTGTTGACATTTCTTCCTCGTTCATTTCAGGTTTCACGGGCAGATATAGGAACTCTGGAAGAGAAAGCGGTATGGAAGGTACTATCATCCGCGAAGCTGTGTACTGGACATGAAGCTGTTTAAAACATAATTCGTAAAGCATATTTTTTTATAATCGAAGACTGCAAACAATCCAAAAAAAGTGGCGGGTAAAAGCTTGTTTATTAAAATATGGTATATGCTATTGGCAACATTTGTTGGTATGGTACGTTATTTAAGGCGGGCGAATGGTCTTTAGTATTTGATTACCATGCAATGATGCTTATTATTGTTCCCGGAAAGTGCCGCAATAGAGAAATAAATATGTAAAATAGGTATTGAGTGTTCATTTCTCTTTGCATTTTAATGAACCGATCGTAATAAATCCAGCTCTCTTTTTATCTGTTAAAAAGTGATAAATCGCGTTAAAAAGTAATCGATAAAACTCTCGAAGGAGTTAATAGAATCTCGATGGCAGTTTTTGTGTGTCAAGGTTGTGATACTCTTTTCAAAGCTCGAGTTTCCTCCACTTCAACATATTTTTGTAGAAATCAATTTAGAAAGGGTCGTGATTGAAAGCGCAACTTACTTCCACGCGGCTCATCATGCTTTAGAATAAAATTACGCATGAAAAAAGTTCGTTAATCCTTAATTTTGCAAATATCTTACAAAAATTATGTTCTTACTATTCAATCAAAAAATCTTATCTGAATGATCGAGAATTTAAAACAAGGGGTAATGAAAGTTTCTTTGTTTATTTTCCAATAAAAGGTGGCGTACCTCAAGGCAGTGTTTTGAGCCCTTTGCTTTATGTATTACATAGCAAATAAACTAACTAATGGCTGTTTGAAACCGTCCCCGGAGGAGAAAATATACCCAATGGTTGATATTGCCACACCTACAATCAAGAGGCCGCGAGGGTAACTGACCAGAGACATTTCCTAGGTGGGCATCAAATGCAACCTCAGACTTTAATCTCGAAAGAGCTTTATGCGGTCGACAACACCACTGGAGATCACGCCTAAAGCACATCGAACAAACCTTGGCGAGTGGCTGCTACCCGCACTCGAATCAAGTCAAGTGAAGAGCTGGACACCATAAACCTTTCCCGACGTGGAGGACGCTAAACAGGTCAAGGACGGGAATCACAGAATGTAACAGTAACCTAAAAAAGTGGGGCTACTTTTACCAAAAAAGTTTCATAATTGGATCTACATATTAGTTAACGAGGTACACAAATCAAAGTACATACGTGTCGCACAAGAGTGGAATAAGTAAATGAGTTTGTATACTTGGATTCAAAGTTTCAGAGAGACAGAAAGTATGATAGTGACATTAAGCGAAGGGTGTTTACAGAGAAACAAATAAATGGGGCACTGTATAACTTTATGAACAGCCAGAACGTCTCAAAATAGGCACAAAAGACGTAAAAGAAATTGGCCTGCTGATCTGAAGAATTGTTGAAAGACACTTGTCACTGGAGAAGACCTCTATACGTTAAACAATAAATAGTTCTTTAAGCCAACACATTTGCTCGTAGAATATGTACTTATGATTGCTAATAAATTATGAGAAGGAAAATAAATCTCTAAATTAACTGAGTAAAAGATTCAGAAATACAGCGTATTTACCAAGTTTGAGCCAAGCTATTTTTTATTGTATTTTCGGCAGGTATCTCTGAAATATAATTATTTAATAATATAAAGTGTTTTTAAAGTATCACCACAACCACATTAAAATTTTACGAGCTCCAGAGAAATAAAAAAGAAAGTGACAACTTTTTTAAACTTACACGCTCGTCAACTCCAATACTTAACGCTATTTTCTTTCCTTACTCTAGAGTTTTTTCACTTGAGCCGTATTGAATTACTGGCATACGAGTATGTTGTCGGGAAATCATTTTAGCTCTTACCTGAAACGAACAAAAATATCAGTACTTGTTTTACTGTAATAAAAAATTTCTTTATCATTTTAAACCTTGTAAATTGTGTATTTTAAATCAATTACAGTCGACTCTCGATAATTTGACACTCATTAAATTGAATTTCTAAATAGTTTGATACTCGTTAAATTGAATCTCTCGATAATTTGACACTCGTTTAATTGAATTTCTCGATAATTTGAAATTTTTTCCTGGTCCCTTGTAAAAGACTTAATAAATTGAATAAAATCAATATTAATTTGTCCTCTCGGTAATTTGAAGTTAAAGAAATAGTATCTTGCCCGCCAACATTCAATAATTTAAAATCCGAGCTTCCCTACTCTCTATAATTTGAAGCTTGCAGACCTGTGTTAACATGTTTATTTGATTTTTTTTTCTATCTACTTTTTGGCTATTTAAACATCTGTTCTTTTAAACCGTTGGTACAGTCGACTCTTGATAATTTGACACTCGTTTAATTGAATTTCTTGATAATTTAACACTCGTTAAATTGAAATTTTTCTCTGGTTCCTTGAGTTTCAAATTATCGAGAATCGACTGTAGAGTGGAGTCGTATCTTTAGCTTTTTCCCTATAAATGAAAATTTCTTCTCGAAGGTGCCCAAAGTCAAAACTATGACCTGGCGGTTATTTACCGTCAAGTTGCAACGGCGAATCGTGTCCACTCGTTCTTTGCGGGCCGCGAGTTTGACGTCCTCGGTGTACTAGATTGAGTAAACAAACACGCTGATTTCGAAGTATCGTTAAACACACATAAATCAATAACAACCTTTATTTAGCGAGCGTGTCCGAATAAAAACTTAAAATAGGTACTTTCTTTTCGCCAACAATTTAGGTTATTTTTCAAGTGGAAATTTTTAATCAAGAATACGCCTATAGATGCTTGTGAACTTTCGAAGAGTCGTTTTTGTTGTTGTCAAAGTTTTAATAAGGAGGTAATATTATTACGAAAGGGAAATATCATTCATAAAGTCCATTGTATTTTGTATTAAAAGAGCTACACAAAAGTTGCTAACGAAATATCAAGAGGGAAAAATTTTTTAAACTGTCCTTTCCTATATTCTAGTTAAGAAATATTGTAGTCCCAATAACTAATGCAAATATTTTCGCCCAGTGTAAGAATTTTTGTTTAACAGAATTCTATTTGCGATAAGCTTATTTTGTATTTTCGTCGTTTTCTCTTGTATTTATTTTTATTGCAATTGCTGACCCGGAATAATGAGCTTTTCGATTTTGTTTTCGAAATATTCTTGTCGAGAATCGTCATTAAAATAATGCGAAATACTTTCCAGTTTTTTTCAAGAAAAGAATTTCGTTTCAGATGTATAATTTGTACAATTACACGAACAACCAATATGATAATGCTCCAATTGTAAATAAAACTATTTTGTTTCTACTTTAATTCTTATTGTGCTTGTTTTCTCATTTATACCGAATTTTCTTAAATGGCTGATTTCCGTCACATTATTCTTTTTTTATGCAGTCTATTGTTATATGAGTGCCGTCTTTTAAATTTTTAACAATTGAACATACTTTTGGGCAAAGGCGGTAGAACTTTCTTTAGGGAGGGGGCAAAAAAATTCTAATTTAGATTCGAAACGAAAATCAATTAACATTGACCTTAGGTTAGGTAATTAGTTGCCCTGAATGAGCTAGCAACTAAGTTTGGAAATACGCCTCGGTCTTCCAGACTGAGATCTATGCCATACTCAGGTACGCTACGCACCTGACAGAAAACAGAGTGACCAACAGTTTGATTGATATTCTCACTGACAGTCGCACGGCCATTGGGGCCCTCGTGAGCTACACCACAACATCGGTGGTGTGGGATTGCATTTAGGCCCTCACTGAGTTAGCGACAGTAAACAAAGTCACTCTCACATGAGTTCCTGGGCACACAGGGATAAAAAAAACAAGGTAGCCGATGAACTGGCAAGAAATGGGACCCTGGTGAAATCAAGAAGCCAGTTGGTCGGATTGCCAATTGCCGAAGCGAAACATACATTGAAATTAATCCTTGAACAAGAACATATTGCTGCAGAACATCAAGATAGCTGATAAAAACACCTCTCCACAAGAGGGCTGACGCACACTGGAGCGGAGTAGGCTAAGCAGCACGCTTGGCCTGCTCATTGGCCACATCGCACCAAGGGCGCAACTCTTCAAACTTAAACAGGCGGCCGAGAAAAACTGTCGACTATGCGGAGAAGAGGAAGAGAGCAGTATACACATTCTGTGTCACTGCCCGATGCTAGCGTTGTACAGGTATCAAACCTGGGGCCGTATGATAATGGATCCAAGCGATCTAAATGAGTGACATAGATACCTAAACCAATGTCTCAACCGCAAGATTGGAATGTGATGTAATGTAAATTTAGAGTTCACATTGTTTGTGTACCCGAACACAGGGACATACCAGGTAATAGTAAGGCGGACGAGCTAGCAAGAGAGAGCACCACCCTTCCAGCTATATCTGTCTCATCTCAGCAAGGAGTACCGATTGCAAACTGCCGGATTCTTAACAAAGTAGTTCAAAAAGCCAAATTAAGGTGGCAAAATGAACCCACATGCAAATCATCAAAACAGATTTAACCTATACTGGATCTACGTCGACCTAATGATGGTTTAACTCTATCCAGAGTTTCCATTGGAAATTTGATTGAGGCCCTTACAAGACACTGGGCAAGTGAATCCCATGCACGGCGTATGGGAATCGCAGAGCTACGACACGACTTCTGTAGAAGCTGTCAGGATGAGGAAAAGGAGAAAACAATACTAAGGCAACCGAACTTTGATGACTTTTCTGATCTCATCTCAGTTAGCATTAAAGACCTCTTATTAAAAGTTTCAACTGGTTCTCACGGTGGAGGGGAAAGGCACTACCGTCCATCACGGTATCACAACGGGCCAAAAGGCCTTAGTGGGTTCCCTCCAGACCACCGTTTTAACCTAACCTAACCTAGGTAATTAGTTAATGTATAAGTAGTTAATGTATAGGAACGTATAGAGGTAACTCCTTCGATTCTTGTCTCTTTTTTTTTTACTTTGACCTTACTTAAACAATAAAAACATAGAGGTTTGATTTTTTTGCTCTTCGAACAGTTCAAAGTGGTTTTAGTAGAGATTGCCCACCTTTGTGTCAGATCATCCATTGTACAGTTCCGATCAATAACCCTAATTTAATTTACTGTTCCAGTAGACCAAAATCTTTTTATGGTCATTTAAGTATTTAGTAGTTAGAAATTGTTATTGACCACTGTATGCAGACCTGAAAATGTAAATATTTACAAGTTTTTAGTTCGGCCGCCTTACTGGCTTGGTAAAATTGTAAAAGTTTCTCAAAATAGAAACCCTTCTCGTTTATATTATGTGCACGTTCCTCTGGCATGTTCAGCTAAAGAGAGTGAGTGACAGTTTTTTTAGACTTCGCGTCGGTCATCGTTAATAACGTCGAGATGTGCTCTTTTCTCACCTTACCCTGGAGAGTTTTCGTTCAGCCCATATTGAGTTACCATGCGCGTGCTGTTGACCAATCATTGTAACCTTTAAATGTGACATTGAGAACCACAATATGATTTTCCTTTATTTTGCGTGAAAAAATTATTGTATATAAAGCTGTAAATTAAAGTACTGTGTATATTATCCTGCTGAAACACGTAAGGATTTTCGTAATTAGTACCTACTTACAATTATGTTTATTAAAATGCCATTTAAATAAACCATCACTAAAACAAATATTTTTAACCAAATTTACGTCTTCTTGTATTTTTTAGGACATTGTTTCACAAACTTCAATTTTGCGGCCATAGTCGGAATTTTAACACGTTGTGTTTGGAACCAACAGAAATATTTGTAAGTTTTGATACTTTTGAAATAGAATAGGTAGGATCTGCAGCAAAATAACCCAGTACTTTAATTTGTGCAGCTCGTCAAATACTTTGGGATTATATTTTTTTTATTAGAGAATACACCATTTTAAAATAACACAAGATAATAGAGGTATAATAACATCCGATATGCGGACGATACCGTTCCAATCTCTAATAACATGCATGCTTTTCAAGACCTAGTCAACGTATTAGAAGAACACTGTAAAAAAATGGGCCATAAAATAAAAACGAAAAAAACAAAATACATGATAGTGACCCGTGAACCTGACAATTTCAGAAACTCCAGTATAACATACGGAGGCGAACCAATTGAGATTGTAAACAAGTTCAAATATCTAGGAACATGGCTTAATAAAGACTGGACATCCGATTTAGACATAAAATGTCACATAGAACAAGCTCGGAGTGCGCGAAGTGAAATTTAAGAGCGTTCTCATAAACGCAGACTTTAACTTGAACCTCAGAGTGAGATTTATAAAGAGTTACATCTGATCAGTACTTTTATATGGACTAGAGGGATAGACCTAGAAAGCGACCACAATGAACAAACTGGAAGCCTTTGAAATGTGGATATACCGCAGACTACTTAAAATTATATGGATGGCACGAGAAACAAATGAGAACGTTCTTAGAAGTATGAAGAATGACAGAGAGTTGTTAGCGACAATCAAGAAAAGAAAAACATCGTACCTAGGATACATAATGCGTAACACAAAATACCAATTATTACAGCTAATTATCGAAGAAAGGTACGAAGGTAACGATAGATGACCTAATACATACATTAAGAGACTGGAATAAAATGGAAAACGTGGTCGCAAACATTCAGTAATGGATACGTATGAGAAGAAGAAGAAAAAGATGCAGGTAAAAATAATGACTAATTTAACGTCACGAAATAACAACTAAATATACTATTATAGTACTATTAATATTTTTTAAACTAAAAAACAAAATGACAAAAAATGTCAAAAAAGGTGACATGTATTCGGAAGTTAGTTAATTAATCCCTAATTAGACATCTACCTATCCAAAAGTGGCGTTGTTCGTTTTTGTTATGGTCTCATGTTATTTCACAATATTTGTTGTTATCAGCAAAATAAATCAAATTATTATTTATTTGGCTAATTTGCATTTTTTTAGGTTTTTATTTGATGTATCACAGGTGGTACCGAAAGGGGTGCCACTTGGAAACAGCAGAATAAAATTTTTAAACCTCTCCCTTGATTTTAAATTAGACGTGTTTTTTGTTTATTCTTACATTTTCTCAAAATCAAAAGTTATTTGTGCTGGCTGGTTTTAAAATGAAAGCACTGTATTTTAAGTTTTTTAATGTCCAATTTTTGGAGTTTTCATTAAAATATTTTGCCACCTTATCTTAAGAATACATAACTTTAGTGACAGTCAAAAATTTGTAACTAAACGTTATTTTTACGTTTTTCTTGGATTAAATGGACCACTAGAATTGTACAAAATACATTTTCTTAAACAATATCAGCATTCTCAGTATTCCTCGTTAAAATTAATTGTTAAAATAAAAACCTGCTTTAGAATGGATAAATAAAAAACAAAAGACGTAGTCGAATGGTTTTCAGTAAATACTTTGTTCTTTGATTTTAAAAAACTTCTAATTATTATCTTTTTTCTAATTTCTAAAATTTATATTTTTGAAACTTAAAAGATATAGTCGTATATCATATTAAAAGTAAATTTTTTTTGATACCAACTCTGACAACGAGAATTGAAAATAATTAACTTATTTAACTGATTAAAATGTTTTTTTTTATTTGCTAGATAAAATTCCGATACCGAAGAAGAAGATAATTTGTTAAATTTTGAGTTTTGATTTGAAAACTACACAATTTTGTAGTGAAAATTCCCAAGAGAGAATGTTTTTTGTAATATAAATATCTTTTATTTTACATAAAACCAAATAGGTAAGTATCCAGTATTTTTTCCAATGGGAAGGTCTCATTTTAATACGTACCAACATTTTAATGGTCGGGCATGTCCAGTTTATCGTTTGAAAGTGTTCTGGCGCATTCACCAAAATCTATGATTTTCGATTAGTGTGTTCTGGAAATTTTGGAAATGTTCCATGACGATTTGATTATAAGAAGGCGTATCGGCAGCAGATAATTAATTGATAATTAATGAATAGTGAGTTAAAATTAAGGAGGAATAAATATTTTTGGAAAATTAGTGGAAAATACATAGTTTAGTCTAGTAAAGTACAATGTAATTTGTGACTTAGTAATAAAAACTGTTATTTTTAAGTCTGTACTACTTTTTTAACAACCCATGAACGTGACAATACATTTAAATAAAAATATTTTAAAGATATAATCAAATTATAAATACAGTAGTTGCATAAAGGTGATATCGGCCATGTACTTATGATACAAAAAGATAAATATTTAATGTAAATCAATAATATTTTTGGCTAGAAGTCAAAAGTTCTATTGCGCTTTAAAAGACTTAAAGGCCTCTGACTGACTATGAATAACTGTTGTCAACATTGTCTATATATGGGGTGAGCGGTAGATTAATACGAGCACTGAAATCACTTTACGAGGATTCCACTGGTTGTGTCAGGATAAACGGAGCTTTCACGGACTAGTTTTACATCGAAAAAGGTATGAGACAGGAATGACTGTTTAACTTATGGATAGACGATTGTTTAAAAGATTTGAAGGAGTGCGTAGGATTGAAAATAAATGATTTGATCGTCAAATGCCTTTTTTACGCCAATGATCAAGTCATATTAGCGTCATCTGAAGAGTTGCAGGCAATGGTTAATGTTATGCATGATGCCCTGAAAATCAAAGGAATGAAAGTAAATAAAAGCAAAACGAAAGTAATGGTTTTTGAAAGAGAAGAAAGCATGACAAACTGTGAAGTTCTGATTAAGGGAGAAAGAGTGAAACAAGTAAATGAGTTTGTGTACTTGGGTTCAAAGTTTACGAGAGATGGAAAGTATGACAGTAACATTGAGCGAAAGATGTTGGCAGAAAAACTAATGAATGGGACACTGCATAGCTTTATAAACAGACAGAAAGCTTCAAAAAAGGCACGTCTGGCTGTGCATAGAGGAGTGTTGGTTCCTATAATTATGTATGGTAGTAAATGATGGGTTTGGCAGAGGAAGCATAAAAATAGGATTAATGCTGCGGAGATAAATAGTCTGAGAAGTAAATCCGGAGTGACTCGGTTGGATAAAGTAAAGAATAGTGAGATAAGAGAACGCTGTAGTGTCAAAAAAGATGTGGTTACAAAGATAGATAAAGGAATGCTTAGATGGTTAGAACACGTAGATAGGATGGATGAAGGAAGATTGATAAAACAAATTTATAAGGCGAGAGTGAATGGACAAGTCGGTAGAGATCGACCTCGGCGAACATATCTTGATCAGATCAACATTATTTTGAAGAAAGGCCAGGTCAAGAGTACCAACAACCGACGAGCTTGTATAAGAGCACTGATGAAAGAAGAGGAAGCACAAGAAGTGTGTAAGAACCGTAACAAGTGAAGGGAGGTGATATTTGCCTACGCCTACGGAAAATAAGACGTGACTATATGTATGTATACATGTATTAAACAATACAACGTTTGTTAGAAATTATTTTTGACGTAATTTATTAAACTATAACGGATTGGACTATTAAAAGATGTTCCTTAAATAAAATTAAAATGTTATTTATCCTTTGGAGATTTAATAGCGTTTTTTACCAGATATTACTATTTTTGCCACGGCGTAATATGTACTTAATTCTAATTTAGTTTCTATTTAGACATGGATAATTACTTCCTTGGATAACGCTTCATTTCATTTAATAAAATATACTTAACCAAACCTTTACATCGTTTTTAAAATTATACAAGCAACTTTGTGGAAGTTAGTAGGAAGTTTCATTTTTATAGTTTTAATGAAAAGGTATGTATTACTTAAAATCATCAGGAAATATTTAAATCTACATTTAAATCCAAAGTGTTCAAAAACTTTATAAAAGGTTGTTTGCTTTATTAGTCTCTAGACTCTTTCATGGTAACGTTAGTTTAGTTCGGTTTTGTGTATCTTTAAATAGAAAGTTTTGCAATTTATGTTCCTCAGCAAAACACTTCCAATGTATGGCCTCAAGTTAAATTTCAACCTTAAACATAGCACACATCTGAGCATTCTATTACACGATAGCTTTTTCTTCTCTCACTATTTTTAACTATATCCATTAGAATCACACCGGCTCTACTTCTCAGACTACTCATTTTTGCAAAGCTGCACAGAGCCCCATTTATTTGTTTTCCTGCCTACACACACAATCAAAATCATACTTTCCGTCTCTCGTCAACCTTAAACCAAATAAACAAAACCGTTTACTTGTTTCATTCTTTTTCCTACAATCAGCATCTCGCAGTTTGTTATGCTTTTTTCTCTTTCAAAAACCATTACTTTTGTCTTGCTCACATTTCCTTTCATCCCTTTGATTTTTAAGACATTATGCATAATATTAACCATCGCCTGCAACTCCTTTCCAGATGATGCTAATATGACCTGATCGACGACGTAAAGAAGGCATTTGACAATCAAATCATTCATTTTTAATCCATACTCACTCTCTTCCAAATCTTTTAAACAACTGTCCATAAATAAGTTAAACAGCGATACCGAAACCACACATTGCTGTCTAACACTTTTTCCGATGTTAAACTAGTCCGTGTAATTAAGAACTTCCCCACTATGCCTTATAAGGCAAAGACCTGATCCTTCCTTTACTAAATCCCACTTGCACATCCCATATCGTTATTATTTTTTTCTTCTTTCCTGCAACAATCTCTTTTACCACACCTTTTAACCTTTTATACTTATTCCATGCCTTATTTACATCTTTAATCGTTGCATTTTGCGTTTTTTAATGGCTTTTGTACCAATCCAACCGCGCTTTCTTCTTCTCTGATACTGTTTTTTAAACCTTTTTATTATTTAACTTAAATCCCTAATTTCTTTTACTAACACCATACACATTAATAGAAGAATGGTGTGTAAAGTGAAAAATTGTTTGAAATGACAAAAATAATCAAGCGGTTTTCTTTTAGAAAAAAAAAACATGAACCAGGTTTATAGTCCAAATCCAGAATTAAAAGATTTAGTGAAAGCTACTACAATGCGTGGATCCTGATTTTCAAATAGGAGCCCAGTCATTCCTAATGTATATAAAACAGAAGTCGGTTAAAATTTTAGCATAAAAACAGATCAGTCAAAAATTAAATTTGATCTATATTTACTCTATTATACCTATGCTTTTGAATGGATCGCCAACATGCAGTTATTTTTTGAAGTGATAACTTCTTATGGCACGTTGTGAACTTTTTTTGTAATGGGTAAAAAATGTTAAACTCGCGTCGGGACACGTGGCCTGATCGAAAATTCGTAAGACGGATGTATTTCACTGGAGCAATATAAAATGCGACTTTTCTTGACTGGTAACTTGGCAACCTTATTCAACAAACTGACAAATTCAAGTACATTTTTTATGTCATTTTGACAAATTAATTTAGTAGCTAAATTCAAAATTTAAGTGCTTTTCATTAGTTTATTGATTAAGTTCTGCTTTTGCTGCATTAAAATGGTCCAAGGAGAGGTGTCGTTTTTAGCAGATGTTATGGACACCATAGCGTGACTTAATGACTCTAATGGTTCTCCCCCCGACAAAATTTTAGATCAAATAATTTATCAGTGCAAAAAGCCGTTAAATAATGCATCAATTTGTGTTAAAAAATCATTAAAAACTGGACTGAAAGCTGGTTTGATCAAAGAGAACGGGGGAAGGTTTAAATTAGGTTTTGGTTTGCCGATAACGGAGGCTCGAAGACGAAGAAAAAATAGAAGCAGAAGCCGTAGACGACGTAGCCAAAAGCGACAAAACCGAAAACGAGGTAGCCGAAAACGAAAAAGTCGAGGTAGGAAGAAAAGCGCCATATTGAAAGAAGATCAAACAAAACGCGGAAGAAAGAAATCGAAAACATTCAAATCTGGTACTGATGTTTAATATATGATTTATAATAAAGCGTTAATAAAAATAATGCATTATTCATAAACTATGGAAATCTGGAGACAATATTTTTCAGATTAAAAATAATATTTTTTGAAGTGAAAACTTCTTTAGCGGCGTTGTACACTTTTTTGTAATGGGTAAAAAATGTTAAACTCGCGTCAGGACACGTGACCTGATCGAAAATTCGTAAGACGAAGTGAGAGTAGACAGCTGGCGTGGCGTAGGAGAGAGAGTATCCCCCTCTCTTTCTACGGCGCGGAGAAAATGTATGCCTACGCCGGCTGTTTCGTTTAGGCGGCGCAGGGCGCACAACGTTAATACTTAAGTTTTCACTTCTGCCGGCACTCCCAGAGTGCAACCCGTAAAATTTTTTTTTATTTAGTATATAGTTTGGAATATATGGAGATTTTATTAACTTACAAAAGTACATTGCATACATTGCTTTATCAGAATACTGTTGAAAATATTTATGCATGTGGATAACAAATAAAATGTATCGTTTTATTTGTATCTAAAGTTCATTAAAAAATGATTTACTGCAATTTTATAATGAAAGTAGCAGTTTTAAAAACCTATTAAAATTGGAAAATATTACCAATTTAATGCTAATTAGAATTTAACTATCGATTCGAGAAACCATAGCATATTAACGGTTTACAAACAAACCAGCTAATATTGGTCAACTTTTGAACTTAATAAATTCTCTTTGTGCATTTATTTTAATTAAATGTCAAAAACAAAATCAATAACCATCGCAAAAGACCCACTAAGATGTAAACTAGTAATTGATGACGTACCGATAGAACAGGTCATGGATTTCGACTACCTGGGTTGCAAGATCTCCAGCCGGGATAATTTGGAGGAAGAAGTCAAACAAAACGTGAACAAAGCTGCATCATTCTCTGGTCATCTAAAAAGCATTTTGCGAAACAAACAGATCAGCATTCAGAGTAGGTTACGAATCTATTAAACAGGTGTAAGGCCAGTAATGACCTACGAAGCAGAGACAAAAACCAAAAAAATGCTCAGAACAATAGACCCTCTGGATAAGGAAAGGAACGAAGACCTAAGAAAACAAACTGACACCAGATGATGCAGAGCTCGACGAAGATACTGAAACGCACACGTCAAGAGAATGAATGAAGACAGATTACCACGAATCCTCAGAGACAACATACCAACAGAAAGAAGACCCCTGGGCAACCCATTAAAAAGATGGAGAGACAGCTAGCAGTCCACCTCGTAGGAAAAAAATCAGTGAACTACTGGCGGTACCCCTTCTATAAGTAGAAGAAGAAGAAGAAAATCATTTTTTTCATTAGATTAATGTTTTTATATACAGTGCTTTCATTTAAAACCAGCCAGTCCAAATAACTTTTTTGCGTAAATGTAAGAAAAACAAAAAACACAATGAATTTTAAATTAAGGGGGAGTTTATAAATGTTATTCTGCTGTTTTCAAGTGGCACCCCTTTAACATTCCCCACCTCTTTTTAAAATGTCAAATAGCAAGTCCTACCTTGTAATACATCAAATGAAAACCCAAAAAAATGCAAATTAGCCATATAAACAAAAATTTATTCCATCGATTTGTTTTGCTAATAACATTAAACATGGCCAAATTACAAAAGACACTAAAAATTTAATAACAAACAGCTCCTTAAATGTATTTACAGTAACTTGAACTCTTTGCAAAGTTTCGCTAGTAATTCGTCCACATTCGTCAGTTATTATTCTAAGCTTTACTTTTTTAGTGTTTTTGGAAGGAGTTTTGTAAACTAATGTTTATAAATAGCCCCACAGAGAAAAGTCAAGTGGTGTTATTTGGACTGGCTGGTTTTAAAATGAAAGCACTATAGATAATACTAGCGGACACGGCAGACGTCCTGCCCGAACGTTGGCTTGCCTGCTTTGGGAATATAACTATTAAAATCAGCGACCTCGAAAACTATAAATTCGACACTAATAAAGCGTTTTTAAAAGATAATATATTCCATCTCCTTCCCACCACTTACGTAGGGTTGCTTACAACTTTTGAGATATCACAATTAAACTTAGCCACTTTGAAAACTTTGAATTTGATACTAATATCGGCGTTTTCAATAGTTTTTATATTTCATCCCCCACCCCACCCCTTTCGTAGGGGTGCTTACAAAATTAGGAAAGTTACTATCAAATTTAGCTACTCCAAAACCTATAAATTCGACATTAATATTAGCCATTTTTAATAGTTTTTATATTCCATCCACCTCTCACCCCTATCGTAGGGTGCTTACAAAATTGGGAATGTTACCATTAAATTCAGCCACCACAAAAACAATAAATTTGATACTAATATCAGCCGTTATTTATAGTTTTTATATTTCATCCCCCTTCCACCACTTTTGTAGGGGTGCTAACAACATTAAAGATATCACAATGAAACTCAGCGACCTTGAAAACTATGAGTTTTTATATTTCATCCCCTACCCAACCCTTATGTAGGGGTACTAACAAACCTGGGAATGTTACCATCAAACTCAGCCACGACAAAAACAATGAATTTGAATCTAATATCGGCGTTTCTAATAGTTTTTATATTTCATCCCTCTTCCACCCCTTATCAAGCTCAAGTTTTTTTTTACTTAAACCACCTTTGATATGTATAAAACAGCTTCTGAAAATTTCATCTCAATCAGTCCAGCCATGTGGGAGTTTTTAAATGACATACAAACATACATACAAACATTTTTTCATTTATATATATATATATATATATATATATATATATAAATAAATTGTAATACGTACGAAATAAAGATGTTTTGACAACCGTCCGAACTGACACGTTTTTCATTTGAGAAAGTAGCATTTTTCTGTCCTAGTCGGAGAAGTACGTATTTCCTGGACCAGACTGGGAAGTTGTTGTCATTACCATAGCATTTAAATACGACTTACCAATTTGACAATATTTTTTTTTAGTGCTTGGTTAGAAGCGACCAGTTTATAGGAGCCCACACTACAGTTTTTTATCTTATTGTGTTCCAGTGCTGCCACCGGTTAGCACAGTTAGCGTTGAGTCAACTAGTCTTTTGGCTAAGCTTAATTAAGGTTAAACTTTACACTTAAATGTAACAGGCTTCATATCAAATGTCTAGTCCGTGCCACATCAGTTTAGGTCGTATCATCCCCATACTGAATGCAAGCACAAGATTTGGCCGCCCCATCCCACCGTGTTGACGCTCCAGTAGCGGGTCTGAAGAACCCATCATGGCTAGTGCGTCTGCCCTTTCGTTGCCTTCAATACCCGTATGCCCAGGCACTCACCCAAGTTCAACTCAGTTGTGCCAGGTTTCCCCAGCTTTGAGCTGGTTTGGCAGCTTTTAGTAGCCTGGACTACCGCTTTGACATTAAAATAGTTAACATTTTACTTATTTAAATTTGCAAATTGACTTCGCCGAAAAAATAGTGTGCGCTGCACGTCTATAAACATTTTTTCCGGGACTCCGGGAATTGGAATCTTGCCTACTTCTCCAAAAAAAAAAAACATGTTCCAGTCTTGTTGCATAAATTACTATTCCCATTATGAAGATGCTATAATGACAATGATGCAACCATAAATTTTGCACCGCTTTGAAATACAGTATATTCACAAAGTACTTATTTAAAAAAATTTAATGCCAAAAATAAAACCTTGTTGGGAAAATAAATTTTTTCATTTCCAACTAGGCTAAACAAACATTGTGATAAAGTGGCATGCAAATACTTTCAACAAAGAAATTCTGAAGCAGAAAGAGTACGGTTACTTAAGGTGTCAACCACATTGTCTTAGAGAGAGTTTGTAATATCGTGTTTCGTACGAAAAGAAACCATTAAGAAAGTCTCGTTCTTAAACTAAATAAAAATTCACTTAGTTTTTAATATTTCATTAAAAACCACAAAAACACAGCTCAGTAATCATTTTGTTAAACCTCACTAGCGACAAGCGTGGAATTTCGAAAAAAAATTGACGTACACGTATTCCTTGAAAGCACCGCCATTGTTTTACCTAGGGGAGCAAACAATATGTTCATACCGCAATGGAAATCGTCAAACCTCAGAACTCAATCTCACAAATATGTAATAAGCCTGACAGCGGAATTCGAGTAAAGACTTCTGTTTATTGACAACAGATACACGTCCAGGAATGTACTCGGTGTATTCCGATCAAAAACTTTTATTTAACACCACTAAAGGAAAAGGTTTTTTTTATAATTACCACTGGATGGAGTATGAATTTCTTCCCTTACCCATTCGTCTCTTTTCGGATAGAGGACTTTTAGCGACTTATCGCTTTGTGGGTAGCATGTCAGTAACCACTCCGAGAATTTTGTGGTTTTTTGCTCTACTCAGAATCCCGGAGTGATCCCCGAGTTGCTCTTCATTAATTTGCTTTTCCAAAGACAGAAATCTGTAGGATACCATCCTGGCATGCCTCTCTAAGAGAATATCTAGGGGAGGAAGATTTAGGAGGTGTTCCATTGCTGCCGTTGGTGTGCTGGACATAGCTCTTATTATGGCCAGACATGCCAGCCGCTGAAAGCCAGCAAGCTTTGCTCTAGCTGTCTGTTGTAACCCTTTGATCCACCAGACTACTGAACCATACGTGACCATAGATATTATCATTGTTTGATAAATCTAGTAAATCTGTTTATGGTTCATTTCCCAAGATTTGCCGCAACTCTTCTGAGATTCCAAAAAGAAAACCTGGCTTTGTTTTTTGTTTTTTTCAGGTAGGCGTTCCAGGTGAGTCTTTTATCCAGAACTACACCCAGGTATTTCAATTTCACCGCAAATAAAATGCTTTCTCCGTATAGGACAGGCTGCCGAAGCTTATCTAGCTTTTTCCTTTTTGTTAAAGGAATTATTACAGTTTTTCGGGGATTGACAGACATCTGTTTCCTCTCGCACCATTTGTATATTTACAACCAGATCATCCACAAAGCATTGAAAATCTACTTCCTACATTAAAAGGTCACTCAGCAGAGAGTTGATATAGAGTGACCCACCTTGTAGATACCCCATCGCCACCCTGAACATAACCGCTTCGATGCGGTTTTCACGAAACCACCATTCCTCTATAAAATTTTCATACATTGTGACATTTTTCCGAAATTTCAGGAGTGGCAATATTAAGTGCTCGTTGCAAGGTTTTTAAAACAGCCTTATCACTGTAACCATTAGATCCAATATTATTGTCATAATAAGTTTTGCATATCACCCAAATATTCTCAATGGGATTAAATTGTCAATGATAAGGCAGAAGTCTTAGCACACGATATCCTGAGTATAATTTGATTCACTTTGTAAATTTTTTTTTCGTGCCTTTTAGCTATCGATAATAATTACGGCTTAAAGTAATACTGTGAAAATAAAATATTTTTGTTTGTTAACCATTTTTTTATTTTTTGTACCGTCCAGAAGTTTGTTGGTTGCTTATTTAAAATTTCCAAATGGTATGGAGCATTATCTAATATAATGACATATGGTTAATGTAACGATGGTAATAGCTTCTCTTTAAACCATTTTATAAACATCTCTGTATCCATATTGTCATGATAATTGGGCGATTTTGATTTTGACGAAAATAAAAGATTCGCCCCATCAACAAAACCATGCTTTCCACCTGCATGCACAATAATGTGTATTTTGCCTTCACCGTCGTTGTGTTTTATAGACTTTATGTTATCGTCTTGCCAAATTATTTAAGTTCCACCTTTAGCAAAAATCCAAGTTTTGTCCTGATAAACAAATGAAGAGCACTCTTGTTTAAAGTGAGTATAATTTCTTAAAAATTCAATTCTTTTGTGCACGACTCTCATATAAAGCCTTTCGGTTGTCCTTATTTTTAAACTTAAACCCTATATGTTTTAAAAATTTTCAAAAACTCATTCTAGAAATTTCAAATACTTTTTTTTGTCGGCGGAGTTAATTTTTTTAAACTTTTTGTTCACTATTTCCATCTTTCACACTTTTTAAAACTTATGTTAATTTTGTTTCACCAATACTCATTGCATCACGCACACGCTTACGTATAGATAAAACTGGTAGCAACGGACTTTCATTGTTCTTTCCCGCAGAAAAATAAGCGTGTACATTCAATATTAATGCATCTACATCTAAAATACGTCGCGGCATTTTCGCGGTCTATTAGGTATACATCCACTACTTAAAATCACAATTGGTACTATAAAATTTTAATGAGGTTCCCACGACAATGATAACCCAGGATTACTAATTATTTTTCTAGAAATTCAACAAAAATATATCAACAATCCAAATTACAGCTTAATAGCTTAGTTAATTAGTGAAATTTCTTTGGATTATTACCTACAACTCTTATAACATACAATAAATAAAGTCATTAAGAACAAATTTGGTTGCAAAATTAACCGTGCTTATAAATAAAATATTGACCCTTAATTTCTAAACAGTAAGTCTCTCATAAAAATAAAATTCTTTACATAAGAAATTTGTATAAAAATATTAGGGGAACTTACTTTCGTACTTCTTAAATGTACAGCTTAATACTGGTTATCGAGTTCCTAACGATAATCCGAATACCATATATTCGTGAAATATGCTACACATAATTACCTACCATTGGCCACATTCGGCCGAAGAACTCGGCACGCTGATCAGTCTCACCCATTTACTCTATTGACACTACAAGGACCAATCTTCATTAAGAATCCTTCTTTTACAGGGCTGCTACGAAATGGAATAAGCTTCCAAAATCAGTTTTTCCAGAGAACTATGACCTGCAACTTTTTAAAAAGCGTGTCCACAATCATTTTCTTTCTATAATCCCTTCCCCTTCTAATAGTCGCAGTGCGACTATTAGAACCCCAGGGTTCCATCCTGTCCCACACCTTATTTCTTTTACACATCAACGACCTCTTGAAAACCACCACGAACCTCATTTACAGTTTCGCAGATGACAGCACGCTTGTTTCAACTTTTACATCCCATCGATCACTTTCGGTGAATGATACAAATAGACTCAGGCAGGAACAGGTTGACTCCATTAAAAGAGATCTTGAAGCAATCGTCGAGTGGGAAGCTAACAATATTGTTCAGTTTAACGGCCAGAAAACACAAAGCGCTACGTTTTCCAAGAAAGTAAATTTCTCAAATCACTCGATCACAATGTCCGGAAATACCCTTGAATCAAGTCCCTCCATCTCGATTTTGGGAGTCACGATGTCTAATAATATGTCTTGGCGTGACCATGTTGCTAAAATCGCAAAATTAGCAAGCCAGAGGCTAGGTTTTCTGTGAAAAGCTAAAAAGTTTTTTACTCCTCATCAACTGTTGACGACGTACAAGGCTCAAATCCGAACTCTACTGGAGTATTGCTCGCACATTTGGGGTTCAGCTCCAAGGCATTCTCTTCGTCTTCTAGATTCCATTTAAAAAAGGGCAATTCGGTTGACAAACAGCTCAACTCTCACAGATACCCTTCACCCACTAAAACATAGAAGAAGAATTGCAGGCCAGATATTACTCTACAGATATTTCCATTACAGATGCTCCAGAGAAATAAAAACTCTTATATCCCCGCTGGCCACATTCGGCCAAAGAACTCGGCACGCTGATCAGTCTCACCCATTTACTCTTAAGATTGACACTACAAGGACCAACTTCCATCAAGATTCCTTCTTTTACAGGGCCGCTACGGAATGGAATAAGCTTCCAAAATCAGTTTTTCCAGAGAACTATGACCTGCAACTTTTTAAAAAGCGTGTGCACAATTATTTCCTTTCTATAATCCCTTCCCCTTCTTATAGTCGCAGTGCGGGCCGTCCGTGGCTCACACGATAGGTCTACCCTTTTTGCGACTATTTTCATAAAAAAAAAAGCTGTCTACTTAACCTTTATCTACAAGATAAAATGGTAAAATACCAAATAGTTGATTTTCTCTTGAAAAGCTTTGTTTCTTTTTACAAAGGTCGGTCTTTTCTTTAGGTTTAATTATAGATGATTTGTATTGCATATTACAGAATAAGATTCAAAAAACCATTATAAAAAAAAATTAGTCAAAAAGAAAAGATAAATAAAATGTATAAAAGAAATCTTCTGTTTCATTACTCATCACAAAAAAGTTCTTTGTGACAAAATCCGAGAATTGCAATGAAATGTTATGACTAATTACTCATTTTTTTTACTTAACTGCCTAAAGAAATAATTAAAAATGTTTATAATATTGTTTTACCATTTGTCGGAATTTCATTTGAAAATTCCTCCCGTGTAAAGCAACTCTGTGTCTAAAAGTCAGTTAAGAATTCCCCTTGCGTAAACGGAGCTTAACAAAGCGCTTTCTACGCAACGAAGCACGCGCCGGCTCACAACAGTTGAAATCAGGTCTTGATGCAGTGAGCACGGCTCTCTCTCTCTTTTGAGCGTAGCGAAATGTAGTCTAGCATGTAGTCTCAGTCCCTAAATGTTTTTTTTGTTAGTGCTCAACTACCCACAAAGTAAAAGTTACAGAACTGGTAAGATTTATCTCCGGTTTTGATTATTGAAATTGGTTCTTCTAATCTTATTTTTTTTTCATTGATTTTAATGATAATATTAAACAAACTTAAACTTCACGAATATCTTTGTTTAAAGCAGCGAATTTTTTGAGAAATATCCTACAATCGATATGATGCCCTACTAAAAGCGAGTCAATGCCTGTGTCTCTACATGTGAATCACTGTGGTCTGTTTGGAATCCAGCTTCCGAGTCGTGTTGGTATTCAACATTCCCCGTTTTTGTTTCTTATTTTCATCTCCTCGTACTATAGGGTTTTTGTTACCTTTTGTATAAAGCGGTTTTAGCTCACGGAAAACTTTTATTAGGGCAAACAGGTACGAAAAGTATAGTAAGCACAAGTAAACGCATTAAAGAAGATCGAGTTTTCTTTTTGTGTTGAATTCAACAGAGAGGGTGTTAAACGTAAAGAAATATATGGTATTTTTTTTGCAAACGTGCACCTCGAAAAGATTACAACTGATTGCTTTTGTTAAGGGATCTCTCTGAAATGTCTCGAACGTAGTAAATTAACAACCACAGAATGAAAAGATAAAGGTCATTAATAAACGATCGCCGAAACTCACGGTGGAACTGTTTTAACATAAAAAAAATTCGACCAACAAAAATAAATAATTTCAAAAATTTTATTAAAAGAAATAAATCAAAAATACGTATGCTGCTCGTATTAATGATACTATAAAAATTACCATGTTATTAAACACCACAATTAGCCATATGCTATTCATTTCTTCTCGTTATCTTTAATTCTCAAGTGACCAGGAACCCAGACAAATGTGACCTTGTTGTCTTTCGACAATGCCTTTAGGGTTGGTCTGTATCCCTGAGTCAGTGGTGAAGTCATAGGCGGAGCCCCTAGCGCTTAACGGCTGCTTGGCAGTCCTAACTTATTTTGATGCGCCTCCCGATCACTCCTATAAAGAGCGACGTCTATTCACTTTGTATGATTGCTACAATTTCAGTTTGAAAAACTATTTCATGTTCTGACGAATTTAGTTACCCACCCCAGTCCCGACTCTCGTATTAGAGCCATCTATAAACCGGATGTCTCTGTTAAGTAGCACCGCATACATTGGTAACTAAATAAAAGTTGTTCAATCAATCATTCAAAGTACATCTTTTCTACCAATCTTCCGTACCAAACTCATTTCAGTCCCTAATTTCTTGTAAAATTTATAAACTCTCATTTTTATTTTATTTTAGATTTAAATTTAATTTATTTTGTAGTACAATTTTAATTAAAAAAAATAGTAAATCCAAATTACCTGTAGTCATTGAAAATTTTAGTTCTGCTCTGATTAAAATGAAAAATTTTCTTTTGAGTGGTTGCATCTTCAGTTATTTTAATTTTTATGAATAATAGAAACGTCGGTTGTTTTTTGCTTAAAAAATAGATTTAAAATTTATTGTGCAATAAAAGTATCCACTTCACTAAAACTTTAATAAAATTAAAACACAAGTTTTCACTTTGTATTTTAAATTTTTTAAGAAAGTCAAGCGCGCACTCCTAACTCCGCTTTTCAACTGAAAACATTCTGATTTTACCGGAATCCAAGGTTTTATTCTCGATCGTGTTTCTTTCAGTGTGTGTATTTACTCAAACAGTGATTTCGCATAAAAAATATCAGTGCTCTGGATGCGACCCGAGAGGTCCACACGACTAACTTCCCAGTGGAAAGAATAAAAAAATACCATATGTTTTGTTGTTAAAATTATTGTAACAAACGATTTCAAATTGTTTATAACAAATTATAATTGTCATTACCAATATTTTTTTCCACGCGCTGGCAAGCAACAGGGAGGTTTCTAGAAGAGGGTTGTTGAAGGATGTATGATGATGTCGGTTTCTGCCTCTGTTGAATCTCGCCGTGCCTCGATTCGATGTTAAATCTTTGATAGCTTGGGTTGGCTGGTTCGTAATTCTTTTTGCTGTCAGTTTTTCCGGCCTTACCTCTTGATAAAGTAAATAAACATTTTTAATGTTTAATAATGTATTATAGAAAAATTTGTACAATGAGCTTACAGTTAAACCTCTTGTCTCTTTAGAATTTTTTCACTGGTTGTGGCTTTTTAAATTAATTGATTTTATTTAATTACATTGATTGTAAATTTTTACCACGCGGTGTTTTAAAGATAACTTGCTTGTTTTATCTACGAGACGATGGACGAAGTCACCAAACGGAAGTGGTCAAAATAGTTTAGTAATAGCAGCGCTGATGTCAGCTTTTCTAATTGGTTTTGCTTGTGACTTAATGTTTAATTGGTTGCCTATAGCACGCGTCTATAATGAGGTTTTTAAATCAAGGAATGGATTGAAGGACATTCTACAGTTGAAAAATACGGAATGTTAAACAATTCTGTTTATGTCGACCGTATTCTTTTAAACTTTTTCTTATTATTTCATAAACTGACGCTTTTTTCAATTGTTTATAACAATTAAAAATTTTTTTTTTAATTATTATACTAACAATAATTTTTCACTGTTATAGCGACTTCAATGCTACTCTCTTAATACTGACACAAGTTTAAAATTCTCCAATTCCTATTTCTGTTTTCTAAAACTATCTCTTTTTATGAAATATTGTCATCATATTTTTCATACAAATATTTCTAACAAGCAATAATCATATTATTCAAACGATCTTAAAATTTTGTATTAAAAATTGTATAATTTATAAATTGCAAAATTCTGGTGGTTTACCATTTTTTTCAGTTTTTTGATTCTCCATAATAAATAGTTTAACCGATCTTGCTGAAAATCTAATCAGTTCCAAATTGTGTAATTATGCGTCGAATGCAATTGGTCCCACGACGATATCATTCTTTGTTCTCGAGATAATCGAGACGAAAAATAATTCCAAAAGTTTACCATTTTTTTCAGTTTTTTGATTCATCATAAAAAACAGTTTAAACGATCTTGCTGAAAATCTAATCATTTTTAAGTTGCGTAATTATGCGTCGAATGCAGTTGGTCCCACGTCGATATCATGTTTTGTTCTCGAAGACGAAAAATTATTCCGAACATACGTACATACACACACGTATGTTCACTTAAAAACTATTGTATTCGACTCTGGGGTCCTTGAAATGTGGAAATATGTCAAAATTTGGGATTTGCAAAATCGGACCCATTACTATAACTTCCACTGGGAAGTTAAAAACACAATTATTCTTAAAGTTTTAAAAATTTCATATTTATTTAGTAATATAAACGGTAACTTTTTATCAGAGCTTTTAAATTATGGAGCTTCATTTTTTCTTCTCCTAACCTTCAACTCTCTGATATTCGTATTAATAAACTAAAACATATATATTTAAACATTTACGATAATTTTTTAGTATTTAGAAATAACCTTCGTGGATCATGCTAAAAAAAATATCTGCTGTTTTTACGAGAAAAATATTTTCATTGTCATAGGATATATTTTTCATCGTGTTTTACTTTTTGTATCCTTTTACAAAAATATTGTAATTATTCAAACATAGTATAATGGAGTAAATAAAAACAACGAAGCCTTTATGTAACATAACTTCCAAACAAAAAAGAATATTTACGTCATTAAAATTGAGGATTATGTTAAATAAATGCAGAAAAAATTATTATTATATTACTTTTTATAATATACTACAATAACAAAATAAATATCTGTTGTAAGGTGTTGTTTAAAGTCTACAACTTTAAAATGCGATAATAACATACAAAATGTATGCCATTAATTTTTAAATTTGATTTCTGGCGTTATTAGACCAGGCAAATTATAACTCGACAAGTGTAAGGAGTCGCTTGAACCCCAGATGCGCTAGGAGACAATCGCGGAATTGCGTAGAAAATCGAAGAACAGCTCATTCTGTGTTAGCAATGCATATAGTGAACATCGTGATTTTCCAGAGGCGTAGTTAAATTTAGTTTTATTTAAAGTTATGATTAGTTAATTTTTTAAAATATTATTAATACAATCAATTATTAGATTTCTATACGTTTTTACAAACTTTATGGTATTTTTTAGTTAAATTTGAATAACATTATTTTCATTATCGGCAAATATTTTTTAAAAAGTAAAATATTAATTAATAATTTAAGTGTTTAATCTTTAACGTTATGCAATTAAAAAATCTTATCAAACTTATCTGAACTTTTATTTAATTGCACTAACCGCTTAAAGCATATTTGCATCATATTTGGAAAATAGTATAGGTAAATATTACCGAATTATTAAATAAATCTAATTGTTTTTTCCCAGGTTTATTATTTTAATTAATATTTATTTTTTAGTGTGTATCCTATTACAAACACTGGAGGTTTTTTGGGACGATAAAGATATTATTAATATTAAATATAAACTGACTAACAAATACTTTGCAGTCATGATCTCAATTTGGAACTTCGCATGAGAATGGTTCGCTGTTATATATTCCTAGTATAGCTTTACGGAGTTGAGGCATGGACCTTGACTAAATCGCTTTTGAAGAGACTAGAAGCATTCGAGATGTGGGTAGTATAGTCACAAACGAAAAGGTATTGCAACGCTTGAATAAAAGTTACGAAGTCGTGAACACAGTTAAACGACGTAAATTGGAATACTTCGATCATATAATGCGTCACTCAGAAAAGTACAACATACTACACCTTGTTATACAAGGCAAAATCATGGGAAAAAGAAGCGTGGGCCGCCGTACTACTTCCTGGCTTAGAAATCTACGCCAGTGGTTCGGAAAAACTACCAGTGAATTATTCCGCGCAGCTGTAAATAAGACTATGATTGTCAATATGCTGTGCAATATGAGAGCCCACGATCGACAAGCAATCACGGCACCTTAAGAAGAAGAAGACTAACATTTTTAGGAATAATTAAGTTTGGTTTGTTGTGAAAATGTAAATTAGATATTTTTATACGTAACGATCCCCATAAAAAATTTAAATATTTTTCAACGGTTATAAAAACCACATTTTATAATAATATTTTTTAAACATCTACATTCCTTACAAGCCGGTAAGCAAGAATATTATATTTTTAAACGAACTTCGCTTTTCTAGTAAATATACAACAGATAGGTATACCAGTTTTCTGCATCTTTACCCTTCAGTAATAAACTAATAACTATTTTACCCAAGCAGCTCGCTGTACCTGTGACCATGATAGTTCAAGCGTGCTCGAACCACCACGATCATTTTCTAAATTATTCCGGGCAGCTTGCGTCTCTCTTTCGTTCGCGCATTTCCAAATGACTCCTTACGCATGTCGAGTTATACCTTTATTTGATAGAAAAATACGTACGTACGTAAATACGTACGTCCGTAAATACGTACGTACGTAAATACGTACTTTATAAAAAAAATAAACGTAAATATTGTACATAATTAAAAGACCTCAAAATTGCCGAGTAAAATGCGGAAAACCAACATTTTCGTTTTTCTTTTTTTTGATAATTATTTTACTATAACAAAAATTGGTAGGATTGTAGTATTTTTTATGCTAAACAGCAGATATTTTATTTTTATTAAAAAAATTAGTTTTTTTCAAGTCTCTGAAAAAGAGTTCTGTTGAGACGCATTTATTTCGTTAGGATTTTAATTTTAATATAAAAGAAAAAAATATATTACTTCTATGGAAACATATAGTGTAAATTGCGAACAACTGAAAAATCGAATCTTGCTCATATGTACTTTTTCACCATAGTTACAAATTTCATATTTCTTGAAATACGGCTCAGAAATGTATAACAAATATTAATAATAATGTTATTTAAGAATTTTTAAGACTATAGTTTCTATTCATGTAACTGAAATGAAGTAATGATTTAATAAAAAAAATGCAGAATAACTTAATAATTACTATAAGTGCTTACTTATCAGGCTTACAATATACATCAAATTATATAAAATACATAAGAACGTTTAAAAAAGATTTTTTTAAAGACATTTACACTTTTACACCTTATATACATGTATTGAAGTTTAACAATCAAAACGTACTCGGTATGGTTACGCCTTACATGTTATCCGTGTGGGGTCGGACTAAGAATAGCCCCATGGTAAACCTGCCTGTCGTAAGAGGCGACTAAAAGGATGACCGTAGGTGGTAAATGGTCTCCACCATCGCCTGGTGAAACACCACCATATCGACTATTTGTATGTGCTGTGAAATGTATTATCCCATCAGCCAATACACTTAATCTTTTTCTAACCACCAATCCTAATCTGTACCGAGTAAAAGTTTGTGCTTCACTGCTTGTACTGCTCGTTCCTTCTTAATACCACTATGTAATACAATTTCACTTTGTCTCATATGGCATTACAATTCAGCAGACTGGGATGGTCTCCGTCTTTTTTTTTCTTGGCTTTTTTCCAAGATATAGTGTGTTTCTCTTTTGGAGATCCAACACAATGCGCCGACTCAATTTCTAAAATTATTATGCTAGGAATGCAAACTTACATACCAAACACGAACAGAAGATTATTATCCGATAAGGCCTGGTCTAGCAGAAATAGCTTCAGAATTATCGCCCCAAAACAGGCAGCGTATCTTCGTTGGCGCAATAATCCGGGCACTAAAACTAGTGCAGAATATGTTGTGGCCAGAAACACATGTAAAGAGACAATCGAATCCTCAAAAGAGGCTTCCAATGCTAAAATACGATACACTTTACTGCTATAATACACTATAACGCTATAAAAATACACTTAACTGCTATATTACGAGGGCCGTTTGATAAGTCAGTGACTTTTTGAATTTCCCGCGCAGTTACTCCAAATGCAACAGTGCTGCCGTCAACCATAATCTATCAGTGGGCAACTTTCTAATTTTGAGCAAGCTACGTCGTGCGGTTGGTGTTTGATAGCCGTTCAAAGCAGACAACCTCGTGAATTTTTACGAAAATGGAAAAAAGTGAATTTCGTGTGCTGATTAAGCATTACTTTTTACGTAAAAAATCCATCACTGAAACTAAGGAAAGACTTGATAAATACTACGGGGACTTGGCACCATCAATTTCAATGGTTAAGAAGTGGTTTACAGAGTTCCGTTGTGGTCGTACCAGCACTAGTGACGCCGAACGTCCAGGTCGCCCAAAAGAAGTGATCACGCCGGAAATCGTCGATAAAATCCATGAAATTATATTGTATGATCGGAGAATGAAAGTGCGTGAGTTGGCTCATGCTGTAGGTGTATCTCAACTGAACGGGTACATCATATTTTACACGAATATTTGGACATGAAAAAACTCTCTGCGAGATGGGTGCCGCGATTGCTCACACTCGACCATAGGTTCAATCTTGTGACCACTTCAAAAGAGTATTTAGCGATGTTCAGCCGTATTCCGGACGAATTTTTGCGCCGTTTTGTTACTGTGAATGAAACATGGATCCATCACAACACGCCAGAGACCAAGGAACAATTGAAACAGTGGATTGCTCGGGGTGAACGTGGACCAAAGAAGGCGAAACAGAGTCTGTCAGCCAACAAGGTCACGGCCACAGTTTTTTGGGATGTACGCGGTGTCATTCACATCGATTACCTCAAGAAAGGTAAAACGATCACCGGCGAATATTATTCAAAGCTTTTGAACAGATTCGACGTTGATTTGAAGCAAAAACGGCCGCATTTGGCTAAACAGAAGAAAGTGCTGTTCCATCAAGACAATGCACGTGTGCACACTTGTCTAGTCACGATGGCCAAAATCCACGAATTGGGATACGAACTGCTACTCCATCCAGGATATTCTACAGATTTAGCCCCCTGCGACTATTTTCTGTTTCCAAACCTAAAGAAATGGCAGGGCGGTAAGAGATTTGAGTCGAATGAAGAAGTCATTACCGAAACAAACGCGTATTTTAAGAGCTTTGAAAAAACCTATTATTCGGAGGGAATAAAAAAATTAGAAAAACGCTGGACTAAATGTATCGAGCTAAAAGGTGATTAGGTAAAAAAATAAAATGTTTATTTGCGGAAAAAAATTTGTTTTATTCAAAAAGTCACTGACTTATCAAACCGCCCTCGTATATTATATTTTTGATTAACGGCAATCAAATTGAACAAGTCTCGTGTTTTAAATATTTGGGTACCATAGTCAACGCGTGGAGCGATTCGAAACGAGAGATCCGTTCCAGAATCGAACAAGCCATGAAAACATTCATAAACATGAGAAGATTTTTTACTAGTCCTGATCTGAGTTATTATTATTATTAGATGTTATGTCTTCAGTGTGTTGGTATACGGATGTGAATGCTGGACCCTGGACCCTGCAACTAAAAAGAAAATTAAGGCGTTTGAAATGTACTCATATCGCCGTATACTCCGCATCTCATGGGTCCAACGAATTACGAACGAAGAAGTGCTTAGAAGAATGAAGAAGCCGAAAGAACTTATGACCCTCATTAAAAAAAGAAAAACTACATGCATAGGCCACATTTTGAGAGGCAATAGGTATGAACTGCTGAGACTAATAATTGAAGGAAAGATTCAAGGGAAAAGATCTGTTGATAGACGTCAGAACCCTTGGTTGAAAGACCTCATAAGATTGTTTAGGTGTACTTCCATTGAAATATTTTGAGCTGCTGTGTCTAGAACAATGTTAGCTATGTGGATCGCCAACCTTCGAAAGAAGAGGGCGTCATAAGAAGAAGAGAACTGCTATATAAATTCGAAAATTTGGCAAAAAAAAATTGGTCATAAAATCACAAAATTATCAGAAGAACCTTGGTACTTGGACCTGGGGCCACCAAACCGGTTCTAAGTCTTGAACCGTTGGTCCGATTTTTATGAAAATATGAAATTTATTCGAATTCTCGTCCAAATCTATATGACAAAAGCTTCACAACTTACTGGGAGGAAGTGCCAGTTATACTTCAAAAATCCCATGTTAATTCCTATGTTACAACTAAAAAGTAAAAACCCTGTATAATGTACCAACAATTTCCTTTCAAGCAAAAATGTTTATATTTTTTTGTCAGTATCTACATTCAAACAGCTGTATGTATTTATTAAAGGTGTAATTAAAAGCAATACAGCTTGCAAAGCGAATTAGCTTTGTAAGAAGCATTTTTACTCTATGCTTTAGGCCCTGCATTTCTGGATAACATATTAATCTAAAATATACACGCGATGATCTTTTAACAATTCTCTTTGAATTTATTCGGTTGATAATGTTTCCTTTGTAATTCTCGAAATAATTGTATTTATTGAAGGCAACAATTAAAAAAATTTAGAACTATTCCAAATAAACAAACATATGCAATAGTATTAAAGTAAAATTTGTACCAACATTTAAATCGTAAATAAAAAAAATTATAGAAATTGTAAATGTTGGGTTTGGCTAAAAAAACATGAAAGTGTAATGTATTAGGATCGCCATGTATTGTTAGGTCCCTTGCTCGTAGGTTCGTTGAAGATTTCGGGAAAACTCTCGTTAAGTAAAAGAGCGTTGAACTTAAAATATGTTTAATTTAGTTTATGCGATTCAACATTTCTATCGTGAACTTGACCGACGCTGCAATGTAGGACAGCGTAACGACTGATCAAAATAAAACATTAACACTCAATTAATTCCGAGACACTTGGTTGCGAAATAAATACGAATGATTAATAAACAGAAACATAATTACGTGCGTCTGGCGACACGTTCTAAGTGACTTCAAAGTTATTAGTGAGTTAAAGTGAGGAATAGGGTGATAAGGGAATGTGTGGTGTGAAAGAAGTGTAGTAACAAATATAAATAAAGGAATGCTTAGATGTTTTGGACACGTAAAAAGGACGGATGTCAAAACAGATTTATAAGGCGAGTGTGAATGGGTAAGTCGGTAGAGGTTGACCTTGGCGAACGTATCACAAACAGATCGACATTGTTGTGAATAAATGCCAGGTCAAGAATACCAACAACCAACGAGCATATATGAGAGCGCTTATGAAAGTAGAAAGAGCGAAAGACTTCGTTAAGAACCGTAGCAAGTCAAAAATAGTGGTCTATGCCTATCGCTACAGGAAAAGGCGTGACTATATGTATGTAAGTAATATCGTTTTTAAAAAGAGTCCATCTTGAATTCAAAAACTTGTGTGATTTACTTTGAATTCGAATTACTACCACGTTTTCGTCAGTGTTTAAAATCGATAAAAGACAATAACGAAAATATGTTTTCCTTTAAACTTTTTTTGGTTAAGGGTTTTTTTGTGCTAAAGTAAAAACATTAAAAAATACAGTGACATACAATGTGTGTTAAAAATACATCAGGTAAATTGAATAAAAACAAATAGGTACTGGTAAGTAAATATGTTGGAAGTAAAGTAATACTTTCAAAGTAAAAGCAAACATTTGTTATTAGGTGAATAAAACTAAGGCAAAACTTTTAAAAATTTACTTATGCAAGACGAGATTTAAGTTACAAGTCTTAACTTGTTTCTAAGTTATCATCAGCTTTTATTTTATTTAATTCGCATCATGGAAGATCGTTTCGTAAAAGCTGCTTTGTCATGAATAAAGTGGGCGAACTTTTTTGCATGCAATCCCGATTTCTGTTCTGTCAAGTTGGGGAATGTTAAAATATGAATGTAAGTATACCTATTTATCCAACTTTTGTTCAATAATAAAAATACGATAATACACTGTTTTTACCATTACAATTTAAACTAACCTAATCTTTGTTTTCAGGTACGGAAGTGAATTTTCCGGGGATGATGCAGTGGGATATGCGCAGCTCAAACTGGTTTAAAATGCATTGCATTTTTTAATGTACGATTTGTCCACAACACTAGGTGCATTCTTAGCCATATGCGTGTAATTAAAATTATTGTGAATGAATAGGAAATTTAAACCAAAATGTGAACTCCTACATCTCATAATTCAGGGCAAAATAGTGGGAAAAAGGTTAGTAGGAAGGCGATGAACATCTTGGTTTGAAACCTACGAGAATGTTTTAATTAATCAACGGCTGAACCATTTAAAGCCGCAGTTTTCAAAGTAATGATAACGACGATGATAGGTAACCTCTGCAATGAAGACAGAACTTGAAGAAGAAGAAAGAGACTGAGACTAGAAACTATTCGTGTCATGATTTCCCCGCGTCAGAAAGTGGCTGCATTTATGCCCAAGACACTAATGATACGTAGATATTATAACTTATTATTAACTTTTAAAAATATCGTACAAATAGTATTACTTACTAATGTAGTGACGTCACTAACCAAAGCAGCATGCACGAACATTCAAAATGATAAATTAAAATTCGTTTTATGGCACTTTTTATTCATAAAATTAATGTAACAATTCTAATAGTACACTACCGTTTTTGTATTTAATAAAACAACTTTTCAAAAAGGGTGTAATACCCCATTAACAACAAAATACCATATATTTTTGAATTTACTGCTCTACATAATAAAAAATAATATTAGAAAAGAGTATTTAAGAAACATTTCAGTTTGTTTTATTTAACGGAATGTTAAATATTTCAGATAAATTTATTTTTCGTCGACCTCTACAAAAAATGACATTTTACGTACTAATTTCCGGATGAAAAATCGACTATTTTGGAAGGCAAGCATTTTTTGTCCACAGACACTTTTCGTACGTATTGGACACTATGATACGGCACGGTGCGAGAGCGGCGATTGGGTCATTTTCGTAAATCCACGATTTAATATAAACATAGGTGCCTGTGACAATAACTGTCATTTGCTGTTTTTAAATTAGTTACTTACGAAATCCGCTAGATTTTACGTGTGAATAAGACCGTGGTGTGAATATTAATGTTCACAATAACCAAAAATGGATAGTGATCGCAATATGGATTTCAATAACACTCCTCCGGAGCTGCGGGAACTGGCAACTACGGTTACGTTGGATTTACTTTCCCAGAAATCACAAACTTTTTATAAAAAACAATACAACACATTTATTACTTTCATAAATGTACTTGTAGAGGTCGAAGAAAAAATGTACCTCGGCGAAAAACTGTCTAATGTCTCGCCTGCTTGCTCAATTTGCAGACTTGGCTATAGTTTTTCGTCCTTGGTACGTAAATAACTATTTTGAGAATGAATCTACTAGCTAAAATTTTTTTTATAAAAAAGCTGAAGTTTTATTTAGAGGAAGACTAAATTGAATATTTAAAGCCCCCTTAAAAGAAGAGGTTCGACCCTGTGAAACGGATGAAATAAAATCTCACTGGCATAAAGTGCCAGGACAAAGACAAGCGAAAAGGCTAGTAAGCCTTTCGCCAAGGAAAGCTAAAAAGCTTCTCGAGTTGGACAAGAAAGACTTGAAACTGGTGACGGGACTTCTCACTGGACACGGCCCTCTGAGGTATCACCTGAAAAAGATGCGCAAAACAGAGAGTGATAGTTGCCGCTACTGCGAGAACTTCGCTAAAACTGCAAAATATTTGCTTTGCGAATGCCCAGCGCTTTTCTGTAAGAGGCTCAAGTTTCTGGAAGGAACTTTCCTAAAGCCCTTTGATATCAGGAACTTAGCTTCCAGGATACTGATAAACTTTGTACGAAGTCTCGGAATCCCGGACCTCGAATAGATTAAGGGTTCTTCACAAAAGATGTAGTAGGTCGAGGTGCTTGAGAGGATGCATAGCCTTCACGACCCCCCCTACAATCTACAAAATGAATATTTGATAACTATTTATTTTTAGAATAATTTATTTTTAAAAATTGTTAGTTATAATTATTGTAATAAAATAAATTAGTGGTTAGACACACTTTATTTACATTTAATTCATAACACATTTTATATTATCAGATCTCATAGAATTGGAATGTCATAATAAAAACGTGTTTCTTAATGATGATTTAGTACACAAATAAATCATTTAATAATTTTCCAAAAACTTTTGCATCATACCTTATGTCCGCGGATACGAGTATACTTTCAAACCACTTAAAAATTACTCTCACTATTTGCACGAGAGCCCACTTAAAAGGTTAACAAGAAAAATTATACGATTCGTTTCGAATAAATGCATCACATTGTATGTGCAGTGATGTTTGCGAATTCGGATTAAACCGAAAGCTATATCTGGTTTAAAAATTTAATGGGGACAAGCGATGCCAAGTACTTCATGCTTCATGCTGTAAACGTCATCTAAATTTAATCGATGCCACCAAATGATTATTTTAATTTAAAATTATTTCGTCTGTCCGCTGACACGTGCGACTTTTTCCCATCGTATACTGTAGGGTGGGCTACAAGTCAGTTATTAAAAATACAAATTTTTTTATCAACAAACAAATACTAGTACAGTTCAATGAACCTACCAAAGGTGCTCAAAGTGTTTTTCATGCTGTTCTAAGCTGTTCTATAAAAACACTGATTTACAACTTTTGTCGCTAATCCTCCCGGGCTGTGGCTTTTTAAATTCTGATTGAATTCGTGTCTTTAACATACATACATACATACATACATACATACATATAGTCACGCCTTTTTGTTTTATATTTTTTTTCTATCAAAAAAATACTACTAAACTTGTAGTGAAAATTTTCCAGTTTTTATTAGTGCATGGAGTGTTTAGAGAGTGGTTTGAATTAAATCCAATAGGTACGGCTTTTGTTTTTACAATTAGGTAAATTAATTAACATTTTGACTTTTATAACATGAAGTGTAAAATTTTGTTAAATAACAACAAACGACATAGTCTTAGACTGTGTCAACTGACTTATGGGTACATTATGTCCACAACTGATTACCACTACGCTTGCAACACAACTGACTTATGACCCATCTTTTATTTAAACAATCGTAATTTTGCTTATTTAAATAGTAAAGTATTATTAACGCATTGATTTCTTACTAATCTATTAAATTTGTGTATTTACTAAATGAGCACAATTTCAAAGTAGCAGCCAACGTGTTAAATAAGGAAATTAACGTATCTATATGAAGGTAAAACCTAAAAAGTGTAAAAAAGGTGTGCAAAGCGTTGATAAACACTGATATGAATCGTTTTAGAATAATAGGATTGTCCCCAACAAAGGAGTAAGAGGGGGTTGAAATATAAAAACTATCAAAAATGGCCGATAGAAGTGTCAAATTCATAAATTATGGGGTCGCCAAGTATGTTAGTGACATTCCCAATTATGTAGCATCCCTACGAAAGGGGTGGAAAAGGAATGGAATATAAAATCTATCAAAAACGGCTGATATTAGTGTCGAATTCATAGTCCTCGGTAACGCTGATTTTGATAGTGACATTTCCAATTATGTTAGCACCCATACAAAATGGGTGGGAAGGAGATGAAATATAAAAACTATTAAAAACGCCGATATTAGTGTTAAATTCATAGTTTTTGTGGTGGCTAATTTTGATAAGTGCTGTTTTAGAAGTAGCACATAATGGATTAAAATTCTACACCATGTAGAAAAATTATAAGTCACAATATTTATATTTCTATCAAAGCATACTAAAAATAAATAAAATTTAGAACCGAATAAGTTTACATGATCATAATAGTTTTTCAATATCAACCTCGTTGGACGATTTAATGTATGAAATTGAAATATATACTAGACTTTGCACTACCACTAGAATTTATATTAAGTTACTTACTTTGGTTGTCAGCTATTTTTTAGTATTGTATTGATCGATAATAGTAGTCTACTAGAGTTATTACTAGAAAACGGCTTTACCTAATTTACATTATAAAAAGCGCAACTAAGAACAAGCTTTTTATTATCAAATGCTGATTCAATTTATTCAAGAACCAATAAATAATTCTTAAATAGCAAACTGCTATTACAATGAATAATATATTTTAATATCTTATTACCGAGTACCTAAAACTATCTAAAATATGCTTTTTCTTTTATTTAACTTTTTAGTTTTTACTCATTTTTGAACTAGTTATGTAGGAGCAAATGGTCTTGATATTCTTCTGAATATCTTTCTAAGTATACCATACTTTTTTCTAAGGTCTTTATAAAGATCTTTAATTCAGTTGTTATTGTGCAAAAATAGTTTGTGTTGACAATGCTTAGTCAGAAGTCATTAAATTTCTTATTACAAATTTTTTACTTTTCTTTTTCACATAAGTTTTTCAGCGTCTAACGATAAGCAAGGGTATTTGTCTGTGATGACGAATGGAACGTCTTGCAAGATCAAATTGTTTTCTTTGTGCAATGCCTAGCGAATTGTTTTTATTTTCCACTCAGAAGGACGATATTTGCCTAATAAACATCACAGGACTGACAGTCAACATTTTTGGCCATTGGGCTCATTGTCCCGATCGTGTCAATCTGTGTACCATAAGAGACTGTAGGTACTACACTGTACAAAAAGCAAAATTCACTAAAAATATTTTATCTATCCAAATGTATTGTGTCTCCTTTAAAGTAATACTCTTCCATTTAAACCAACGTTTTTTCTAGTCTTCGAAACAGTTATTGTACGCAGTTTCTGGTTTAGCCTTTAAAGCGGCCAGCGTATTCTCTTGTATGGCTTCCATTGACCCAAAACGATGTCCACAAATGGTAATTTCATTCGAAGAAATAGGAAAAGTCACACGGAGCGATATCTGGCAAATAGGTTGCTTGCGGAACGATATTCACTTGATTTTTGATTGAATACTGACGAATAATGATGGCAATATGGGATGGTGCATTATCGTGATGAAGAACCACAAATAATTTTTTCATAATTATGGTTGTTTTTTACGAATTGACTTAAAAAGACCTAAATAGTATTCTTTGTTGAGTGTTATTTGTGGACAACGCAACGGGGTAGTCGAAGAAAACAGTCAATATGACCTTGATTTTTGACTTGGTTTGACTTGACTTGCTTTGACGTAGTATTTTTGGTTTTTGTGATTTTAATAAACATTTATCGCCGTAGTACTTTCGTAATATTTTTAATGCACCAAAAAGAAATTTCATTTTTAACAAATTCTTTGTTTCGCAGATATTTTTCATTTTAAAAATCGCTTACAGCAAACTTTTTTTTAATACAAAAAGGCTGCAATTTCTAACCGAATAAGGCAAATATGAAATTTATGTCAGCTTTCACTACAGTTATACCAACCTACCAAACAGATATAAACATCGATATTCACAGCGCGCGTATTTTTAAAAAATACCGTCTCATTACTATTTGTCCGGAGTGAACATAAATTTTAACCGTATGTCACTAGACCAACTGAACTTTCTAAAAAGAATAGGTATTTAAAAACAGGATCATTACTAACAAACCTTTTCACAATCAGTTTTTACATTTTTGTAAAAGAATTATTTTAACTATACTTTGGATTATACATATGTTTGATGGAGCATTTCGTACAATCTTTCAAATACAGGGGATACCCGGATTTAAGGATAAACAAACTCAAAAAAAAAAAAAAAATGAAACCTTTACAAAGTCTAATAGTAAATATTGGTACCAAATACATAAATGTAATTGTTGATGTTTAATCGTGAAGTTGGTTATAATTATATTTGCTCGTAATAACATTCTTCAGTTAAAATGAATCGCGATACGCAGATTAATTGGTTGAAATTTATCCCTTTGTTAATGAGCTTTTACTGAAACCTAATTTCGTATCGTTAAAGCTGCAGCTTATAATAATCCACGAATTTCCTCCACAAACTCTAAAATCGTTTCGGCAAAATTAAATGAACACTCATATTTCCATTAAGACGATCCCAACTAAGACAATTCCTTTCGACCGGTTGAATTCGTTTTTAAAGGATATATATATATATATATATATATATATATATATATATATATATATATATATATATATATTAACATCAACTAGGTATACAGCGATTTCAAGAGTTTAATAAATGCAATACTCGGGCGTGATAATGAGTAACGAAGAAGATGAGACTGACTAATTTTAAGCGAAAGATGTCTAAAATATGGAACGTTCCAAATATGTCAAAAATGACTCGGTAAAGTTATTAATATACTGATAACGACGTTAGTACCATCATAAGTTCTACTAGATATTGTCAAAGTGATGGACGTAACACTAAAGAAATTATTTTTTTATGTTTTATTTAATAGTCATCAGAATAATTCATTTTATAAGCTATTCAGTTAGCACGGAATCCAGTAGATGGATTCTCAAATGTCCTGATAGATATTTCTCCAGCGAGGAGCCTCTTTAAATAAGATCAACTCTTGTCTCTGTTGTCTAAAATTGGTCAGAGCAGTGTTAAAATGGTAATCTAGTCTGTTGTGGTGCTTGGATTACATCTTGAACGAAAGGTATTCTCAAGTCGTTATGTAACAATTGATTTTAACTCTGACCTTTGTATTACGCCAATGCTTGATTTACTGACACACATCTCCACAGTTCAATATATTTTTTTTAAAAGTATTCTTTCTTCACGTTATTACTATCCAGATGAATTTCAAGATATTTAACAGTATTTGATTTTGGTATTCGTAAGTTGTTTATGAATATTGGCGTACATATGAAAGTTAGGTGTTGTGACTTAGTTTCGTTAATTTTAATTTTCCACTTTTTTATTCAGTTTTTAAAAAGATAAGTTATTGGATGCTATTCGTGAATTTTATATGTATAGCCATTATTACAGTGTCATCTGCGAAGGTGCCTGTAATTGTATTTTTCTTTGTAGAGAGGTCTGATGTGTAGATCAGGTACAGGTACGTACCAAAAACACTGCCTTGCAAAACACCAGACTTGATTATGTAGTAATTAGAGGTATCACCAATAACTCTTGCCCTAAGGTAAAGATATTATTTTAGAAGTGGTAAAAAAAATATTAAAGCAAACGTTTATTGATTTAACGTATGTACCACCTTGGATCGGACCTTGTACACGGAGAGATTCTGGAACTACCAAAATACGAACAACTAAACATCCTGACAAATTTGTTCGACAAAATCTACAACTACAGGAAACTTTGAAAGAACTGGCTTACATAAAATTTTATACCATTACAAAAAAAGGCGAACGCTACCAAATGTTCGGACCATAGAAGCCTAATGTCTTATGGCCTTAATATCTTCCTAAACAACCCATATATAGAAAAATTGAAGAAAATATTGGCCCTATAAAATTTGGCTTTAGAGATGGTTTTGGAAGACGGAAAGCATTGTTTGGCATAAAGGTGCTGATACAGAGAGCGGAAGATCCCAACTGCGATGTATACACATGCTTCATAGATTTCCACATAGCCTTCGATAAGGTACGGCATTAAAAACTTTTTAAAATCTTACAGAACAGCGGCATAGACTACAAAGATCGTATTATATCAAAATTGTATATAGAACAGAAGGCAGTAGCCCGAGTGGAAAACAAGTTATCGGATAAATTCCAAAAGAAGAAGGAGGTCCGACAAGAATATATCACCTGTGCACCTACTCAGAAATTCTGTTTGTGAAAGTGGATAGTGCGGGGGGCCTGCAAAGACTGATTGATCGGGTTGTAAACGCATGCGGCCCATACGGTATAGAGATGAACTACAAAAAACACAGATACTGATCATTAGAAAAAATAACAACGACACAATATTATCGAAGGAGTATCAAAAGACATACTTGTGCTGCATATTGACTAAAGACTGGATTTATTTCAAGAAAGTCAGATGCCGGATTGAAAAGGCAAGAAGTTCATTTAATGAAATGAGACTGATATGCAATCTAAACTTAAATTAGAAAAAGGGCCCTTAAACGTTATATATTTTTATTTCTTATATACGGAGCAGAAGCCTGGACGCAACATACAACAAACAGTATGTGGGCGCAGTGGCTTGAATTGGTTTGTTATATAATTCTTAAGGGTTGTAAATCCAAGATTTACATAACTATCAAAATTAATCGTGGACTGTATATTAAGATGATGCTCGTTAGTTAGTTAGTTAGTTCAATGCAAGTAATAGAATCCCTACTGTGAGTTTCCACGATCAACCGTTTCTGCTCCTTTTGGATGTAACATAAATGTCTTTCGTTTTAATATTTTTTTGCAAACATAAAAGTCTTATGAAAGTATACACAAATGTAATTGCACTGAGAAAAGGCCAAAAAATGTAGAAAATGAATGCTTAATTCATTCTCTGCTTAACTCGAATAGTGCTATTATTCTAGAGTATCATTATTAAAATGATAAAAACTAGGTAAAAACTTACAGTTATTTTTGTGTTGAAATTAAAACATGAGCATCGCGCCTATTTATTCGTAGAAATAAAAAGAGTGGTGCGAACACAGTACAACAGCGCATAAATGGGACTAAGGGAGTACTCAAGACTGTCGAATAGCGCAAAATGAAATACTTTGACCATATTATGGGAAATAAGAAATATTTTCCAATCCAACTTATTTTCCAAGGCAAAATAAAAGGCCACATAAGCCCAGAAAGAAGACCCACATTATCGCTTTACAATCTGAGACAATTGACTGGGCTGACTACAACACAAAACAGCTGTAAACAAATGAATGGGGAACTGCATAGCTTTATGAACTAGCCTGGTTACCCTTCGAAAATGGGTCAAGTACATTAAAAGGTCGTAATAAATTAATATAAAAATTGAGTATTAAATAAAAAATTTCTTAAAATATAAATTAGCTCGATATGTAATTGGGAAAGACATTTTTTTTTCTTAAATTACATACTTTATCCAACGATGTATTCGTAGGTGGTAGAAGTTTTAAATTTTCGTTTTTTTTCTGCTTGCGTGTATTAGTAGAAAATCTTTTTGGAAATGTTATTAAACTGAATATTAGTACCGAGAAGTTTTGAGCGCTTCGGAGTTTAAATTTAAAATCTTGTAACAAACATATATTATTATGTTGAGGACATAAGATGCTGTAACGAATTATTTTTATTAATTCTTTTTCAATAGGTGTTTAAATGGATTTGGAAAACATTTAGATAAATTGTTTTTGCATCAAATTATGTTGGTGTAATTTAACGAACAGAAAATTTAATGCTAATGCTAATGCTACGATGCTAATTTTAAAACCAGCCAGTCCAAATAACTTTTGATTTTGCGTAAATGTAAGAAAAACAAAAAACACGTCGAATTTTCAATCAAGGTGCACGCAAGGGCACCTCTTTAACATCTTCCACCCCTTCTTTAAAATGTTAAATAGCAACCCCTACCTTGTGATACATCAAATGAAAATAAAAAAAAAATGCAAATATAAACAAAAATTTATTCTATAGATTTATTTTGCAAATAACATTAAACAAAGCGAAATTATAACAAAAACTAAAATCAAATTAATAACAAAAAATTCCTTAAATTTATATACAGTAAGGATTCAAATAAAAACCACTTTCTAAGGCACAATTTAAAAAAACTGTTGAAATATGTTAAACATATATATGTGTGTGTGCGAAAATTATAGAGAACTGCATTATTGCAATAAACTATAAAAGTATAAATAAAGCCCGACAGCGACAAATTAGATGTGAGGATTATGACTGCTGTATGTACCTACATATTTTTAATATATAGGTATAAGTGGGTCGATTATATATCAGAAATATATCATTTATACTTTTATAGTTTATTGAAATAATGCAGTTTTTTATAATTTTTGCACATTATAGTATTCTCCGTTTTGGGAAGTTATTTACCGGATGGTGCTTGCTTAAAAAGTACAGATGTCGCCACTAACGCTTTTGCGTGGTCCTTCATGTGTACTTAATAGGAGTCTAGAATTGAATGTATTTGTTCGAGAAAACCTGCCCAGTACTGATGAGAAGCAAATACTCCGAAACTAGTATACAGGTGGTTTCTTCGTGCAAATCAATTCAATAACCCTTTCTCTTATTTAACAAGCATCTGTATATCTTGCTTCTTGTGATAGGGTAGTATACACGGTTATATATCAGATGTAATTCAATGCCTGTCGTTGGCATATAGCCAGAGGAGTATTTTGTTTTCAGATATAAACGACCCACTTATACCTATATATTAAAAATATGTAGGTACATACAGCAGTCATAATCCTCACATATACACACATATTCTCACATATATATATAGTAATATGAATAAAATCATCTATGGTTGTATTAATTGCTAATTACTGTAACATTTAGTTTAAGCATTAGAAATTTTTTTTAAAAGTTGCCGACGTCTTAAAAATTTAAAATACTTTCGGACCATGCGTTATAAGGTTTATTTGAAAAAAGTACACAACATAATATTTTCGATAGCCTGTCGAATATTATTGTGTATGGGACCTCTTTTACTGAATATTGCCAATTTAAATTCAAAGATTTAACGCGTCAAACAGAAACCAACTTTTTCCAAAAACGATTTTGCTGTCTTTTCTGGCGCTGTATAAAATATTTGAGCAATAAATATAAACGAAGAGCGTTTATCGTGGTCATTTACACGTTCAACGGTACATAATTTTTCCAGAAAAGTGTAAATGTTTGATAAAAGAAGCAACAAGCATTATCTTTACTTATTTTATTTTGAACCGTAAGGTTTTAAGAGTCGTTTGGGATCTAACTCTGCGAAAATGGGGATAAATTGGTTTCTGTAAGCGAGTTATGGATTGTAAAGTCTTTAGCTTTAAATAGGTAATACGTAAATGACTAATTGACAACTACAGCAAGGTAAGGTTTCTAAAAAGAAAGAAAACTTGCTTAACGAAGGTGGTGTTTGGTCTTCATTAACTAAAATTATTTATGTTTGTTATTGTTATTATAATTCAATTGTTTTCTATCGAATACTTTATTTCTGAAACTATTACTATGACAGTATCGGATACAGTAATATTTGATTTGCCGGCCGCAAATCAGTAAATAGAATAGAAGAGTATTAGAAAGTTTTCTTCTTCTTGTTAATAGGACCTGGTCCTGGTTAGCTCCTTTGCGTTTGGCCTTCTTTGGAGCTCTTCCTGTGACGCTTAGCTCCAGCTTTCGTACCATCTCTTGGGTGATCTGCCTACCGGTCTTCGCGAGTTTGGTTTTGCGACATGGCCCACTTTGCCTATCTTTCATCTAGCATCTTTCCACATGGTCTTTGCAGCACCTTTTGCGTGTTTTAACCCATCTTACCACACCCTTGATGGTTCTTAGCATTTTCCCTCGGTCGTTCTCATTATTCTTTTCGTTGTTGATGTTTCAGCTCTGGTTTCTGTGACGTTCGGCATGTTTTGTAAATCCTTAGCTTGCTTTTTGTACTCATCATTTTATTTCGCCATATGATATCTCTCGGGTATCCGCTGACTCTTGGTGCTTTTATGGCTTGTGTTCGTGCTTTTTTAATAAGGTTTCTTTCGCTTGATACCTCCACTCCTAAGTAGTGAAATCTACTCATCTGCTGGATTATCTTGTTGTCGACTGCCAGTTTGCACCTTATGGGTTCTTTAGAGATAACCATTGACTGTGTTTTTTCTGTTGCGATGTTCATGTTAAATTTGTGTGCTGTTTCTGTTGTCTTGTATAACAGGCGTTGTAGGTCGTCTTCATTCTCTGCTATGAGGATTGCATCGTCTGCATAGCATAATACTTTAATGGTGCGGTTGCCTATTCTATATCCAGCGTTCACTTTTTTAATATTTTCAATGATTTGGTCAATAATTATGTTAAACAAAGTAGGACTAAGGCTGTCACCTTGTCGTATAACCGTATTGATTTGTGCTTCCTTAGACAGTCCATCGTTCGTTTTTATTCTTGTTCTACTTCTGTTGTTCAGTTCTTGTATAATTCTTTGGTACCGGTAATCGATGTTGTTCTGGTCTAGAATCTTGATTACGTCATCCAGTCGGACCCTGTCGAATGCCTGTTCACAAAACAGACAAACAGGGGCTTGTTAAATTCTTTTAGCCTGCAGTGTTGTTGAATGGATTGAATAGTTTGACAGCACTGTTGCCGGTACCAATCCCGGCTAAAGGAGGAAGGTTTAAGGGTAAGGCTAGCAACCTGCCCTTTAGAAAAAACTTGAATTGCTCGAAGAACCGATTCGAAAGCCTCGGAAACAGTATGAAATAAAATTATGTCGTACTATAAATACTCGTAAATAAAAAAAACTGATAACGGTGTCACGTGCCTATTTTTTCTATAGTTTCGTAATCATGGTTGCATACAGTACTCTAGGGATAAGATTCGATAGTTGGTTTGCAATTACTGGATATTCACACGGACGAGGCACAGATTTGAGAAGATTGTGGGTTGACGTTTATTCCGCGCCATTTTTCTTGATTTCCGATATAGGAGCGAGTCGTGTTTTGAGAGTCTTGGAGGCCATGTGTCGGTAAAAGTTGTTGGGGACGGTGTGTTATTAGCACGTGTGCAGAACCTCTATGGGATTTCTTTCATATCTGGCTGTATTTGGGCCATCTTAATTGGATTTTGAAGAAAAACCATTTGATTTTCAACTTGACCATTTTGTCTTGCCTTTGTTGTGGATATTTTGGAGTTGGTGTCGAGTTGAATAGCCGTTATCCGGATCTATTTGAGGGAAGCCATTGTTCGCTAACTGGTGCCGCCCCATAATCTAACCAGCCACCGGAGTAGGCCACAGGAGTACATGTGAATTCGCATACCCAAAGGTTATCAGTGATTTATTTTTAAATATATAACGCTGTGTCTCATTTCGGCACCACGAGTAAGTCTTGCTTCAGTTTATAAATATAATGCTTTGTGAATTCGTATACCCAAAGGTTATAAGTGATTTATTTTTAAATATATAACGCAGTGACTCATGCTGACACCACTATTATGTTCTGTTTAGTTTATTAGTATAGTACATTGTTGGAAACTATTTATTGCATTAGATAATATGCCAAAACTAAACTTGGATTAAAATAACCTTCTCAATAATTCTTTATGTCCAAGTAAAAACATATTTTCTTCCTACTTATTTGTAACTATCCTACTATCTTGATATTTTAAAGGTCAACCATTGTAAAGATATTTTCAAATGAACTCGATTGTTTTGGCAGTGAAAATCTTTATGTAAACGGTTAACTAGTGAATTTTCTTTGCCTTTATGTAAATGTTTGAATTAGTGTTATTAATGAGTTAACTTATATATATATATATATATATATATATATATATATATATATATATATATATATATATATATATATGTTTTACCTTTTATTCTTTGCCTTTATGTAAGCGTTTGAATAAGTGTTATTAATGAGTTAATTTAAATATGTTTTTATTTTATAAAGTTGTAAATTTTACATTTTTGGTTTGTTTTAGCAAGAAAATTTTACCATAGCTGTTAACTTTGACTATATTTGTTATGATGCTACTATTGAACTGTGTACCTTAATTATCTATTGTGTGAGTTAAGTATCCAACATATTTTTGCTATAATTTTATTTATTTGGTTCACCATAAACATAGTTGTTTATCTTGTGGCCCTGCTAGTGCTTATAAGATCTAGGGGTTTCCGGCTTATACCGTTTAAGTCGGTGGCGCAGCTCACTTTTATATTTTTTTCTTCTACCCTCTACGGCTGAGCTCGGGCATAATTTGCCAGTAGAGAAACCGCTAGCAGAGTACTCGTTAGAGAACGAAAAGATGTGGCAACGGCATCGACGCGTATCGGGTGGTCCGAAAAAAAGATATTTCTTTCGTGATATTAAATGTTTACTTTATGCTTTGGTCAATGAACTAATAAAATATAAATTTTTTTTCTTTTTTCGATATATATTTTTTCCGGTCGTATATGTGAAGGGTCAGATTGGATTTTTGGGAATTGTAAAATATGACGTTCGTTTTTATCGCAGTATAAAACTCAAATCTATTAAGGAAAAAAATTCGATAAATGTCGAAGAAAGAAAAATTGTTTATAATAAAACACAAATTTGTTTCGTCTTTTTGGAAAAAAGATCCTTAAAGCGGCTTACGAATAGCGCGATTTAGTAGGAAACTGTACGTAAAGAAATGCATCAGTGGCAGCCCGGGTACGATACCCGGCAGATGCATTCTTTTTATGTTTTTACCATTTAATACATAATTTTTTTAGTGAAAAAAACAAATCGAACTAAAATGCAAAAAATAAATTAAAGTTTAAATAAACTTAAATACATGCTTTTAGAGTTAATCAAACTAAAAAGTAAAAAATAATGCTTAACATAGGAATAAAATTACTGACGAGAAAATTAATGTCACTGTAAAAAAAAATGAATGTCAATCAATTTCACTGCTTTGTATGGCATTTTTAAACTAACTCTGCGTTTCGAAATGAAAGCACTTATATTCCTATGTTAAGAATTATTTTTTACTTTTTAGTTTGATTAACTCTTAAAGCGTGTTTATTAGTTTTTTTAAACTATAATTTATTGTGTTAGATTATACGTTAATATTGTTTTATTATTGCAATTAAATTTTAAAAAATGGAAACTGCAACAAATGTGTGTGATACAACTTTAGAAAAGTAAGTTTATAAAATTGTATAACTTGATAAAAGTATTTACTGTTTACATTCGTTTATTGTACATGTGATTTGAGTGTGTTTACTATTTAAATTATTGGGAGATAATAGTGAAACCATGTGCTCAGAGTCCAAAAGAGTATGGAAAGCGCAATCGTCAGAGTGCAAAAAAAAACTGAAAACCAATGCTCAACGCCTACAACAATTCCGGCAGAATCAAAATAAAACGAGCGAGCCTTACAGTAGTCGCATATGATGTGTAACATTGGACATCTCTCACCTTAGTAATAAGCAATCTAAAGTTATATTCTGAAAAAAATGGGTCAGGTATTGTTTGAAATGATTTTTAATAACAAACAATAATTCTTTTAAATGAAAATTGTATTTTATTCAATTGACACTAGTAGTGACAGAAATCAACCTCAAAATTTAAAAAAGCTTATTACTGAAATATTTTACTTGAATAATTATTTATTATTACTTACTTGAGTTTTTTATTAATGATCTGCACTTTATTGAGACTTATTATCAATAGTAAATGTAACCTAAAGTCAATTGCAATGTCTTTAGTTTTTATATATTTGCGAATACAGGAAATTCTTTTAAGATTTTACACAAAGGTACAGCGGTTTATAATAACAAAAAATGGGCTGATACCCAACACGTATAGCGATATAAAAACACAAAGTTAGGAAGATAGGGCTGATACTCACCCTCTTTAAAAGAAAAATAAGTGAGATAGACCGTGAATGTAGAATTTAATGCTTAGTTCATAATCCGCTTGATTTGAACTGTTTATTCGTACTGTGCTATTCTTCGAGTGACTGAAAAATGTATACTAAAACCAGTATCATTATCAAAAATGATAAAAAGTGGATAAAAACTTAACAGTATTTTGCGTTGAAAGTAAAACGTCCAAACTTTCCCTTATTAGATTAACAATTCTGTGGTATTGTTATATGGTAGAGTGCTTCTCTCTGAAGCCGAATTGGTGCGACGGTATAAGATCTTGTGGATTTGTTTATTTTATAGCAATCTTCCGAATATTTTTGACAGTATAGGCAGAAAACTTGGTCGATATGATGCAACTTCTGTTGAAGTTTTTCAGGTTAGGCAACCATTACTATTTCAGCAAATTTCTGCTGTTTGGGATAGTATCATAGACGTAACAAACTGTTGAATATCTTTATTATTAGCACTAATGCCTTTTTGGAAACGTTTTTTAACAACTCAGCAACTATTAAGTCATGCCCGGGACTTTGTGAGGTTTTGAACATTTAATTTTCTCCAATACTTCTGTTGGACTAAATCCTTTTAGGGGTGGCAATAGCTGACAGGCTGCATCTAGATAGTTGTTTACTTCTTCGTCTTGTAAATTGTCCAGTGGTGTAAAAACTTTTAAGAGGTGGTCAGCAAAAACTTGCGCAGCCCAACTGTCATCTGCCTGTCTGATTGGAAAAACTAGTACTTGGTACGGGTATTTTAAATTTTTTCGCGACTGGTCATCAGGTTTGTTATGTAACGATCAAAAGACTCGTTTTTAAAAGTCTGTATGGCTGTACAAAAGTGATGCGTGAGTCTGGTGAGACGGGTTTTATCCCGTGGATGTAGACTTCTTTGCCAAATCCTGCGCGTTCTTTGGTTTTTTACTAGTAACTCTTTGTGTATAGTAATAGCTTATGCTAAGCAAGTAGGGAATTGTTCCCTGTCAACATATACATTAGTTAATATCTGAAACTTGGTCTTAACTCGTTATAGTTCGTAAATGAAATTATGCTTGAATTGTATTGTAATTTTATTTACTAAAAATATGATTAACTTTTAATTTAAACTATTGCCTATGAAAGCCTATTTACAAAATCATACATAAGTAAACAAAATATACAATGTGAAATAATTATTAAACGAGATTAGGAGGGTAATAAATGTTCGTCGATTTTATTTTTAAATATTGTTACAACTTTTTAGCTCCTCTGTGGGTTCGGCGATCAAAAACTTTTGATCCATTAACATAACAATGTTTATTTCAATACAATAAATTCTATTTTCATTAACCACTTAGATATTCACTTAGCTATACAACTTTTACAACTCTATATAAATATTTACATTAATTAATTCATAAACACATAAGCCGATACTGTCCTTTTTCGCTCGCTGTCCCCCTTTTTTATACCTGAACGAATAACCACGAGAAGGGTCCAGTAATTTCTCGAATTATCTATTGTCTTCTATGCTCGACTTTGCTAGACCGTTCGGCAGCCAAAAATCCTCGGTTGCCGACAGGACCGGATTTGTAACAATATGTTAACTGATAATGCTCTAACTGTTTCCTTACTTAAATCGTTCCAGAAGATAAAAACTCGATTGGTGACAAACGTTTGTCTTGGTACACATTTAAAATTTTCCTTTTTTAACTTTAGATCATGTCCTCGGAGACGGGAGTCGGTATTTAGAAGAAAAATTATTTTGAGGTTTCCATAATTAAACTTAATCATCCGGAAGGTGAGTATTAGATCTACGCGTAAGAGGCGATCGGCAAAGCACGGTAAGTTAGCCATCTGTAGTAATCTGGACGCGTACGACCAAAGGACAGTCTTTTAGCCCGGCGTTGAACATTTTCTAACAAGTTTTGATCTCGGATGAGCACTGGATACCACACTATACCCGCATACTCAAGCGACGGACGAACATAAGTTTTGTACAGCTTTATAGAAGATTGAAATAAAATCCATGCGAAAGATTTTTGAAGAAGATATATCACTGAGTTAGAACGCTTACAAGTTTTTAAAATATGTTCGGACCATGTTAAATCTGATGTGACTGTAACACCTACATCTACATGAGCTGACACTGGAGCAAGAAGTTTTCTGACTTAGAGTTAGAATATTAAGATGCTACGTTATCTAGGTGTTGCTATATGGGATGAAATCCTGGACGTTAAAATAAATATAAGAGATCGACTGGAAGCATTTGAGATGTGATCATATAGAAGGATCTTAAGAATAAGTTGGGTAGACATGGTAACAAATGAGGAGTTACTGGGAAGAATAAAAAGGAAAAGGAAATATTAAACACAAACAAAATGGTACAATTATTGTAGTTTTATTGAATTGTTTAGAGCTGCAGCATCAAAATTGAGAATAGCTCTATGATGATAGCCAACCTTTTAAGAGGAGATGGCACTTAACAAAAAAGAAGAAGACAGGCATAATACAATACAACCCCTGAAATGGACCATATTTCGGAACACGCTTATTATTAACAAAAGACAGTACATACAGGCACGGTACAATACAACCTTGATTCAATTATATTGTACCAATTTGATCAAAACGAAAGTAATGGTTTTTGAAAGAGAAGAAAGCATGACAAACTGTGGGGTTTCGATTGAGGGAGAAAGAGTGGAACAAGTTAATGAATTTGTGTACTTGGGTTCAAAATTTACTAGAGATGGAAAGTATGACAGTGACATTGAGCGAAGGGTGTTGGCAGGAAAACAAATTAATGGGGCACTGCATAGCTTTATGAATAGCCAGAAAGTGTCAAAAAAGGCACGTCTGGCGGTGCATAGAGGTGTGTTGGTTCCTACACTTATGTATGGTAGTGAATGTTGGGTTTGGCAAAAGAAGCATGAAAATAGGATTAATGCTGCGGAGATGAGTAGTCTGAGAATTGTATAGCCGGAGTTACTCGGTTGGATAAAGTTAAGAATAGTGAGATAAGAAAACGCTGTGGTGTAAAAGAAGATGTGGTCACAAAGATAGATAAAGGAATGCTTAGATGGTTTGGACACGTAGAAAGGATGGATGAAGGAAGATTGACGAAACAAATTTATAAGGCGAGTGTGAATAGGCAAATCGATAGAGGTCGACCTCTGCGAACATATCTCGATCAGATCAACATTGTTTTGAAGAAAGGCCAGGTCAAAAGTACCAACAACCGAAGAGCATGTATGAGAGCACTGATGAAAGTAGAGGAAGCAAAAGATGTGTGTACGAACCGTAGCGGAAGTGGAAGGAAGTGGTCTCTGCCTACCCCTATGGTAAAAAGGCGTGACTTTATGTATGCAATTTGCATGTATGGAATTTGGAAGAACAATATTGGAAGTTACGTTTATTTGTTATTGTGTAATTGTAATATTGGAGAAAATTGATGGGACGGCTGACCAGGAAAATTTCTTGATTCAACAAATCTTTGTTGGTCTACAGAATAGGGTTACGAGTTATTTTGTCATTGTCGCATTAATTCTGTTTTTTTAAGCAAATTTATTTTTTAAAATTATCAAAATCCACAACCGAAGATACTTACCGTAGCTTTAAACTTTAATTGTATTTTTTATTGTATTACTAGACTGAAACCAACTGTATTATGAAATGTCAAACGTTGGCTCACAGGTATCAATTTAAAATTTTCCAAGTAACAGCCCACATTTATACCAAACCAATATGGAACCTTAAGATACAATGGGCCAACAGGCCTAAGTGTCACCGGAGGCATAAGCCAGATGGACCTAAATAGGGGTGGAGTGTTGACATCAGTCAGGGAGTCTCTCAGTAGACCTTGAGCTGAAAATCTCATAACTCCTCAAGAAAAAAAAAACATGGAACCTCTTATTACTGGTCTTTTTATATCGTTTTATTCTAACGAAAATTTGAAAGCTTGTTTATATATGAAAGGAAATATACAAGATGTCAAATTCTTCTTCTTCTTCTTTGTGTGCCATGCTTGTTTTCAAACGTTGGCTATCATCAAGCGTTCAGGCGTTGGCTATCATAGAGTTGACAATTTGTTGGAAAGCTTTTCGATCGGTAGCTACATGAAACAATTCTTCTACTGTTCGACCCGTCCAATGTCTAATATTACGAAGCCAAGAAAGCTGTTTTCTGCCAATCCATCGCTTTCCTTCTATTTTACTTTGGATAATTAATCGGAGCATGTGATATTTATGCCCTCCCCCCCATTATATGTAAAAAGTATTTGACTTTTCTTATTTTGATGGTGTTTGTCAATTCTCGCTCTTTATGTAGTGATTCTAACACATGTTCGTTAGTTACGTGTGGCGATAGCACCATAACTCAAACGCTTCCAATTTATTTAGATGCTTTACTTTCAGTGTCCAGGTTTCACATCCATAAAGCAAAAAAGACCAAACGTAGCACTTTAATTTTCTTAGATGTTCATCGAAAGACTTCTATTACATAGTACAGAACGCCAACTAGTGAATCTTTTACGTGCCAGTTCTATTCTGGTTGAGATTTCTTCATCGCTTTCAACTCTACAGTCTATCCAGCTACCCAAATACCTAAAGTGTTGTACTCTGTCCATAATTTTACCATCTAATTTTAATTTTGGATACTCGATATTAATTTGATCGACAACCATCCACTCCGTTTTCTTTGTGTTGACACTTAAACCCTTTTCCTTGCATGCATTGTTTACTGCATTTAGTAGTGTTTGAAGGTCTTCGAGGCTTTCTGCCATTATAGCAGATTACAAACTAACAAAATAAAATGATTTGCCGCACAGTCATGAAGTTACAACGAGACACTGGTGGAATAATTTTTATCCGAACAAATGGATTAGAAGGAGAAGTTCCATTGAGCGGCCAAATAGGTCACCAGAATTACTGTCTTTTTGATCTTTATGTAATTCGCTAAGTCTATGTAAACATCAGCATTTCTGCACTTCGTAAGTAAATTGCACACTTTGAGAAGACAAAACTGAACTGAATACAAGACGACGTCAAGAGAGACTTCTCGGTGCGGTGCTATGTTTTTGCTTCGTACATAGACGGAGTTGCAACATTTTTTAAAACAAGTGTTTTATCCATAGAAGATAAAAATAATTTTATTATAAAACGATATATTACTGGATTAAAAATCTTTATTCCGTGTTCTGCTGTTTTTACTTGCTACTCTTCACTATTTTGTCACAGGACGTATACTTGAAAACGTTTTCAATAAGAAATCACGTCAATGAGGGTTTAATAAAAGATCAAAGGTCGATAATGAACCGAGGGAAAAAAAGGCAAATAACGATAAATGTTAAATTTACGTGGCGATTGTTTCGTTTACTTGATTAAATGCTTTTAGAAGAAGCTGCGCGTTTTAGAAAAGAAACATATCGTAATTAAAAAATAAAAAGAATCCTCAAAATCCTTCAAAATAAAAAATCGGAAATTGATGTTATTTTTCCACCTTGTATTACTCAGTAGCTGGCAGTGCGAGAATGAAATTTTTTAATCTCACCGACCGGTTTAAAAATGTATTTTTCAACTGATGAAATATTTTAATAAATCATTGCAGAAAATACCGTTTAAATTTAAAACGAACAAAATGCGATTAAACTGTGATTTTATTTACAAAATTCAATAAATACATGATGCAATTCACTTTATCAGTACTTAATTAGCCATGTGATTTGGTTACGTGAAAAATATACGATTGTAAGCTTTAAATTAAATCGTTAATCATTTTTAGTTTTTAAATAGAATTTAACTTTTAGTGGAAAGTTTATTGGCAAAGCCATCATAATGAATAATACTGTTTCTCAGAGCCACCGCTTAGCAATAATATAGAAAATTCTTTATCAGATAAGAGTTTTTCATGAAAGTTCATCCTGAAAGTTTCTTATTTTATTATCACTCAGTATAATTCAACTTATTGCTTTGTGATAATAACTAGAGACTTCTCCGTTTTAAGCCACAATACCACTCAATAGTACTGTGGACAAAGGACTGTATTTTTTAAAATATGCGTGCTATGAATATTTGTATTTGGTAGGTTGGCACAACTGTTGTGAACAACTGACATATATTTCATGACATTTGCCTTATTTGGTTAGAAATTGCAGCGTTTTTTGTGTTTTAAGAAAATGGTTATCATTGATTTTTAAAATAAAAAAATCTGTGGAAATGTTTTGTAACGTGCCTTTTTTTTCCCTTCTACAGTTCCATTATAATTGGGTCTCTGATAGTTTTGTATTCCTCAGGTACTCGTAAATAGTGTCGCGTACCGTATTTTGTTGTAATTTAAATATATCATTCGTTGTAAATAGTGTTGCATACCTTGTTGTGATAGGATTCGATTGTTAATGGCTGTGGCATTTTTGTTAATCGATGAAGATTGAGTGGGGGTTTTCGTTATTAGATTTTGCTTTGGTTTTTGGCCTCGATTGATGTGTGTTGTTGGTTATATTATTGTTTGGTTTGCATTTCTGTGTGGATGGGACTGGCTATCAACACGGACGAGCGCGATTCTGAGTGTGGAACATAGATTTGCGAATATTGTTGGTTGACGTCGGTTCCGTGTAATTTTTTTTGATATCCGGCCTGGGACGTAGTAGTCGTTTGGTGGCAGTCTTGGGAGTGGTGTGGTGAGAATTTTTGGGACGGTGTGATATTGGCAAGTGTGCAGAACCTCTACGGTTTTACTTTCATATCTGGCTGTATTTGGTCCATCTTAATTGGATTTTGAAGTAAAACCATTTAATTTTTAACTTGACCATTCTATCTTACCTTCGTTGTTGATATTTTGGATTTTGGTGTCGAGTTAAAATAACCGCATGCGGGATTTATTTGAGAGAAGCCATTGTTGATTAGCAGGTGCCGTTCCATAATCAAACCGGCCACAGGAGTGTTGCATTCGTATCATCCATATCGACGATAAATTGCAGTGTTATAAAGACTTGCTTGGTGTTTTTAGCAGGAACTCCGTATTAAGGTGTTCAAGATTAAAGTTATTCTTTTTTTTTATATTTGATCTACAATATACGTTTACCCAAAGGTTACAAGTGAGTTATTTTTGAATATTTAACGTCGTGACTTATTTTTGACACCACGATTAGGTTTTGTTTTAATTTATTAATATGGTACATTGTTGAAAACTATTTATTGCATTGGATAATATGCCAAGGCTGAACTTTGATTAAAGTAATCTTCTCAATAGTTCCTTGTGTCCAAGTAAAAATGTTTTCTTTATACTTATTTGTAAATATCCTACAATATTGATATTTTGAAGGACAGCCATTGTAAAAAGAAATATTTTTAAATAAGCTCGATTGTTTTAACAGTGTAAATCTTTATGTAAATGGTAAAAACATGAGTAAATTAGCAGCCTTATGTGAACGTTTGATTAAGTATTATTAAAAAGTTCACTTGTATACGTTTTTTTGGTAACTTGGTAAGGTTTGTTACTCTTTCTTTTGTTTTGGTTTTTTTTATGGAATCGTAAACTTTGGATTTTGATTTTTTGTTAGCTGTTAATTTTGACTATATTTGTTATAATTTTATCATTGAACTGTGTACTTTGATTTATTGTAGGAGTAAAGTATCTAATATATTTTAGCTATAATTTTATTTATTTAGTTTACCATAATCTCAGTTGTTTATCGTGTGGCTCTGCTAGTGACTATAAGACCTAGGGGTTTCCGGCTTGAACCGTCTAAGTCGGTGGCGCGGCTCACTTTTATATTTTTTTTTCTTCTACCCTCTACGGCTGAGCTCGGGCATAATTTGCCAGTAAAATAACTAAAAACATGCTGACTGTTTCTTCGACTACCGTGGCGTTGAACACTAAAAGTTCCTTTAAAATGGTTAACAAAGAATATTATTTAGACCTTTTTTTGTCTTTTGCGTCAGTCAATTCGTTAAAAACAACCTAAACAATTCATCAAGGTGATAGAATGTAAAGACCCCACGAACACTGGAGTATACACAGTAGCTGTCTACTTTCAAGGAAGAAGGCTCGCCAGTGGTATGGGTCACAGTATCCAGCAAGCAGAAGTGAAAGCAGCTAAGAAAGCTTTAGAGATCTCTCAAGATCTTTTTCGGCAATTGGATCATCAGAAACGCGTTATCACGAAGAGTATGAAAAAGCAGAAGAATAAATGGAGTGTCTCGGAAGGGAGGTGCATGCAGTACGCGCCAAAGTTGCCAGAACGATATTCTAGATCGAGGTTTAAGAGGTCTTTTTAAAGGCTATACCGGAAATTAATAATACTAACTGTTTTAAAGACTGGGAAAAACGGTGCAATAGGTGTATTCTAGAGAAATGGGATGACTTTAAAAATATACTTTGAATATACAGGGTGATTCATTAAGAATGAGCAATCTCTGCACTGGAGATACTACACACCAAAATATGGCGATTGAGCTTAAAACATGTCCTATACAAATGTTGCAGGTTTACAAGATACAGGGTATTTAAAGTTGGAATTTTAATTTGAAATTTCTTAATAATTTGTGATTTTAAGCAGCATCGTCTTAAAATTAGGCAACTTTATGTTTTATGGCATGAAAATTACGAATTTTATGCTGAATTTAGCACTATTTATATAGGGCGTTAGTAACACTCTGTTACTTAGGTAAATTACAACATATCTTTTTTGCCTAATGAGTTATGGCTAAAATTACTAGAAACTCTAAAAGGCAGTTCAATTTGAATAAAAAAGGTACTCATGTTTATTTCATGTAACTCTATCAATTTTTGAGTTATTTGCATTTTAAGCATTCAATAAATTTTGTTTATTGTGAAATGAATTTATTCCTTTAAATTACTTCTATGCGGGGTAACAACAGTAAAGACAACAAATAACAATCAGTAACAGTAATAAAAGAAAAATTCAAAGTAAATGTTTAAAATGCCCGCCTTCCACTTCAATATACTTTGTAAGGCGTCTCCTCTTTAAATATTAAATAACATTTGTCGATTATTTTTAATAATATTAGCAGCTTCTTGAATTTTCTGTCGTAATTCTTCGATGAAATTAATTGTATCTTTGTAAACCATTTCCTTCATTTGTGACCATATTGAGAAATCTAGAGGGTTTAAATCTGGACTTCTAGGTAACTAAACAAATTCACTGCCACGCCCAATCCACCGGTGAGGAAAATGTTCACTCAGGTATTGCCGTACTGGCAGAGAAAAATGTGGCGGCGCCACGTCTTGCATAAACCACATGTTCCGCCTTATGGCTAGTGGTACATCTTCTAGTAGTGTGTTTAACTGTTGTTCAAGGAAGTTTAAATAGAGAGGCCCGTTCAGATTAGAAGAAAGTTTAAAAGGACCAATAAAAAAACCACACCACACATTTGATTGAGCAAAAACACAAATCATATCACTACTGCTATTGCAGTATTCTTATCGTAACAGTTTTGTACCATTTTTGTAAGGGAAAGGTTGGTAAGTAAAAAATTATCTGGATGTAAAGAAGTGGTTGCTAACAGGAATCTTTGTGGGACTACTGGTATGGTGAAGTTCGTAATACCTCCTGGAATAACTTATAAAGTAACTTACATATCCTGTTTTACCTTTAATAAAACTAAAATAAAAAATCTGTTTTAATAACATTTTTAGGTAAAATAAGTCCTTGCCATCGAAACTTTTCACTTTAATCCCGATTCGGTCCTTGTTTGGCGGAAAGTTGCAACTTTCGCACCCCCTTTTCCAACTTGGTACAAAGTTAATTTGGCCACTTAGTTAACCGAGGCTGAGTTATAAGACTCCCGAACAATTCCCTTTAATCTAGATATCAGTAAATCGCTAAGTCTCTGATATTACGACGTTGAGGCAGATTGCGAAGACCAGCTGCCCCATTGATAAATTTATTTGTAAATTTATAGTTTCTTAATTGGGTTTTTGTTGTTGATAGGTGCCTTCCGCAAAAGGTATGCGCCACAATTGGTTGAAAAATAAAAACGATTAAGTAATATTTAATCTAGACTGGGTAACAAAAGATTAGAAAATATTATCGGAAGAGGTTTTGCGTTCCCAAAAAAATAAAAGATATATTATATATTAGATATATTTACCAAATTTTTTTTTCGGTAATCTTACATAAGACACCTTTGAGGAAAATAGTGTCGGATTCATACCGACTTAAACCCCACCCCCTTTTATCTCACCCTTAACACCGGAATCCACATTAACATTTCTTCGATGTAAATGCTGGTATTTTAGCGTCTGCTCTCCCCTTTTCTTTAGTTTCTGATGTAACGTATTACTTGATATGCCAGTATCCATGTTTCCTTTGATGTTATTATGCTTTTCATCATATTATTATCAGCGTTAAAGTCCATTTCTGTTGTACTAGAGTAGCCTGTTCTGACGTCGTTTTATCTGGAACATTGAAAAAGTGAATGATCACGTCATCGTTCTTTCGGCAATAGGTGCATTCATCAGATTCTGCCCTGCTACGGTCAAAGAAATATTGTCTAAAACTAGGTAAAACTTGGGTTAAGTGGTAAAAAAAATCTTCCTTTCTGGTCTTTTCATCAAGGGAAATAAGTTTGTAGGTCCATAGTCCGTGTCTGTTCTCTGTTCGACATTGGATTCTACGTCTTTTTCCGAACATGTCCTGTGGTAGTTTTCTGTTAGTTCACTAATAATAGTCCTACAAGAGGTATCCCTTTTATCACTCTTGCTGCTGAGTGCTGTGAGTGCACAACGCCGACCAATAATCTTCTCTTGGAGGTCCCGGGTCCTCCGAAGTCAGTCATCTAAATGATCAAAAATTAAGTAAAGGGGACCACCGATAATAATATAATTGAGCGAAGGGTACCGTAGAGATTAAGGAAAGGAAACTTATAGGCACATTCTGCGATTTCTTGGATGAAAATAAAAAAGATTATCTATGCTATCCATTCATTTAATTCAATATTTATCCGTGATTAATTATACATTACCCTTTCTGCCATATTAAATTTAGGTAAAGCTATCCAAAAGGGAGAAACATCCCAAGAAAGATATCGGGTAGCTCTTGGGGGACTAGTCCAAGTGTCGTCAAAACCACCGCATTGGCCCTATGCTACTCCGCCGGGGAATATGCCTGACCAGTATGGTAAAAGTCAGTATACGCCAAACAAGTTTATATTGCGCTGAATGAGAGTTGTAGATTTATTACAGGATATCTGAAACCCACCTCCTTGGATAGATTTTACCATCTGGCGGGGGTAGCCCCGCCTGCTATCCGAAGAGAAGCTGCAGCCTATAAGGAGAGACTTAAATCGTCAACTTGTGAGCGGCACCATCTATATGGCCTGCAACCAGCATGCCAGAGACTAAAGTCAAGAAATAGCTTCCTAATAGCCACCGCAGATTTCCAGGATCAAACGAACAAGTCTGGGATCGCATTTTGGGAAGCCAACAAAGATCAACATTGGATGAGTCCATTAGAAGGAGAGTTGGGAGGTCTGGAAATCTCTGAATATACTCCGAACCGGAACTGCAAGATCTAGGGTGAACCCTGAACAAATGGGGATACCCAGTGACCTCCACCCTATGCGATTGTGGCGACCCTCAGACGACTCTACACATGTACGAATGCCAGTTGTGTCCCACCCAATGCACCCACAAAGATCCGATGTCAGCTCTACCAAACGCAATCGACGTCGCCCATTACTGGGCAAGACATACTTAGTTTAATTAATTTAACAATATCTGTATACCTAACTGCTTGTTTACCTTTGTGGATTGTTATTTACATATTTTGTAAGATGCTTCTGACTCGATTAAATTAAAAAAAAAGAAGAGATGTGTTAAAATTTTTTGTTAAATTTTAATAGCAAAAGATTATTTTACATTTAATCTGTTCTCGGATTTAGATAAGAGGTTTTACCTTTAACAAATCACCATTACAAGAAGTGATGATAGTGGAAATTAGGCAAAAGGGAATCGAATTAACTGTCTACCCATACAGAAGATGCTGGAGGGTTCTATCGTTTACTGTTACCGAACAATGTAAGTTAATATTAAAGTCAAAGGAATTCGTTATTAAAAGCTAATTCGTACACCCGTCAAAATCTAATCGATTCCTGCATGCTACAACGTAATGTTTTGCAGATGATGTCGGGAGAAAATGTAATTACAATGAAGAAGATACAATAAAAATATTTAAGGTTCAATAAAAATAGCCTTCATCAGCTTATGTTAAACAAAAGAGATAATTACCACTTTTTGGTTACTTTACTGAAATTATGCAGTGTGGAACTGGCTGAAATAAATTCATTATTTCAATTATTATGCATATTTACAAAAAAACACCGTCTTAATCCTTGTAAATCCACTTTTATAGAACATTAATATTTGAAGACAAAGCATAAAATTTTGTGATACGAATGATGCATTAGACCAGAATTGAGATACCTAATGATATTTCGTGAGATGTATCACGCGCTAAGGGGTCATTTCGTAGCTGCAAAAATAACGTTTAATTTTAGATTCAAAGGCTTAAATGTAGTTATGAATTTCCTATTTTAAAATATATTTAATTTTAGTTACTGATTCTTTAATATTAGAGCAAGAAATTTAAAAATGACAAAGTTTTTAAGATTTATTTTACAGTTTTAATTCAATCGCTTATATATTATATCTGAAGTGAATAATGTGCGTTTCTGCACCATTAAAATGTACCCATTAAAAACTTATGTTTTTCTTTTATTTTTAACAGCTGTTTTCTTTAATACATATACTGTACCAATTGCATTTTTTTCTGATAACCAACGAGCAGAAGAGGAGAAAAGAAAAAACTTTGTGATTAGAGTTCATGTTTTCGCATAGATTTTTGAACAGATGTGAGCACTACATATAAGATAATTGACAATGTTAGCGAGAAAAATCGATAAATCATGCAGTGCAATCCCTTTGCTTGAGGTGCAATTTTTTAACTTTTAACTGAAAGTCTTAGTCGCCTTTTACGACAGGATGGGATCTATTCTATTTTTCCCGTGTCCCCAGGAGATAAGATGTGGTGACAAAGATAGATAAAGTAATGCTTAGATAGTTCGGACACGTAGAGAGGATGGATAAAGGAAGATTGACGAAACAGATTTATAATGCGAGCGTAAAAGGGCAAGTCGGTAGAAGTCCACCTTGTCGAACATATCTCGATCAGATCAGACATTGTTTTGAAGAGAGGCCAGGTTAAGAGTACCTACAATCGACGAGTATATATGAGAGCACTGATAAAAGTAGAAGAAGCAAAAGATGTGTGTAAGATATGTGACTATATGTATGTACGTATAAAAAGTATAAAATAATGTTTCGTAGATAAATCGACATCGTGAACGAATCGACAGTTGACGCGATAAAATTAATTATTCTACCACCAGATAAGTATGGTACTGGATATGTATATATGCATACAACATATCTTTCGTTGGTAGAACATATTATTTTGACGCAGCATAGAGGGTGGTGTGTGCCAAAAGAAAAGTATGGGTATAGTTTAAAATTGTATTAGAAGATAAAAAAAATTAAAACAGTAGGAATGGTAAAATCGTAGTGGTAAAGAATGGTTCGATAAATATTGACAAAAAAGATTTCTCACCATAAAGTGTCGCAGCACTAGGGCCCGTATTCATAGTCCGTACCCAAGGCGGAGTCGATGCTTTGAGTACAGATTGTAATTCAAATTTGCACGCAAATCTGTACTCAAAGCATCGACTTCGCTTTGAGTACGGGCTAAGAATACGGTCCCAAAGAAAAGAGTTTCGTACATAATCTTAATGGGCATTTTCAATTTACTATCACATTAAAATAGTTGAAAATCAAAGGGATAAAAATAAATGTGAGCAAAACGAAAGTAATGGTTTTTAAAAGAGAAGAAAGCATGACAACCTGTTGAGTTTCGATTGAGGGAGAAAGAGTGGAACAAATAAATGAATTTGTGTACTTGGGTTCAAAGTTTATTAGAGATGAAAAGTATGACAGTAACATTGAGCGAAGGGTGTTGGCAGGAAAACAAATAAATGGGGAACTGCATAGCTTTATGAATAGCCAGAAAGTGTCAAAAAAAGGCACGTCTGGCGGTGCATAGAGGTGTGTTGGTCCCTACACTTATGTATGGTAGTGAATGTTGGGTTTGGCAAAAACAGTATGAAAATAGGATTAATGCTGCGGAGATGAGTAGTCTGAAAAGTATAGCCGGAGTGACTCGGTTGGATAAAGTAAAGAATAGTGAGATAAGAGAACGCTGTGGTGTAAAAGAAGATGTGGTTACAAAGATAGATAAAGGAATGCTTAGATAGTTCGGACACGTAGAAAGGATGTATGAAGGAAGATTGACGAAACAAATTTATAAGGCGAGTGTGAATGGACTGAAGTCGGTAGAGGTCGACCTCGGAGAACATATCTCGATCAGATCAACGTTGTTTTGAAGAAAGGCCAGGTCAAGAGTACCAACAACCGACGAGCACTAATGAAAGTAAAAAAAGCAAAAACTGTGTGTAAGAATTGTAGCAAGTGGAAGGAAGTGGCCTCTGTCTACGCCTGTGGGAAAAAGGCGTGACTTTATGTATGTATGTATGTAAAATAGCTAAATAAAATTGGTAAACAATTTTAATTATTTTTAAAAATATTTCATTATATAGCACATGAATAAATTAATACACATTTTAAAACAACAAAGAACAAATTCCAACCAATCCACTAAACATTTTTATTTGAAATGATATTAATCAATGGGAATTTCAGTTTCCATTACTTATTTTTGGAATAGCTATCACCAATAATAATGGAAATAAATGTTTACAATGACGAATGATTTATTATTTACGAAGGGAACATACATATATTTTCAAACAGCGGATGATACATTCTGTTAATGTGGACGTATTATTTTTGTCAAACAACTGAGAAATGTCGATTTTGTTGACACAGAAATCATCGAATTTAATTAAAAATTAATACAAAACTGAATATAGTTTCATCTCACACATGATAATAATTTTTTTTATAATTTTAATATTTTGGTTCGGGTATTTTTTTTTTATTTATACAAAAAGTATTTAAAAATAAATACACAGTATGCAACAATTTTTCAATCAAAATTATTAATAATGAAAAAATCTAATACGGCCTTCTAGATTATATAAAACTCTCGTTCGCATTAAAACAATTTTTTAAATACCTACACCCATTTAAATCCAAGATTAAAATCCAAATTCAACAACGGGAAAGGGATCCTCGTTGTGTGGTTTTTAGTTACCGAAATATAAGCGGTTTTCTGAATGTAGGTGAAAATCTTGTATTTCGGATTACGAAAAGTAGATTTTCAACTTTAATCTTGTAAAGGTAAATAAATTTTCCATATGAAACATTCAAGTTTATAACTAATGCCAGAATTAGTTACCCTCTTCCATATGGATGGTTGCCATCGGTTGGAGACATCGTTATACGTTTTTTTATCTGTGCATTTTAAATTTATTTTTGACCGACTTTAAAAAAGGAGGAGGTTCTCAATTCGACTGTATTTTTTTATAATTGTTACTTTAGAACTTTCGACTGGGTAGGCCGTTTTTGAGGATTCTTTATTATTTGAAAGCTGGTGTTTCTCGTGTGGTCCAATTTCAATTTGGTCCAGTTCTTACAATGGTATCCATAAAAAAACCATATAAGTCTTAAATTTGCATTAGGTATGTGCGCGATAAATGGACGAATAACTCAATATCACGCCAACCGATTTCGATGGTTCTTTTTAAATTGGAAAGGATGTACTTTAAGGGTAGTTTAATAGGAGTTTGGTCGGGTTCTGATTATGGGATCCATGACAAAGTAACGGAAATCTTCAATTCTTAGGAGCAAATTAATTTAAAGTCAGTTTTTTTTTAAGAATTATATTTGTGACATTTTGTTGTGATTGAATTGTTTGCACCGCTGCCCTAGAGGTTAAGTAGACTGAGTTCAGTGATTTGCTCCAATCCCGTAAAAAAAATAATTGTTTTATTAATTTCCTTCTGGTTGAAAATTTATTAAACAACAGTTAAAACAATACTCTAACGAAAAACAAACGTCAGCTGGCTGCAACATGGTGGATTCCACGTTAGCTGGTGATACGAACGTCATTTCTTCTCACTTGAAAATTTTGTTGGTGATTGTTTATATTATTATTTAATCAAAAAAAACGTCAGCTGGCTGTAAGTCGGGGGAAATATCGTCAGCTGAGCCAGTAAAATGTGTGGTGCGTAATCCAGGCGGGAGCACGACCGGTCTATTTAAGTACACCAGCTGACCGGGTTTCCACCGGTGTACAGTCAGAGGACTTTTTTAATTACTTTTACTGTTATGTCAACTATTATCTGACGAATTTTCAACCGAAAGGAAATAAGATTTTAAAAGTTATTTGACTTAACGCTTATTAAACGTGCGTTGGCGTAGCACGAAATTCGCGCGTTCTTGCATACACTCAATTGGGCATCGAGTTTTTATAAATAAATGAAATAATAAAAACTAAATAAAGCTTTTCACGAAGTATTGGCCAAGAGGAAATGATTGACCTCAAAATGTCACTGGCTCCCGGACTTTAAATTTTCCGATAGCGCGCCCGCTGGAAGGTTAAATTGGTTGTAAAATTTGTTTTCCATTTTTTTATTTATTTTAAAAATAGATAGATCCGCGAACTGATCCATCTGTTCTTTCGAATTGAATTTAATTGAGAAGTCAAGATCACATCTCTGAGAAGGAATCTCTAGATTTTTTTAGTTAATCATTTTTCATATAGACTACTCTTTCTCAAGCTTCCTCTTTTCAATATGCGAGGTTTCGTCTTCTTTAGTCTTTATCGACTTTCAAAAGGCATTTGATAGAGTCCGACACCCAAAACTCCTAGAGATACTAAAGAGAAAAAGCATCGATAGCAAAAACTTAAGAATAATATCCAATCTCTATTGGCACCAAACAGCACGAGTCAAAGTCGGAGAAGATCTGAGTGAGGAGATTAAGATATGTCAATGTGTTAGACAGGGATTTGTACTGTCGCCTTTCAGTGTAGGCATCTTTAAAGAAGCAATGTCAGAGGAAACCGGTGGTATTGTCATAATCGTAGAAAGGATTAACAACTTGCGATACGCAGACGATACCGTTATCTTCGCCGAAAGTCTGGAAGATCTACAACATCTGGTTGAGTTAACAAGCATTTTTTGCAAGAAATATGGCTTAGATATAAACTTAAAGAAAACCAAAGTCATGGCAACTTCAAAAAACCAAAGCACAAATCACAATAGACCATCTATAAATATTAATAACGACAACCTGAAATGGGTATCCTCTTACAAATATCTTGGCACATGGGTAACTGAAACAGCAGAACACACAAAAGAAATCAAGTGTCAATTGTCAATTGAATTAGCTCGCAGCGCTTTCATAAAAATGAATAAAATACTCTGCAGCCGAAATATAACATTAGAACTGAGAACCAGAATGCTAAAATGCTATATATTCTCCATTCTATTCTATGGAATGGAGGCTTGGACACTTAAATCAGAAAACATCAAGAACATAAAAGCATTTGAAATGTGGTGTTATAGTAGGATGCTGAGAATACCATGGGTTGACAAGGTTTCAAATGAGGAAGTAATACGCCGAATGAATAAAGCCAAAGAAATTAGTAACACCAGAAAAAGGAGAAAATTGGAATATCTAGGACATGTTCTAAAAGGAGATAGATATAATATCCTTAAGCTAATTATTTAAGGCAAAATAAAAGGCAAGAGAACGATTGGCAAGAGAAGAATCTCTTGGCTGCTCAACTTGATAGAGTGGTTTAGTTGCACGTCCGCAGAACTTTTCATGCGGGCGATTGATAAGGTCCGAGTAGTGGTGATGATTTCCAATCTCCGATAGGAGCGGGATTTTAAGAAGAAGTCTTCTCTTCTGGTTCGAGTTGTCTATGAGCAGGATAGCCTCGATGTTCTCGTAACGATGAAGTCTTTTTTGGTGACTTTTTACAAACTTCTGTATTTCTTTGTCTTCAATCCGGGCATTTACTATGTTCCTTAATACTTTGTTTTAAAACGTTTGGATTATTTTTGAATTTGTCTTTTTGGTATAATCCTTTAGTTGTATGCTGTACGTCCATACTGGCTTATAAATTGCTTATAAATAAAAGACATTATTACCCCGAGTATCTTCCTAGAAAACGGTACATTTTTTTATAATAAATACAAACTGGTTGAATGAACCAATAGTTACATACTTGATTATCTTTATATACTAAAGGGAATACAACAAAAAACAACTCAAAAGAAACAAAAATACGAATTAAAGACTACATAACATAATTACATTGCGTAGTTATTAGCACACATATTGTATGCACGCAGCATTGTTGTCGACCTACTTTACAAAGATTAATCTCTTTTTTTCGTTTCTCATAAAAAAATCTGGTGAAAATGGCAAGTTGTTGTATTCGCCACCATAACGAAATGAAAAATGTGATGTCGTGATATCTTTCACGAATTTTTTTTAAAAAAATACTACTGGATAAAAGTATTTTAACAATTATAGAAATAAACATACACAAATAATAATTTAAGCATGATAATTTTATTTAAATATTATAAAGTTGGGTAATTAAATATTTTGTATTTTACATTTACATTGTATTTTGTAACATTAGCAAAAAAAGCTTTACAAAAAAAACAAAAACATGTTTTTGGTATTGTTATGTATTTCATTGGTTTGAAACACTAAAGAAAATGTGTTGGTAAGTATTAATTTAAATATCATGAATTTTTAAATTGTCCATTGGCATGCTATAAAATGTCACTCGACAAATATATGTGGCGCGAGAATTTGACACATCTTATAGCGTAATTTTTCGTTTAAATGCCCGGCCACTAAGTTACAAATTTAGCTGTTTCAAACTCATCGAATAAAATTTCTTTTAGGACCATCATAAATCGTTTGCACAAAGCTCACTTTAGATCGAGTAGACCACTGAGATGTGTCAAGATTTGGAATACATCCTAACTCAAGACGTGCAAAAGTTGCCACGTCTTTTTCGTTCTCTAAAGAGTACTCTGCTAGCGGTTTCTCTACTGGCAAATTATGCCCGAGCTCAGCCTTAGAGAGTAGAAGAAAAAAATATAAAAGTGAGCTGCGCCACCGACTTAAACGGCATAAGCCGGAAACCCCTAGATCTTATAGGCACTAGCAGAGCTACAAGATAAACAACTATGATTATGGTGAACCAAATAAATAAGATTATAGCAAAAATATGTTGGATACTTTACTCACACAATAGATAATTAAGGTACACAGTTCAATAGCAACATCATAACAAATATAGTCAAAGTTAACAGCTATGGTAAAATTTCCTTGCTAAAACAAACCAAAAATGTAAAATTTACAACTTTATAAAATGACCAGAACAGCAGTAAGAGTAACAGACTTTACCAAGTTACAACAAAAAGTAAGACATATATAAATTAATAACACTAATTTAAACATTTACATAAAGGCAAAGAACAAAAGGTAAAACATATATATATAAGTTAACTCATTAATAACACTAATTCAAAGATTTACATAAAGGCAAAGTACAAAAGGTAAAACATATATATATATATATACATATATATATACATATATATATATATATATATATATAAATATATATATATATATATATATATATATATATATATATATATATATATATATATATAAGTTAACTCATTAATAACACTAATTCAAACATTTACATAAAGGCAAAGAAGATTCACTAGTTAACCGTTTACATAAAGATTTTCATTGCCAAAACAATCGAGTTCATTTGAAAATATCTTTACAATGGTTGACCTTTAAAATATCAAGATTGTAGGATATTAACAAATAAGTAGGAAGAAAATATGTTTTTACTTGGACATAAAGAATTATTGAGAAGGTTATTTTAATCCAAGTTTAGTTTTGGCATATTATCTAATGCAATAAATAGTTTCCAACGATGTACTATACTAATAAACTAGAACAGAACGTAATAGTGGTGTCAGAATGAGTCACTGTGTTATATATTTAAAAAAAAATAAATCACTGATAACCTTTGGGTATGCGAATTCACATGTACTCCTGTGGCCTACTCCTGTGGCCTACTCCTGTGGCCTACTCCTGTGCTACTCCTGAACTACTCCGGGGGCTGGTTAGGTTATGGGGCGGCACCAGTTAGTGAACAATGGCTTCCCGATAACGGCTATTCAACTCGACACCAACTCCAAAAATATCCACAACAAAGGCAAGACAAAATGGTCAAGTTAAAAATCAAATGGTTTTTCTTCAAAATCCAATTAAGATGGCCCAAATACAGCCAGATATAAAAGAAATCCCATAGAGGTTCTGCACACGTGCTAATAACACACCGTCCCCAACAACTTTTACCGACACCTCCAAGACTCTCAAAACACGACTCACGCTCCTATATCGGAAATCAAGAAAAATGGCGCGCAATAAACGTCAACTATCGAATCTTACCCCTACAAGTTATGCAACCTTATCTACAACGAATGATATATTCGAGTTATAACAGAGTACTGTATGCAACACTACTTACGAGTAAGACACAATTATAATGAACCGTAAAAGGGGAAAAATAGGCACGTGACAAAGTGTGGAAAAAACCGGGCAATAAAGCACGATTGCAGAATGTACTGGAGGTTTATTCTTATAGAGGAAGTACAGCAATGGTTTGGGTCGGAATCAGCATCGGATGTAGAACCGATATTTTTTAAATATCAATAGGTACATTGATGCTTTACCCAATTGTACTTTCACAACCATAAGAAAAAATGTTATACTGATGCGCAAAATTTACAATTACAGGAAAAAGTGGCTTAATAATCATGGCATCTATTCCCGTGGTATGCGCATTCACCGAACTTAAATTTAATGGAGCATGTATGGGACATGCTTTAACGAAAAGTTTAAAGAGGTGGCAGAAATTTCCAGAACCGCTAGCAATTATTAAAGGTTTTTCATAGGGCATCGATAGCTTAACCCAGTGTTTCCACATGGGGGCAATTTGATTGTCAAGGGGACAATTCGAAAATGGATTCGACACGAGTTTAACCCTTTCGCTCCGGGCCTTTTAAATGCAATGTTAGATTTCGGTGCCAAATTTAACGAAAAAAGCAAATTCTTAAATAATTGCGGTAAATAATTTTTACGTATAATTTCGCTTGACGAGACCAAAAATTGTCAATCATCTGAATATTCTATCGGCTGATTAAAAGAAAGATTTTCTAATTTAAAACAAATTTATTTTCTAAGATGGATGATGCAGCCAATGTTAGTGGATTTGTCTGATATATCAAATAAGCAGTATCAAGAAAGCAGCATTGCAAAATGATGAGTCAGTTAAAACTTTGTTTAATATAAAAGGAGCGATGGCATGGCTTTGAGGAAACAGGAATCAAATTCCTAAATTCAACCAGATGTGCAAGAAAAACTATTGCTACCGTTTTCATCTATACCTAATATAAAATCTCTGTGCAGCAAGCAATAAGCGCAAGGATCTCACTATATTGCTCTACAGATATTTCCATGGCAGATGCTCCAGAGAAATAAAAATTATTGTACCACCATTGGCCACATTCGGCCGAAGAACTCTGCACGCTGATCAGTCTCACCCATTTACTCTCAAGATTAACACTACAAGGACCAATCTTCATCAAAAATCCTTCTTTTACAGGGCTGCTACGGAATGGAATAAGCTTCCAAAATAAGTTTTTCCAGAGAACTATGACCTGCAACTTTTTAAAAAGCGGGTCCATAATCATTTCCTTTCTATAATCCCTTCCCCTTCTAATAGTCGCAGTGCGGGCCGTCCGCGGCCCACACTATAGGTCTACCCTTTATGCGACTATTTTTATTAAAAAAAAAAAAAATTAAAATAATAAATTAATATAGGAAAATCTTTATTGAAATTAATTGGAATTTAAATTTTAGATTTTCATTATGTTTTAAACATTTACTTACTGTGTTTAGTTAACAATTTCCCAGTTATTTCTTCCTAAAGCCTATCATCTAAGTTTCTTAAGTGAACAATTCTATTTTTTAATATTAAGAATTATGTATTTTACCTAGGGGGAGGAGCATAAGAATTTTAGAAAGGCTAAGATGGGGCGTGGCACAAAAAAGGTTGGGAACACTGGGCTTAACTTTAACAAGAAATAGATAACTGAATAATTCCATCCATATTAAAATGATGAGGAGCTATTTTAAATAATCAAGAAGAACAAAGCACTTATTTTATTGAATTACTTTAGTTTATTTTCAAATATTTCCATATTTTTGTGTAAAATAAAAAAAAGGCTGTGACCTAAATAAATTTTTGCTTTAATTCATAAACTGCAAATCCTCAATTAATTTAATGTCCATCTTGGAATAAAATATTTTTAAATAAATACCATGTGATTTTTTTTTTGGCTTTGACATTTCGTTATTTAGCTAGACACAAGAAGAGTATGTAGTATATTTATACTTACGGACTTTTTATATCAAATGAAATAAATACCCCTATCTACAAAAAGAAAAACCGAAAAGAAACAAGTGAATTAGATTGAAAGGTTGTATAATAGAAATAAACAAGTACGCACGCTTTACGCTCAGGGTTCCGTCAGGAGCATTTGTTTTTTTTTGTTATTACAAACGACAAATATACCACGGAATGATAGGTATATGCAACACACGGATAGGTAACGAGTCTAATAAATAACTACAATTTGAAACATGTTTTAATTAGGGATTCAATCAAACATTCATACAATTTCACGTTATTTGAGGCAAAAATTGACTTGACATTGAGAGGACTCGGCGTATTTAAATTATAAAGTTTGACGTACAGTTCATTTGACTAATTAGAATGCATGGAACATGCGAAAAAATATATGATCTAGGTCTTCTTCTTTTTCACAATTTTTAGTGAAATAATATTTATTCGAAGAGATGTTGTGGGTAGCATGCATGTCCAAACTTTAAACTTCTGAACGTTGTAATGAATCTACGAGGTATATTAAGATTTGAATGCCAACGCTGTGTAGGTATAAACGGTTTCAATAGTGTATATCTAGTGAGGTTCGTATGACAGTATACCAATTTTTTCTCCTCTTTCGACATTACTTCTTGCCAGTCGATCCACGTATTTATTGTTCTGCAGTCCTACATGTGCCTTTATCCACTGAAAGGTAACTTGTGTGCCATTGAGATTTAGGTCTTCCACCAGTTTTTTTATTTGTAATGTATAGAGTTCAATACTTTCTAGAGCTTTTAAAGGAGATAAATAATCTGAGACAATGACAACCTTTTGATGAAAGGATTTTTTTACGAATAAAAGTGCTAAGAGTATTGCTACAGCTTCTGCTGGAAATATTGACAATTAAAATTTTTCCAAAAGACCCTTCAAGCCACGGCGCTTACGTTATTGATTTTATCAAATTTTTCTAAAAATGCTTTAAATTCATTAATCTTTATTTGCAGCCTGTTTTTCTACTTATCTGTACATTTTTCTGCACAACAGTTTATGTTCGGTACCTATTGTTTTATATAGAAAAGTTGGGTCAAATAAAAACGTAATACATCATCATCGGCATGAAATATATTAAATAAATAACACAGGTAAAAAAAGCGTCTTTCGATGTAAAGTTATTAAGTTAAGGTTGCTTTTTAAACACGTTCATTGTATTGTCACAAAATTATTTAAGCCTTAAAAATTTATTCTAAAATATATTTTTAATCCTAACATTATTTGGTGTTTTTTTAATGGCGTTTTTTTTATTTCTGCACGGGTCAAACTAAATTATTTCTTATTAAATACATATATTTTATTTAAGAATAATATTTAGATATTAATTCTACCACAATAAATGTATATTTTCTTGCTCTTCTTAATTTTAAAAATACCGTGATATATCGAGAAGGTTTTCTTAAAAACATCGTATAATAAATAATCTTTGTGTCTTAGATGACCCACATTTTTTGGTCTATCAAAGTAACGATTTGTATCCTCTCTTTACAATTTTCTATAATTGAATGAATTAATAATACAGATGCATATTTTGTTCATAATAAATTACAATAATCGTATGCTTAGATATTCAACTCACTATACTCTTAATTCCTTTATGGATAAAATTTTTAAAAAACATTTTACTTTTCACCATTTGAAACAAAAACATTTCACGTAAAAGCTTAGCAATCAGACTGTATATTGATTAATACAAGCAATGGTGGTCTTCATGTTTAAAAAGATAAAAGATTTATTGTTTTCTCTATTTATACAGAGAAAGCTTCGTCTAAGCGTAACGTTATCTAACTGTAAAAGAATTATATAAATATATTATTTTCTTACTCTGCTTGAACAATAAAACACAAAACGCTTAAACATTTACCAAATAATCCAGATTTGCAGCCTTGCGACGTATTAATCTATTCATTCAATTGCAAACATATTTAACAGCATTTGTAAAAACTACAAAAAGTTTTTTGCTTGCCTGCACACAACAAAGTAACTTTAATAAACTGCTTGGTTACGATTCAAAGAAAACATTTTTATTAGCAAAACGAATCAAATTTTAGTAAAATTAAAATTATTTTTAAGTCCTCTTATTAAAACGATAACTGCAGTCAAAAAGTTATAAAGCCCTACAAAGAAAATGGAATTTAAATACCAAGCGAAGGTAAATTTAAAATATGAAGTCAGTCTAAAATATGAGTTTTAATTTCCTGTGGATAGAAAGTTTTTCGTCGAGAGTATCTAGACGTATTTCGAAGTTTAAGAATGTAAAAAGAATTCATAAGTAAATGTCAAAACAACCAAAAGATTGGCCGTTTGTTTTAACATTAACCAAAAGGTACCAGAAACGTTGAAATGCCTAGCAACTTTTTCGAAACAAGTTTTGGAATAACTGTTAATAGAAGTACAATATCACTTTAAGATTGTTTTCTAAATATTACTGAAAGTTTACGAATATTCATCATCGATTTTTTTTACAATTTTTTCTAAAGTGTTACTGATAACAGTTTCCTGTAATAATATACTGGGGGGATGGTTTCTACCGAATCCCGCCTACGGTTCTCAGAAAACGTGTCTTCCCGTAATAGCAATTAGCTAGATACTTTATCTGTCTTTCTCCAGAATAGAAGCAGACTGCCGATAAGTAACTGCCTTAGTTGCTCGAGCTCAAGAAAAGCTGAACCTAGCAAAGTCCGGCTTACGCCTAATATAGACCGAGGATATGAAGGCTCGTTTTCTCGTTTCCACACAATACACAAATAGGAGTGTTGGTCAGTCCCAAATTGTGCTTGTGGTATCCAAGGGTCAGTATGATATCTCACCTCTGGCATCTCTTTTACTCAGTGACGCAATAATTACGGCTAGTTTCTTTCGGGGGTCCCTTGTCCCTGGTTTCCTTTTTTTTATTACAGTAAGTTCTGGTCTCTGAGCCAGCCCCGGATTATAAGATCATCTATGGGCCCAAAAACTTAATGTCTAATCCAGCTTTCACCAGCTCATGAGCCTTCTCGTTGCCTTTGATTCTCGTGTAACCAGAAACCAACACAAGAGTGACCGTGTTGTCTTTAGCCAAAGCCTCCAGCATTAAAATTTTAACTTAACTATTTAATCGCCCCATTGTTTTAAAGTAGTTTGTGATATTTCCCAGTGGCGGTTTTCTCAGGTCAGCCAGGATTGACGCGGCTACAAAACAGTTTTTATACCGTCTTCTTTTTTGCAGCCTTTGCATAAAGTTGTTATTCAGTTTGTTTTATATTTTTAAGATGCTTCTTATTTAGCAAGCGTAGACTATTTCTAGAAATCGCCAGATAAATCTTTGATATTATAACCTAGCTTTCTGGCAAGTCTTTTCTGATTGTCTCATGTCACCGATCCTTAAATTTCCGTAGATGTTTTTTTTGATCTTTTTTTAAATTTAATGGAGCTAGTATACAGTTCCAAGGATATAAATGCTGGCCTACTTTTTGGCAAGTGTTATGTTGCTAAAGTATTATGTGTGCTAATACCTTGGTTTAATTTATTGGGGGCCACCTTTCAGGGCATGGTGGTACATATTCTAGTACTGACGGGACAACAGGGCTTTTTTTGTTGTTGTAGAGGTGGATAAAATCCTTTATAGAGAGGTTATGAGTCTGAAAGCTCAAGGTCTACTGTAAGACTCCACTGACTGTGTCAGGTCTACTCACGCGCTCCACCGCCTCCGGATCCCCGCTGCACAACCCGCAGGCCAGGCCTCCATTTTACAGTCCCTGATTCATAGCTGATTTCTGTTTATCGGTAACAGTTCTGCCGTCCTTTTATGGCACGGTCCTTTGATGTATTATTTTCCGTGTTTGTTTCCTGGTATGCTTTTCCAGTAGTTTTCGTGTTTTTCCGAACCTCTTCTTGCAAGTTCGTTTACTTCCTCATAACTTGCAATTTCTTGTCATCCTGGAACCCGTATCAGTTTGACGCGGTTACGGTCTCAGGGCCGGATTTAAGGGAGGGCATTCGGGGCTACGGCCCCGGGGCCTCCACAAAAGAGGGGCCCCCACAGTAGAGACTTGGGAAAAAAACCTTTCAAGTCCGGCTAGTAAACAATAGTTAACAACTTTCACAATAAATTAATTATTAAAAAACTGGACTAAAAAAAATTGTACATTTTATTTGGAAAATAATTTAGGGCCAGGGTGCCTCCACTTTTATGTTGCCCCGAGACCTCCAGACCTCTTAATCCGGCACTGGGTCTACCAGCGTTCTCAGTTCTTTTTTGCAGTCAACGAGCTGGGGAAAAGGGGTGGTCCGGCCCAGAGGTGCTCCCTGCCCAAGGCTTGCACAGAAGACTATGTTAATAGTTAACCTCAAGTAGTTGATACCAAATATATATAAAAAATAGTTTTCAAATGTACCTTCTATTAGAAAAACATAAACCAAGTTTAGCTTGGAGTATTGTTGTTTAGTTTTGCTCTTTTCAAATAGATAAATTATTTTTTTGGATAATTTTATATTGTTACGTTAATTTTGTCCAGGAGTTTATTTTGTCGCCAGAAAAATTCTTACTAACGTCATCGTCATCATCAAACACGTCTGAAAACTATCAAGTGCAAGAATAACATCGTCTGAAATAACCTTTTATTACAGTATCTGTAAACATTTTTACGCAAATAAGAAATTCTATTCTTAGGACAAAGGGTCAATTGTAGGTGATAAAAAATTACTTTTGATTTTTCCTTCTATAAGATTTTCTTCGGGTGTATTAATCAAATTCATTTAGTTATCCCAAAAACATCCTGTTTATTTCCATACATGAATGGCAATAACACTTTCTTAAGCATCTCAAAATACGTCCCGTATTTTTTGCTTTAAATTATCTTGTTGTCTGGTCAATGTTAAAGTTTATACACAAACCGATTATTTTAAAGACCAGTTTTGGGTTTTCAATTTTTACAGACACCATATTTAAAGTGGTTTTGGTTTTATACAGGGTGTTTTAAAAAAAATGACCTTGTCTCCCGAAGAGGTAGAAAACTGAAAAATAATTGGGGTTTGCTTTTTAAAAATTTTTTGTAACGTCATCCGTATTCAAGATGAAGAAAAACAATTTGGTTATTAATTTATAATTTTTACATCAAAATATTTCGAAAACGGTACACAGTATCGAGTTTTACTAAGAGTACTATTTTGGTGTAAAATTGAATAATGTTTAAGTTCACTTAAAAGTTTAATTAATAAATCTAACCTTAAAAAAGTTATGTTCCATACTACTTGGCACATACCGTGTAACTAGCGCCTCTATGAGAGTCAGATATAAAAATAAACTTATGAGATGTAGCAGCTTCTAAAACATATTCGTAAAAAATTTCATTACAATGTTTCCAGTAGTTTCGGCAAAATCGTAATAAATGTGTATAATTTTTTTTTCTTTAACGCCCTTTATCTTGAATACGGATGGCGTCACGAACATTTTTTACTAAGCAAACCCCAATTATTTTTCAGTTTTCTACCTATCCTAGAGACAGGGTCACCTTTAAAAAAACTCTCTGGATATTTATACCGGGTTTCCATCATCCTTCCTTTCTACGTGTACAAACCATCTAAGCATTCGTTTATCTATCTTTCTGCTAAACCCAACATTCACTACCATACATAAGTGTAGAAACCAACACTCCTCTATACATAGCCATACGTGCCTTTTTTGACACTTTCTGGCTGTTCATAAAGCTATGCAGAACCCCATTCATTTGTTTTTCTGCTAAGACCCTTTGCTCAATGTCACTGTCATATTTTTATCTCTGCATAATATTAACCATCGCCTGCAACTCCTTTTCAGATGACGCTAATATGTCTTGATCATCGGCGTAAAGAAAGGATTTGACGATCAAATCATTCATTTTTAATCCATATGCACTCTCTTTTAAATCTTTTTAACAATGGTCTATGTATAAGTTAAACAGCCATGGCGAAGCCACACATTCCTGTCTCACACACTTTTCGACAATGTCGACCACAATTTACTCCTCACCACTTTGTCATAGGCCTTTTCCAAGTCTTTAAAAGATCGATCCAAGAATTTTTTGACTATACCTCGTAATGAAAAGAACTGATCCTTCTCTCCTTCCTTTTCTAAATCCTTCTTGCACATCCCATATCATCTTCTCAGTTTCAGTAAAAACACGTGTTTATCAAATATAATAAAAATATACTGGGTGGTTTGTAAGTTATGACCCCACAAAAAAAAAAGTAAATATAATAAACCACCCTATATCTCGATTATAAAACTTGTGAGACTTAACAAATGTGGTATATTCAGAACCATCTTGGTGACCTTTATTCATTTTTGACGTTTTTTCTTTGCCCAATAGAACACCCTGTGTATAATCTATAATAAAAATGTATTCACAAAAATTTTATTACATGGATACAAAGAAATAAAGTTTTTTGTAATTTAAATAAATTTTAATTTAATAAAAATCTTCATTTATAATGTTTTTAATTATATTATTTTTTTTTCTGTCGACTCATAACTCTTTCTTAAAAATAAATAAAATTTCTGAACTAAATTATCTAAATTTTCAGATAATTAATAAAAAGTTTGCTAACCAAATAAATGTATGGCTTTATAGTAATTGTTTTATAATTTATACTGGTATAAATAAAAAACTGAAAAAACAAGCTAAAAAACAATCTGTAAATTACTAAGTAACATAAAATAATGAGCATACATTTTATGTTAATGTAAAAATTTAAGCAGTACATGAGCTTTTGCTCCTTAACAGGAGAATTTAAGAAATGGAACTAAACTAATGAGCTGGAAAGGTACAAAAAGCAGACAATGCTGAAGTACCTAGGGAAAATTAGATCTCTTTCACAACTCCCATTTACTCATTCATTCATTCATTCGTGCCGTATACTCTTTCGAAAATTATTCTAGAGAGAAAATCTGGCTTTGTTTTGTAGTGCAATGACACCGAATATTGTATATCCAGTTGGGTAATTGTTTTAAAGTTAAATATTCTATTTAATGAACTTATAAAATAGGTGATGCCATTTTAAAAACGGAATGGAGTACCCTGTATATTTATAAATAATTTTGAATTATGCATTTTGAGATATTTAACAATTTTGTCTTTATAATTTTTTGTGTCTACTTATTATAATAACGAAATTCAAGAACTTTACCGCACTATTGGGACATTTTTCTTCCACAGTCTCTTCCGTAGCTGTGTCGAGATGCTTAAGAGGTACTAATCCGGTGCACCTTGCAACGCGCTTCGAATCTCACATCCATGTAAGACTTTTATGTTACTTTTTTGTAATATGGTTTATTTACTATCTGGAATTAATCCGATTAAGAATGGAGTGTTTACATTCTGAGTCACCGCGTTTTCTTCTACTTACTCCTGAAGATGCTCCGGTATAATCTTTGTTTGGAAATGTGTTCAAATATTTTTTTTAAATGTCCTATTTTACTTGTTATTTCCTGTACTATAACTGCAGCGGACGTATTTTTACGCGCTAGTATCAAATTGATGCTCTTAACGACACAATAATTCAATTATGTACTTGCTTTTGCTTATCGGACGATTTGGCAGTGATAATGGCAATGTTTTTTTAAAAACCATTGTTTTCAATTATTATTTTTAGTTTCTCTATTTAAATCCCATTTCCAATGTGATTCGTATTTGCAATGTTTATTTCATGTCATTTTTGTTGCGATAAATATCACAGTTTATGGAAGGACGTAATTTACATGGAAGTGAAAGTAAACAAGTTTTTAAATTTGTCACATTATTTTGATTTATAAGGATATGTTTTAAATATTTAATATTTTTAAAAATAAAAAAAGGTATTCGTACTTGAGGCGGGATTTTTCACTTTAAATTTCCTTTTTATTGTTTATGTAAAAAACGTAAGAAATGGCTCTGGTATTGTCGTAAAGTATTCACATATTTTATCTAAGTCTTATTTATTTTTATCAGATGACAGCTATATTTTTCTTAAAATAATCATTTGTTATGTATATCGTTTTATTTATTAAATAAGGCAAATCCTTAATATATGTCTTTGACAGAGAGAAACTGTCTCTACAAAACCCTTTAGCTACGTAGTACGTCACCAACAAAATGTTACTTTAATTTCGTGATAAGTTGCTATGTTTACCTAGATATAAATACACACAACCAAAAATATATCACTCTGTTTTTCTGACTTTTTGTAAGGAAAACATTTGGTATTCAACTTTAAGATAAGACTTTTTGTTGTTAACAAACATGATAATAAAGAAGAAACGACTGCTGTGATTTATTATCTTGTGGATTTTGTGTTCAGTGGTAAAATCACGATTCTCCGGTTATTTTATTTCTTTCCAAAAAATGTCTTATGTTGCACTCTTAACAGATGTGCAGAGGAAAAAATTATTGCTTCATGAGGATCATGTACTGGGTTTTGTCTTGTTGCATAGCCATTGCGATATCCTCGTATAGGATTTCCACTTCTTCGTCCTCGTAGAAGGGTTTTTTTGAATCATAAAACCCACTCCACCTGGAGAGCTATCTTGCTCACCGTTATAGTGAAAGAGGTGGCCTGACTTTAAGTCGATCTCGTGTTTTCCCTTTCTATGGACCTCACTTAGTCATACTATATCCCATTTAATATATTTTAATTCTTCCTTAAGCTCGATCAATTTTTGATCCGGTCTGGTTGCTACCGTAACCAGGTACCACTGAGCCGCTGGGGCCTTATTGGGGTTGTGTCTGGCATGTAAGTTTACTGGGGATTTTAGCATAATATCATTATTGCATGTTAGGAATATTTGTATTAAAAATATGATGACAATATTTAATAAAAAGAGATAGTTTTAGAAAACAAAAATAGGAATTTGAGAATTTGTGTCAGTATTGAGAGAATAGCATTGAAGACGCTATAACAGTGAAAAATTATTGTTAGTAATAATCAAGCATTGTTTATAACAATTGAATATTGTTACTAACAAATGATTATTGATCATAATATTTAAAAAAAAAAATTAAATTGTCATTAACAATTGAAAATAGCTCCCGCTTATGAAATGTTAAGAAAGAGTTTGAAATAATACTGGTAACATAAACAAAATATTGTTAATGACAATTATAATTTGTTACAAACAATTTGAAATCGTTTTTTATAATAATTTTAATAATAATTATAACAACAAAACAAAGGGTATTTTTTCATTCTTTCCATTGGGAAGTTGGTCGCGTGGACGTCTCGGGTTGCACCCAGACCACTGGAGAGCACTGATATTTGTATTCTTAAAATTACACATTGTATATCAAAGGGATGAAAATAAATGTGAGCAAAACGAAAGTAATGGTTTTTGAAAGAGAAGAAAGCATGACAAACTGTGGGGTTTCGATTGAGGGAGAAAGAGTGGAACAAGTTAATGAATTTGTGTACTTGGGTTCAAAATTTACTAGAGATGGAAAGTATGACAGTGACATTGAGCGAAGGGTGTTGGCAGGAAAACAAATGAATGGGGCACTGCATAGCTTCATGAATAGCCAAAAAGTGTCAAAAAAGGCACGTCTGGCGGTGCATAGAGGTGTGTTGGTTCCTACACTTCTGTATGGTAGTGAATGTTGGGTTTGGCAGAAGAAGCATGAAAATAGGATTAATGCTGCGGAGATGAGTAGTCTGAGAAGTATAGCCGGAGTGACTCGGTTGGATAAAGTTAAGAATAGTGAGATAAGAAAACGCTGTGGTGTAAAAGAAGATATGGTCACAAAGATAGATAAAGGAATGCTTAGATGGTTTGGACACGTAGAAAGGATGGATGAAGGAAGATTGACGAATCAAATTTATAATGCGCGTGTGAATGGGCAAATCGGTAGAGGTCGACCTCAGAGAACAAAAGATGTGTGTACGAACCGTAGCAAGTGGAAGGAAGTGGTCTCTGCCTAGCCCTATGGGAAAAGGGCGTGACTTTATGTATGTATATCGAATTCCTAAGTAAACCGCATTCTTTACTTAAATGTCGAACTCGTATTAATGTTTGTGGGGTAATTTTAAACTACTTCAGTGTACTCGAATGAGGATTAAGTATTTCGTTTCCCAATAGATACACCATCCTGTATGAAAAAAAATAATTCAAATTATTGTCTTTTAACAGAATCCCGAAGCTCTTTAGCTTCTAAGATTAATTTTAACAGCTACCACTAAAGTTTTTAAAGTGTATACTTAAACTGTTTTTATTTAATATTCTCCAAACTGTGATGAAATAAAAAAATTTAAAAAAACGTTTTTGCGACTTAAAATTTAATGTCGCTAAAAAAACAAAATGCTCCAATTAAGTAGTCTCTTGTTTGAATTTTCGAAAGAGTGTCTTAATGTTAAAAACGACAAGTGTTAACCGATACAAATCTATAAAAAAGGGACCTATGGAGAATCGATTAAGAGGACGCGTACATATACAGATGTCAAATAAAGACAGAAGAATCTATTCAATATGTCATTCGCACACTGTCGTAATGACCGAGGACCGAGGCTTTTTGTCATGAAAAAAAACCACAACGAATATTTGCATTCGATGTGGGTAGATGTTTGTCTGAGAAGCAACCTTTTAATAATTGATTTCCTTTTAGTACCTACTTTTATTATTAAAACATTTGCGTTATCAACAAACTGAAGTATCCAATGAAAGAAAAATGTAAAAAAAATTTATATTTTGTCATCGACTAGCTCATCGCAAATAAGTTTATTTTTTTATTATAATTGTTTATTAAACGTTTATCTCTGTCGAAAATTTATAATTTACGTAAGACACTAAGGTAACAAATTTTTTTGGTCTAATTTGTATTTTCGGATTTTCTGGCAACAAATTTATAGAAGCATTCACTTAAACTTTTGGCGTTGTTAAAGAAATCTCATTTTCATTTTATGTATTTTAAAAAATGTTCGCTCGAGAGTTTGACGTTTGAGTTTGAGTAATTAATTGGTTGTTTACATGACATTCCACTTTATAAAATTCAAAACCACGGTCTGATGGAGAAGATAAAAACGACAAAAAAGTTTGCTCACGCTCCAAGTAAACGCAAAAGCTGGTGTTGGTTATTTTTATTGCCGAAGTTTCGATCTTCGTTAAGAATTAAAATAGCAACAAGTCCTGTCAAGTCACAAGGTAGTCAATAAAAAAATGTCCTCGAAAAAAATAAAATAAAACGATTTCCACGGACTCACTGGTATCCATGGTTTTTTATATATTTGTGTGCTATTATTGTCACATCAACAGGATTTTTCTTTGCGATTCTTTCCCGACCAATCCTCGTATGTTTTGGGTGCCATCAATTTTTCAACTCGTCCAAAATCATTGGGAACGAACAATATATGCCTGCACTGGCATAAACGATAAAAACCGTTCATTATTGTACAAATATAAACGGGAAAAATCAATCCAGCTCTCATAACAACTGCCGACTATTGTAAAGAAAAATATTCGTTGATAATGTGGGTCAGTGGCATTTTTCTGTCATTAAGTTACACGCGTCTTTTTTTTAAACGAAAATCCATAGATCGCTATCAACAAAATTCAGCATGAAACCATGCGAGTAGTACGTGATTAACAAAATAAGATTATTTTGATGTAGATATATTGCCAAGTATTTCGTTAATAATAACGCGATCACATTGAGTAGGTACTAGTTTTTAACTCAAATGTTTTCTACCTTAAATTGTTACATAAAGGGTCAAATGAATAAAGTTAAGTGGCCACTTTTTACTCAAATTTTTAAAGAAGCTACTTCATTTGATCATTATCATCATCATCTAGCGCTACAACCCTGAGTGGGTTTTGGCTGACTGCACAACTTTTTTCCAATTGATACGGTCTTCCTACAATCTTTGGTCAAAAGGGACATTCATTTTCTGCAGATCTGATTAAATGTTATCTCTTCAACGCATTCTGGGGCGTCCGAGTGGTCTCTTTCCTCCCACACCAATCTTACAAGTCTTTCATCCTGAAGTCTGTGTACGTGGTCTGCCGATCTTAATCGTTGGGATTTAATCTCTTGCACGACATCGCTATCATTGTATAACTTCATTTTTGTATGCATAAATGCGAGCGTCCACTCTGTTAACTGAGTATCTACTTTTAAAAATGCGAGGCTTCTTAGTAGCAGACTCAGCTTCATCAGAAGTAGATGTTTAAGGTTCGTAGGGAATCAAGAGAAGTAGAGTATCGTGCCTTATATCGGTTTAGCAACCATGATAACGAAGCTAAAAAAGCCAAGAGTTTAATGCATATTTAATTCCTTAAATTTTTTTCGTATTTCGTGCAATAAAACTTTTGAAAATCCAACAATTTTTCTAGCCATGTAAACTTTTTTTTTTAGTTATAAACTTTCTCTTGTTCTTTGTTGGTCAAAAGATCTCGTAAGGCAGAGTGCTCTGATATTGCGAGTCGCATCTCCATTGTTTAAAACAACTTTTATGCATATCAAAACGGAGTACACACTCATGGCTACTTCTAAGTGCCAACTAATTTTCATGCATATCGCCTAATAAGTACAATAAGCAATTTGTTATTAAAAATTGATGTGCTTTAGATGAAGATAAAGTATTGTTCGCGCCACTTTATATTATAAGAATTAATTAACGCGAAGTATTTTGACAAAACCGGCTGCCCTTTCGGCTTTTTTTTACCATAGTAATTATCGATACTTGATAACGAGGTTTTTTGACACTTTGTGTGGTCAAAACGTACCTTTTTTAAAATAAACACTCGAAGAATAGCATAGTACGAATTAGGCAGAGTATGAATTAATAATCAATTAATTCTACATTCTTTTCTTAGTTATGTTTTTTCTTTCTAACTTTGTTTAACCCCTATACGCTTGGTGGGTATTTCACGAATATACGGGGGTTTCGGATTATCGTTAAAAACTTGATAACCAGTATTCAACTGTACATTTTAAAAAAAAGTAAATTCCCTTAATATTTTTCAATAAATTTCGTAGGTAAGGAATTTTCATAGACCTATTTTTAGAGGAAACGGAACTATTTACTTTTAAACACGATCATACATCCCCACTTTCTGGCCGACTGGAATGTGTTGTGCTGTGATGTTGCCAGTTATGGTCAGAGATTTGTGATTGTTATTGAATCGTCCATAGTATTTGTTGATTATATTTGCAACAAGATTATGACCATAATGCTATCTTTTATTAATATGTTATGAATTATAACAACCTAAATAATACTACCCATTTATTGGAATGTTTAACTATTCAAATATTTCATTCCTTTAGATCATAGAAATGTGTTGTTTAATAAGCGACAACGCCGCACGGCTTGTCTGAATGATACCACGTGCAAACATCTGTGCGTACTACAAAATCTGACAGAATTGGCCATTTCTTTGTAGCGTTGTTGCAGAAGCTGTTATAACGAGATTTTGAAGTTTTATCGGTGATTTTCAGCATATTATTGGTAATATTCAGTGAAATTTAGTGAAAGAAATTGTTCGTCATTGCCAAGTGTGTAAAAAACCGGACTTTTTAGGCCTCAGTGATTCTATTGACAAGTAAGTTGAAATATCTCTTTGTTTGCTTTATTTTCATCCAGTGGTGTAGCGATGACGTTTTCAATATCAAAATGTAGAGTTATTATTTTGAGGCTTAAAACACGAATCTGGAGACCAAACGATGCGGAAATCAATACTATTCGAGATATTCTCAAAAAAAGGCATTATTTTTCTGTTATTCAGCAACACTTATTTAGTGGTATTATCCTTCTTTTGTTGTTATTTGAAGAACTATATACCTTCCTAAACCATTTTATAGTAGTATTTCATAAGAAATCTATACATCCCCTCAAATTTAATACAATCGAGAAACCAAGGAGTCACAGAACGTACATACAAACATATAGTCACGCCTTTTTTCCGTAGGGGTAGGCAGAGACCACTTCCTTCCACTTGCTACGGTTCTTACACACATCTTTTGCTTCCTCTACTTTCATCAGTGCTCTTATGCATGCTTGTCGATTGTTGGTACTCTTGACCTGGCCTTTCTTTAAAATAATGTTGATCTGATCGAGATATGTTCACCGAGGTCGACCTCTACCGACTTATCCATTCACACTCGCCTTATAAATTTGTTTCGTCAATCTTCCTTGATCCATCCTTTCTACGTGTTCAACCCATCTAAGCATTTCTTTATATATCTTTGTAATTACATCTTCTTTTACACCACAGCGTCTCTTATCTCACTATTTTTTACTTTATCCAACTGAGTCACTCCGGCTATACTTCTCAAACTTCTCATCTCCGCAGCATTAATCCTATTTTCATGCTTCTTCTGCAAAAACCAACATTTACTACCATACATAAGTGTAGGAACCAACACACCTCTATGCACACCCAGACTTGCCCTTTTTGACACTTTTTAATCTTTTCCTTTAGGTTACAAAGCTGTTAATAAATAGTTTGAACATTAAAATACATTACATTTTATTTGTACAATTAACATTAATGATAATTGTTTTTTTTTATTTCAGACAGTTAGGTAAAATTATTTAAAATATTTTTTCGGTATTTTAATTTTATAAAATAATTTAGTTTAACGGGTATAATTAAAACTGTTCGCTACACAATTAGCAACTCTTGAGTTGGAATAATATAGTTTTATAAAAGTAACTCATAACATTACACTACACACAATTGGCTTTAGAAAGAAAACTTTAACGTAACACAAAATTGTCGTCCAAAATTTGGGGAATTGGTAAGTTTTTTAAAGTTACACAAAATTGGCACTTTGGAAAAACAGTTTAGTTAGGGTAGCACAATTTGGTGCCCAACTTTTGGGGTTTAATAAAATACTTTTAGTAGGCTACAACACTTCAATTTGATAAAAAACTGAGTATCACCTATTTATAAATATATTCTCATAAAAGACTAAATATTCCCTATAGATATATTCTCATTTGGAACAAACAGCACGCCACTGATTACAAGTGTGGCCATAAGCCGGCAATAATGTTACAGCGTTGCCAGCACGAGGACGGGACAAAAAGAATCGATTGGTATTCTTTGTCATACTCATTACACTCTCGTGTAATCATTGCGACAAAACAAACAGAGTTTTATGAATGGAATATGGTCTCTCCTCTGGATAATAAGTCTAAGGGAATTTTATTTTATAAGTGATTTCTTGTTTGAAAATTAAGGGTCAATAGGGTTTAAGTTTAAAAATAATGACAACCAAAAGGCTTTGTGTGAAAAAGTTAGAGTCGTGCACAAAAGAATTGAATTTTTAAGAAATTATTTCCACTATAAACAAGAATTTTCTTCAATTTTTTATTTGGACAAAACTTGGATTTTTGCTAAAGGTGTAACAAAAAGAATTTGGCAGGACGATAACATAAAGTCTATAAAACATATCGACGGTGAAGGCAAATGACACATTATTGTGCATGCAGGTGGAAAGCATGGTTTTGTTAATGTGGCGGATCTTTTATTTTCGTCAAAATCAAAAGCGGCTGATTATCATGATAATATGGATACAGATATGTTTGTGAAATGATTAAAAGAGAAACTATTACCATCGTTACATGAACCATCTGTTATTGTATTATACAATGCTCCGTACAATTCGGAAATTTTAAATAAGCAACCAACAAACTTCTGGACGGTACAGAAATTAAAAGAAATAAATGAATGGTTAACGAACGAAAATATTTTATTTCCACAGTATTGCTTTAAGCTGGAATTATTATCGATAGCTAAAAGGCACGAAAGGGAAATAATTTACTTAGTGTATCAAATTATACTCAGTTATGGACATTGTGTGCTAAGACCTTCGCCTTATCATTGCCAATTTAATCCCATTGAGTATATTTGGGGAATATGCAAAACTTATTACGACAATCACATTGGATCTAATGGTTACCGTGATAAGGCTGTTTTGAAAACCTGACAACGAGCACTTACTACTGCCACTCCTGAAATTTGGGAAAAATGTGTCACAAAATGTAAAAATTTAATAGAGAAATGGTGGGTTCGTGAAAACCGCATCGAAGCAGTTATCATTTACAATCCGAATGAGGATAGCGACGACAGTGATTCCGATTATGATGACTATAAATCTTAGGCTTGATAATACCGTAAGTACTACATGATTAAACATATTTATTAAATTTGCACCGAAAATTTATTTATTTATTTGTTTATATTATATATTTATTTGTTGCATTTCCTTTTAACCTAATTAAATATGTGCCTAATTTTAACCAAAAAACTCATCGAGAGCTAGATCAACGATTTCTGTTCACAATAAAGAAAAAATAAAAGGTCTTAACAAAAGCATAATAATAAACAAAAAATTTTCGGGAATTTACTAATGTACCTCTCAGTGCGCCCATTAAGTCAATGCCTCGGTGGCTATTTCGATACCGTCGTATATTGGTGAAATGAGCTATATCAGCCCCACCTTCGTAATTAATATTAAACCGCTCTACGCTTGTGCAATTACATTTGTGTTAACTATTATACGATTTTTCTGTGTTAGCAAAGATATTCAACGAAAGACATTGAAGTCGACTTTATGTTACATCCAAAAGGGCAGGAGTTCATATTTGGAGCAAAAACCGTCGATCGTGGAAACTCACAGTAAGAATTTATATTATTTGCACCAGATTCAAAGAAAATTTATCCTTTTTTTATTAAAGCCGGTTACATTCTTTCTAGTCGATCTACGATAATCACACCCTATTCTTAAATATTATACACAATTAATCTCGCTGTTTTTTAAATGCCCTTACCTATTTTATTTTCTGATTTAGATACGTATAATTATTTTCTTCTCGCTCCATCACTAGTAACTTAAAACATTTTCGGAATTCGAGGAAAGTTTTCGTTCCATTTGCTTGCATCTGTGATATGAAATTATTGTTTAATAGTTTAAAATTTTTAGCATGATCTCCTGCAAATCAGGAGTATTACCCTTATCCATTTTTTCAGCCAGTACGCCCAATGGTGTGGGAAAGGGACATTCAAGAGGACTAACGCTCCTATCCTGTTATGCCTATCAAGGCAATTTTATAATTTACCCACATATATATTTAAATTATTTTATATTTTTTCTTTTTTAATTAAAAATACCACGGTAGTGACGAAAATAAAAAAAAAATAAACCATTGCGAACAAATCCATATTTTGCTCGAGACATTTTCCTTTTTGTAAAGTTATAGTGTCGTTAAGGAGCTCGGATAAATTTATAGTAATAGTATCTACGAATGCAAATTTGTGATTGCTTAAATTTTAGTTATATTCCCAGTAAAATTAGAATTGCCTGTAGAGAGATTGAGAGCTTACAAAATCACTATGGATTTATATAAGGATAATGCCTGTCTGCTGATTAGCGTATATGTGGGTAATTAAGAAAAAAAAACGAAAATCCAACTAAAACATGTCTGCTGTCTAAAATTGTATTAATTATACAATTTGCTGCTACGAGAGTAAGGTCTGCTTGATTTAATCATATTTCAAAGCAATTTTTAGACTGTAATTATTGCTAATTATTATTTTATTTTAAATATTATACTAAACAAAATACAAATCAAATGTAATAGTAAGAAATACTAAAATAATAGTAATCGAAACCACTGTAATAATGAAATTAGCAATAAAAAATCTAGCTAACCAAACATAATCTTAAATATTTTTTGTAATAACATAATGTTTTCAATAAAAATCAAATGTAATAATATAAAATACTGAAATAATATAAATCCTAAAAATTATAATAAAAAATACCTACAAGGACAAAAATATTTATAATTTTTAACTTTCCAGTGGAAGTTATAGTAATGGGTCCGCTTTTGCGAATTCCGAATTTTGACATATCTCCACATTTCAAGGTCCCTAGAGTCGAATAAAATAGTTTTAAGTGGACGTCTGTGTGTATGTACGTATCTGCGTATGTTTGTATGTTCGTTTGTTTGTATGTGCATTCGGAATTATTTTTTGTCTCGATTAACTCGAGAACAAAAAAAGATATCGACGTGGGACTAATTACATTCTACGCATAATTACGCAACCTGGAACTGATTAGATTTTCAGAAAAATTGGTCAAATTTTGTTTATGGAGAATCAAAAAAATAAAAAAAAATGGTAAACTACCTGAATTTTGCAATTTATAAATTATACTGTTTTCATACAGAATTTTAATATCTTTTGAATAATATGACGTGGAGAGTTTTTGAGTAATGCCTTGTAATGGTCTCAAACTCAATGATACTGAATATCCGATCTCACCGCCAAGTTGGTAAAGGGCGGGCAACGGTGCAACAGAAATGCTGTAGCGGCTAAAGAGAAGGAGACCGAATGTGCGCTGGTATAAGCAACCAACCGATATCTAGAGATACGGAAGGGCACTTTATAGTCCTGGGGTTGAGAAACCGTCCCCGAAGGCGAATGAACTACAGATGAACTGCGGATGAACTGCAGAGAGCAGTCAACGGCATTGAAATCAGGAAAGCATCGGGAAACTACCTGATTATAAAATCCCATGTAGCTCATAATGACAGATATTAATAGTATAAATAGTTTTACTAATCATGGAATTCTGAGCCCAAGATTCGGCGTAGGAAATAGCAGGGTTTCCTCAGTCGTCAGCAAGCGAATTCCCTGTAAATCATCATCAAAATTTGTAATGGATAAAGAATGTTTAATAGCGACTTGGAATATTACAAGTATGTTCAAATCAGAAAAGATTCACAATACCATCAAAGAAATGCGAAGATTAAACATAAATATCCTGGGTTTAAGTGAAATGAGAGGGCCAAGCTCAGGCCATATGACGATAGATAACTATGAAATTTACTACTCTGGTGAAGAAGGTCCTCAACATAGAAACGGGGCAGCATTTATTCTAGAACAAAATATCGCAAAGGCAAATGTCGTTCTGTCTTCGGATAGATTGATAATGGTACAAATAAAAACAAATCGTACAAACTTAAACATCATTCAGGTATACGCACCTACACAACAATATGGAGATGAAGACGTAGAAAACGTTTAATCTGATGTGGATCACTTGTTATTCCTGACAGGAAGTCAAGATATAAATATTGTGTTAGGTGATTTTAATGCCAAGGTTGGAAGAGGCAGTAAAGAAGATGTCGTTGGCAAGTTTGGTTTAGGAAAGAGAAATTATCGGGGAGACAGATTGATCAGTTTCTGTGTGGAAAAACAATTAGTAATATCCAATACTTTCTTCGACTTACCCAATAGACGACTTTACACATGGAAATCTCCTATGGATACTTATGACAGAATAGTAAGAAATTAAAATGATTTTATTTGTATATCAAAACGATATAGAAATGCTATCTTGTTTGCCAAAACATAACCGGGAGCGGATGTGCACTTCAATCATAAATTACTAGAAGCCAAAGTATTATTTAAATTTAAAAAAATGAAAAAACCGAAAAGACGACCTAGGATAAGCAAAGAAAATTTAAAAAAATACAGAGGTAAAAGAAAAAGTAATCAATGAATTAGAAGACCAATTTCGGAAATTTGAATTCACCGGATAAATTATGGGAGTCATGCAAATATATATATTTAATAAAAAGAGATAGTTTTAGAAAACAAAAATAGGAATTGGAGAATTTTAAACTTGTATCAGTATTGAGAGAATAGCATTGAAGACGCTATTACAGAAAAAAATTATTGTTAGTAATAATCAAGCATTGTTTATAACAATTGAATATTGTTACTTACAAATAATTATTGATCATATTAATAAAAAAAAAATTTCAATTGTCATAAGCAATTGAAAATAGCTCCCGCTTATGAAATAGTAAGAAAAAGTTTGAAAAAATACGACCACTGATATTTACTATTTATTTTATGCCATTAATGGTGCTTCATTTTAAAAGTTTAAAATGGTGATCATTTTTGCTATTGCTCGTAAAAATATGAGTGAGTGAACAAAACGTGAAATTCGACAAATCTTTTAATAGTCAAGTGTAATGTGACTATGAATACGATTTTATCCCTTGTACCTTAGAGAGTACTGAAAAATGAAATTAAGGAGAGTAAAATATGTAAAAATTGTGGGGTTTCATAGCGGCATCTGCGTGAAAATTAAATTTTCTTTTGTAAAGAAAATCGCATGTGGTATGACGATTTTCTTACTTATGCCATTTTATAAATCGATAGAGAAGTATTAATTCTGTGCAAAAAAATTTAGGCATAAGGGCTTGTGGAGCCCTAAGGGTATTAATTATGACCTAAACATGTAATGTTTCTTCTTCTTACAGTGTTTTGCTTTCCCAAGCGTGGACGACTCCCATATTGACTACTTCTTTGTATCTATCTCTATATTGAGCTGCGTGGAGAAGTTCCTCAGCAGTTAAACCTGGCCATTGTTTGGAATTTCGAAGCCAGGATAGCTTTTTGCGGCCTATCCATTTTTTTCTCTTGGTCTTGCCATTTAGAATAAGCCGAAGCAGACTATAACGTGGTCCACGCATCACATGTCCCAAGTATTCCAGTTTGCGGCGCTTGATGGTAGTTAAGAGCTCTCTATCGTGCCCTATTCTAATGAGTACATTTTCATTAGTAGTTCGGTTTGTCCACGGAATTTTAAGCATCCTTCTGTACAGCCACATCTCGAATGCACCAATGCGGTCAATAATTTTTTGGTGAAGCGTCCATGTTTCGCAAGAGTACAACAGAATAGACCATACATAACACTTGGTAAAACTTTCCCGCAGATGAATGTTTTAATTTCTTGGCACAGAGTAGCGGCTTGAGATTCAGAAATGCTCTTCTAGCTATTTCTATTTTAGCCTTGATTTCTTCGTCTGGATCCATCGACTGATTGATCCAGCTTCCAAAATATTTAAAGTGCCAAACTCTTTTTATATTCTCGCCATCAAGTGTTATTCTTTTCGGGCCAACATTCATTTTGCTAACAACCATAAATTTAGTTTTTTTAACATTGATTTTCAGTCCCCATCTATTACTTTCTTTGTTTATCTTGTCTAACATTCATTGTAATTGTTTCGATGATTTAGCTAGGAGCGCAGTATCAAATGTTACTAATGGTTTCGCCTCCAATCTTTATTTCCTCACCAGATTGTGTTGCCACTATAAATATTTTCTCTGTGTTGAGGTTGAAAAGTGTAGGAGACAAAATACAACCCTGTCTCACACCTCTCTTTATAGGTATCTGAGTGGTCTCCTCTCCATCTAGTGTTACCGTAGCAGATTGATTCCAGTAGAGAGAAAATAACAAACGTATATAATTATTATCGAGAGGTATATTCTGCAGAGTTTGTAATGTTAACACCCAAATGGCAGCAGTAGCACGAATGCCTAATTTTTTATAAATAGAATCAATACTCCACTATCGGTTCATAAAGAGGCATAAGGGAGAATATCGCAGCTCGGCACAAATTTTTTGTAATAAGGAAAATTCGATTTTCAGAAAAACGCAACCTGGTTTAACTCTAAATTTCCCTTTTTTTCGCTTATTTCATGTGACAATTTCAGCATACAAAAAGGGATAAGAAATAAAATCGTGGTAGAACTTCGTATTTAAATCCCACGGTCTACTATGTGGATTCGGAGAAAACTGGGAAATCGCGTTGTTAATGGACACTTTTGGCGATATATAGAGTAACAGCGATTCTCGCTTTCAAGCAATTGGGTGTAATTAAATAAGAAGTTGATCGCGATTGTTGCTTGTCCGTTTGGGTGTTCAACACACAATTGTATTAAATACGGGCAAATTAAAATATTAAATGGTGCAAGCCTTGGATCTACGATTAAACGAGCCTGAACTTACGGTTGCGATAACGATATAAAAGTAGTTGAACCGTTTTCTCACAGAAAAAATCTAATAAAAAACATGCCTATAGCGTATTATAGCTTATGCATGTGTTTAGGACAATAAGCCGTTAATAAAAGTAAAATATAAATTTTAATTTTCATTATCTCTTTTTCAGTTTTATTATTCAATAATATTATACATTATATTCTAAATGATGTGGTTGATACTCTCCATAATCTCCTAAATAAAATACCAAAAGATAAAAGAATCCCAAACAACTGGAATGAATCCATAACCATCATTCTACATAAGAAAGGTGATAGAACAGACCTAAAAAACTATCGACCTATAACACTCCTCAATGTAGTTTATAAGCTTCTCACAAAAATACTAACCACTGGGCTAACAACAAAATTCTACGGATACCAATTGAAAGGGTTTCAGCACGAGTGACCACCTATTAACAATATAACGAGCCAACGAATATCACATCCCACTATATATTTCGTTTATTGACTTCGAAAAGGCTTTTAATAGTGTTGAACACTGGGCAGTGAAAAGCTCGCTAATTAATAGCAAAATAGACTACAGATACACAGACCTAATAACCAACATATATAGCGAAGTAACAACAACAATTAAATCCATGAGGGAACAAGACCAATACACATAAGAAGAGGTGTCAGACAGGGCGACACAATATCAACTTTTTAACCAGGCCCTAGAGTATGTTTTTAAAAATTTAGACTGGGAAAAAAAAGGTATAAAAATATGTGAACAACACCTGAACAACCTAAGATACGCGAATGATATCGCCTTGATAACAGATAAGAAAGAAGAACTGACAGAAATGGTAAAAGAACTGGACACAGCAGCTAAAAATATAGGTCTTAATATGAAATACGATAAAACTAAAACCATGACTAACACTGATGAAGATATCAAAATCAGAATAGAACAAGAAAAAATAGAACAAGTCGATGAATGCATATATCTGGGACAAATTATTAAACTGTGGTGTGTGGTAAATGTGAGGAATTGTCATGTGAGAACTTGCCAGAGGTGGACGTGGATAAATCCAAAATTGTAGAACAAGATGAATAATCAAAATGCTTTAAGTATTAATAACTGTTCTACATTTTTATAATACATTTCAATAATAGCTATACCTAAATGCCAAACCTTAAAGATTAATGTACGTGTTAAATTAAATTTCCCACTTTAACTGCAGAAATTCAAACTTGAATTTTTTTTAATAACCGTTAGAAATAGGACAAAAATTATTGGGACTAAAAGGATGTATTTTTTTGTGTTCTTTAAATTTTGTTTACCATAATCTGGAACAAGCTGTTAACTATTCAATAAAGTTTCTTAACTCTTTGGAACCATCTGAAATGCCACCACACATCTTAAATTTATAAGTTGGTTCACCGTTGATGCTCATTCGCAACTTAAATCCCCCGTAATTATGTACGGAACAAGACTTGCTGTTCGAAGCCACAATCATCAGCGGAAATATTGAAGGAGAAGATGTGCTGTTACCACGAATTCAAATGATTTCAATAGATTTGCCATTTAATTTCAAGCGATTACAGTTTCCAGTGCGTTTGGCTTTTGATATAATCATTAACAAGACTCAATGCCAATCTCTAAGTGTTACTGGTTTGATCTTACAAAGTTCCTGTATTTCGCACGGTCAAATTATTTGTTGCCTACTCCAAAAAATCTTTACGTGTTTACACCTACCGAAAAAACTGTAAACATTGTTTATAAACTAGCATTAAAATAAAACATTTGATAAAATAAATAAAATTTCAATATGGATTGGGCATCCCAGAGAAAATAGCATAAAATAATGGAGTGTGCCTACCCCTACGGGAAAAGGCGTGACTATATAAATATATCTATGTAGCAACGTACAACGTAGCAAAGTTTTGCCAACATTTAAATGCTGGTGCTGTTGTTACATTTACAATGTCATATTCGTGTTTAAAAATATTAATATATTATCAATAAATTTTATTATTTTAAAACGTTTAAAATAGAAAAAATTTTTGTAACCCTGCTGATGGTCTATGTTAAAGCATAAAGTACCTCTTTTACCTTCTACCCCCCTAGAAGTATAATTGAACATCCTTAAGTAATAATTTGTTTGTCTCAATTTTGGACGTATAATTTTTAACTGTGTGTAATGATCATAATACCTACAAATAAATAAAAGTGTATTTTAGTCACTGAAAACTTACGCATATACTTTAAAAATTGCTATCTTAACGACTCAAGAATACATTTATTTCCAGGGTTAGAAATTTTTATATAATATTCAGTATTTTATTACAGTTTTTCAGGTAATAAGTATTCCGTACATTTTGTATCGATTTTGCTTAAAATGCGATACTTATACATAATACTGTGTATAGATTTTCAATTATTTATTAATTTTGTATACAAATATGTCGAGGAACTTTTTGTTCGCGACCGTCAGCCGGTAAACTTTTGCGACAATCCCTGTGATGGTCCCGAAATAATAATACACGCGGAGGTGGTTCACGTAATCAAGGTTGAAAAGTCCGCTGGACCAGACGACGTCTATTCGGAAGTACTCAAGCTTTTCAACAACCAATCTACAGATAAATTGGCCAACCTCTTCAGCGCCATTTATGTTTCTGGAAAAATACCAAGTGATTGGTTGGTTGGTCTTCGTCACACTATCTAAGAAGACATGGCCAAAATTATGCGGAGACTACCGCATGATTAGCATAATGAGCCATACGCTAAAAATATTCCTCAAAATAATACATGGTCGATTATACCGTATAAGTGCAAGGAACACCTTGTCACGTACCTATTTTTTCCTTCTACAAATTCCATTATTAATTGTCTCTAATGAGTTTCGTATTCCTTGTTGCATACAGTACACTATGCTGTAATTCAAATATATCATTCGTTGTAGATGATGTTGCATAACTCGTAGGAGTAAGATTATCGTTGGTTTGCAATTTCTGTGTGAATGGGACTGGATATCCACACGAACGAGGCACAGATTTAAGAAGATTGTGGGTTGACGTTTATTCCGCGCCATTTTTCTTGATTTCCGGGATAGGAGAGTCAGTCGTGTTTTGAGAGGCCAGGTGTCGGTGAACGTTGTTGGGGACGGTGTGTTATTAGCACGTGTGCAGAACCTCTATGGAATTTCTTTCATATCTGGCTGTATTTGGGCCATCTTAATTGGATTTTGAAGAAAAACCATTTGATTTTTAACTTGACCATTTTGTCTTGCCTTTGTTGTGGAGATTTCTTTTGGATTTCTGGCGTCAAGTTAAAATAACCGTTATCGGGATTTATTTGAGGGAAGCCATTGTTATCTAACCAGTGCCGCCCCCATAATCTAACCAGCCACAGGAGTAGGCCTCAGGAGTAGGCCACAGGAGTACATGTGAATTCGCATACCCAAAGGTTATCAGTGATTTATTTTTAAATATATAACGCTGTGTCTCATTTCGACACCACCAGTAAGTTCTGTTTCAGTTTATAAATATAGTACTTTGTGAATTCGTATACCCAAAGGTTATAAGTGATTTATTTTTAAATATATAACGCAGTGACTCATTCTGACACCACGATTACGTTCTGTCTAGTTTATTAGTATAGTACATCGTTGGAAACTATTTATTGCATTAGATAATATGCCAAAACTAAACTTGGATTAAAATAACCTTCTCAATAATTCTTTATGTCCAAGTAAAAACATATTTTCTTCCTACCTATTTGTAAATATCCTACAATCTTGATATTTTAAAGGACAACCATTGTAAAGATATTTTTAAATGAACTCGATTGTTTTGGCAGTGAAAATCTTTTTGTAAACGGTTAACTAGTGAATCTTCTTTGCCTTTATGTAAATGTTTGAATTAGTGTTACTAATGAGTTGAATTATATATATGTTTTACCTTTTGTTCTTTGCCTTTATGTAAATTTTTGAATTAGTGTTATTAATGAGTTAACTTATATATATATATATATATATATATATATATATATATATATATATATATATATATATATATATATGTTTTACCTTTTGTTCTTTGCCTTTATGTAAGCGTTTGAATAAGTGTTATTAGTGAGTTGATTTATATCTTTTTCCTTTTTTTTGTAACTTGGTAAAGTCTGTTACTCTTACTTCTGTTCTGGTTATTTTATAAAGCTGTAAATTTTACATTTTTGGTTTGTTTTAGCAAGAAAATTTTACCATAGCTGTTAACTTTGACTATATTTGTTATGATGCTACTATTGAACTGTGTACCTTAATTATCTATTGTGTGAGTAAAGTATCCAACATATTTTTGCTATAATTTTATTTATTTGGTTCACCATAATCATAGTTGTTTATCTTGTAGCCCTGCTAGTGCCTATAAGATCTAGGGGTTTCCGGCTTATACCGTCAAGTCGGTGGCGCAGCTCACTTTTATATTTTTTTTCTTCTACCCTCTACGGCTGTGCTCGGGCATAATTTGCCAGTAGAGAAACCGCTAGCAGAGTACTCGTTAGAGAACGAAAAAAAGACGTGGCAACCTCTCTGATACTCAATTTAGATTTCGTAACGGGCTTGGAACGAGATAAGCCCTATTCGGCATACAGGTTTTAATACAGAGATGCCGCGACATGTCCACCGATGTATACGCATATTTTCTCGATTACCAGAAAGCGTTTGATTGTGTCGACCACGGTAAACTTATCAACATCCTTCAGAATATGAACTAAGATGGCAGACACGCCCGCATTATAAAAAATCTGTATTACAATCAAATCGCTGGTGTCAAAGTTGAGGACATGACTACCGAGTACGTTCCCATTCAGCGAGGTGTGAGGCAAGGGTGTGTCCTTTCTCCACTACTCTTTAACGGATACTCGGAGCAAATTTTCGCCGACGCATTGGACGAAGCACGGGAAGGAATTGTTGTCAACGGAGAAGTTATAAATAACTTGCGTTATGCGGACAATACAGCTCTACTGATAGGAAGTGCTGTTGAGTTGCAGGCGTTAGTGGATAGGGTAAAAAGAGTGCTCAAATTAGATATCATCAAAACCAAAGATATGGTAATTAGCAAAAATGGTGAGCGTCCAGCAAACCTGAGTACAGACAACCAACAGATTCTGCAAGTCTCCAGTTGCAGTTATCTGGGATGCTTATTGAACAGTAAGTGGGATAGCTCGCAGGAAATAAGGTCCTGCATCGAGCAGGCTAGGGCAGCACTCAGCAATATGAAGAAGGTTCTTACATCTCCAGACTTGTCAATACCCTTACGTATTCGTTTACTACGGTGCTATGTATTTCCAATTCAGAACTATGAAATGGAAGGGTGGACTTTAACAAAGGCAATTGGTAACCGAATAGAAGCGTTTAAGATGTGGTGCTACTGCCGCCTGCTACGAATATCATGGGTAGACAGAGTCCGAAACACCGAGGTACTTGCCCCTTTCCAGAAGCAACTAGAAGTCATGTTTACCATCAATAAACGCAAGTTGGAATATTTTGGACATGTTATGAGAGGGGAGAAGTACCGTATCTTACATCATACAAGGCAAAATCCAAGGAAAAGATGTCCAGAAAGACATGGCACGTGAAGAAGAGTGGGGAACCAACAATCTTGTTCAGTTCTACGCCCAAAAAACACAAAGTGCCACGTTTTCCAAGAAAGTGAATTCCTCAAATCATACCATCACAATATCCGGAATTACCCTTGAACCAAGTCCCTCCATCTCGATTTTGGGAGTCACGGTGTCCAATAATATGTCTTGGCATGACCATGTTGCTAACATCGCAAAGTCGGCAAGCCAGAGGCTAGGTTTTCTGTTTTACTCCTGATCAACTGTTGACGACGTACAAGGCTCAAATCCGATCTCTACTGGAGTATTGCTCGCACATTTGGGGTTCAGCACCAAGGCATTCTCTTCGTCTTCTAGATTCCATTTAGAAAAGAGCCATTTGCTTGATAAACAGCTTAACTCTCACAGATACCCTTCACCCTCTAGAACATAGAAGAAGAGTTGCAGACCAGTCATTGCTCTACAGATATTTCCATGGCAGATGCTCCAGAGAAATAAAAACTCTTGTACCACCATTGGCCACATTCGGCCGAAGAACTCGACACGCTGATCAGTCTCACACATATACTCTCAAGCTTGACACTACAAGGACCAATCTTCATCAAGAATCCTTCTTTTACAGGGCTGCTACGGAATGGAATAAGCTTCCAAAATCAGTTTTTCCAGAGAACTATGACCTGCAACTTTTTAAAAAGCGTGTCCACAATCATTTCCTTTCTATAATTCCTAGGTCTACCCTTTTTGCGACTATTTTCATAAAAAAAAAGAAGAAGAATACAAATATGGAAAAAAAATTGTGGGATATACAAATTTCAATGCAATGCACGAAAACCAGTCGACCAGCAAAAAATATAATAAATTTTCGCAACAAATAATTGGGTAATTAATTACACGACTCCAATTTGAACTGTCCCCACCTTGTCGACATTGTCTGCGTCGCTTAAAATCAGTGACATCACTCAGTATGAACCTTTTAGCGCCGGTATGCACATAGAATCTATCAGGAAAGACTACGATGCGGGTAAGAGATGAAACAATTTGTCTCTCAAAAATGTGTTTAACCCTTACCACAACGACCCCGAAAATAAAATAAATATTCTACGAATGAAGAAACATAACATTAATTTCTGAAAAATATACTAAAAATTTGAAGTCCATAAAAAACATTACAAATCCAATGGTGTACACAAGTAATTATTTACTTACCGGTAATTTTCTTTAGGCAATTTTACACTATTCTCAGCTTTTTCTTGCAAAAATTTCATCACATTTTTAATAATTTTTGACGCTTGACTTCCAATGGGTTTTTCTCTTACACAAATTTTGTTGAAAGGCATTTTAAAAATAAATTGTATCACTGAAACTTACTTATTTCTAAAAGATGACGGTCCTTAAGTAATGACGTGTCTTTGTTCTTCTGAAATTAATCGAAGTCTACAAATGTTGCTTTTATGCCCGTAAGGAAAAAAATAAAAATATTATAATTCCAGATTATCCAAATATTTTAAAAATGAAATAAAGATAAATAAATCCACTTATGTAAGTCAGTTGTAAAAAAAAGTGGTTGGCAAGTTAAATTAATAAAAAAGGCTAATTTTAAAACACAAATAAAGGCAGTTAGTTTTAAAATATGCTAACAAAATTTTAAAACAAAAGTAGATCTCTTTTATCTTTGAAACAATTGCCTTTTTAAATGACCAAATTTACAAAATTCGAGCAAAAATTAAAATTAAATATCCAAACAATTTTTGTTACTTTTATAAAATAATCATCATTAGTTAATTTATGAAATATTTAACATAACTTACAATTTATGAAGGTTCATATTTTTAACAGATAAAACAAACCTGTATGCAGCATATTTATGAATAAAAGCTGCATCATTGCCGTTCAAGTTTTTGATTGTTGCCCCGCAGGCTTTCCAGCAACTTTATACGTTTTAAAAGCTGTTTAGATTGAAAGTTTGACCGTAACTCCCGCGAGCAAACTAAAAGCCAGAATAGAAGTTAGAAGGATATATTTATGGTTTTTACAAGCAGCAACCTGGCTTTATCATAAAGATAAACAAAAAGAATTTAGTAATGTCCATTTCTAAAACAACTTTCGTTTTTTTTTGCTTTTTACATTTAGATTCGTTGGAAAACTGAATGGAAATAAATTGTGTTAAAAGTAGAATTATAAATCAATAGTAGTTGCTTACCTTTCTTCGTTTAATTATTAACTAGTGTAAATGAGTCTGAGCATTCTTTATTGGGCTTTAACATCAAACTAATTGTGATTGGTCTGCATTTGTTAAACAAGGTTCTCGTACATTCGTGCTTTATTCGGTCTATGATGATATTAAATAACCAGTTAACTGGTTATTTAAAAATCAGTTTTATACATTTTTATATTTGTCAAGAATTTTTAGAGTTTTCTATTATAGTATTATAGTTTTCTATAATAGTATTAAAGTTTTCTATAATTTTTACATAGGATTGGATTTCTGTTAATTAAAATAAATACCTAAAAAAATAAATAATGGAAAGAATTGTATTTCAAAATACCCGCAATATTTGGGCAGCCTAGGTTATCCTCAAAAAAATATAACATCCAACAGGTGAAAAACTTGTACAAATCAGTACGGAAAACGAGCGTTATAAAAATATTTATAATTTTTTAATGGAATACACAAAAAACACCGAAGGACCAGAATCCAAGGATAAAAGAGTGGAGGGGTTTGAGGTCTAGCAGGAAACGAGTTTTAAATAATCGATCTACTTTCAACGATTGAAACAGTATAATATGGGACTATCAGAGTGAAAGTTATATCCTCCCCCTTCGAGTCCTAAAATATCCGATATTTTTAATCAATTTAAAATGTAGAAACAATTGCATGAAATTCAAGTAATATTTTTTAAATTAGCCATGCTTTTTTTTACAATTTTGTTTTTTAATATCTATCTATTTTATTCTATAAAAAATATTAATTTTATTAAAAACCTGATATATATTTAAAAATATTAGCGTTGCATAATTTTTTCACTTTGTTCTTTTTTTAATTACGCCAATCAAACAATTCTTTACCACCGCAAACCAGATTAAACGTACAAATTAGAGATGAGTACTTCTTGTTCTATTTAAAGAATAGTTCTTTCGAATTAGTTCACTATAATGAACCAGTTCTTTGAACTAGTTCGCGAACTATTTGTACTGAATTATAAGAACAAATTACAAAATTTCTTTATTGTAATTCTAGTTAAAATTACAAAGGCGCAATCTCGGATTGGATCTGTCAGCATTTTGTGATTTTATGCTCAGTAAGTTACCCTAAACCTTAATAAAAAAATTGTATCGGAAATTTGGTACAAGGTTTAATTCTATTTTTACTTGCCCAATATTCGGCCTAATAATGTAAGCAAAACAAAAGTAATGGTTTTTGAAAGAGAAGAAAGCATGACTGTAAAGTTTTGATTAAGGAAGAAAGAGTGGAACAAGTAAATGAATTTGTGTACTTGGTTCAAAGTTTACGAGAGATAGAAAGTATGACAGTAACATTGAGCGAAGGGTGTTGGCATAGAGAAGTGTTGCTTCCTACACTTATGTATGGTAGTGAAAGTTGGGTTTGGAAGAAGAAGCATGAAAATAGGATAATACTGTGGAAATTAGTAGTCTAAGAAGTATAGCCAGAGTGACTCGGTTGGATAAAGTAAAGAATAGTGAGATAAGAAAACGATGTTGTGTAAAAGAAGATGTGGCTACAAAGATAGATAAAGGAATGATTAGATGGTTTGGACACGTAAAAACGATGAATGAAGATAGATTGACGAAACAAATTTATAAGGCGAGTGTGAATGAACAAGTCGGTAGAAGTCGACCTCGGCGAACATATCTCGATCAGATCAACATTGTTTTGAAGAAAGGTCAGGTCAAGGGTACCAACAACCGACGAGCATGTATAAGAGCACTGATGAAAGTAGAGGAAGCAAAAGATGTGTGTGAGAACCGTAGCGGAAGTGGAAGGAAGTGGTCTCTGCCAACAAACGGAAAAAGTCGTGACCATATGTATGTATGTAATATTTATGTTCGGACTATTTGGTTCATCGATACATCGATTTGACCGCGCGGCGCCGACAATAGTTTGAAATGAACTAGTTTACATTTAAGAACGGTTCTCTCGCGAAATACCCATCTCTAGTACAAATGGATATTCGGATTATTATCCCATGAGAGTCGTTGAAAAGTTTTCACGTATGCACAGTATTATATTGCGAAAATGAACATCGTATTCATAGTTAGCGAATTAACAAAGCTTTATGCGGAAAGTTATTGACAAATTTTAAGTATATTTAACTGAAGAAACTTTTTTCCTAAAATAGCGGATATTTATCATTTACACCTAGTCCAAAAAGTCTCCATACACTACATGCTTTTTATATTATGCAATTGTAAAGGAATGCAGAAATACATGAATATGAGTATTTAAAAGGTGTTTTTTTGAAGGTCTATTTTTTAAATTAATAACACTGTTTTAAATGACAAAAAATTGATAATTGACAGCTGATTGGTGCAAATGGCAAAATATGTTGAATATTTTGCCATTTTACCATGAATTTACTTTGAAAAGCACAGTTCAGTTCGCTTAATTTACCGTAAATTACGTCCATCCTACGTTTGTCATAATCATCCATCCGAACAAGTTATTTGAATAATTATTAATCGTTTTCGTACCACGCATTCTCTATTTGATATTTAGCAGCCGAAGAGACGTCGTACAATGCTTCTGTGGAACGTCATAATTGAGACGCCATTACACCCACAAACAATCACTGTTTGGTGTGCTTTATGGGCACAAAGATGATACCAGCTAGAATTTTACGGTCAATAGAGAGCGCCATAGATCTATGATTAAAAATTCTTTTATTTTTCAATTGAATGGTATTAATGTGGAGCAGCACTGATGGTTTTAATACGCAAAAATCAAAATTAAAAAACTTTTTTGTGACTCGAAATGCAACAAATTATGCTTTTCAAATTCCAATTTTCAAATCGAGTTATCACAACTTTCAAAAAATCTTAAAAATATTCTTTATTTTAAAAAGGGGCGTTTTAGCGCATTTTGAAGCTAATACACCAGCGGGACCTTAGTGCTTCACTAATGCTCCTGCTGACCTTATTATAATACTGCTGCCTTACAGAAGGCCAGTATTCTCTTGGCAGCATAGAGGTGTGCTTCCAGGTATGTGAATCTCTTTGTTGAATGTCTTGGAAGCCCACAAAGTACATGAAAAGGGGTATATTTCTCATCATAAAATCCTCTGCTGTTTTTTAATTCGGTGCTAAGCTCATAATCTAAGAAAAATGACCTGTTGTTCCTACGTGGATTGTGGCTTATTTACATTTTGATGATAAAAAATACAGGAAAATGTATCATTATTCAGATTAAACTAAACCATGTAAAATAATTTTAAAAATTTTGTTTGAAAACGGCTCGAAAAGTCTTCCAATTGTATCCCAAGTTCTATTAGAGATTTTTCATCACAAACGTTAATTAGACATTTCTGGCGAATCAGATAACGAATCAATTTAAAAATTTGGTGGTATGCATAAATAAATATGATCTATTTACCCATTGCTAATAAAGTGTGTGGTGTAAGTAAAAGAAGAAAAGGATGCAAGTTAAAGAAAATGTGGTGTCAAAGAAGAAGAAATCCTGGCTGGATTAGCTAGCTACTAAAAAAGCCAATCAAAGAACGCAAAAGGCAACGATTAAGGATATAAAAAAGGCAAGAAATTAGTATGAAAGGTTAAAAAGTATGGCAAAAGAGGTTGTAGCAAAAAAGAGGGAGAATGATAAAGATAAATTTGATAAAAGATTATCTGAAGATTTCCAGAACTTTACATTTCTGCTGGATGTCCATAAAAATTAATACTACTACGACTAGGCATTAGCCTTAAACAACTGTACTAGGTAATAGGTCGCAGATCCAGACTGTCATTAGACATCAAAGTCCCTATATACAAAACGAATCATTAAACCCATATGGAGCTACGGCATCCAGTTATGGAGGACTGCATCCCTCTTGAAATATTAGAAAGATTTTAATACAAAGTACTCAGAATTATAACAGATGCTTATTGGTATATTACAAACCAAACTATATCCAAAGATCTCTAAATACCCTCTTTAAAAAAAATAATAATATGCCACCAGGATCAAACAACACTCAAATAAAATTATATTAAAAAAAAAGCATCAAGGGCATAAAATTATCAGTAGTAATATCCCTAGGACATTGATAATAGACGAGATAATTTTATGACAATCGAAAGCTCGTTCCTTGGTAACAGCCCGAAGCTAAAGGCTAAGGGCTGTTACCAAGCAACGATCTTGAAAAATTTGTCATAAAATTTGAGAAATTTGTCATAAAATTATGAGGCATTTGTCTATATCCGAGGGATATTCGGCGGAAAAATTTTTTACAAAAAAAATTATAACTCAACGCAACGAATCATTTATTTATTTATTAAAAGTACAATTATTAAAATTTAACTTGACATTAGATTCGTTGCTGTTCTTTACTATAGAACTATTACCACGCATATTTATAATATTGTCGTGGTGTTCTATGTTCATTTAATTCATATTCTCGTCCGCAGCAAAATTTCATAAATATTTTCGAAATATATTTGTGGCCGTAGGTTGTATTTCTGGGAATATTTTCTTTGATTAGCGCCTTTATACTTTAAACATTCGCTTTGCCAAAACGTGACATTTTGAAATTTATTTGTTGTCAAACTCAATCGTGTTGTCATAGTGATTGATAATTGCACTGAATGCAATTATCAGTGTAATGTTGACATGATTGGGTGAAATTGTTTTATATGACACAAAATGACAAAATGTGAATGGTTGTTAGAACTGTCAAAAAATTGTCTTTTTAATAAAGCCAATATTATGGCCTTTAGCATGATTTTAATGTGTTTTATTGCACTTTAAAGTTGTATACCTGTAACAAAAATATACTTTTATGGTTAATATGGGTCTTTTCTAATTATTGATGTGAAAGGCTTGGAAAACTTCACATGAAAGCTCCACAATACAGAGGTCCTGTTCACAAATGACTGTTTAATTTTAGACATTACAGCCAGAAAAAGTAACTATGACCACTCAGCACTCTAATGAAGGAATTGCTCTTTTCTGGATAAATGTCAGTAGTTTTAGAGATGATAAGTTCGCAGCATCCCAAATTTAGAAACAATACTTCAATGCTGGAAGCTCTTATTTTTGTAGTGTGTTAATTAGGAAGGATCTGTTATTTTATTGATATACAAAAATTGTTAGGAACCGCTTTTGTTATAAATGATTCTCGCTTTGCCATTTGTTTTATTTTTTCCAAGGAATCCCAAATTTTTATCTTGGAACTTGTAAGGTTAGAACGTACCTTCATAAATTATAGCTTATTAATAAAGATAAACTTTTATCCTACGGTTTTTCCCTCTACTACTAACACCTATATGTTTTGAAACAAAATGTAAATCATGAAAAAATCTAATCATTTTTATATTCGAACGCGTTTTACATAAAGCAATGAAAATGTCAAGCGCAGTAAAGGATAACGAATAGGTTTTATTAAAAAAAATGAAATAAAATATATACACCGGTTAATAAACAAACAATTCGTTAACATTTAAATAAATAGCAATAAATTTTTACCTACCTAATTATTTGTGAAAGAATACTTTTTTAATAAATGCATTTTAAAGCATTTTAATAGTTTTAGCTTCAGCCTTTATTGAATAAAGCTTTGGGTATGATAAGAATCGTAGCAAGTGGAAGGAAGTGGTCTCTGCCTACCCCTACAGGAAAAAGGCTTGACTATATATATATATATATATATATATATATATATATATATATATATATATATATATATATATATATATATATATATATATATATATGTATGTATGATACAGAAACAAATTTCTGATTTTATTTGAAATACTCACATGATTTAAAAAACCTTTCAATCATAACCAATGATTAATTATTTATCTGAAATACGAACTCGAAAGTATTTTAACGTTACGCCAAAAAATTCGCGTTAACGAATAATATGACATAGACATAGATTGATGACTTAATATCCTTTTAGGAAGTTCGAGAAACCTATTGAGATATGATGTATTTCGAGTTTATCCTGTTAATTTTCAGGAGCTGTTTATGAAGGATATTACTGTCGTTTGTATTGTGCATACTGGGATAGATCTGTCTTAATAACTACATGTTGTGTTAGTTTTGTTTTTAAGATACAACCATTTTGACATTTTTGTGATAACTCATCAAAAATTAAAGGAATTAAAAAGATACCATTTTGAATAAAAAAGAAAACTAACTAAAATAACATTGGCACTTTATAAGCTTATACTGGGTGCCACACTTTTGCGCCAACGTCATTAACACCAACGTTAACTTATGCTTAGTGTGCTCACATTTTAAGGATAATAAAGTTAATAAATAATAAATATAATCGCAGTAACAGTGAAATAAAAAATTTAGCTGCAGACTTACTAAGGAACTACTAAAATACTCTTGTAAAGACCTCTCTGGCAATGTAAATTTCCCAACTAGGAGACTGACCAGAATATTTTTTTAGCATAAAGCTAAACTAAATACCTTTATGCAAATAAAAAGGTCACGTAAATCAAAGAATACAGATTAAGAGGACATAATGAAATTTTGGACACTAGGAATTATCATCGATTTTAAAACAGTTGGCTGATTAAATACCTAAGAGGAGACTTCCAAAAAGCTCCCTGGGGCATATGCGCTGTAGTGCGCTGCACCACCCTGTATCTCTTCATAGCCTTTTATATTAAAACCTGAGTGATGATTCGTCCAAAAACAGATAAATTATGTATAAAGCTTATATAATATAATTGTGCATGCACGTTATTAATGATCTGTTCGTTTCAAAACTTAATACCAAGAATAATAAAAATCACCGTTTGTTTTATTTAATCTCGAACACATCAGGTCAGTCTGTTCGTAATATTTTATTGCATTAATCAAGTCAATGTCTTGTTAAATATTACAATTTCTATATTATTTTAGACGGTATATAAAATTGCAGATATTATACATAAATATTTTATTAAATATTACACACAGTTCAAGTTTTATTATGTAATAATAAAAACGCTTTTTACGATTAAAGATCCATGAGCGCGTCAGCTGGCAGTTTACAGTTAGATTTATAAGTTGGCAATTTTATATACGTTTTTAAGACGTTGTCAAATTGGTTTTGTTCATAAAATAATTTCGACTCAGTTAAAACTAAATAGTCGCTGCAACGAACTCGTTGCATCACCATTTCAGGCTGCCCGGGCGTTGTTAATTGAATATTTTAAATTTTTTTAATTTAATTTAAATATTTTTATTATTTTTAATTAAAAAGTAGTCGTGCGAAAACTGCTAAAATAAAAGTATTACTTTTACGTTAAACAAAAAAAAATGCAACAACTGAACATTTATTCAGCTGCAAATTAATCGTATTCATTTTTATTTAATGGTCCAAAAAAACCAATAATAGAATGGAACAAATTAATGGGATGAAATTAATATTGAAAATTAATTAATGAAAATACAGAAATGAATAACTCTAAAAAAATATAATAAACATAAATATACGTATTTTATTTCAAAAACAGACAAGCAAACATTAGCAGAAATTTTTAGGTAATAATGACCTTTATAACGATTTTATGTATCATTCCAATGAAATATTGATTATAGATATTTTAATAATATACGAGGAGCATTTAATATCCTATCCCAAACAAGTAGAAAATGTGGGGATAATGAGTAACTATTAATTTTAATGGTCATTTTAATTTATAATTAGATAATTTTAGAATCTCTTGAATATGAACAAGCTGATCCTTTGATTTTAAATAATTATAATCTTTTCTTGAACACGAATGCTCACAGATAAAAACCATAATTACATTCTAATCAAAATATTTTTTTAATTGTACATTCCGACAGGGATAACTGAAACCGCAAACTGCGTGAAATTAAAAGAGACCGAACATGGGAATAAATTGTCTGTCATACAGCGTTGTTATATTTTAAAGGACCAACGTGGTTCTGGTTGCATAAAATATTTTATTAGCAAATGCATACATTCAACATATATTTATATAAAGTGTGTGCCAAAAAGTTTTATACAAATGGAGATATCTTACATTTTACAAAAAAGATACTCCTGATACTCAAGTACATACACAATTTTTTGGAATACATGGAAAAAATATGATGGGTTGGAGCAAGAGTAAAATATTCCCCTGGGGATACGGGGAAAATAGAATAGATCCCAGGTATAATCTGCCTGTCGTAAAAGGCGACTAAAAGACTCCCAATCCAAAGTGCTATGCGACCCGTGCTGATGGATGCATGGCGGTGGATGAGCACCGTCGCTAACGGAGCCTACAGAAAACCGGGCGAAATCCTGTAGTAGACAGCCTTAGTCCTGTGCAGGGGGCACCTCAGGGCCGTACCACTCCTTTCCCCATACTCGTTGACTTCAAAGAAGAACTGATAACGCTGGTAGACCATAATTACGTCAAACTAATACGGGTTCCAGGACGCTAGGAAGTTGCAGGTAATGAGGAAGTAGACGAACTTGCAAGAAGAGGTTCGGAAAACACAAAAACTACTAGAAAAGTGTACCAGGAAACAAACACGGGAAATAATACATCAAGGGACCGTGCCATAAAAGGACGGCAGAACTGTTACCGATGAACAGGAATCAGCTAAGACTGTATAATGGAGGCCTGGCCTGCGGGTTGTGCGGCGGGGATCCGGGGGCGGTGAAGCGCTTGCTGTGCTGCTGTGGGGCGCTGGGGGAAATGGACGGTTCTTGGGTGACTACATTGTTCCCACCCAGTACAGAAATTGTACAAACTTTTACAAGGTACGAAGGTACTGGATTAGGTGCAGCGTGGTTCTAGTTCCCGGAAATTGCCTGTCTTTTTCGGACCGGTGCCTCGCGGCGGCGCAGTGTGTGTTTTGCTGTTTTTGGGTCCTTGCCGGGCAGTCTGCTAGTCGGGTCTTCATTGTACAAAGATACAAAAAAAAATAGACAAAATACGTTTTAAGTATATTGGAAAGCAAAAGTTTGCTTGAAATTGTTTTTAAGTATAAAAAAATTATGCACACTTGTAGGTAAGTGATTATCCTAGATAACATTAAAAATATATTTCAACACTTCAGCAATTGTTATATTAAAGCGCAGTACGAAACTTTGTAAGATCCCATTCCTAATAATGTAAAATTAATGTAAATGTAAAATTAATGTAAATTTAGTTTTTTTCTTGGAATTTATAACTTTAGTTAGTTGATGTTTGTTTTATATTTTAACTGTCTGGATAAAAATAGATAATTACATAAATTTATATACGACCAACTACGATGCAATTAACAGTTTTTGTGTTTTGCAAAAGTCGATAATTGATTTATATTCATCTCCTTTTTTCTACGTGAAATTTACCGAGATTAAGCACCTAAAACTCGTTTTTTTTGTGGTACTTTTATTAATTATTTCAATAAATAATGTAAAACTTAAATCGAACTTATTATGATCAATTTAACGAAATTAATAAAACTATAAATAGTAAACCATATTTTTAAATTAACGCAAACATTATAACCATTAATAAAAGTATTTGGCAACGTCTAAAAATGCTCGATTATGGATTTAATGCTTTAAGATCCAAGTATTCACTTCGACGTATTTGGACGCACTGAACTTTCTTTCTCATCAGCGGCATTTTATTTCAAAATCACCAGTCCAAATAACTTTTGATTTTGCGTAAATGGAAAAAAAACATATCAAATTTAAAATCAAGGGGGAGGTTTAAAAATGTTATTTTGCTGTTTCCAAGTGGCATTTCTTTAATATCCCCCATCCCTTCTTTAAAATGTCAAATAGCAATCCCTACCTTTTAATACATCAACTGAAAACCCAAGAAAAATAAAAATCAGCCATATAAACAACAATTTATTATATCGATTTATTTTAAAATAGTGTATTCTCTGCAAGAACGAATAAAAATAAGATTTATTTACGGTCATCAAAACAAGTGCGCTCGTGAAACAGCTCGAGTTTTAATAAAAGGCATCCTGATAAAAATATAGAACATCAGAACATTATAGGGTTAGTACGGAAATTTGAAGAAACTGTATTAAAAAAAATAATAATCTCAGATTTCTCAACAAAGCTGCACAAATTAAAGTACTGGGTCATTTTCTATAGATTCTACCTATTCCATCGCAAAAATATCAAAATGTTTCTGTTGGTTCCATACACAAAGTGTTTAAATTGCATAAGTTTTTTCATTATAATAAAAACTCTTGTACCACCATTGGCCACATTCGGCCGAAGAACTCGGCACGCTGATCAGTCTCACCCATTTACTCTCAAGATTGACACTACAAGGACCTATCTCCATCAAGAATACTTCTTTTACAGGGCTTCTACGGAATGGAACAAGCTTCCAAAATTAGTTTTTCCAGAGAACTATAACCTGAAACTTTTTAAAAAGCGGGTCCACAATCATTTCCTTTCTATAATCCCTTCCCCTTCTAATAGTCACAGTGCGGGCCGTCCGCGGCCCACACGATAGGTCTACCCTTTTTGCGACTATTTTCAGTAAAAATAAAAAAGGTCGCAAATTTCGTTAAAAATATTTGTTTCAGTGATGAATCAACGTTTTATTTAAATGGCTTTGTTAACAAACCTAATTATAGGTTCTGGGATGACGAAAATTCTTATCTGTTTCGACAGGATAATTCCAGGAAATGAGATAATTGGACCACTTTTTATCGACCAAAACCTAACGGAAGAATTATACCTACAATTATTAGAATATAAAATTGATCCACTCATTACTTAGTCACTAGAAAGATAAGTTAATGAACAAGGAAATATGGTGCTAGATGAACAGATTATATACCTTAAACAGGACGGAGCTACGTCACATTACGCACTAACTGCAAGACAAATGGCTAAAGGAACGATTTTTTAGACATTGGATTGGCAGGAGTTTTATAGAATGACCGGCAAGATCTTTAGATCTAACACCATTTTTTTCTGTGGGGCTATTACAGTTTACAAAACTCCTATCGAAGACATTGAAAAACTAAAGCTTGGAATTACTGAAGAATTTAGATGAATTACCAGCGAAACTTAGCAAAGAGTTTGAGAAAAATTTGAAAAAAAGATATATTATTGCCTACAAAATAACGTAGCACACTTTGAACAGTTATTGTAAATACATTAAAAAAGGGGTTGCTATTTTACATTTTAAAAAGGGTTGGGGGATGTTAAAGGGGTACCACTTGGAAACAGCAGAATAACATTTTTAGACCTATTGGTGAATGATTATTCGGGTTTATTGGCCGTCGTAGGTCTCAGTTAATACTCGACGTTTCGCCATCTCGAGTGGATGGCATTTTCTGGAGATATAATGTCTGCTTTCTAAGGCTGACGGTTTGTGACATTTATGTGTCACGATCGCAGGTTATATACGTTTTGGTGGGCAGGGCATATTTGAGAGCTGTTCAGGAATTGGTCACGTTCCGGAGATCCACCATTCTTCTTATGTTTGTAATGAAGCAGCGTTGTATTTTTAAGTACAGGTACCCATGTTCCATTAATTTTAAGTTTTTCCTTGGATTTATTAATGTTCTGCTGGTGTTTATGTATTTAAATCGCTTGGATGTCCTCGAATTTAATTCTGTGATCATTATTATTAATTGTATGCTGCGCGACGGCAGATTTTTCTGTATTTTTAAATCTCCCTCATGATTTAAAATTCGACGTGTTTTTTGTTTTTCTTACATTTACGCAAAATAAACAGTTATTTAGACTAGCTGGTTTTAAAATGAAAGCACTGTTTATTCATTTACAAGGAGTCCTTGAAGTAGGAACTAACTAAAATTATATTAAAATTACCTAACTATTATTAATCTCCTTTGCACCGTCTGCATCTCGAGTAATTACTTTTAACACATTATTGCAAATCTTACGGTTCCAACCAATATTTCTTCTTCTTACAGTGCTTATCCGTTTCGGACGTTGGCGACCATCATGGCAATCTGTATTTTGTTCGCAGCTGCTCTGAACAGACCCACAGTTGTTGTATTGAACCATGTACGTAAATTTTTTAGCCACAAAATTCTTCGTCTTCCAGGACCCCGCTTACCGTTTATCTTTCCCTGTAAAATCAACTGTTAGATTCCATATTTTTAGCTATTCCCCATTATGTGTCCAAAGTATTTAATTTTGAATGTTTTTATCTTTAATAGTAGTTCTTTCTCCTTCCCCATCTTTGTCAATATAGCCACATTTCAAAAGCATCGATTTTTTTACATGCAGCGTCCGTGAGAGTCCAGGATTCGATTTCATATAACAACGCAGGGAAAACATAACACCTCAATAATCTGATATTTAAGGGCATAGATAAATCATGACATCTGAAGAGTCTAGCAATTTTCTGATATGCGGCTCTTGCTTTTTCTATCCTGCACCAAATTTCCAGCGTGTGCTCCCAGTCTTCATTAATAGTTGTTTCAAGATAGGTATATGTTTTTACCATTTCTACTCGTTGATCGTTTACGATGAATCCTTTCGTTTGGATTTTATTTTTGGAAATTATCATGTATTTTGATATCTGAAGAGTCTAGCAATTTTCTGATATGCGGCTCTTGCTTTTTTTATCCTGCACCAAATTTCCAGCGTGTGCTCCCAGTCTTCATTAATAGTTGTTTCAAGATAGGTATATGTTTTTACCATTTCTACTCGTTGATCGTTTACGATGAATCCATTCGTTTGGATTTTATTTTTGGAAATTATCATGTATTTTGATATCTGAAGAGTCTAGCAATTTTCTGATATGCGGCTCTTGCGTTTTCTATTCTGCACCAAATTTCCAGCGTGTGGTCCCAGTCTTCATTAATAGTTGTTTCAAGATAGGTATATGTTTTTACTATTTCTACTCGTTGATCGTTTACGATGAATCCTTTCGTTTGGATTTTATTTTTGGAAATTATTATGTATTTTGATATCTGAAGAGTCTAGCAATTTTCTGATATGCGGCTCTTGCTTTTTCTATCCTGCACCAAATTTCCAGCGTGTGGTCCCAGTCTTCATTTATAGTTGTTTCAAGATAGGTATATGTTTTTACTATTTCTACTCGTTGATGCTTTACGATGAGTCTTTCCGTATGGATTTTATTTTTGGAAATTATCATGTATTTTGTTTACTTAGTGTTCAGTGACAATCCGTATCTCTGACTGGTTTCGGCAACTCTGACCAATATCTTCCGAAGTTCCTCCAAACTGTCTGCAAAAACCACTGTATTATTTGCGTATCTTATTTTATTGATACATTCTTCATTTACTTTGATTCCGGCATCAATATCTTCCAGAGCCTCCTTAAAAATTCTCTCTGAATACACGTTGAACAGCAGAGGCGACAATACACATCACCACCCATATTTAACAAATATTAATTTAAAACCGTAAATGAAATATTGTTTGTGCTGATCTACAAATTTGATCCGAATTTTAATTAACTAAGTATGTAAATCTTTTAAGAAAGTGTGTTCGGTTGTTTTGTAAACAAAAGTTCAGCTTGAATTAAAATAATTTTAAATTTAGCTCTTCAGTAGATAGGTATCTAGTGGCACAATTTACTCTAGATTAATCATTTTTTTCATGTGATGGATTACGAAGTGATTAAATGACATTTCTTTTTCACGTGTGTGTTGGCATAAGTGTTTCATAGACATAATTTCACTTCGTCTCATTTACTTGTTCGACGCATCATAATGTCCGATTCTAAGTCTGTTCTGTATGTACTGAATAACCTTAATTTTTGTAAAATATATAATTCTCTTCATTTATATAACATAAAAAACACCTATATTAACATTAGCACCCTAGGATACACGGACGCAAGTTTTCTTGAGATAAGAATATTTTTTGCCACATTAATTCACATTTAAGTTTAGAAATTGCGACATAAGTAAAAGCACGTTTTTCGATTAAAACAAATTTATAAACTATCGTCATAACAGCTTATAATTCGTTTAATGCAAATTTCAAAAATATAAAATTTAAAACAGATACCCACTAAAAAGGTATAGATGAAAAATAAATTTCATAAAATATGAATAGGAAAGTCGTTTTGAATTTAATAAATGACTACCCCATAGCAAAAACAATCAGATAAAAATTTCATATCCTAGTACAGTGTTGCGTAACAAAGTAGTAATTTTACGGACTGCAATTCATGAAAATGGATTTTATGTTTTAGGATATCTGTCAGGATATCTTGTTGTCGTTTGAATATGAACAAAAGCTCATTGCTGAAATAAAACCAGACGTTTAGTGAGTTCGTAACGAAACATCCCTGCTATCATCAAAAATAAGTTTTGTTAAGTTTACGGTTTCCCATTACCAAAAACAATTGGCATGGGATTAAGTACGAAATAATATTTCTTTACGTATCTGGGAAATAAAACAAAAGTTTACAGACCGCGGTGAGTACAGACCAAAAATTGAATTCGTTTTACCAGTCACAGAAAAATAAACACTATTTGGTTCCCATTTAATAATTTAGTATTTTACATTCATAAAGGTAGTCACTTCTTTTTCCCGTAAGGGTTGGCAAAAACCAGTTCTTTTTACTTGCTACGGAGCTTACACACGTCTTTTGCTTCTACTTTCAACAGCGCTTTTCTTCTCTTCTTCTTCATTCTTGATTTTAGGCGAGTTCAATTATCGTCCACTTGCGTGAAGCTGTCGCTCCATCGTTTTCTGTGGTGCCTAACGTCTCTTCGTCCCAATGGGGACTTGTCACGAGCAATTTTCACAAGTCTGCGGTTGTCCATTCTACCTATGTGTTCGTTCCATTGCTTCTTCCTGTTTGCTACCCAGTCATTGATGTTTTTGACCTTACAGGCTGTTCTGATATTCTCGCATCTCTCTCTATCCAGCAGTGTCTTTCCAGTGATTCTACGGAGTATCTTCATCTCAGCTGTCTCTAGGAGGCTTTTGGTTTTCGCTGTTTTTGGCCTGGTTTCTGCGGTATATGTCATTACCGGCCTCACGACGGTTTTGTAGATCCTCGATTTAGTGTCCGTACCCATACTCTTATTGCACCATATTGTATTCAGGCAGCCAATTATTCTAATTGCTTTTGTTGTTTGATCTCTCATCTTTTCTTTAATATCACCAAATCCGGAAAGTTCTATGTCAACATTTCATTTTCTGCTCGATTACTTTACCGTCAAGCTCAAGTTTGCATCTTAGAGGGACTTTTGATGTTGTTAAGCACTTTGTTTTGGTCGGTGATATTTTCATGTGTAAAGACTTGGCTGTTAGGTTGAATAAGTGTAATAACCTTTGTAAGTCATCTTCATTTTCTGCAATGAGAGCGGCATAACACACTATTTTGATTTCTGCATCCCCCATTTTGTATCCCTTTAGTCCCCGAACACTTCGAATAATTTCTTCCATTATTAAATTGAAAAGGGTAGGAGTCAGGCAGTCTCCCTGGCGAATACCGCTACCCGCTGGTATTGGTTCTGTGAGGTCTCCTATTTGTGCTCGTATTTTATTTTTTGTGTATATGTTCTCTATGGTTTTGGTGAGATTGTATGGGATTTGCCTGTTGTAAAGAAGATGCAGGACATCTTTTAGCTGGACACGGTCAAATGCTCTAGTTAGATCAACAAAACATAAAACGCTGGCTTGTTGTATTCAATCGATTCCTCCATTATCTGTCGTATTACAAATACGGCATCTGTGAAAGATCTTGCCGACCTGAATCCCATTTGTTCGTCCGCCAACGATGTAAGATTGTTGATTTTGTTCGTAATTACTTCAGTTGTTAGTTTTAAAGCAGTGGTTAGAAGATTTATTCCTCTATAATTTGATGGTATTTTTTTGTCCCCTTTTTTTGAACATTAGGATAGTGGTGCTGGTTAGCCTTATATTTGTTTTCTACATAACTTGCCAAAAAGAAGCTAGAGATGCATCTTATCTTCGGCATAAGCGCTCTTTAAAGTCTTTGCAACTCTCAAAGTTTCTCATTTATTTTCTCTTACAGCAGTGATTGGTTGCCATAAATTATTATGCCTTTGGGACTTCTTTTTGCCTTTTTATTACATGTTAAAGTAGTTTTTAGAGTTGATTGGTTTTTAATCAAGCTGCACCTGCAAAATACGCTATATACAATGTATTTATTTTTTTAATTTTATTTGCTTAAGTACTGCTGTATTGTACAGTGGTGTCAAACAAAAAAAATAGATGTTTACTTTTATGGTTAAACGAAATATTTTTTGGATTTTTTATAATTATATTGAGCGAGAATTCGCTTTTTTTATTGTAGCAATTTTTATTGTAATATACTTTAGCAACATGTAAATATTATTCTTGAATTCGACGTCGAAGGCATAAAAAATTTGAATTTTTTGCTCGTATCCATAAGTTCTTATTACATCATCACATCTTTCACTTGTTTTTATGTAATCATTTATTCTATATTAACGAAAGTTGGTATTCATCGCCAAACGTCAGTTTTTAAATTAATATTGTAGTTCGAACATATGAAACGGTTTCGAAGGGGGCTGCGTGGTTAAATTGCAAATTCGATTTTCTAAAAAAAATACGTTTAATCCGATGATAAAGTAATAAACTTTAAAAATATATTTATATATATACTTCTTTTTTGAAAGATGCTGTCTTCTTACAAAGGGTAAGTTATAACTTTGGCAAATCGCTCTCTATCTTGTACTATTCCTAGTAATGACTGCGAACTAAGACCAGTCCAATTTCTTACGTTCCTCGGGTATGAATATTGTCTTCTTTCTGGTCCTCTTCTACTCTTAACCTTGCCATTCATTATTAGTCTTAGGAACTCGTATATCTGTATATAATCTTTTAACGATTCCAATAAATTCTCCATCCCTATTCATTCTTCTTAGTACCCACATTTTTATTCTAGATATGTTTTTTGCATGATATTTTGAGGATTCTACGCATTTCAAATGCTTCTAGTCCGCTCATTGAACGGGTTCCCATCGTTCAGGATTCAGTGCCATACTAAAGAGTTGAGTATAAGCTCTTACAAATCTTTAACTAATATTTAGCAATATGTGGGGTTTACAAGTAATATTTTCATTCGAAAGAAGTCCCTAAAAGGGTTTGATTAAACAATTGAGTCAATTAATTGACGCGCGTTTTAATCAACCATTACATCTTTTGATCAAAACCCATTCTTAATGAAATTTCCATGCAGTGCGGATCTACATACCTACCTTTGAAACAACGGTTTCAAGTACAGATTTGGGCTTTTTTGTCTTGGTTTTAGTTGCTCGGAAAAAACAGGACAGAAAAAGGAAACGACGGTGGTCAAAGGAGTGGTATAAATTAAGAAACCGCTTCATCAATGAACACGTTCTGCGCGTAACGGAACCAAAATACAACAGAAACTTTTTTGGAATGAACCAAAAAAGCTTTTATTTGTTATTGGAATAAGTTTGGCACAAAATAGGCAAAAGGATATTAATATGCGGTATTCAAGTCATTCCTGCAACTCAGGGATTTTTCATCGCACCTACCTACCTATCTAGCTTCTGGCATGGATTTAAAAGACCTGAAACTTTGTTTTAGTTTTATAAAAGTACAGTACTATATTTATTTTTGTTGAAGTAGTCTTTACTTTTAACTTTTCAGAGCTCTGCGCAATCCTGGTACAAAAGAATTAATAAGGAGCTGAATATCCATTAATATAACAAGTAGTAGGGACTTGAAGAAAGAAGTGAACGAACAAACAGTAAAAGCTTCGTTATTATCGGGATATCTGCGGGATATAATATGGCAAAAAAAATACATGTCTGTCGAGAGCAAGGCAAGAATATACAAGACCTGTGTAAGAACGATCATGACATACGCCACAACAAAGCGACTCCTCAGAACAGCAGAGATGAAAACTTTGAGAAGCATGACAAGCTGCAGTTTACAAAACTGCATTAGAAGCCATGACATTAGAACACAGTGGGACATTTAAGATGTGGTAAGATGGGGCCGTAATAAAAGAAGAGAGTGGAGAGACCATGTCGACAGGATGGATAATAAGAGTCTACCAAAAATCGCTAAAGAGGGACTCCCGCTATTGAAAAGACCTTCTGGAAGATCCCCAATACGATGACACGAAAGCTGGAGCTCGGCGTCCTAACTACGGTTGTCGCATATATTTATAATGGTGTTCACATTTGTCTTCTTGGAAAAAACCATTATTTTTATTGTAAGACCAAGTGGATTTCTCTCCTTTGTAATTATAACTTTAGTTTATATACCTGCTTGTATGTTTTCTAGTGCTTTTTAAAATATCTGTTTAGAGTGTATGTTAAAGAGTTTAAGTTTAAGTATGCAACTATGTCTTGCCACTCTTCCGATAATTCTTCTTCTTCTTCTTCTTCTTTAATTAGATCTGTCGATCTGTTAATTGGGTCGCGTTAGGATCTCTTGGGATGTCGATTGCTGTCCTTTCATCTCTTAGGTGGTTTTTATGCGGGTCTATCTTCCGCTGGTCTGTTCTGGAATGCTATCCGCGGTAGTCGATCTTCTGCCATTCGGGTTACATGAGCGTGCCATTGTCGTTTCCTTTGCCGCCCCTATCTCACCACTCGACATTCATCTCTTATAACCTCGTTCCTGACTCGGTCTCTTTTTGTCTTTCCGAGTATGCTTCTTAGGGTTTTCATTTTTGTTGCACGCAGCATGCTTTTTGTTTTAGTTGTCTCTTCTCCAACTTCAATACTGTAAGTCAAGATAGGTTAATCTTGGATTACGAGCTTACATCTTATGGATTGTCTGGTTAGGGTCATGCACTTTGATTTTCCTACTGATATGTTCATGTTTAGTTGTGCTGCTGTTAGATGTAATTTATGGAGCTGTCGTTGCAGGTCATCCTCTGTTACTGCGTTGAGAACTGCGTCATCGGCGTAGCATAATATGTTAATTTTGTTTCGACCCATTCGATAACCAAGACCCATCGCTGACTCTTCTTCTATAATTTTGTCCATTATTAGGTTGAATAAAAATGGGCTGAGACTGTCTCCCTGTCTGATTCCTCCTGGTGTTCTTATGTTTTTCGTGTATCTGTCTCCTGCTTTAATCTTTGTGTAGTTGCCGGTATTTAGATTTTGTATAACATTGACGATGTTGTCGGGCGTTTCTCTCTCCTTTAGTAAGTCGATAACGTCAGTCAGACGTACTTTGTCAAATGTCTTGGTTAGATGACAAAACATAGGTATGCTGGCACGTTGTATTCGATTGCTTAATCTTTTAATTGTTTGATTATGAATAAGGCATCTGTAGTGGATCTGTTTCGTTTGAAACCCTGCTGTTCTTCTCTATTTTGTATTTTATGTGTGTGAGTAGTCTATAGTTCTCTGGTAGAGTTTACCTTTTTAGAGATGGGGTTCTAACGCATTGATGCCAGTCGGTGGGTATTTCTGATGAATCGAGAATCTTTCCATATAATGTCTTTGTTATGAGTTCGGGACCGGCGTATTTTATGAGTTCGTTGCTAATTTTGTCTGCTCCTGGCGCTTTTCTGTTCTTTAGCTTCTTGATTCCTTCCTGTATGTTCTCTTTAGTTATTGCAGCTTGATGGGATGTTTTATAGTTTCCTTTGTAAGGTGTCTCTGGGGCACTGTATAGTTGGTAAAAGTAGTTTTCCCATGTTAGTATGTCAATTCCTTTAGTTCGTATAAATTCGTTTACAGGCTTTTTTTTTATTTTCAAGCATCTTCCAGACCCTTCGTTGTGCTTCATATATGTCGTGATCCATATCGCTGGTAAATTTGATCAAGGGTTCTTTCTTTATTGATCTGATTAAATAGTTAACTTGGTTTCTAGTTGCTACATACTCGGCGTACAGTTCTTGTGTTTGAGTGCTTTTGTATGCCAGATAGCTCTTCTTTTGTTGTTATAATAGCTCTTTCACTTCTGATAACTAATTTATCTTTTACTCTTATGGATTCTGGTCCTCGTATTAGTTTTTAATTAAATTAATGTCGCTATGGTCTATTCCTTTTTAGTAGAGTAGATTTATAGGTACAGCAGGTTAAAATATGGTAAAATATGTTTGTTATTCATTGCACAGCTTGTTTTTTAAGTATTAAATTTCATAAAACGTAAAATTTGTATTCTGACGACTTTTTTTTAACATTATAATTTTTTTTAAGAATAATTTTAATTTCAGTCTTACAGAGAAATATTAAAGCTACCTTATTCACTTTTAAAATATTCAAATACTTTTAATGTAACGAATGTCCATTAAAAAATAATTAAAATTAAATCATTATTGCAATTTGTTTGATTCAATATGTTGCTGCGTTAATTTTGTCCAGGAAATTATAATTTTTTTGTATTTTCACCTGCCGTCGTTACAAATTAAATTCTGTCAAACAGTGAGGTTTTTACTTTAGAAATTTTATGCTGGATCTGGTTTAGAATCAACAGTGTAAAAATTTTCGGTTAAAGGATCATAATCACCAATTAATTCAAGCCTTTTGCTGAGCACCTGTCAAATTTGCGTATGTAAGCTTAAATTGCCGGTCATGACTTGTGAAGAACCCGGTATACGTACCGTTCATGACTTGGAAGCGAGCGATAGTGTTGGCACAGTTAAAAGAAGAGAATATTTATTCTTTTAATTGTGGTGTTAGTTAGTTTTTTGAGTTTATGAGAAAAAGTAATAAATAAATGATTTTTGTTAAAGGGAGTTCGAGTTTAATTGCAAACACGCAATTATTTTTCGTATATAAATAGAATTATTTCTGTGAAAAAAAAAGAATATAGCTATTTAATAACAAACCATTAAATTTAGTTATAGGGTTAAAAGATAATTTTTAGGGGCTAACAACAATTTAAATTATTAGCTACACTACACATTTAAATAAGTAGAATTCATTTAGAGTAATGCAGCACCCTATATGTTGTAGTTAGCATTTTATCTGATAGTTTATTGTCTAAATATGACCAAATGTATGTAGCTGTGTTGCAAAAATCCATGGTGGAATTAATATTTTTGTTTCTACTTGACAAATTAAAATATATTTCAGTATTATAAAAACAAAAAGAGATGGCTGTTAAAACCACTACAATAATTTTATTTCATTTTATATGTGAAATAAAAAAAAACCCTATAAAATACAGAATTTCATTCGCACTGTTTAACTTAAACTTGAAGGAACTTGCCGCGTATAGTATGCCCCACCCTGTAAGTAGTTTGTGTGTCAGGATGTAAAATACATTTATTTTAGAGCTAATCAGGGTTTAATTTCAATTGAGAACTGCTTTTACGGTTAGTAATAAAAATGTAATAATGTTTATTACTTCGAATCACAGGAATATCATAAAAATTTATCTCTGATCTAAATAAATATTAGTATTGATGAAAGTTATAAATTTTAATAGGTACTTAACATTTATGTTACTTTTTTGTAATTGGTCTTTTCAGTATGTATTGCTGGAATAATACAAGTTTTAATAGACCTAATTTATAGACCGAATAATATAAACGCAAGACACAAAATAATAGAGATATTTAAGACAAACTACAATTATGTTTGGGGCATATTCTAAGAATGCCACATTTCTGAATACCAAAACGGGTAACTGCATGAAAACCAGGTGGTAAAAGAAATGGATGAAACCCAAAAAAAAGCTAAAAAAACAACAGTATATTAACCAATACTCGAAATATCTAACAAACGTCAAAAAAAGAATTGTCCTACATTAATACATGGTGAATGTAACATAGTTGTCATGTTAATAACATGTGCATTGTTTGCTACAAGATATACAGATAGACCACAAACCAGCAATAACACCGTAAAGAAAATACTTGAAAATTTAACACATTATGATTTTTTTTTCAGGTGTGAAGAAAATCCTTTATGGGAGAGGTTGTGAGTCCGAAAGCTCAAGGTCTACTGTGAGACTCCACTGACTGTGTCAGGACTACTCACTAAAAACTCCACCCTATTTAGGCCCGTTTGGCTATTGCCTTCGGTGACACTTAGGCCTGTTCGCCCATTGTATCTTGCATATGTGTTTTTGTATTATTGTACGATGGAGACCCGACCAGTACACTGCCCGGCAAGGACCCAAAAACAGCAAAACACACACTGCGCCGCCGCGAGGCACTGGTCCGAAAAAGACAGTCAGTTCCCGGGACCTAGAACCACGCTGCACCCAATCCAGTACCTTTGTACCTTGTACAAGTTTGTACAAGTTCTGTACTGGGTGGGAACAATGTAGTCACCCAAGAACCGCTTATTCCTCCCAGCGCCCCGCAGCAGCACAGCAAGCGCACAACCCGCAGGCCAGGCCTCCCTTATACAGTCTTAGCTGATTCCAGTTCATCGGTAACATTTCTGCCGTCTTTTTATGGCACGGTCCTTTTATGTATTATTTCCCGTGTTTTTTTTTCTGGTATACTTATCCAGTAGTTTTGTGTTTTTCCAAACCTCTTCTTGCAAGTTCGTCTACTTCCTCATTAACTGCAACTTCCTGGCGTCCTGGAACCCGTATCAGTTTGACATGATTACGGTCTACCAGCGTTATCAGTTCTTCTTTGCAGTCAACGAGTATGAGGGAAGGGGTAGTACGGCCCTGAGGTGCCCCCTGCACAGGACTATGGCTGTCTACTACAGGATTTCGCCCGGCTTCCTGTTGGCTCCGTTAGCGACGGTTATCACCGCCTTGCATCCATCAGCACGGGTCGCATAACACTTTGGATTGGGAGTCTTTTAGTCGCCCATTACATTACAAAAATATCTAATTCAAAAATTTTAAAAAAAATTGCGTAACTGAAGTTTTTTTCATGTTTTGTAAAATTTTAGTGCCTATGCGCGACCGGAAGATTTCTATAATTTCTTTTTCTTATTTTTTATCTAAATAATTAGCAACTTTTCCACGCTATTACAACTTCGAATGTTAATTTCAGGCGTAGTAATTTTGGTGCCGATTTTGGGAAACACCGGAAATCACCACACTTTTTGGCTCTGCTTATCTTCGGGAGAAGGATAACAAATGACTTTAACCAGTCTTGTGGGATGTTATTCGTAGTTGACGACGACACAGAAAGCAAGGAAGATGGAAGATGGATGTTGAAGTTGTAGGATGATGTCGGTTCCTGCCTCTGCTGAATCTCGCCGTGCTTCGTTAAGATGTTAAGTCTTCGATAGCTAGTTAGCTGGCTCGTATATTCTATTTTCTGTAGGCTTTTCTGGCTTTACCACCTTGAATTTCTTGATAAGAAAATGAAACAACTACACTTCTTGTTTGATAATATATTGTAAAATTTGTACAATAAGCTTACTGTTAAAAACCTCCTGTCGCTTTAGAACTGTTTACTGGTTGATGACTTTTTAAATTAATTAATTAAATCTAATTATATTGATTTTTAACACGTGGTATTTTAAAGCTAACTTGCTTGTTCTCTCTGCGAAGACAAAAAACAAAGTCACCAAACGGAAGTCGTCAAAATAGTTTGGTAATAGCAGCGCTGATGTCAGCTTTTCTACTTTGTTTTGCTTGTGACTTTATGCATGATTGGTTGCCTATAGCAAAGCGTCTAATCTCAGGAAAACAAGTGAATAATTGGTTGCCTATAGTCCGCGTCTATCGGATGTAATAATGAGGTTTTTAAATCAAGGAATGGATTGAAGAAACATTCTACAGTTGAAAAATAACTGAATTTTTAACTGTAGTTATTGTTAAATAACAATATTAATTAAAAGGAAAACGTTGCAATGGTTTTAATTTACATTTTTTTAACATTTTATTCACAAAATATCCATAAATATTATATTTGCATCTTTCCTACTGCACATTATCAAAACTTTATGTATTTTATTTATTTATTTATTGTATTTTTGTATTAAATGTTTTTTTTCTAGGAAATTTAATGTCTCGAAAGGTAAACATTTTAGATACACACGTAAAATCTGAAAATGTTATTGAAAATAACAAAATTGCTGTCCACTTCCAGTATGTACCGATGAAGTATGTTTGTTTAAATTTGCCGTAATTTCAAGCTACAAATTTTCATAAACAGCGTGTGAGTAGTTTCCATTATACAGAATAGTTTCAGTTCGTCGTTATACACACTGTATAGGGATACTCTAGATTCAATGTTAAAAACAAAATGTTATGCATTTTTAAATACAAAAATTTAAATATTATTTTATATTGCAATTAACGTACCAATAATGTTGTTACTCGCCAAACACATATGTAAATGTGAAAAACGTTTCAGAAAAAAAACATGATATTACAACTTGATGACCGGTATTATGTTCACTGTATTATAACAATTAGGCGTATTCATCAAACCGAATAAGTATTTATTTTATTACACTACGGTATAGTTTAAGTTAATTAAAAGGAAAATCAAGGATATAATAACGAGCTCGATAAATCTTCCATAAATTGGATAAACAGTTACTCGTATAAGAGTTGCGAGATCACTGACTGTACGAGAGCTATTAGTTTTAAATTTACAGTAATGTAATGTTCTTTTAACAAATATGGCATATTTATTTAAAAAATATATAAATATATTTACTTTACAATATTGTTACGGATTGTGGTCAGCCCTGAAGCCATTATTTGACCGCTGCGCGGTGAATCGCCGCAGTTTATGGCTTTTCGGTAGCATCAAACGCCCGACATATTAGGGGATTATTTATAGCCGCAGGTAGCAATTGTAATTCTGCGATATTATTAGAATAATTCCAGTAAGAAAACGTTCTTTCAAGAATGATTGTTTGTACTTATTTAAGGATCGCGAAAAAAGACTTCTAAAGCGAATCTCTCAAGTGGTTTTTAAATAAATGTATTGTATTACGTATAGAAAGATTGGAATAAATTATTTAGTTTTTTTGTACTAATTATTTTAAAGTTCATAAGTACATACTTCCCGGGCTAGGTTTGAAAGTTGTTGTAATTACCAGAGCAACAAACTTACCATATGACATTAACATGGTTTTGTTTTTAAAAGTTTGTATGGTTTTTAATCCTGATTATTTCAATTAATTCAACAGCAGGCATTAGAATATACCAAGCATTTTGAACAAACTGAATCACTTTAATACCAACATACCAACAAATGTTTTAGTTGTTATATGTATTTAGAATGTTCCTTATTTTGATCTACAAATCAATATTGTCAAGTGGGTAGTTTAAATTTGGCGTTGACTGGGTTAATACGTGATTTATTTGCTCCTAATTGAACGAATCAGTCTTGGTAGTCATACCAATTTTATTTAAAGCATATTTTACCTATATACGGCGGCTTCGGTTTATCGTTAGAAACTCGATAACCAGTATTTAACTATACATTTAAGAAGTACGAAAGTAAATTCCCCTAATATTTTTAAATAAATAGGTAAGTAATCCAAACAAATTTCGCAAATTAACTAAGCTATTAAGCTCTAATTTGGCTTGTTGATTTATTTTTGTGTTTTTATGTTTACCAGCCTAAACCAATACCACTACAATTGGATTTTTAGAAAAGTAATTAGTAATCCTGGGTTATCATTGTACCTACATAAAAATCGTATAGTACCGATTGTGATTTAAAGTAGTGTATGTATACCTAATAGACCGCGAAAATGCCGCAACGTGTTTGCCCTTTATTACTTTACCTGTTCAATCTTTTTATTGAAAATAGCATATATATTATGAAAAAAAAAACAAGAGGGGTTACCATAAATGGACAAATGACATGAATCACATGTTAAAAGTTCTAGCAAGTGAATTTCAAAAATTTAGTCTTAAAATAAGTGTCCAGAAAACTAAAACCATGCTAATTAGAAAATCATAAAATAACAATGAAAATGTAAAAATCACTCTAAATAACACATAAATCCAATAAGTCCAAGAGTTTTTATACCTTGGTAGCACTTACAACAACAAAAGAAGAATAGCATTAGTAACACAAGCTTTTCAAAACAGAAATCAACTTTTGACTAAACAACATTGGTATTCGCAAAAAAATCACTAAGACATTTGTTTTAAGTATACTTTCTTGTGGAAGCGAAACCTGGACAATCGAGGAAAAAGTGAGAAAAGGATTGGGGCAACTAAAATGTGGATGTGCAGAAAAATGACCAGAAAAAGATGGATAGAGAGGAAGAGTAACGAGAGTGTTGAGAGAAATTCAAGAAAGAAGGCAATTAATAACAATAGAAATAAAGTTAATAGGAAATACTAGGAAAGAAAGCCAGATGAAGACCGAGGAAAAGATACTTTGAAGTAATACAAAATTCGACGAAGTGCCGATCGTTCCATGAAATGAAAGATGTTGCAAACGATAGAAAGAAGTGGCTTCACCGACAAGTCTTGGCCTTTAGAAATTGATGATAATGATGCTTACAATAAATATTTGTCCACGCCACCAAAAATGTAGTTATTTTAATCATTTGTTTTTATTAATTCTTTATTTTTTTTGCAATTTGGATTTTAAAATAAAAGCTCCCTATCAGCTGTTGCCCTCTTTTACAGTAAACGTTTTCTACGCACCGAGAGAGACAGACGTACTTTCAGAACACCACGTGTAAAATTAGTAGAACATATTTAGCCTGGTCGTAGCAGTTATATGTTCAGGTTTGCCAAAATCGTATAGAGCAAAGCCAAATTGAAAGAATTTGATTTATCGTTTATTTTAAAGTATACTCATTCTCGTCATTAACACGGAGACAGACAAATTTGACTCCGCTCTTCGCGGTATCAGGGTTTTCCCATAGGTGTAGGCAGAGACTACTTCCTTCCATTTGCTACGGTTCTTACACACATCTTTTGCTTCCTCTACTTTCATCAGTGCTCTCATACATGCTCGTCGGTTGTTGGTATTCTTGGCCTGGCCTTTCTTCAAAACAATATTGATCTGATCGAGATATGTTCTCCGAGGTCGACCTTTACCGACTTGTCCATCACACTCGCCTTATAAATTTGTTACGTCAATCTTTCTTCGTTCATCCTTTCTACGTGTCCAAGCCATCTAAGCATTCCTTTATCTATCTTTGTAACGAAACAATATTTCGAGACAATAATGTCTTTTTCTTGTAAATAATCCTTTCTAAAAACTAGTCGAAATTGTTGAAATTGAATTGTGAACTTTAGAGAAAATTTTGTTTTGATGAATTACCAGAGAAAATAAATTTTGTCGAATAAATAGAAACGAACTTCTTTAAAAAAATGTACTTTTCGCAAGTTTAACACTCTTTTAAATTATACGAGGTGTTCCCTAATTACTTTAAATGTAAGCGAATTTATATAAACTAACAAGCTCCTAGTAAAGTTTTCAGTTTAAATTAGGTAATAAATATTTTATAAATTCTTCATTTAAAGAGAAATCTTTCTTAACTAACTCATATTTAATCAGAAGCTACAAAAATGTAACAATTATTGAAGAGTTTTGAGCAGAAATTTAAACATTTAAAATAAAAATTAAATAAAACACCTTTATTTTTTAAAAAATATAAAAACAAATAATCATTTAAAGCTGCGATTTAAATCTCATAGGAGTAGTTGAAAAAGTCTCTGCGAAAGAAAGCAGTTATAAACGTAATATTTAAAATGTCAAATAAACACACTCACTTTACATTAATAATGATGTAAAACGTATATTTTAGGATAAAATTTATAATGAATATAACCATTTCTTGAATTTTAAATTTATTACTCTACAAAAATCATAAAGTACTTTCATTCTTATTGTGTTGCTACATAACAATTATTTTTGTAAAGAAATGTTTCATGGAATTTGTACTATTTATTGTTTTAATTGTTATTTTTGGCGTTACTTGTATATAACTGGACATATTTTCTATTATTTGTTAGATATTTTGTTGTCTTGGTAATTATTTTTACATGTTTATCCAATTTGACTTGTTATAGGTTTTAATTAGTGTTTTATGCAATATTTAACATTCGTTGTCCTGGTTCTTATTTTTAAAGCTCCAATTAGATACAGCAGATCTAGCCAACATATTTCAGCAACTCTTCTGCATCCACTCGTGGACATAGGCCATCCCTGGTGTAATATTACATGTTGCAGCTTCCCACCAAGTAGCGCTGCAGCATACCAACTTCTATATCTATGAAAATTGGTATCCTGCTATATTATTATATAATAAATCTTAAGTGGTGCTTTGCAGTAACTTAGAAAGTATAAAGTTAAAATACAGATTGTCAGTACAACGTCTGTCGGGTGCAGCCAGTTAAATACGTAAAGATTTATGCATGTGACGTTATTTCTTTTTAACACACTTGTATCTTGTTTGTATGGATGTTTGTAACTGAGTGTGCGTGAAGTACGCATGCGCGCAGAACAAATAATAACATAATTCATCGCATCGGTGGTTCAGTGGTAGAATGCTCGCCTGCCACGCGGCGATATATATATATATATATATATATATATATATATATATATATATATATATATATATATTCATCAACAATATCCAAATTTTTGTCTGCTATTCTGTTTTCCTCAGTCCTGCTCATTATTTTTTTTTTTGATAAATTCATTTTTAGTCCGACGTTATTTGCAGCTTCATTTAGTTTGTCAAGCATGTTCTTTAGCTCCTGTATATCTGAACTAATAAGCATAGTAAGACACCCGATACAATCGGTAAGAAAAAAGATTGTTAAATGTTTTGAACTTAAAGAAGAAAAAAATAATGAAAGACGAACTTGCAGTCAAAATGGAAGTTAATAAGGAGTCAATAAAACATAAAATCAACTAGGCAAAAAAAGTTTATTGATAAACTGTGGTCATCAGATAACTAATAAAAACAATATTCATGCCAAAAAAAAGTTACTACGATATTCATGTAACCGTTGTGTTATTTGTTTAACACAAACATATATGTCCTTAGTAAATTGTTTTTATTAAATCTAATTTTTATAAAGCTTGTTCATGTTAAACGATCTGCGGCAGAAGCAACAGTTTTTCCCTACAATAAAAATTCCGACAAGAATGTTTTATCTCCGTAAAATGGTATTAAAGAAAATTTGTGACGTGACATCTTGTCATCGGAGAGAGTCCTCGGCATTATGTTTCTGTTATTTTTATTCAACAATGTCTCGCCACAATGATATTGTGCTTTTATAAAAATGATGGAGAAAAAAACATAAATATTTTAATATATCAGCAAAAAATTTGTTCGTAAGCAGAAATATCGTTTGAAAATAATAACTACTGTATATTTGTGCGTCAACAAAAATACTTCCACTTTTAATATGTTACTCTAAGAATAAACTTACCTTAACATAGTATTTAAATAAGAGTTCAATCAGTTGGATTAAAATAAACACATCTTTAAAACTGATGTTGGATTTTAAGATACTTTTTAACGATATACTTACATATGTTTCTTTTTTATATAATAATAATGATAAGTTATATATGCCTGTAAATAAAAATACAAAAAATCTTATTTTTGCTCAAGTGGTCGAGGATGGTACTTCGGAGTCCACTAAGACCCCAAGAGAGCCAACTAAGAGAAAGGGAGAGGGTTTCCAAGCAATTGCCTCTTCTTCTGTTAGTACCTATCCTTTGTGGATGTTGGCAATCACATTGGTCCATATGACTTTGTTGACAGCTGTTTCAAATAAAAATACGATCGCCGTTCCTGTCCACTGTCTGATATTCTTTAACCATGTTGTTCGTCGGTGACCCTGAGATCTTTTACCCTTTATCTTGTCTTGCAAAATCAGATGGATCAGTTGGTATTTTTCATTGCACATCACATGCCCTAATTATGATAACTTTCTGGTTTTTACAGTACGCATAATTTCCAGGTCTTTTTTCATACGTTGTATCACGGTGTTGTTTGTGACATGATGTATGGCTATAGCACCACATTTCGAAGGCTTCTAGTCGTTTAGATGTTGCCTCTGTCATGAGCCAGGCTTCCACTCCAGGTACATATTACATAGGATCTTTCTGAGGAGGTTGAAGACACCTCTCGCCTTCTCTATGCGGCATCTAAACTCCTGTAAGTTGTCCCATTCTTTGTTCAAGTTGCATCCTAAATATGTAACTTTGTCAACTGTTTCCAGAGTTTCATTATTCGCTTTAAATTGGCGGTTTAATTGCATATGTTACTTCGCTAAGTGCTATTTCTGGTCCGGAAAATCCAAGGACATTAGTTTTTATCTGTTGCTTTTCTTCGAATAGTTCACCCATCATTCTCTCCATCTTTCAATTATTCTTTCATTTTTTTACAGCAGATTGTGTGATTATGTAGGTTAAAAATATCATGTTTCTGTTTCAAAGATTCAATTTCTTTACATTCGTTTTGTAGCCATAGCTCTTTTGATCTTATTGTTAATGATTCTATTCATTTTTTTGTATTTTCTTTCATTTTTGTTTCTGTATTTTATTTGCTCTTCCATAAATTCTAATATTACTTCTGTCATCCATGACTGCTTCTTTATACTTTTTCCTGCTTTTAGTTTGCTATCTACAATTGAATTAGATAAACTTTTTATTTAATTCCACATATCGTCCACAAGCAAATGCTAGGCCTTCATAAACCAGTCCTTCCCGATCAAAATTGACCAAAACTAAAAACTGAGTTTTTTTTATTTTTAAAAATGACCTGGAAGTCTGCAAGGTCAAAAACTTGAATTTAGCATTGCTTTTACATTACAAACAACATTAAAAAAATGCAGCGTTCAATGTTTAATTTCACTAAACTAAAACGTACTTTTACCATATTGGATAGTTGATCAAGCTATTTACTACCTTCTGAAGCAATTCCAGTAGCTTAAGATGTATAATGGAGAAACAATTTTATATGCTTAACAATATTTGAAATTTGTACAGACCACTAAAAGTACTTTTCGGTTCTAATTAGAATCTTAACTTTTAAGGGGTTTTAGCTTATAGTAGCCTCTCCATGGCGACCTTTTCAGATCCATTGTGTGTGCCCCCATGTTATGTTCCTTGTCTATACCTGTCCTCATTACTAGACTTCATAGGTCAGACCTTAGGTCCTCCATATATTGGGAAGGTTGTGATTTTTCCTCCCCTACCATAAAAAACCTTAGCTTTGTCAGACTTTCGCAGTAACACAAAATGTGTGCTGAAGTTTTGTCATCTTTTTGGCAGAACCTACATATGGTTGTGTCTGTCAGTCCGATGTTGCTTATGTGTTTGTTGAGTGGTTGATCGCCTCTTCTGGCTTAGTAGTGTTAAAATAAGAAATAATTGTAAAGTAAGTAAGTAAATATTTGTTACTAATGTAAATTGTTTAAAGTTTCAAAGGGCCTTGTTTTAAACAAAAATAACAAGTCAGTGTGTTTTAGTAAATATTGTAAAATAAAAATAATTATCCACGTAAAAGGCTTTATTTCAATTATAAAGTTTAACAAGTAGGTACTTCGTAAATCTGGGCGATGGTTCTTTAATAAATTCTTTAGCCTTTCTCATTCCTGGTACCTTATTCCACCATTCTCAAGACTTCTTTTTTATCCAGGTACTGGTTTTTTGCAGTGCTTTCGCTATACCACAAAAAGGTTCTGGACCAATTGGGGCACATCTTGCTCCTTCTCGGGCTAGTGAATCAGCCTCTTCAGTGACCTTGTAATCTGTAAGGCCTTGTTTCAGGCTAAAGACAGCCTATTTTGACTGCCCAACTCTTGTAGCGATTCTTAGCAATCCCATACATTTGAAGTTAACTTGCATGGAGCTAATTGCTTTTATAGCCGCTTGACCCTCAAATGTATGGCAATGGTCTTTTCCTTGCTTTAGTTACTCTTCTGTACAATGATGTATTGCTCCAACTTCTGCCTAGAATATCTATTCACCTAAGCTAAGTGAGACTCTTGTTTTAGGCTTGGTTATGTATATTTCTGCTCCTTCGCTTTCCTCGGTTTTTGAGTTATCTGTGTAGCAGACCATTTTTGCATAAATTGAAGATCCTTTCTTCCATGCCTCTTTGCCTGTTATGACCTCAGTATAATACTTTGCTTTGAAACTTTGGTTATAAGATAAGGATAATATTTTAGCAGAGTGAACAGAATTATACTAATTTGTTTACTTCGTTCGTTTGTGGATTAATGATATTTGTAGCTATTGCTACTCAGGCCTTAGAGCTGGACAGGAAAATTCTCAGACTGTTAACAGTACTGGTTAACCTTGATCAAGATTAGTCAGGAGACTAATTGACTAAGGGCCAACAAGGCTAAAATGTGGTAGCAGAGGAACACAGCTTAAAGCTGCAGTATGGGCTCCTATAATCCGACTGCTTCTTCTTACTAAACACCAAAAAAAGAAGGTTAGCAGAAAAGGTTTAGCCTTTTAATGCACAAATCTTGTTCGTAGGTGAAGGAAGAAAGGATCTCTATTTGGAATATGTATTTTTATATATTAATTGTGCATTACTTACCAATATTGGCTGGCGTATTTTTAAATAAAAATATTCTTACTCAGTTTTAAAAAAATGAAGCAATTAAAATATGTGAGTTAAATAAAATACCCACAAGATAAATAAATAAAAGTAATTTTTTTATTTGCTTCTTTATTTTACCATGTCTTTGTGACGTAAAATAAAACTACAATCTTGTTACCGTCTCTTTGTCGTTACGGAAAAAACACTTACATTTATTTTTTATTGTGGATTGCTGAATTTCCAAAAGTAATTTACTTGTAAAGTAAAATAGAATTTATGCTTAAAGTGAAATACTTTAATGAAAATATAAAGAAATTTTACATCACGATAACTTTCAAAAGGAAAAAGTTAACAAATTGCCGGTTTCTCTCGTTTATTTGATACCTCAAAAACGTAAAATTGAATTTGTATTTAAATTATTACAGCGAAATTTAATTTGACAGAAAATTTTTCTTTGCAAAATTTTATTACACGTTGGCTTATTTTTTTAACTAAAAAATATCCTACTTTTCCTTTTTTTTCCCAGACAATCAAATCATCTGTTTTTTCAGAGATTATATTTGCACAGTGCAGATCGGATGTGCATGTTTCTCTCATTTCTTAGTTACTTCTATAGGATGTACTACAAAAATCTCACTATACCAACAAGGAGCACAAACTAGAATAATGCTTGAAAATGATGAGAATCTGGATTTTTGATGGAGATACTGTCATTAGCAAAAATTATGTACAGTACACCATTATTTCTCAGTTTTCATCGTCAAATACAAAAGTTATGTCATCCGAGATGATCGCGTAGGGTTAAAAATTAATAAAGGAGTAAAAATGAATAACTTTTTAAGGTAATAACACAAATATGACAATATTAAGTTCGTTTAGGGTCCGCTTTTTAGCTACCAATACCCAGGACTTCCCTACTGGACAGGACCTCTTGATTAAGAAACTCACTTTCTCAATCGATATTTCGCTTTTTGAAAAATGCTAATAAAATCTACTACAAATAATGCGAATTTATTTTTTAAACCAGCGTTAACAGTTTTCCTGTAGCGATGTTTACATATTTTACCATTTTTCTTTAAATGGGTTAATAATTTTTTTTTTTAGGTATATCTAAAAAATTTTAATTATCATAAAACACCTTAACAATAACGTAATAATAATGTTACGGATTGTGGTCAGTGAGTACGCCCCTGAAGCCATTATCATTACGGATTATGAGTAGTTTGCTATAATAAATTTTGATTTCGTGTAAATGTTAAAAAAAACACGTCGAATTTTAAATCGAGGGAGAGGTTTCAAAATGTTATTTTGCTGTTTCCAAGTGGCACTCCTTTAACATTCCCCACCTCTTCTTTAAAATACATGAAATGAAGACCCAAGAAAAATGCAAATCAGCATATAAACAACAATTTATTCTATCGATTTATTTTGCAGATAACATTAAACAAAGCGAAATTACAAAAGAAACTAAAATAAAGTTAATTACAAACAGCTCCTTAAATGTATTTACAGTAACTGTTCAAAGTATGCTCCGTTATTATGTAGTCAATATTATAATCGTAATGTGGTAACAATTCTCGAATGGGGATCCAATAACTTGGTAGAATTCAATGCAAACAAAACACAAGCATGTCTTTTCTCTAGAAAAGCCGATCTCACTGTGCCTAACATAACTTTGTCAGGAGTAACCATACCACTGAAGTCATCCATATCGATGCTTGGTATTACTATCAGCAATAACCTTTCCTGAGAAAATCACGTGAGGTCCATTGCCAAAAGTGCATCCCAAAAACTTGGTTTTTTGTTTCGTGCCAAGAGCTATTTCACCTCCAGTCAGCTGCTTATGATCTATAAGGCACAGATCCGACCTTTACTGGAGTACTGTTCCCATATTTGGAGTGCAGCACCTAAACATATCCTGAAGCTACTGGATTCTGTCCAAAAAAAGGGCAATTTGTCTCGTCGGTGATGCCTCGCTTACAAACTCGCTCACTTGTCTGGAACACCGTAGAAAAGTTGGCGATTTGTCTCTATTTTATAGATATTTTCATGGGCGATGCTCTTCTGAAATATCAACAATCGTTCCTCCTTTGGCAGTCTCTTCGAGATTAACCCGTCAAGTTCAGTCTTCACACCCCTTCGTGGTCACTTTGGATACCTGCAGAACATCACTTTCCAAAGACTCATTCATCCAACGAATTGCGAGGCTTTGGAACTCATTGCCTAGGGAGGTGTTCCCCGAGGCATACAACCTCCAGAAATTTAAGAAGAACACCAACTCCTACCTTCTTTCCCTTGGTTCCCACGATGTTCTCTGAACATTACAGGATATCCCTTTTCGTGGGAACCAGAACATAAAAAAAAAAAAAAATATAAATTAGTGAATTAATTTCATTTTCTAATAATTGTAGGTACAATTCTCCTGTTAGGTTTTGCTCAATAAAAAGAGGTCCGATTATCTTATTTCCTAGAATACTAGCCCATACATTGATCTTCGCTGGAAATTGAGTACATATTATCCTGTCGAAACACGTGAGGATCCCATTACCCACAATTATGTTTGGTAACAAAGCCATTTAAATAAATCGTTGATTTATCACTGAAACAAATATTGCTAACCAAATTTGCGTCTTTTTGTATTTTTTGGGACATTGTTTTACAAAATTCAATTCTGCGGTCATATTCGTGTTTACTTAGCTGATGATGAATTTGTATTTTATAAGAAAAAAACTTATGCAATTTTATCACTTTGTGTATAAAACCAACAGAAATATTTGTTAGTTTTAATACTTTTGGAATGGAATAGTTAGGATCTATAGCAAAATGACCCTGTTCTTTAATTTGTACAGCTTTGTCGAGAACTCTGGGATTATTTTTTTTCATTACTAACGGATCCAGTTTTCCCAAATTTCTGTACTAACTCCATGATGGCCTGGATGCCTTTTAAAAAACTGAACCTATTCTTCGAGCGCACTTGTTTTGATGACCGTAAATAAATATTATTTCTATTCGTTCTTGCAGAGAATACATCATTTTAAAATAACTACAGCTACAAATAAATGGCTAATTTAACGTCACGAATAACTAACTAAATATACTATTAATATTTTTGAAACAAAGAAACGAAATAAAAAATACGTAAAAAAACGTAACATGTAATTAGAAGAACCTAAGTTAATTGATTCTTAATTAGACATCTACCTATCCAAAAGTGGCGTAGGTCGTTTTTGTTATGGTCTTATGTTATTTCACAAAATTTGTTGTTATCAACAAAATAAATTGTAGTGTATACAACTCATTTGCATTTTCTTGGTTTTTATTTGATGTATTTAACATTTTAAAAAAGGGGAGGGAAATGTTGAAAGGGGGCAAATTGGAAACAGCAGCATAACATTTTTAAACCTTTCTCTTGTTTTTCTTACATTTACGCAAAATCAAAAGTTATTTGGACTGGCTGATTTTAAAATGAAAGCACTATAATTCTAAAATATATTTTTGTGTTACGACCTTAATACTTAATGAACTAAATAACTATTTTTAAAATATTCCACCCATTAACAACGCTTCTTGCGATGTGAAAGATCCCTACACCCTACACCCAAATTTTAAAATACACTGTGTATACATAATTATAAATCATGTATTGACTTTTTAAATCGTAATAATTAATTAAAATTACAAGGTAAACGTAAATAATAAAATAAACACAACGTCAAAAGTCTTGAACCCCCACCCAATCTTGTTAAAGAAATGTTTTTTTAACATATTTAGAGAAGTATATTGTTTCCTGGAACTGTCTTTGTGAAAGGAATATTTTCCATAAATTGGGATACTTAGAAAATTAAAAACTAACAAATGTGTAAATTTGTTAACAAAATTTATTAAATCAAAAAAATAAACATATTGTACACTGACTAATATTCCGTATGACCTTTTCCACGTTGGAATAACATATTGACATGTTTGTGCATTAAAATAATCAAGCGGTTGATAGTGTCCACATGTTTTCAATGGGATTCATATCAGGCGAGTTGGCTGGCCAATTCAATAACCTGATATGTCCTGCTTCAAGTGCATCCTGAACCCTTTTTGCGCAATGCGATCGGGCGTTGTCGTCCATAAACACAAAACTTTCGCCAAATTCGTTACGTATGGGGTGGATAATGGGCGTAATAAATTAATAGACGTAAATTTGGCTGGTCATATTCTGTGGAATACGAATTAATGGGATACGGCGGTTAAACATTATTCCACCCAAAGCATTACGGTACCTTCTTAATAGGGAGCAATAGTTTTATATTTACAAGTATGTTTCAATTTCTGTAAAATATTTAAATGAAGGCAGAGTTTGACTTTATTTGTGATTAGGTATTTCCAAAATGACTTTTTTTAGGAATATTTTTTTTAAAATAACGCGTTGTTTTAAAACATAAAATAGATATATTCTGATTCAGCAAAAAAGTTTATAATATTTAAAGAGCTATATTTCCCGTTCAAAGATAAAAAAATAAAAAAAGTTTATTCAAATTTAAAATCAAAATTAAGGTATAGTGTATCATTTCTGAGGCTAGATTCATTTTTTGGACGGATATAGTTTTTGAAAGTATATCATGGCAATATTAATATTGTTACTAACCTAAAACTCTCAAAACAGTAACAAAACAATGTTTATTCCAATACAATAAATTCTACTTTTATAAATCACTTGGATATACAACTTTTACAACTTTTTATAACTATTTACATTTCTTAAATCATAAACACTTTTCTTACTAATACTGCCTCTGTTCGCCCGCCGTCCCTTTTTTATACCTGTACGAATAACCACGAAAAGAGTCCAGTAATTTCTCGAATTATTCATTGTCTTCTATGCTCATTAAATATTCACCTTAGATTCGGTCAGCGCCGTTGGTTGACAGAGACGGATTCAATAATATCGTAACAATATAATGTTTTAATGTGATCTAGCTTCAAGTTATTACGAGTATATGCAGCAGATCAGAAAGACTAAAATAAAACAGACAGCATAAACTTTATTTTTAAATTTTATAATCCTCCTAATGTAGGTACATCAGACTTGATGTTGGAGTGTACATCAGGATCATTATAAAGATAAATTTTAATCCACAGAGATAAGGCCTTAGTACCAACAAATTCAGAATATGTTTAAATGATACTTTATCACTTTTAATGTTAAAATTTTAATATTTTAAAAAGAAAAATATCAGTGCTCCGGGTGCGACTAACTTCCCAGTGGAAAGAATGAAACAATACCATATGTTTTGTTGTTATAATTATTATTATTAAAATTCTTATAAAAACGGTTTTAAATTGTTTATAACAAATTATAATTGTCATTAACAATATTCTGCTTATGTCAACCGTATTCTTTTAAACTTTTTCTTATCATTTTATAAGCGGGAGCTATTGTTAATTGTTTATAACAATTGCATTTTTTTTAATAATTATGATGAATAATCATTTGTTAGTAACAATATTTAATTGTAATAAACAATGCTTGATTATTACTTACAATTATTTTTCACTGTTATAGCGTCTTTAAAGCTATTTTCTCATTATTGACACAAGTTTAAAATTCTCCAATTCCTATTTTTGATTTCCAAAACTATTTGTTTTAATGAAATATTGTCATTATATTTTTCATACAAATATTCCCAACATGCAATAATTTTATTATTCAAAAGATCTTAAAATTCAGGTAGCTTATCATTTTTTTCAGTTGTTTGATTCTCCATAAAAAACAGCTTGACCGATTTTGCTAAAAATCTAATCAGTTCTAAGTTGTGTATTTATGCGTCAAATACAATTGGTCCCACGTCGATATCATTTTTTGTTCTCGAGATAATCGGGATGAGAAATAATTCAGAAAGTTTACCTTTTTTTTCAGTTTTTTGATTCTCCATAAAAAACAGCTTGACCGATTTTGCCGAATATCTAATCAGTTCTAAGTTGCGTAATTATGCATCGAATGTCCACGTCGATATCATGTTTTGTTATCGAGATAATCGAGACGAAAAATAATTCCGAACGCACATACGAACAAACCAACATACGTATTCTACATACACACACAGACGTCCACTTAAAAACTATTGTATTCGACTCTTGGTACCTTGAAATATGGAGATTCGCAAAATCGGACCCATTATTAATACTTCCACTGGGAACTTAATAATTTAAAAAAAAAATCTTTTTAACTTTCGAAAAGCATTGAGACCATTTGTTATTCCTAAGGTGTTTTACAGTTTTAGTATTCTTTTAAGGTTATTTGTTTAAAAAATAATCACGTTAATAAAAATAAAAATAAAATGTTTATTTGTGGAAGTAGATATTCCAAACAACATCCAAATGAATCATTCATCTTGAATTAAGAAATCAGAATCAGGAACATCCTTTAAAGAATCACTACATTTATTTACATAAACTTAAAAGAAACCATTTAATTTATTAAATCCGGTAACGGCCGATATAATAAAAAAAAACTATTAACAGACTTTTTTAATCGTTTAGCATAGTCTTATTTGTTTAATTTCATTACTTTTTAATTGTTTAAAATTTAACTAAGAGAGTGGATGGTACGAGGTGTACCTGATGTGTTTTCCGCATGATGCCTTCTCATAATTGTTTACTTATTGTTTGCTTGTTAAAAAAGGTCAGCATCAGAATATTTTTCTTTACCCACAAAAGTCGTTTTAATCAACTACTACAGTACTACAGTAAAACGCCATTATTATAAATATATAAGTATTATTATTGAATGGTCAAAATTATTTTAAAAAAAGAAAACCTCATTATTTTAGCAATGGTATTTAAAAATTTTATTACATAAATCAATTAACAATTAAAAAATATATAATTTTATTTTATTAAATGGTAATAAAAAACAAAAAATAAAACTCGAATATTCTTAATAGATAATACGTATTTCCAAATGTAAATTACAAATTTTAAGTATGTAAAACTATTCTTTTATTTATTAAAATGTAAATGAGATTTTAATTACAACTTATTAATTTCTTTAATTGATTTTCTTATTACATAGTTTTTAAATATTATTAGTAAAAATTTATGTTTGTTTTGTTATTTTTGCGGTGAGTTGTATGTGCTTGAAGGTAAAATAAACTGGTTTTTTTTAACAAAATTAAATTAAACAATTGTGTTTGTTGCGAAACAAAACGTATAAATTTTTGTTATTAAATATTATTATTAAACAAAGGTAAATATTAAAAATTACCTTAATAATAACCGTCACAATTAAAAAAGAATGTTCACCATCCCATTTAACTCACTCACACACAGTTAAAAAAAATCGAAAGAGTCATGTGAATGATGACCGCCAACTTTCGAACAACTCGTAAAAATTTATTTGAATGTTGAGTCGAAACGCGGGAAAGTAAACGTTTACACGCTGACGTCGCGATGCCCACTAGATGCTTCAGTCTGTTCGGTCGTTCTCTCCCGGTTGGTAGGCAGCCAGGCTTTTGCTTATGCTCACTAACTCCCTAGCTCCTCTTCTTGTCCGCTTCGACACTTGCGGTCGTTATTGATGGGGGTGCATCGGGAATAACTAGATTTCATACTAGAAATGACACAGAAAGTGATTGCTCGTCTTAGAGGTCCTTTCCGGTGATACTTTTTACGTGATGATTTAAATATTAGCTTTTTATATGATACCCTTCGGAAATTGTATTTATCTGCAATCGGGCATTCAAGGGACGTTTTAAAATCATGGACTAAATTATAATATTAGCATTACTATTAACATTGCATAAAAACTTATTAATTAGCTTTGTGTATTTATTTGTTAAATAAGCATAAATAATTTTATTTTAAATCAATTTAACAAAAAAATTTTTTCTTAAAAATGCACAAAACAATATCTTAAATAAAAAAATATAATGAAATTAACAATTCATAATTGAAGTCATAATAGTTTTTCCTGGTTCACAAATTCTGCACCTTAAAGAATTTATCCGACTGCAGGCTCAGGACAGGACGTAAGAAATAACTCAAAATAATCTTTGCCGATAATAGCAAACAATTCTGCACAAATCCGTTGTCATTACCCGCATGTAATATTATAATTATAGGAAAGCATTTATTAACATTATAGCAGATTGATCACTTCATCCTTTTTCAAGATATTACATCAGAACGCAGAAATTTCATTTTTTTGTTAAAACTTACTTCAAATCCACATATTTTGCAGGAATCTCGTCATCATTTTAGAAAAACGCTCAGACCCGTCGATTTTTTATTAAAGGGGGACTTTTTTTTCTGTATTTTTGACTCACTACTTTTAACCCCAAGGGAGGGTAAGAATTACCCCAAAATTTTTAAATAGCATTGGGGGTCGAATAAGATGTCTTTTAATAGCTGTTACAATTCTCTATACAAAAGTCTATAAATTTTAAAATTCCGCTTATTACTTATTGAAAAATTAGATTTTAAATGTGAAACTTATTTGCAAACAATAACATACATACATACATAAAGTTACGCCTTTTTCCCATAGGGGTAGGCAGAGACCACTTCCTTCCACTTGCTACGGTTCCTACACTCATCTTTTGCTTCCATTACTTTCATCAGTGCTCTCATACATGCTCGTCGGTTGTTGGTACTCTTGACCTGGCCTTTTTTATTTAAAACAATGTTGATCTGATCGAGATATGTTCTCCGATGTCGACCTCTACCGACTTGTCCATTCACACTTGCCTTATAAATTTTTTTTGTCAATCTTCCTTCATCCATCTTTCCTACGTGTCTAAACCATCTAATCACGAACGGTAAAAATGTCATTTATTCGAGTTAAGTACGCCAATGATATAAATTTAGTACCTATTACCTAGTTTTTTCTTGCACGGGACGCTAAATCGCTACAATTGCCGCTATTGGTGAGTCGTTCTTTTCTACCAGGCAATTTGACTGGCGAAATGTATTTGCAACTACTAGAAGACGCTATTGATCTGCCTTGATTGATATATTTAAAAATAATCCACAGTATGACGGTGCTCCTCCGCATTATGCGGCGATTGTTCGGCAGTATTTAGACCAACGTTTTCCACGGCATTGGATTAGGAGAAGAGGCAGCATTGAATGGCCTTCACGATCGACAGATTTATAGCCCCTCGATTTCTTTTTGTGGGGACATTTGAAAAGTAAATTATATCATACACAAGCATCGTCGTTGGAAAATTTGCGTCAAAGAATCGTTAACGAGTGCTGTCGAATTACTCCGGAAATTATTCAGAATGTGCGTGAACGTTTTAAACAAAATCTTTATTAGTGTATGGAAACGGGCGGTCCTTAGTTTGAACATTTAATTAATTTTATTAGTAAGTAAGCAACTAAAACAATTGAAATTTTAACATGTAATTTTTTTTAAAGTAATGGACGGAATTTTAAAATTTAAAGACTATTGTATAGAGAATTGTAAGAGCTTTTGAAAAACATCTTATTCGACCCCCAATGCTATTTAAAAATTTTGGGGTAATTCTTACCCTCGCTTGGGGTTGAAAGTGGTGGAGTCAAATACCGGAAAAGAGTGTCCCTCTTTAATCAAAAATCGACGGGTCTGAGCATTTTTCTAAAATGTTGACAAGGTTCCTGCAAATGGCTCTGTTTAGTTTTCGGTTGGCTGGCACTTATAAAGATCGATATTCAAAGCTGGCGTATTTTTAAAAAATACAGTCCCATTACTTTTCTCAGCGTAGTATACCTTAACGGAGTATTTATGATAAAAAAAATAAATTTTTCATTTAACTGCCTCTTACCTTAATGGGTTAAACAGCAAATAAAGTTTATGAAGTGACCGAAAAGTAATGTCGTTTTTAAAATTAAATTCAAACAGATTAGTTTTTAACAATATTTTTAATCGATGATGTAACCTACCACAACTTTTTGCTATCTAGTGTGCAAATTTTCAATGCCGGATCGACAAAAATCAATTGGTTTTTGTGCAAAAAATCTAAAGGTGCCATTTTGTACATCATCTAAATTTTCAAATTATTAGCCACATAGAAAATGTTGTAGCGATCGGAATAAAAAGAAATGTGCCATCGGATTTTCTTATATCGGGCGAGTATGGTGCGGTCTTGCATTATCGTGTTGCAGAATAATGCCTTTTTTTGTTGATAATCGCTGGCCACTTTTAATTCACTCGATCCAATTGTTTGTCCAGGTTTCAGCACTTTAAAATAAACGACCCCACGAATACTTCACCAAACACACAAAAACGCCTTTTTGGGATGTAAATCTGGCTTAGCTGTACTTACTTTGTGGCGATTTATTCGGAAAAAGCCACTACCTTTTGCGTTCTGGATTATTGTAAAGGACCCAATTTGTATCTTCATTATTCATGTGATCAAAAAATGCTTCTATATTGTGCCGCTGAGACCAAAAGTTGCATCTGGTGGATCGGTTAGCTTTGTTTTCTTCGGACAGATTATGCGGTACCCAAAAACCTGCTCTGCAAATTTGCTGCAAATGTTTTTGAATAGTCGACCAAGGTTAGTTAAAAGTGTTTGGCAGCTCCGTATGTCACAGATTTGCTTCCACTTCCGCCCTTAACACGTCATTGTCTAAAGTTGTTGGTCGGACAGATTAAAATTACCGGATTTGTTTTAAGAAAACCATCTTTGACATTTACGAATGTCTAATACATTTGGATGACCATAAATGTTTTTGGTAGCAATTGTTGCGTTAATAGTCTTGTGAAACTTAAAAAGATACAATGCCGAATATGTATCAACTTCTTTTGGTATTTGGCCTGTCATTTTACCAAAAATGGCAGAAAAAAGTTTAAATTTAAGTATTTACGAGTTAAAAAATCACATTAATTTCAGGTTCCCCCTTTTATTTTCACCGTTGTATGGACTATAAGACTTGCATTTCTGAAGAAGATAAAATACTTTTTTCATTCTAATTATTCGTTATAAATGAAAATCCTAATGGCTTCGTCGGCGGAAACTCTTACGATTTTTCTAAAACCGATGGTTGTTTCAATGCGGTGATTGATTTATTTTAACCTTGCACGCATTTTCAGAGCGACCGAGCATCGTTTCTATTACTTGAACCAGCATCAGACAAGAATTAGAAGCAATTTAACTTTAAATATTTTAATGAAAAATCAGTTTTGTAACTGGTTTAATATTCGTAGGTGACAAACATTTTCTCTTTTCTTTTTTTTAATGAATTGAGTTCCTAAAAAATAATTGTCTTATTTCTGAGGATATTCACTCAATGTTGACTACTACTAAACAAATAAATTCCAGGGTTTAGCACACTTTTTTAATGTTTCATGTAAAATTAAGGAATCTTGAAACCAAACAAACACTGGTTTTATCTCCAAAAGATTTTTATTAAAGACGTTTTTGTTTCCTGATGACCTGTAATAATATTTAATGAATAAATTTCATTTATTTAAAATCAAACATGTAAAATAAATTATAATATTAAAAATTCGACATGAGTACAATTATAAAACTGTAACAAAAGTTTGTTACATTAAAGATATTTACGAAAAAAGGTAACTTTTGGGTGTTTTAGGTGTCCCTAATTCCAAATCCCTCATTCTTAGATTTTTTGTATGTTTGATTGTTTGTTCGAGCATTACACAAACATTATTAGACCGATTTTAAAAGAACTTATCTTAAAAAACTTAAAAACTGGTCTATATTTTATTTCGCTACGGTAAAGAGAGCAACAATAACACCCCATATTTTTACAATCAAAAGCAACCAATGTAAGGTGAACACCTATTTCAAGTACATTTATTTTAATTTTGATATTTTGTGAAACTATAATAGTAGCAGCGGTTTAAATGTGGGGATCTGATTTTAATACAATATCTTTATTTATCATGTAAATCAGCATTTACAATATGTGTAACATGTTTTATAAAGTTGTTTTTTAAAAAAAGTTTTGCTACAAGTTTAAAAATGCAATTAAAAAAATTGTGTAGAATTATAAAACAAACGTGTTTTGAACAAGTTGCGGCCAAAGTCTGTAAGATCTCAAAGGGAAATATGCAATCAACGCGTCTTCGCTGTTTGATAATTGTTAACAGTAATGTTATTCATCAAATGTTGTAATAAGTTTTATAAACAAATATCAAGCCAAAGTTTTATGTAACATATTTTACACACTAAAGTTTATAAAACATGATGCATAGTGTAAATGTAGCTAGTTCTAACACAAATGAGAAGTAATGCAAATTAAATGAATTTTTGTGAAAAACTAAAAAAAGTGTTGAAGAATACTTTTGCAAAATTTAAGATATTGTTTGACCATATCGTTTATCAAAAATTGCAAATTTTGCATACGAGCACTTGCATACACTACGAAATGAGCCCTTTCGGGATATTCAGCCACCAAAATGTACGAAGGAGAAATACAAAATCCTTGAAATTTGGCACAAAAGTAGGTTAGTGTATAAGAAACAACATATATTTTACTGCAAATTTTTAACCATCCCGTAAAAAAGTATAGATTATTTAAAAAAAACGTTTTGAGGCCAAAAGAACGTGTTAGAGAGCTTGACAACGTCGCTTAATCACGACTGACATCTTTGGTTATGTTGGACTATATGAATAGAGATGACACTGACACCCACGACCTCATTTTTGGTACGAATACACATATATACACACATATATGAATCACACAAATATACGCGTGTAGCAACGTTGTCACGATTAAATTTTTAACCGGGACTACGTGAAATTTTTTTTTATTAGATTCACTTATTTAAATTGTTTATACGTTTAAGATTTTCATATAGAATGTTTATGTAAGCTAAAAACATTATTTTTACTTAGTCATATAGGTAACTTTTTTGAAAAATTTGTCTTTAGTTTTCTTTTGACTAACGCGGTCGAGTTAAAACTTCCTTAAACATCAAAAATATAGTATTATTTAAACTGTGGCTTGGGAATTAAAAGAAAAATGTAAAATTAAAAGAAATAAATATTAGCACACGTCCTATTCAGAAGTAATTGCCCGTATAAAATTATGATGAGTCTGTCCTTTAACAAAATTCCCTCAGCCCACCCCATTCCGCGATAAAAGGTGGTGATTGAAATTAAGTTTTAATTTTTTTTTTAAATTTAAGTACATTATAGCAAATTAGCATCCCTTACCTTATTTAATATCAAATCTTTTTTTTAAGATTTAATTTTGTAAATTAAAAATATCATCTTCTAAAATCTCTGTTTATTTAAAATCATTTCTTAATCTCAAAGTTTTGAACTGGAACCAATAGATTTAGTAAAAAAACATACAATATTATGATTTTTATTCTTTATTAAAACTACGTAATGAGAGTGGAAAACAGTAAAGATGGAAAATGCATGAATAAAATACGATTCATAATAAATGTTGGAAATGACTGCCCCCCGCCAAAATAAAAACTTAATTTTACTCGCCACCTTCTACGGGTAATATCTCGGAAGGGGTTGGGCTGAGGAAATTTTGATATAGGTAAGATCCATTAGGTATAATTTCATACATGCAATCACCTTCTAATTTTTTTTGCTTGAATTTAGAAACACCCTGTATATTAAATAATTGGTATTTTCGGTAATTAGAATGAATAATGGGTAAGAGTAAAAAACATGTGTCGAAATACAAAATAGTGGCAAGTCAAGTGATCCGAGTTGCTTAACCGTAAGTTCAAACAACTCTTCTAGTGAGAGAAGAATTCGGCGGCGTAAACGAACGTAAAAAAGTTAGCATAGTTTTACTGGTAAAGGTCTTTAACGTCAAATTATTGTATTGTTAGATTCGTGCAATATTGAAGATTCTGCCACTGCCTAAGCGATAGTTGAATACGCACGGACTTACTTTTTTTAAGTAATTTTTTGCAAATGATATGTTTTTTATAGGAGACGGGTGTCGTGCTTGTTGATTCTTGCAATCATTATGGTATTGATTGTCACTTGCATTTCATTGTTAACAATTTTCATTATTTGTGGTTTAATATATTTTTGTAATTAGTGATTGAGTGTTTAATTTGGAAAGTCATTATTTAATTACAAGGTGTAATATTTTATCCTGAATCCAGTGGCTTAAGCCCCGTCCACGTCTGAGCAAACGTACTGAGTGAGCACTTTGCGCCGCATGAGCATTCAGAATTTAGAATTGTTGTTTCTACCACATGAGCCTGCATTCGGAGCCGCTCCAGTTGTGCGCCGTATTTATTGATGCGATGAACGCAATGGAGAAACTAAAAATAAGAAAAAGAGACGGAAGCGTGGTAATAGCAAGTTTAATTATTGATAAATTCATGTTCACCTTTTCCTGTTTCAACATTTTTCTTGATTTTTGCTTTTTATCGCCGGTAAGATCTAAAATCTAAACGGATAGTTGCAGTTCTGTTAAAAATGTATCTTTTTATAAATGCAAGAAAAAAAATAAAAAAAAATGAACCCAGTTAAAAGGTAAACTACCAAAGTATTTTTGATTACTTTTTGTATTTAAAGATTTTAGTAGTGTTTAAAAAAAAGTGAGATATCCAAACTGGAAATAAATATATCATATTTATGTATTATCAAAAAATGATAAACTTTAAACTGAAAATTTAAATAACATTAAAAACAAATAGTAATTATCTTTTATGTCAGCGACAGAATTGTAATGATGAGACAAAGTTTTATTGTAATTTTATGATTGGTTAATTAAATATTCAACTTTCAAATACCACTTCTATTCACTTGCTACGGTTCTTATACACGTCTTTCGCTTTTTCTACTTTTATCAACGATTTTATACATGCTCGTCGGTTGCTGGTATAGTTCTTACGAAGTCAGTTGGACAAGTATAAAAACAATATTTCATCCGGCGGCTTGCCGAACTTGGTTGTTTTATAGGCGTCACAACAGATATTTTTAATAGTAGTTTTACTGTATTAAATAATTAATAGGTTACCAATGTTTTCAATAAAGTATATATTTTAAAATGTATTTTTATGAATATAAGGAGTTTTGGAGTATACCTATTTAAATTCAAAACTTGTTTAATTGGGTTCGAAACTCATTTTAAAAAAATTTTAAACACTTTAAGTAAGTATTGTTTTAACTTACGTGATAAGGTGACCACCCCAAACGAAACACTATTATACATTAGTCACTATCGAAACACTCATCAGTACTTGAGTCCTCTTTATTTTATTTATCACTATCGGTTCGATTTGTGGCAAAACACAATATTGTTTTTCTTTTTCTTTGACGTGGTAGAAACAATTTGTCCATAAGTCAGTTTCAGCGAGTTCATCAATTACTTGCCTTATATTTGTTAGAACAGAATCGCTTAATTTAGGAGCTTGATTACACTTTCGTAATTTGTTCTTTAAAGCAGCCCAGATCAGTTCAATAGGGTTGAATACACAATAATATGGAGGCAAACGCAAAACTGTATGACCGTAAGATTTAAAAAGTTTGTCTATGACGTATTCCTTCTTAAAATTTTGTTGTTTCACTAGTCCAACAATTTTTTTTGGGCAGTTTTTAAATATATTTTTATCTAACTAACGATATAACAGATACTCCAATAAAACAGAAAACAAGATAATAGGTATGTATAAAACGGAAAAATATGTATTTATAACAACGCGGCACTGGTAAATACGAGTAGTTGTGTAAACACTAATTTGTTTTTTGCCGGCATCGACTTTTGCGGTGAGAAAACTGCCGATAAAATTTGGCCAATTATTTTTTATCAATGATCTGTACTTTATTGTGACTTATTATCAATAGTAAATATTTATTTATATAGTTTACGCATATAACAGCAAACTTTATACACAACACTATATTTTAAGTGCACAGCTGATGGCTGACAGTACCGACCTCTCGGAATATTGGTTGACGGCTATCTGACGGCCAACTCTACCACCGCGCGCTCATTTGTCAAATCAAATAGCAAGTGATTTCGCGACTTCCTGTTACAAACTTTTTGTTACATTTCACGAAGTCACTTCCACAAATTGGAAGAAAGCGAGAGGAAAGAAGTTACAAATCTGTTACACACTTCCGTCCTATTTCACGAAATTACTTCCACAAATTGCAATATTAAATGAAACTTTTTGATGTTATTTGTTTCTTTAGATTATTTGCCTTAAAAAAATAATATGAAATATACAAATTTCATATCGAATTACGTTCGGAGTTGAAGAAAAAACGTAAGAAACTTCGTTCCTTTTTTTCCCCAAAATATAGAATGTACCTTATCTTAAGAATAAATAGCATTTTAAATTTAAACTTAAATTACTACAGTTATTTGTCTGGATTATCCCAATGGACCATCCCAGTTTCTAATACTGCTCTTGCTCACAATACTGGTGTGGCTTCACTACACAATACTCTTATCTGATATCTTATCTTATCTTATCTAATAACTGCACATTTACACAAGCTCAAAAGGTTTAAGTTTTTTTGAGACGTCGCATTAAGTCTTGATTGTCTTAAAGCCAAAGCAAATCTACATTTGGATTGTATTTTCTTTTCTTTTCTTTTCTTTGGATGATACTAATAATCTGATCATCGGCGTAAAGAAGGCATTATCAAATCATTTATTCTCCATCCATACGCACTGTTTTTTAATTCTTATTAAAAATCGTCTTTAAATAATTAAAGAGCCATGGCGAAGTCACAGATTCCTGTCGTAACACCTTTTTAGATATTAAAACTGTCCGTATAAGCTCCGATTATCCTGACACAAGCAGTGGAATTCTCGTAAAGTGATTTCAGTGCTCGTATCAAACTACCGCTCACCCCATACATAGACAATGTCGACCGCAATTCATTTCTCACTAATTTGTCATAGGCCTCTTCTAAGAATACGAGAGCCCAGTAAAACTTATGAATTTTAGCCAAGAATTTTTCGACTATGCTTCTTAAGGAAAAGACCTGATCCATGCATGCATAACATAAAGGTTAATTAATTTGATTACATTTTGTAAACTATTGATTGGTGGTTTAAAATTAGTTGAAATAATAAAGTGAGCACAGTGGTCCTAGTGGAGTGAATAAAATCATTTAAAACTATTACCGAAATGCAAATGATGAGAACCTTATTTCACATTTTGACAGTAATAGTAGTCACAATAGAAGCAATCACACTGTAAATTGAGATGTACTTGTATATTTTATTTTTCTTTAAATTTTTCCGCGTATTGTAGATTCTGTATAATAAATATTGATTTGTTGGTGAGACATCCTGTATAATATTTTACTAATTATCCGTAAAAAGTGGGTTGATAATGATGCCGATAGTAAATAACAAAATTATTTAAATGTATAGTTTTTGTCTAATTTTTTGTTTTGTGTTTTATTGTTGAATGACGATCGTATTTCGTAGAACTCCAAACTTGTTTAGTTTTTTGTCATTTTTTATTAAATGCTGCGCAATGTGAGAACGAAGTAAATTTGTATTAAATATTTCTATTCAGTTTTTGAAAGTGTGAAGTGAATAGTTCATGATATATTGCAACTTACGTAAGTACATAAAATAGTTTTTAGGTGCGATTAGTTTTTCCGAAGGGTATTTAGATATTAAAAATATCATAAGCCTTTTTGGGGTACCAAAAGAAATCTCATGTTTTATTTGATTTGAAGGTCATACTTACAACTAAAGGCTGTGCTTTTACTAAATGCCAAAGACTTGACAGAAGTTTTAAATTATTTAATTGTGATTTTAAAAGTTTGTTGAAAGTATTTTGTGAATAATTTTGCACCAAAATGTTGTTCAGTAATATTTATATTGGCACCTAATTGCCAAATTGGAGACCCCGGTAAAATATTCGTGGTGACCTAATTTTAATTAGATGTCTATTTATAGGAGGCTACGTTTTTAACTAATATCAAACAGACAGATATTTCGAATTAATCAATTGTGATTTTGAAAGTTTATTAAAATCTTTTGTAAGTCATTTAAAGAACTTTGATTGCTTTCATTTTGACTGGCTGTAATTGTATAACAGCTATAATCTAAGGTAAAATTCGATTTTAAAATACTGTGTATAAAAAAATAATAACCACTTATGAAATAACTATAGGTAGTGTTAAAACTTTAATTGTTTCTGAATAAAATAATTAATTTTTATACATGTATTGCATGATAAACTTGGAATCATAGATGAACAAGCCATTTACGTTGCCGATATGGTCTCATTTTAAAATATTCTTGGCCAAGTTCCTCGAAATTAATATTCCAGTGTCGTAGTCTCTTTAGAAAAAAATTTTAAATACTAAAATAAATAATTGCCAAAATTAAAAGTAACGACTGTGTGCATCTGCTATTTATTACTTTATAGATCTAAAAATATTGTTTAAATTGTAAAATTCTGATTGTGAGTCATGAAGAGGAAATCACCCCGATTCATTCTCTGATGAAATGTCACTAATTCGATAAGCCTGTATTTACTGTAAATACAAAGTGTTCGAGAGCGTCGTCCAAGAGGTGTTTTTTCTTTTTTTTATCAGTTATTCTTCAAAACTTTTGACGTGGGCGTGATATTATAACATTCTTGTTCAGACACCTCCTCGAATTTTTTGTTGTCAATGCAACGGTATCAGCCAAATTAAAAGTGGTGTTGTGAGCTGCTCCACAATTCTTCATTAATGCCCATATTTTCTTTATTGGGTTCAGTTTTGTATGTTAAGGGGGTAAAAGTAGCACAGTGACCGTGTTGTTCCAGCAGAGCATCCAAATTGTATATCGTGGAGATGAATAGGGTGATGCTTGGCAGCAAACTAAATTGTTTAGACCTTGCAATGTACACCCAAAGAAAGTTATCAAAAAATCTATTTCTTCTGAAAAACTCTCCAAATATGTTAGGTTAGGTTAGGTTAGGTTAAAACTGCGGTTCGGAGGAAATCCACTTAGGTCGTTTGGCCCGTTGTGATACCGTGATGGACAGCGGTGCCTCTACCGTGAGAACCAGTTGGAGCTGTGAGGTCTTTAATGCTAACTAAACTGAGATCAGATAAGTCATCAGAGTTTGGTTGCCTAGTATAAAAAGCCGTTTTCTGTCTAGGGGAGGACAGTAGCAGAAAAGATGTACCATTGTTTCCTCCCCTTCCTCATCGTGACAGCTTCTACAGTCGTGTCGTAGCTCTGTGATTTCCATGCGCTGTGAATGGGATCCAATCTCCCAGTGTCCTGTTACGGCCGCGATCGCATTTCTAATGGACTCCCTGGATAGACTTAACACATCATTAGTTCGACGTAGATCTAGTTTAGGCCAAATTTATTTCGATGATGTGCATGAGGGTTCATTTTGCCACCTCAAGTTGGCTTTTTAAACCACTTTGCTTTACAGGAGGAGCCGGCAGTTTGCAATCGGTACCCCTTGCTGAGTTGAGACAGATACAGCTGGGAGGGTGGTGCCCTCCCTCGCTAGATCGTCCGCCTTACAATTACCTAGTATGTCCCTGTGTCCGGGTACCTAAACAATGTGAACTCTTAACTTAGCTGCTAGCTCATTCAGGGTGGCTCAGCATTGCACCGCTGCCCTAGAGGTCAAGTATACTGAGTCCAAATGTGTTTTTTTAATTTTTTCGTTTAACAATCTGACCATATGCTACAACTATAAACAATTGGCAACATCAACAAGGCGCTTGCAATAATGAAAGATGTATGTCACCGGAGCAGTATAAGTTTAGATTCTGATTTGGTACATACAAAAGCCGTGCAGGTTTGCCAGTTGTTAATTCAAAACCACTATTTTTATTAAAAATTTTATAAACGCTTCTGATGCCAAGTTCGTGAGAGACTAAGAGACAAGGATTTAATTGTGTTTTCTGTCTAATATGACGCTCCTGGCATGTTCTTCTATGATTCCAACTTTACTCTTTTTCTTTGTCAACGATTATCCATCCATTCCTGGATGTAGGTCTCTTCTAATTGTTTTCATCTTTCTCTATCTTTTGCAAATATTATTTACTGTTTGCCAGCCACTGCTCTTATATCGTCCACCCATCTTTTTTGAGGTCTTCCCTTGCTCCTTGTTGTCTCTCTTGGCCTCCATTCCAGTATTCTACGAGTTCATCAGTTGTCCTCACATCTGGCTATATGGCCAGCCCATCGCAATTTCCTCTTTGCTACCTCCTCCACGATGTCCCTGACTTTTATTTTACGTCTTATCTCGGTGTTACTAATTTTGTCTCTTAGTGATATTCCAAGCATGCTTCGTTCCATCGCCCTTTGGGTTCTCTCTAATATTTTAGCAGACTTTTTGGTGAGGAACATGGTCTGTACTCTGTAGGTGCACACCGGTAATATGCAAGTGTCGTGTACTTTTCCTTTTAGGTTTAACTTTAACTTTATATTAATGATTTAATTAATAGGTTGTTAACAAACGCGAATTGGTAAAATAAACAGCAATCTTTTTTATTTTATTTTTATATTTCATGCAACGATCAATAAAACGTATTTTTTTACAACTACGCTGATGAAGTGGCGGGCACTAGCTAGTACCCACATAAAGTTACAAAAACCGTTAGTAACTGACTCTTTTCAAAAAATTCCCCGAAGATACGCATAGCCCATAAAGATAAAATATAAACTATAAATAAATACATGTATATCATTTATTTTGCATACGATTTTGTAGATATGAAGGGTTTTCTAACAAGGACGATATATTTTTAAAATTAAATTAAATACGAAATAAAAGCGAAATACGAGATAAAAGCAACGGCTTTCATCAAGGTAAAGTCCGATGTTCAATTTCTAAACGTGTTATTTCGAGGCTTGCTGACATAGACCAACGAAAATTATTGAAAGGTGTTAAATCACAACTTCTTGGAGCCCAATTAACAGTTTCAGTTCTGTAGATTACAGACTCACTAAACGATTCTATTAATAAGTTTATAGCGGCATTGGCAGAATGTGGTGTTGCATCAAATCAGTGTCATCCAATTTTGACTACAAAAAATTTGTACCATTGATTGATAATGCTCACTGTTTACTGTTACTGCATTTTTAAAATAAAAACAAAAAAAATAAATAAGGTCCACTGATGCCACTATTCAAAAGAGTAACTTTATCTGTTGTCACGAATTTGTTGTGGATTATTTTTATATCAAAAACGACAATTTTTTTGTTTACAAATACATTTATTTATAAATGAGCTTCATCTGAAACGATGTTTTTTTGGAAAAATTAGGTTCAAGTTCAAGTCGCTCTGGAGCCCAATCAGCAAACACACAACGCTTATGATGGTCACGTTGCTTTAGTTCTTGAGTCAACACAATCTTAGATGTTAATTCAAATCTTTTCCAAAAATACACCAAATTAGTATTCTATAAAGGCAAAGTTTTACGTCACTAGCTTTGGTATAAATGGAGATATCGTTGTTTAATATCTCAAAATTACTTCATTTTTGGTATAGGACATTGTTCACAAATTTTATCTAAAATTTCATGTAGAGTTTGAAGATAGAATAAAAACTATTGGGTTCTATTTAAAATAACAAAGTTGACGTCTACTTTCGGTATAACCACATTCAGGCCAACATTATATTTGAACTCAGCATCATCCAAAACCTACAGCTTCGTAATTTCAGATTTTTATCATAACTGTATCCGCCATTATTTTTAATCAAAACTTTTCGCGCTACTCCCTGTATATAATTTTTTAATGGGAAATCCTTAACTATAGCACTGGATAGGTATTTTAAAATTAGTTACCAATTCCTAAATAATCGCAATTTATTACATCTACGGTTAAATAGGTATATTTAAAAAGGTATTTATTATAAAATTCAATGTAAATATTGCAATTTTGAAAACATTTTGTGCAGCATAAAATATTTTGCGTGAAAAATTACAGTAAACAAGACTTTTTAATACTTTCCCTGTTGATATTGTCTGAGATAACTTTCTTTGCTTTATTTACTGCGGAAATATCTCTAGGGACGAATATGTTGTTATTCTGGTCGCTCTCTTTTTTTTCTCATACTACTTTTTATTAGTTAGTTATTGATTGTGGAACAAAATGAAACTTTCCCAAATAATTAATTGATGACTAAATTGTCTTAAATTTAATTATCGGTATTAAATATAAAAAATAATTTTTAAACATATTTTTAATTAGTTGGTTTTTCTACTCACTTAACTAATGTGAAATGATCGATTAGTCACAGATTCTCACAGGGTGTGACTTTTTGCGATTTTACACATTACTATGCTTATGACCGTTTTATTTCAGTGGTTTAATAAGCCGTGAGAACCACCTTAGACACTGTCGTGAGTCTGTCTGACAGGTCTGTCAATTGTTAAAAGTGTCATTTTCAAAATTTATTTGAGATTATTCAAACTATATACCTATTTAAGTATCAAATTCTTAGTTAAAAATGATTATATCAGATGAAAGTGAAATGGAAGAAGATGTTTCAAGGAGTACATCTCCTGAGATATTACAAGCAGCGGCCGAAGCTTCAGGTGATTTGCCGTCACAAAAATCTCGGAGTCAATACGAACGTACATACAATCTTTTTATGGAATGGCGAAAAAATAAACAAACAGTTTATTTATTAGAAAATGTGTTACTTGCATATTTCCAAGAACTGTCTACAAAAATAAAAACCTCATCATTGTGGGCAATTAATTCTATGCTAAGAATGACATTAAATGTAAAACACAATATTAATGTGAGCAAATATCCGAAATTGTCTACATTCCTGAAACTCAAATTAGACGGATGGTTCGTAGAAAAACTATAGTATGTTACTCGTTTATAAACTCTTTTAGACACTTGTTTATTAAACACTCCTTACTAAAGGGACGTTTGTAACACTTGTTACATAATATACTATTATTTATTGGAAAAAATATTACACTTCAAGTATTAAGAAATTTAAAATTATCCGATTTGTATGAACAAATTTTTTTAATATAAATTAATCGTAAATTTTTTCCCTTGTATCCTTATCTACTTTACCTTGATATATTTATGTTAAGGACTATCTGTCGCGTATAACTGTATTAAATACAATTTATAGAAAGGACTAAATTGGGATTTATCACCCATCTGTGCTTTTGGATATTAGGTTTGTAACTTAATGGTTATGCCTATAAAAAATAAGGTATCCCGAGCTGCGATTAGTGTTATAAACATATGGCGTCATTGTTGCCAAAGTTATACTTAATTATAATTAGTGTATATTATCAATCTCAACAAGGAACACTAAAAAAAAAATTCTGCGGTAGGGGGACCCCCGTAAGGAAAGGCAAATAATTTAAAGAAACGAATTACATCAGAAAGTTTCATTCAATATTTCAGGAAAAATATTTATTCATAAAAAAAACAAATGTAATTGTTACTAATTGTTATACAAACGATATATAAATACCTGGCAAGATTCGAATTTAACGTTTCACTTTTTTGTATCTTTTTTTTATTCTGCCGGAAATTGTTGTTGGTGTTAAGCATTGGTTTTCGGTATTTTATTTGTACTTTGACGTTTGCGCTTTTTATAATCTTTTGGACTCTAAACACATGATTGTCTCCCTATAATTTAAACAGTAAAATAAATAGTAAACACTCAAATCACATGTACAATAAACGAATGTGAACCGTAAATACTTGTATCCAGTTATAAAATTTAATCAACTTACTTTTCTAAGTTTATATTACACACATTTGCTGCAGTTTCCATTTTTCAAAACTTAATTACAATAAACACAAATAGCAAATGCGTTTTCACGTGTCTGTACAACCCTGTGTTGAGATTATATAATAAAAAATAATAGTTTAAAAAAACTTAAAAATTAAACAATAAAATTACTAAAAAAATCTACTTTGCAGCTGATTTTGTATAATCCTTTTGAAAACTCTGAAATTATTGCATTCTCTCAGTTCCGTCGGTAAACTATTGAATATTTTTAGACCGAAGTAAAAGATGCTAAAAGATGCTGACAAAATACACTTAATGCAAGGGAAAAATCAGGATGAAGAGAACGTGAATGTAAAATGGAGTAACATCAAGAACACAATAGTAAACACATGTAAACAAGAACTAAAACAGGAGAGTAAAGAGAACAAAAAGGATTGGATGACAGAGGAGATTTTGGAACTGATGGAAAAGAGAAGAGAGGCTAAGAGCATGAACAAACAGAGATACAAAGAGCTACACCGACAAATATAAAAGAAAGTGAGGGAAGCGAAGGAAAAATGGATGAATGAAAAATGCAACGAAATCGAGAGAATGCAAAAGATACATGACACTTTTAATCTACATAAAAAGGTCAAAGAAATGACCAGCGGCTTCAGAAGGAATCAGAACAACATACTAATGGATGAAGGTGGAAACATAATGCTAGATTTAAAAGACAAACTTAAAACATGGAAGAAATATATCGAAAAACTGTTTGAAGACGAACGAAACAGGCCCCAACTAACACGAAAGGTTAAAACAGACAATCCAGACATAACAAACGAAGAAGTAATATATGCACTTAAAAACACAAAAAATGGGAAAGCACCTGGCGTGGATGAATTACCTGTGGAATTGCTAAAACTACTCGAAGAAGAACACATACCAATACTTACGGAACTGTTCAATACGATTTACAAAACTGGAGTTATACCCAGAGAATGGCTAACATCCACATTTATAGCAATACCAAAGAAAAACAATGCGAAAAAATGTAGCGAACACAGGACTATTAGCTTAATGAGCCACACATTGAAAGTATTTATAAAAGTTATACACAACCGGATACACAAGAAACCGGACAATGAGATAAGTGATTTCCAGTTTGGGTTCCGGAATGGAACGGGCACAAGGGAAGCATTGTTTGTTGTAAACGTACTGACACAGCGATGCTTAGATGTGAATAAAGAAGTATACGCATGTCTAGTAGACTATGAAAAGGCGTTTGACAGAGTACGACATGACCAACTCATAAAAATTCTAAGTGAAAAACAAATAGATACTCAAGACATAAGAATTATAGAAAACTTATACTACAATCAAACAGCAAACATCAGAATAGGCATTACACAGACGGAAGATATAGAGATCAGGCGCGGAGTGAGACAGGGATGCGTGCTTTCCCCTTTGCTGTTCAACATCTACTCAGAAGCGATCATGAAAGAAGCATTAGCTGAAGAAGAAGCTGGAGTGCGAGTTAATGGGATACCTATTTCAAATATAAGGTATGCGGACGACACTATGTTGCTAGCCGAGAATGCCATCGACCTACAAAGAATGGTACAAAAGGTACATAATGTCAGTATTCGATACGGGCTAAACATGAATCTCAGCAAAACAAAATTCCTTGTATTCACAAAGACACGAAACAACAACACACAGCTGATAGTAAACAACCAGATAATAGAACGGGTATATAAATATAAATATCTGGGAACATGGATTAACAGCAACAATGATTATGCTAGCGAACTGAAAGCAAGAATTGAAATCGCACGCAGAGCCTTCATAAATATGAAACAGTTTTTCTGTAACAGAAATTTAAATAACGATCTCAAAATACGTATGCTGAGATGCTACATATTCACCATCTTACTATACGGCATAGAAGCAGCCACATTGACAAAGGTCATGATGAGAAAGGTAGAAGCATTCGAGATGTGGCTATACGGGAGAATACTGAGAATATCTTATATGGACAGAATTACAAACGAAGAAGTACTAAAAAGACTCTCAAAAGAAACAGAAATTAATAACGAAATAAAAATCAGAAAATTACAATATCTGGGCCAAACTATGAGAGGAGAGAGATACCGAATGCTACAGTGGTGATGCAGGGAAAGATTGCAGGGAAGCGCAGCGTGGTAAGAAGACGAATGTCGTGGCTCCGCAACCTGAGAGAATGGTTCAACTGTTCATCAAATCATCTTTTCAGATCAGCAGTCAACAAAATGCAAATAATCATGATGATCGCCAACCTTCGACGGAAGACGGCACCATAAGAAGAAGAAAAGATGCTTCTTTGCATATGGGTTTTACTGAATCTTGGAACTCGCAAATTTAGATCAGTGGTATGTCTTGTATGTCTGGATTGACTGAGAATCCTGTTTTTTTTTATTGAATAACCAAGTTTGGGTCTGCAAGATGTGGATATATCTGATATTTAGGATATGTGATTCTTGATAGAATTGTTGCGTGGAGTACAATCTTCTTTTGTTCAAAATTATTTTCGGTATTGTATTTTGTGTTGTTTGTAGTCTGTGAATGACGTTGTTAAAGACTCCACCCCAGGCTGTTACTGAGATAGTATAGGCATCGGACATTCAAAATCGATTCATTATAGAGAGAATGTGTAGAGTATAATCGAATTTTGAATCATATTATTCTTAGTATATAATTTTGTACTAAATTTATTTGTGTTAATGCATTGCCATAGAGCCCCCCTCATACTATGATTCCATAATTTAAAAGTGATTCGACTAGGGACTTGTAGATTTGCAAAAGAAGTTTTTTTGTTAAGATTTTGCGTATTATGTAAAATTTATAAATTAATCTTCTTATTTTGTTAGTTAAGTCTTTAATATGATTTGTCCATTTTGGATTTTTGTCTAGAGGGATACCTAAATATTTTATGAAATTAGTTTCGTTTATTATAAGATCATTTATTGTAATATAATTAAATTTGGTCTCTTTGAATCTGTCATTGAAGAATGTTTTATTTAAAGTTAATTTATTTTTGTCAAGCCAACATGTTACCATGTTACCCTCCATCTCGATTTTGGGAGTCACGGTGTCTAATAATATGTCTTGGCATGACCATGTTGCAAACATCGCAAAGTCGGCAAGCCAGAGGCTAGGTTGTCTGTGGAAAGCCAGAAAGTTTTTTACTCCTGATCAACTGTTGACGACGTACAAGGCTCAAATCCGACCTCTACTGGAGTATTGCTCGCACATTTGGGGTTCAACACCAAGGCATTCTCTTCGTCTTCTAGATTCCATTCAGAAAAGAGCCATTCGCTTGATAAACAGCTCAACTCTCACAGATACCCTTCTCTAGAACATAGAAGAAAAGTTGCAGACCAGTCATTACTCTACAGATATTTCCATGGCAGATGCTCCAGAGAAATAAAAACTCTTGTACCACCATTGGCCAAATTCGGCCAAAGAACTCGGCACGCTGATCAGTCTCACCCATTTACTCTCAAGATTGACTCTACAAGGACCAATCTTCATCAAGAATCCTTCTTTTACAGGGCTGCTACGGAATGGAATAAGCTTCCAAAATCAGTTTTTACAGAGAACTATGACCTGCAACTATTCAAAAAGCGTGTCCACAATCATTTCCTTTCTATAATCCCTTCCCCTTCTAATAGTCGCAGTGCGGGCCGTCCGCGGCTCACACGATAGATCTACCCTTTTTGCGACTATTTTCATAAAAAAAAAAAAAACCAAAAAAAAAATAATGTGTAATCCATGAGACACTTTATTTTTAACATTTTTCCAATTTTGACCATTAAAAAGCAGAACTGTGTCATCTGCATAAGATATAGAGACACCATTTATGTTTAGGTTTAGCATTTAGCAGTGAGTTTATGTAAGTAATGAAAAGAAGTAGACCAAGCACTGTTCCCTGTGGAATACACATCTTAATTTTAAGGGGGTTACTTTTGACATTTCTGATTTTGGTTATTTGTTTTCTATTACTTAAATAATTCTTAAACATTTCCAACACTATACCTCGAACGCCATACTACTCCAGTGTGTTGATAAGTTGTTTATGGGGTATAGTATCGAAAGCCTTTGCGAGTTCTAATATAGCATCATTTGTGCTTATATTTTTTATAAATCCAAATTGATTGGCGTTTAATACATTCACTAAAGTAAGACATTTTAGACATTTTTCAAATATTTTTGAGAAAGTAGTTATTACACTAATGGGTCAATAGTTAGTTTAAGAGTCCTTTTTATGTACTGATGTTAGAACAGATATTTTGAGTTGGGATGGTACTTTGCCTGTTAGCAAAATTTGGTTTATAATGTGAACTAAAGGAACTAAGATAAATTTGTGGTATTTTTTTATCATGTTAGATGATATATTATCTATGTCTGGTGCACTGCTATTTTTTAGTGTACTAATATACATAATTATTTCTTCCTTGGAAACAGGATTTATATAACTTTTATATAACTTTTGATTTTGCGTAAATGTAAGAAAAACAAAAAACACGTCGAATTTTAAATCAAAGGGTAGGTTAAACATGTTATTTTGCTGTTTCCAACATCCCCACCCCTTCTTTAAAATATTAAATAGCAACCTCTACCTTGTGATACATTCAATGACAACCCAAGAAAAATGCAAATCAGCCATATTAACAATAATTTATTATATCGACTTTTTTGCAGATAACATTAAAAAAGGCGAAATGACAACAGAAACTGAAATGAAGTTAATTACAAACAGATCCTTAAATGTATTTACAGTAACTGTTTAAGGTGTGCTCCGTTATTTTGTAGGCAATAATATAACCTGTTTTTAAATTCTATTCTAAGCTTTAGTTCTTCAATGTCTTTGGAAAGAGTTTTGTAAACTAATGTTTTTAAATAACCCCACATAAAAAAGTTAAATGGTGTTATTATTTCTGCAGATCTTGCTGGCCATTCTATAAAATCCCTTCTGCCAATCCGATATCTTGAAAATCGTTCAACTTACAACTAGTGCGTAATGTGGTGTAGCTCAGGATAACTTTCATTAAGAACTCAAGCTGTTCCTCGAGCGCACTTGCTTTGATTAGTAAATAAATATTATTTCCATTTGTTCTTGTAGATAATACACCATTTTAAAATAACTTAAGGTGCTGCACCTACAAATAATAGCTAATTTAACGTTACGAATAACTGACTTAATATACTATTAATATTTTTTGAAACAAAATGACAAAAATTGTGACATGTATTTAGAAGTAAGTTTATTGATCCCTAATTGGACATCTACCTATTCAACAGTGACGTAGGTCGTTTTTGTTGTAATATTGTGTTATTTCACATAATTTGTTGTAACCAGCAAAATAAATCAATAAAATAAATTGTTGTTTATATGGCTAATTTGCCCACAGGTTCTTGGGAAGACCTAAAAAGAAAATAGCCCAACAACTGATGGGACTAAACAGGGGACAACTAGGGATGGTAGTGGGTCTGATTACAGGGCACTGCCGGCTTAGTGGTCCCTTGAAAACATTGGGTCTCGTAAAAGACGACAGCTGTGGCAGGTGTGATGAGGGGGCCACAAAAACGTGCTATTGCTTGGGACTAGCCTGGCTAAGATATAAATTCTTCGGAGTGCCCAACCGGAGGAGGTTATGAAGATCTCAATAAGCGCATTAGGTCTCTACATAGAGAGCACGAAGCTCATGGGGAGAGAATAAAGGGAGGGAAGGATGTCAAAATGGACTCCAAGTCTAATTTTCTATGCGGGAAAATTGTCCACGATTGCACCCTCAACCATGTAAAATAAATAAATGGCTGATTTGCATTTTTCCTAGGTTTTCATTTGATGTATCACAAGTTATGGGTTGCTATGTGACATGTTAAAGAAGGGGTGAGTGATGTTAAAGGGGTGCCACTTGGAAAAAACAAAATAACATTTTTTAACCTTTTACTTAATATAAAATTCGACGTGTTTTTTGTTAATCTTGCAATTATGCAAAATCAAAAGTTATTTAGACTGGCTGGTTTTGAAATGAAAGCACTGTATAACACATTTTGGTGGACACTTTTTTAAAAAAAGTCCCATATAAGATTATTTTCCTTTCCTCTATCTCCCACATTAAAATCAATAAATAATCTAATTAAAGTGGGTTGTCAGTTCGAGGCCAATTTTTGACAGACAAATAGAAGAGAAGAAGAAGCCATGACGTCACCAATCTGTCGCTGACGCTGACACTGACCATTCATGGAGCCCATTTAGATTATATTTAATGTGGTCAGCTTTGTCTTTTATGTCCGTTGTACGTTTGTTATTAGTGTTAAAGTATATTCCAATTTTTGCAGATAAAAAGTAGTGGTCTGACCCATACTCTAAGCCTCTGTAAACTCTAGTGTCGAGCACGCGCCATTTAGTTTCTTGTTTTATGATAACGTAATCGATGATGGATTTAAGTGATCTTGTGTCTTGATGCCATGTGTATTTATGGACATCTTTATGCTGATAAAATCCATTTAAGATTTTAAGTTTATACTGCTCACATGTATCGATTAACCTTTGACCATTATCATTTAAAACTTCTTCACCGTATTTACCCACTATATCATTATTAGCTCTACTGCCAAAAAAAATGTTCTGGCGTTAAGGTCGCCCAGTATTATGTACTCCCTTTGATCTCCTAACTCATTGAGTATATCATTTAGCTGGTCATAAAAATCATCTTTTTCATCTTGACGGGGGTCATCATTGGGTCCGTATGCTGCAATTAAAGTGGTTCTGTGTCCCCTGATGTTTAGGTTAACGGTTGCAATTCGTTCATTCATAGTATCCCAATTCGTAAGATTACTGAGGAGATGTTTTTTAATCAGTATAGATACTCCCTTGGCTGCTCTGGCTTCCTTTTGTACTCCACTGTAGATGTGTAGGTATTCATCTAAATATTCAGTTCCGTTTTCCTTCTTCTTGGTCTCTGTAAGTACGGCTGTCTACTTTCGCCTTACGTACACTCTTAATAACATCTTCCATTTTACCCCTTATTCCTTGAATGTTCCATGTTGCAAAAGTCATTACCTTATTTCGTTGCCAAGTTCGTTTCCTTAAAGATCCGTCCTGTTTCCGAGGCTGTTTCCCAGAGTTTTTAGCAATCTTAGGTTTTTACAGGTAACGGGTTGCTGGCCCGTTGACCAAACCCTCCTCTTTTACCCGGGCTTGGGACCGGCTGTATTGATAAATAGGCTACTCAATCCACCTATTGACTTTCTACAGGCAGAGTTGTTACAGAATATTAACATTTGAAAAATACAGAAAAAAACGAAAAGGAGGAAAATGAATTTAATATTGTTAAATGTGTAAATCCGCCACTGATCACACTATATGTTACATAAGATTTTAAGAAAAATTTTTAAATCAGTTTTTTAATAATCATACAAATATTCAAAACAAAATATATTGTTTGAATGAACTCGAAAGGCTTTGCAAAAACTAATATTAACAAAGAAATTTCAAAGCACGAAGAAATATGCACAAAAAAGTAGACAATTTTTTCCGCGACAAAAAAACAATTAAACAACGAAATTTTTTTCGAGTCCATGGACGTGTAGAATATTCAGTACAAGCATTCGTACAAAATTGGTATCATTAATATCAAAATTATTTTCTTGGGCGACAATCAATAAATGCTTTCCGTGAACAATAATAAAAAATAATTGAAGAACGACATTTGTTTTGGATGGCGAATAGATAAAGGATTCGAAAACATTTTATATTTTTCTTTTCCCTTTTATTCTGGACATGCTTTAATGGGAATGGACTAAATTTGACGACTGAAATTAATAGATTTTGTATTTTTTTTATGAGACGGTAAAAAAAAAATTTTTTTAAGTTCCGTTTACCAAACAGTAGGTATAGAGGGTTATTCCTTATAGATTAGTTAAACGTTATTATCTTTAGTATTGCCTATAGAAAAATATGACTTAAAATTAGTAAAATTCTATTGAAAGAACAGTAGCTTGAAGATAACAGAAAATACAACAAAAATAATATTTTTTTAAATGGAATATACCGTAAAAGTACTTTTAAGTTTTTGGAATGATCTTTTTTTTTATTTTAAAATTATATTATACAGTGCTTTCATCTTAAAACCAGCCAGTCCAAATAACTTTTAATTTTGCGTAAATGTAAGAAAAACAATTTTAAATCAAGGGGTGGGTTTAAAAATATTATTCTGCCGTGTCCAAGTGGCATCCCTTTAACATCCCCCACCTTTTCTTTAAAATGTCAAATAGCAACCCCTTCCTTGTAATACATTAAATGAAAACGCAAGAAAAATACAAATCAGCCATATAAACAACAATTTATTGTATCGATTTATTTTACTGATTACAACAAATTTTTTGAAATAACATGAGACCATAACAAAAACAACCTACGCCACTTTCGGATAGGTAGATGTCTAATTAGGGATTAATTTACTTATTTTTGAATACATGTCACGTTTTTTGTCATTTTGTTTCAAAAATATTAATGGTATATTTAGTTAGTTATTCGTGATGTTAAAATGGCAAGTATTTCTAGCTGTAGCATAATGAGTTATTTTAAAAGGGTGTATTCTCTGAAGAGATCATGTTGAACGGATGGACGACAAAAGATTGCCGAAGATTGCAAGGAATGGTCTCCCAAGATCCAGCAGGCCACCTGGACGTCCATCCATACGTTGGTATGAAAGCTGGAATTCATCAACCCAGCTACAACTCTAAGAAATTAGAAAACAAGGCAGATGCCTTACAAAAAGGAAGAAGAAAAAGTATTTTCTACAAGAACGAATAGAAAAAATATTTATTTACGGTCATCATAACAAATGCGCTCGAGGTACAGGTCGAGTTTTTAAAGAAAGGGTATCCTGATAAAAATATAGGCCACCAGACCATCATAGAGAAATTTGGAGAAACTGGATCCGTTTGCAATAAAAAAAAAATAATCCCAGAGTTCTCGACGAGCTGCAAAAATTGAAGTACTGGGTCAGTTTGCTATGGATCCTACCTATTTCATTTCAAAAGTATAAAAACTTACAAATATTTCTGTTGGTAGGGACAAACATTACCTAATCCTCATTTGCATACGTAGAAGTACCTATCAGAAAAATGTTTTTGACGGAAGACAACGTTCTGGGAGCAAAATTAAAATTCGCAAATATCAAGGACAATACTGTAGCAACATTAAAACGTTGGCTTGCTTGTCGTAATTTAAAAATTTCGGGCAGAAAAAATTAATTAATTGACAGGTTAGTAAACAGAGTCTAGTTATTATGTAGCGGTACTCTGATAACAGATGTTCAAAGTAATAATAATTTTAAAATTTATTTTAGACTGAAATATGAGCCGAAGATACTTGGTAATTAAGATAAATTTAATTAAATATTACAAATTGAAATGTTTTAGTTACAAACAGGGGTTATATTTTTTTCTAATTCATGTTTATTTACTGAAAACTCAATAAACAGTTGTTTACTTGTTATAAAATATCCACAATAATATGGGTAATTACTTGAGTAAAATAAATGTTTTACTCCAAAATTAACAATTAAGTACTTACTTAACCTTACTGGATCCGGATTTTCATCAATTGGACCTTTACCACCAATAAAATGTTTTGAACACACATAATATGTATATTTATTAATTTTTTGTTTTGTTAAATCCACTCTCCTCGATGCGTGTACCCATTTAATACACCTACGGTCTCCCAACCAAACTGCGCCAATGGCTCTTGAGCTTCATGCAAGATCGCTCCTTACATGTGGCAGTTGACGGTATTTCTTCTGATGCGTTTAAAACCAATGCCGGGGTCCCACAGGGTTCCATCCTGTCCCCCACCTTATTTCTTTTACACATCAACGACCTCTTGAAAACCACCACGAACCCCATTTACAGTTTCGCAGACGATAGCACACTCTTCTCAACTTTCACACCCTATCGATCACTTTCGGTGAATGATACAAATAGACTCAGACAGGAACTGGTTAATTCCATCAAAAGAGATCTTAAAGCAATCGTCGAGTGGGGAACCAACAATCTTGTTCAGTTCAACGCCCAAAAAACACAAAGTGCCACGTTTTCCAAGAAAGTGAATTCCTCAAATCATCCCATCACAATGTCCGGAAATACCCTCGAACCAAGTCCCTCCATCTCGATTTTGGGAGTCACGGTGTCCAATAATATGTCTTGGCATGACCATGTTGCTAACATCGCAAAGTCGGCAAGCCAGAGGCTAGGTTTTCTGTGGAAAGCCAGAAAGTTTTTTACTCCTAATCAACTGTTGACGACGTACAAGGCTCAAATCCAACCTCTACAGGAGTATTGCTCGCACATTTGGGGTTCAGCACCAAGGCATTCTCTTCGTCTTCTAGATTCCATTCATAAAAGAGCCATTCGCTTGATAAACAGCTCAACACTCACAGATACTCTTCACCCTTTAGAACATAAAAGAAGAGTTGCAGGCCAGTCATTGCTCTATAGATATTTCCATGGCAGATGCTCCAGAGAAATAAAAACTCTTGTACCACCATTGGCCACATTCGGCCGAAGAACTCGGCACGCTGATCAGTCTCACCCATTTACTCTCAAGATTGACACTACAAGGACCAATCTTCATCAAGAATCCTTCTTTTACAGGGCTGCTACGGAATGGAATAAGCTTCCAAAATCAGTTTTTCCAGAGAACTAAGACCTGCAACTTTTTAAAAAACGTGTCCACAATCATTTCCTTTTTATAATCCATTCCCCTTCTAATAGTCGCAGTGCGGGCCGTCCGCGGCCCACACGATAGGTCTACCCTTTTTGCGACTATTTTCATAATAAAAAAAAAAATTAAACACCTAACCTCATTAATGTGAGCTTTTACAAATGGTATAAAAACACGTTTTTCCTGGATATCGATTATCCGAAGTGCAATTTGCAAAACTACAATGTTTTGTCGGCATTGTGGTTATATAACAAAAATTTTACTTATTTTACACTTTACTTATATCGCTTGATTTACGATGTCTTGAATGAGTAAAGTTGAGTATTTGTCGCTACCACAGTTTGCCACTCTATTCTCACGAAAAAGGCTCATTGCATCGGAAATGTTTTTATTATTGACATTCAGATTGTTTACTCCAAGTCTAATACTGTTTTCAGTGACTTAAGATTACTATTATTATTGACAATAATATTATGATCTCGGTCGACACTATGCGGAGTTGCTCCATCATGCATCCTAATCATTTTATTATTAAGTTCGGACAATTTGATGTTAAGAATATTTATGCTCCCATAAATCATTTTAAATTTGATTATAGAAATAGCACTTATCAAACACAATAGTTATCATAGCTTTCTTTTAAAATGTTAATTTTTGTGTATTTACTAGGATATTTAACAATTTATAACTAAAAACTGTATGAGGTAGGGGTAACATGGGGTATAAAAAAATCATTCCAAAAACTGAAATATACATGTTACTGTACTTTTAATAGAATTTAAAAAATAAGGCTTGTTACCCTTTGCCATCCATGACATTCTTTTTTTCATTGTGACATTGAGCAAACTATGTAATTGCCATTATTTCGGTTTGAAAGACTCTGCTGCCGCTTCCCAGATATCTACAAACTTTCGTAGAGGGTTCCTAGATTCTCAGACAGGCCCGCGCCTAGCACTTTTGGCGCCCTTGTGCAAATTTAAAATAACGCCCCAAATTTGTATTACCTTCATATGTGAGTACAGATTCGGGTTAAGTTAGGTATTATTATCCACTATTGAAAAATAATTTTAAAAATTATTTTCATAAATTTATTTTCATTTGTATATTTTACAAGTACAAGCCATACGAGTATTTTTTCATTGAGGTACATAATTATAAACTTATAGAAAACAGAAATATATTCTAACAGTATTACTACTTAAAAAAATTTTATTTTAGTTTCAAATGTAATATATGATACAAAACCACAAGAAATAAAAAAATATTTAAACCCTTAAAAATACTCGTTTATATATCACAGGACGAAACTGATCGACAATTAAAAACAAAACAATAAATTATTTTAATAATGCAACAGTGTCACCTTTTAAAGGTTAATATCCAGGTATTGGGTAATGTTATTAATATTTTAGCTAACTAAATTCAGCTTTTCGTGCTTTAATTTTTGCAAATTGTTTAATTAAATCTTCGGATTCTTCAGTGTCTAATTCTTTTAGCTAGTCCGATTAAATTGAAATGATAGCAAGATTACTTAGTCGGTTTTGCCCCATGGTATGGTCGATCTTAAATAATTTTTTATTATTTTGAGTTTTAAAAAAGATCGTTCTGTGGTAGCAACCATAACTGGCATTGTTAATAAAATACGAAGTATTATGCTCTTATTAGGAAAAGAATCCACTAAGTTGTTAATAAAATATAAAATGATTTTTAAGTTGCAAGTTTTTGGCTTTTAATGTTTTAATAAATCGAAAATAAAAAATAAATTTTAGATGAACTTACCTTAATTCACAACACAAAACACAAGTCTGTAAAACTACAAAAGACTAAAGTTTCAAAAACAAATATCTTTTACCCCATGCACCTTTTCTCTTCGCTAAACTAATTATCGATCGGGCATCTGCCAACAAATGAAATCGCGACCGATGCAGCGCTTAATATATAAAGTTTCGTACATTGCAAGCTCAGACAGGAAAAAAACGCTTGTCCACTCGTTGGTTCGTTGCAAGCCAAATTTCAAGCACAAACATGAATAAAATCAGATTTGTTTAAGTTTACACAATTCATGTTACGATGTTACGTATTTGATCGAATAAATGCTATTATTGCGTACTCTCATTTGGAAAATATATTTATTTCGAGAAATTCGGTTCCCTCGTCTCAAAGAGTAAAAATAAAATAATAAACAAATAAAAAACAATGTAATAGCATTTCCTTACTGTTTTTTTTATCATTATAAATTTTGTTTTGACAATGTTGTTTGTTGCCTTATCTATTTTTTACTTTTGAGTTTTGGGGCTTTTCGGCGCCTCGGCGCCGTTGTGCACCACACGACTTTGCCCTTGTGTATGGCGCGGGCCTGTTTTCAGACCAAACCTCTTTCTTTAACCTTTGTTAGTAGAAAAATAAATACCCTGTATACAAACCGGTACTTTATTATGAATGCAAATGCAGAGCAAGGAACGAGGGAAATACAAAGTGAACCAATGATTATAGTATCGATAATAATCTAAAAAAAATGAAACAAAAGAAAAATTAAAGCCCCGAACTCTAATGCTCTTCGTAAACCTTTAAATGAAACTGATGAATATAAAGAAGAGACTCGAGTACTCTTCAGGCTTGTCGCTTATCAATGGCTCTCAGCATTTGTTCGCGGTTTAAATGGCAACTTTTTATGTTTAATTTTATTAAATTTACTTTTAACTCAATACTAACATCTTCAGTGTTTAAAACAATAAAACATTTTTTTTATTAGTTTTTTTTTGTGATAAAGATCAGAAAATACAGTGACACCAAAAATGTGGGTAAAAAATACAATTTATTTAATTAACCAACTCGATAATGTTTTTTTAAATAAAAATTATTATTTTTAAATTATTTTCATGCGTGTATATGTTACAGGAAAAGTAGATTGTTACGGAAAGTTGAGGAAGTGTCATCTCTTACTAAAAGTATCAGTAAAAGTTGATTGAGAACAAACAGATAAACTATTCATAGGATGAGTTTACTATGCCTGCTGTGGTTTAATTTGTGGTTTGTTTTAAATATTCCAGCTTTATTTGTTTACTGCTGTTTTCTTTGATCACTCATCTATTTGTTAAAGTTTTCAACAGTGACCGAGGATTCAGTGTGTTTTTACATTTATTTTATTTTTCGTATGGCAACACATCATGAGCATCTTTTAAAAAATAAATACGTAAATGTAAATGACGAGTTCAAAAAACATTAAACATGAAATAATAAATTATATGACAAACAGTAAACTTAGCTATGGTCACAGACAGATATCTAGATTGCGTATATAGTCCACTGCTGCATTGGCTGCTTTCAGAAAGTCAGTGAAGTTCCCTTCGTAGGATCGTAAGTCGCATTCCTCCACTATATGTTTAATGGTCTGTCTGTCGGCTCCAAAGTCACATCGGGGGGATGGCGTTGAGCCCCATTTGTGAAAAGAGTGAGCACATCTGCCATGATTTGTGCAGACTTTGTTGATGACTGACCATATCTTTCGAGGCTGGTTGAAGCCAGGTGGTCTTTCTCTAATGCAGGGCATATTTCGGCAATGTGTAGGGCAATTTTCTTGCCAATATTGTTTCCAAGAATGAAGAAGACTAAAATTTGACTTTCGGACAGTAAGTAGGAGTGGGCTTGATTGTTCCACTAATAACTCGCATAGAGTTGTGCATCAACCTTTTTAGTGCGGGCGCTATTCAGCCACACCGGGACGCAATATTCTGCAGCTGGGTAAACTAAGCCAAGCGCTGAGGTGCGCGGGGTACTAGCTGACGAACCCCACGTTGTGCCGCACAATTTATGCAGAATATTATTTCTGGTTCCGATCTTAGTGGCGGTCTTCATTAAGTGAGCCTTATATGTAAGCGTCCGGTCTAGGGTAACTCCGAGATATTTAGGATGTTTATGATTTAGCCGGTTTCCCTCAAAATATACGTCAAGTTCCCTGGTTGCTGATCTATTGCAGAGGTGAAAATATGCGGCTTTCGTCTTTGCTGCATTTGGCTCTGAAGTCTCCAGTTGCGGAAGTATCTTCCCAAAACTGCGAGGTCAGAGGTTAAAGTTGCTTCTGTTGTTTCAAATACCTGGCTTCTTGTAGCTAAAGCCCAGTCATCTGCTTATCCGAATTTTTTGCTTTGGGTGTTGGGCATATCAGCAATGTACAGATTAAACAATAGCGGGGCCAGAACTGATCCTTGAGGCAGTCCATTGTTGAGTTTTAGGGGCCGCTTATTGAGTCTCCTTAGATCACTTGGAAGGTTCTATTAGCGAGCATATTGTCAATGAGACAAGGGATTTCTCGTAATAGTTTGTAGATCAAACCCTGCCTCCAAAGGGTGTCATAGGCTGCCGATAGATTTAAAAAGACCACTGAAGTTTTTAGTTTTTTTTGGAACCCTGCCTCTATATGCGTTGTTAGTGACATTACTTGGTCCGAGCAGCTTCGTTCTGGGCGAAATCCTGCTTATTCTACGGGTATATTTTGGAGTACCGAGGGGCTGATTCTGTTGTAAATGAGCCTTTCTTATAATTTATAAATTACGCTCAGTAAGGTGATGGGCCGGCAGCTCTTTGGTTGGTCGCTTGGTTTTCTTGGTTTTAATAAAGCAATGATTTTCGCTCGCTTCAACTGATGAGGAATATTGCCCGTTTCCATAATATTGCTGATAAATCGTGCCATCTATTTTATGGCATATTTACCAAAGTGAAGTAGGAGCTCTGAGTGGATGCCATCGGGCCCTAGAGCCTTTCCTGCCTTTACTTCTTTTAGTGCGTCTGTAAGCTCTTCGTCTGTGAACGGGCTAGAGTATTCAGTTTGGAGGGGACTCGCTGCTTTTAAGGTTTTAAAATCGCGTTTTACCTTGATTGTATGAGCTTTAACTCTAGGAGCTTTCGATGTTGTTGCAATGTATGATGCAATCTTATTGGGAGATATGGATGCATTATCACGTGTTGTTCTGTTGCCTCCTCCAAGCGTCCAAGCGTAAGGAGAGACCAAGCCTTTCTACTACATGTTTTAAAATCTAGCGCTTCGACCGTCTCTGTCCACTTTTCTCTTCGAGCTGCGTCAAGACTGTGTAGTAATTCATCCGCAATTTCGTGATCTCCACTCTCGATGAAATCATGATACAAGTTATCGCTCCGCTTGTTCCATCCAGGAACATACTCTTTTCGGTATCTTCTAGGTATGAATTTATTGGCCACACCTATTATTGCGCCTACAAACCTGCTGAGATTACCTGTCTTGGGGAGATCCATTCCAAGCAATTATCTAGGTTTTCAGTGAAGCCTTTTTAATTTGCCTTTTTAAAATTCCATCTTGGGCGGAGGAATGACGAGATATGTGGTATTTCGTCCCTATTTTAATTTTATCCGGTCGATGTTGGCTAAGCGGAAAGTCTGTCCCAATTACTCTGGTCGCTCTTACAGGAAGACCGTTTTAATCTTTGGTCACGAAGTAGAGATCGGGGTTATAGTTTTACATTTTAATTATTAGTTACGCGCTTTTTAAATATTTTAGACTCCAAGAAACAACTTTTTCGTGAATAAGTTAAGCTAGAACACTCTACTTCCAAGGTAAATTCACTTACATTAACCAAATAGCTACATTAAAAAGTAAAAAACTTATGAAACAAACCGTTTCTAGCTTAACAGAATATTATCCTGGTAAAAAGTTAATCCCAGTAAAAATAATCCAGCCTGGTCACAAGGCCTCAGGTAAAAAGGACTTGACCCAAGAATACCGTTTCAGTTAAAAGAAATCCAGCCGGCGAAAAAAAAGCCAATTACTAAAAGAAATTAAAAAACCCCACTAAGTATATTATACGGTCACAAAATCTAAATAAAATCTAACATTAACGACAGATCCATAAAATATTTTAATAAATAAATTTTCCAAATCATTAATGTTAGATTTCATTCAAAAATGAGATCTAATACCAAATTAAAATCTTACCATTTAAATTTGTTCACTTCAATCGGTATACAAATTGAAATGTATTTGAATTTTATTTTTCACCTTTTCACTTAAGCTGCTAGTAATAGACTGGATCTATTTACAATCGAATGCTTAAAAATTTAACTCCCTCAAAAATTATATGGAGGGGCGTCCAACACCAGGTCCGGCGTTGAGAAATTATAAACGGCAAAGTTCCCGTTACATGGTAAATGTTGATCGAAATTTATCACTATTCACTTTAAATCAACTTTTACTAAAAAGACCAGTAAGAGTCGACTTTACCTAGGCCGAGTTGACTCTTACTGGAGAATCTACTTTTCCTGTAACATATATAACTTTAAAAATTTTGTTATTCCGTGTTGTTTCTGTTTTGCACCTATAGTAAGTGTATTAATTCATTAAAAAAACTTAATAATGAGCGTATTTTAACCGATTACAAAATCTTGTTTTCGCAAATTAAATTCGTATATATACATATATCAAGCAGATATATACTCATCCAAAAACCCATTAACTGAGGGTATAATCCCGTTACTCGTTATCGTCGGTTTGCCAGCTCTGCTGAACCTTCGCCGTCATCGTAATTTTTCTATAGTTTACAAGAAAAAAAATAGGTTGAATGCATCCCATGTGCGTTATTAATATGGTTTTTTTAACATTAGCTCGGTTAAAAAAACGTTTACTTCGAATTTTTTTATTCCGTACCGTAAATAAGACGTAACAGGAAATTGTTTCTCTTATAATTAATTCTAAAAATAAATTCAGCTTTTAGTTGAGCAAATATTGAATTTAATCCAACCTTACGTCGACTCGATATAGAGGGCTTTTAAGGGACCATTACCGTATAGTTTTTTTAGTTTTTTGCTCTACTCCTCCAATTACATTTTTTTCCGATCTGTCTTGTATTTTTCATATTGTCACTATTTTCAATTTTATGACATTCTCTTCTTATGATCAAACCACTATGACTACCTTAAATTTTATTTATTTTTGGTACTCTTATATAGTGTTGATAATTTATTACAACGAAATATTGACGTTTTATATATGAAAGAATTTTTGGAAGCTGTTTTCCGAATTAAACAAATCCAGAATACATGTATAAGTTCGAAAAGAGCACTGCGATATCGATGTGGACGGGATGGAAATCGAGAGGGAGAGGTTACGCAATTTTGTTGCTTTGGCTGATGCTAAAGCTCAAAACAATGCCTTGAAAGGATCTCTCGAGCTTTAAGAATTTATTCAGCAATGCAATTATGGTATTTTCGTACCTAATATCGTACTTATGCTTCAACTTTTTTTAAATATAGCTATCAGTGTTGCTTCATGTGAGCGTAGCTTCTCAAAGCTGAAATTAATAAAAAATTACTTGAGGTCTACCATAAGCTCCATAAAATTGAGTGATTTGGTCATTTTGTCAATAGAACAAAGTGTGACGGACAAAATTAACTTTAACGAAGTTATAAAATTTTGCTGCGTTTTTAAATAAATATTTTTTGCTTAGTTCTTTCATATGATTACTTTTTTTGCCAATACCAACATCATTATTTTTATGACGTCAAAGGGGTGTCACCCGCCCCGGGTGACAATGGCCCACGCTACGCCACTGCACACCATTGACTTCGCTAGGCAAATTCACTTTTAAAGTATCCCAATACGTTCTTAAGTTTAAATGTAATTAAGTTCCATAAAAAATTATTAAAATTTATTTATTGCAGCAGTTTGTATGATTTAATATATTGCTGCCTTATCTTTGCGCAGGAGTTTATGATAGTTTCCGAAAAATAAAATTATAGTTACTTTAATTTGTATTCTTTAAATTGATTTTTAGTAAAAACGGCCTTGACAAATCTTACCATTACAGGTGTGAAACTAAGTGCCAGGCATAAATAATATGCGCATCCCTGAACGGCCCTATTCCCTAAATATTCACTTAAAAAGCGTCTCAACATTTTCTTACCGTATATAGATAAATATAAAAACGTAGAAAACCTTCCGTAATGATAATTTATGGACACGGGGCATAAGAAAAGCTCGATAATAAGCGGCACGAGCGCTGAGAAAACCCTTTGTGGTTTAACTCCCTTTCGTAACAAAAGATTCCCTCACATAGACGGGTCAAAAAGGGAATACCAATAACTTCAATAGGCACGAAGCACGAAGGCAATTGAATAGGTAATCACCCAACTTCGTTGACAATTAAAACAGTTATTAATATTGAATTATACACACTCCTAATGAAACTAAATTGGCTTTTCCGTATGCCACCCCCCTACGAATAAAAGACATAAGTGAGTCGAAAATTGTGCAATCATAATCCTCTTAAACAAAAAACTCTGCTTTTTAAAATATTTTAATACCAAAGTTTTCGAAAAATGTTCTTAAATATACATAAAATTTATTAAAACAATAGATTATACGTCATAATTATATAACTGATAGAAGATCATTTTGTACACCTGACTTTTTTTGACTAGATCCATTATTTTTTGGAGAAATTTAGGCCTTACCTACTTCTTAAATTTTTTGAAAAATTCTACATTTTGGTTGGTCATTATTTGCGGCTTTTACACTTTATTGTTAAAAATGTTTAACAATTAAAAGAATTATTAAGAAATATTTAAGATATGCTGGTCTTTACAGTTTTATAAATATACATATACTCGTACATATATACCTACACGCTTTTTCCCGTAGTGGCAGACAAAGACCCCTTACTTCTACTTGCTACGGTTCTTACACACATCTTTCGCTTCTTCTACTTTCATCAGTGCTCTCATACATGCTCGTCGGATGGTGGTACTCTTGACCTGGCCTTTTTAAAACAATGTCAATCTGATCAAGACATGTCCGACGAGGTCGACCTCTACCGACTTGCCCATTCCTACTCGCCTTGTGAATCTGTTTTGTCAATCTTCCTTCATCCATCCTCTCTACGTGTTCAAACCATCTAAGCATTCCATTATCTATCTTTGTAACCACCATCTTTTTTTACACCTCGGCGTTCCCTTATCTCACTATTCTTCACTTTATCCAACCGAGTCATTTCGGCTATACTTCTCAGACTACTAATCTCCGCAGCAATAATCTTATTTTTATGCTTCTTCTGCCACGCCCAACATTCACTACCATACATACTCGTAAGTGTAGGAACCAGCACTCCTCTATGTACAGTCTTTCGACACGTTCTGTCTGCTCATAGAAATATGGAAGGAATCTAAGGATATTAATTTATATTTTAATATTAATAATTTGGTTTATTATTTATATTATATTTTACCCAATGTATTTTATAATATTTTCACCTGTTTTTTACTCTATCGGCTTTAAACACTAAAGAAAATATGTTAGTATTGATTTGAGTTTAAAATAAATGAATTTTAATTAGGGAAAAACACCGTTTAGTTTGCTAGAAAATGGCGCTTGACAAGCATTTAGCACACCTCAAAGCGTAATTCCCGATTAAATGCCACTTGTGTAAAAACTGGAGATGTATCAAAGAGATACACAGGACACACAAGATCTACATCCCATCGCTTTTTGCAAATTCCTGCAAGAAGAAAACCCTACGGTAATGGCACTTGAGTTAGAAATGCAGCTGTTTTAAACACATGAATCACAGGTTTATTTGGTTGCACAAAGTTGTTCACATAAGACCGAGTAGACTGCTTATTCAACTTGGACTGAGGAACAATATTTAGGATACATCCTGGTTTAAGATGTATAGGAGAGTATTGGGTAATGAAGCACGATAATATAATACACAGGAGGTTTATTATAGAGGAGATAAAACAATTGTTTGGGGCAGAATCGGCATCTAATTTAGAACCAACCTCGTTTTACTGCAAACATTTTTAAATGCCAATATGTATGTTGATCAAATATTGCATGTGCTTCCATATGCCACAGTCATTAAAGAACATTACTTACTGATGCATTCAATAAGAATTCAGCCATATGTAATACTTATGATTTTATGGAGTCTAGAACGTCTTAAATAAATAAAACAGTGCAAAATATGTGAATTTGAAGAAATTTAAATGTTTAAATCTAGAATGCTATGATTTTGACATTTGTTCACCATTTACATTATTAAATAAAACTGAAAGTAGTTCAACAGATATAAATAAGAACAAAACTAGATATAATGCTAAGTTTTGTTAAAGATCCACATACATCCTCACGCAGGGTTGCACATAAGAATAAATTTCACCCATAGAGAATTCATTTATTGCAAGAATTAAGAAACCGTAGATTAGAGTTTACTGGATAAAAATGAAAATGATGGAAATTTCGTTAACAACATGTCTTTTTTCTACAAAGCAACCTTTACACTGTGTGGGAGTTTAAAAGATCTGAAAGAGAGTGCGTATGGATTAAAAATGAATGATTTGATCGTCAAATGACTTCTTTACGCCGATGATCAAGTCATATTAGCGTTATCTGAAGAGGAGTTGCAGGCGATGGTTAATGTTATGCATGATACCCTAAAAATCAAAGATATAAAAATAAATGTGAGCAAAACGAAAGTAATGGTTTTTAAAAGAGAAGAAAGCATGACAAAGGATGTTTCGATTGAGGGAGAAAGAGTGGAACAAGTAAATGAATTTGTGTACTTGGGTTCAAAGTTTACGAGAGATGGAAAGTATAACAGTGACATTAAGCGAAGGGTGTTGGCAGTAAAACAAATGAATGGGGCACTGTATAGCTTTATAAACAGCCAGAAAGTGTCAAAAAGGCACGTCTAGCTGTGCATGGAGGTGAGTTGGTTCCTACACTTATGTATGGTTGTGAATGTTGGGTTTGGCAGAAGAAGCTGCGGAGATAAGTAGTCTGAGAAGTATAGCTGGAGTGACTCGGTTGGATAAAATAAAGAATAGTGAGATAAAAGAACGCTGTGGTGTAAAAGAAGATGTGGTTACAAAAATAGATAAAGGAATGCTTGGATGGTTTGGACACGTAGAAAGGATGGATGAAGGAAGATTGACGAAACAAATTTATAAGGCGAGTGTGAATGGACGAAAGCCGGTAGAAGTCGACTGTCACGTGCCTATTTTTTTCTATAGTTTCGTATTCATGGTTGCATAACTTTCGATAGTTAGTTTGTAATTTCTGTGTGGATGGGACTGGATATCCACACGAACGAGGCACGGATTTGAGAAGATTGTGGGTTGACGTTTATTCCGCGCCATTTTTCTTGATTTCCGGGATAGGAGCGGCAGTCGTTTGGAGAGCTTCATCGAAGTCGGAGGTGTTAGTGAAGGTTGTTGGGGACGGTGCGTTATTAGCACGTGTGCGGAACCTCTATGGGATTTCTTTCATATCTGGCTGTATTTGGGCCATCTTAATTGGATTTTGAAGAAAAACCATTTGATTTTTAACTTGACCATTTTGTCTTGCCATTGTTGTGGATATTGTTGGAGTTGGTGTCAAGTTAAAATAACCGTTATCGGGATCTATTTGAGGGAAGCCATCGTTAATCAGTGCCACCCCCATAGTCTAACCAGTAGTTCAGGAGTAGCACAGGAGTACATGTGAATTCGTTTACCCAAAGGTTTTCAGTGATTTATTTTTAAATATATAACGGTGTGTCTCATATCGGCACCACGAGTAAGTCTTGCTTCAGTTTATAAATATAGTGCTTTGTGAATTCGTATATCCCAAGGTTATAAGTGATTTATTTTTAAATATATAACGCAGTGACTCATGCTGACACCACTATCATGTTCTGTTTGGTTTATTAGTATAGTACATTGTTGGAAACTATTTATTGCATTAGATAATATGCCAAAACTATAGGATTAAAATAACCTTCTCAATAATTCTTTATGTCCAAGTAAAAACATATTTTCTTTCTACTTATTTGTAAATATCCTACAATCTTGATATTTTAAAGGACAACCATTGTAAAGGTATTTTTAAATGAACTTGATTGTCTTGGCAGTAAAAATCTTTATGTAATGAGTTAACTGATATATATGTTTTACCCTTTGTTCTTTGCCTTCATGTAAATGTTTGAATTAGTGTTGTTAATGAGGTAATTTATATATGTCTAACTTTTTGTTGTAACTTTGTAAAGACTGTTACTCTTACTTCTGTTCTGGTTATTTTATAAAGCTGTAAATTTTACATTTTTGGTTTGTTCTAGCAAGAAAATTTTACCATAGCTGTTAACTTTGACTATATTTGTTATGATGTTGCTATTGAACTGTGTATCTTAATTATCTATTGTGTGAGTAAAGTATCCAACATATTTTTGCTATAATTTTATTTATTTGGTTCACCATAATCATAGTTGTTTATCTTGTAGCCCTGCTAGTGCCTATAAGATTTAGGGGTTTCCGGCTTATACCGTCAAGCCGGTGGCGCAGCTCACTTTTATATTTTTTTCTTCTACCCTCTACGGCTGAGCTCGGGCATAATTTGCCAGTAGAGAAACCGCTAGCAGAGTACTCGTTAGAGAACGAAAAAGACGTGGCACGACCTCGGAAAACATCGATCTCGATCAGATCAACATTGTTTTGAAGAAAGGCCAGGTCAAGAGTATCAACAACCGACGAGCATGTGTGTAAGAACCGTAGCGGAAGTGGAAGGAAGTGGTCTCTGCCTACCCCTATGGGAAAAAGGCGTGACTTTATGTATGTATGTATGGGAGTGTAAATCGACATAATTTAAGGTACCGGTACCATGCTCAAAGACCACAAAAATTAAGTGTATGGTATAGTGTGTACTTAGTTAATTGGGCCCTTCTTTATCGAAGGATAAATAAATAAATACGATATGCTACTTGGAAATAAAATTATACCTACACTGAGGAACTTGTTTGGAACCAATTTTAATCAGATATGGTTTCAGCAAGATGGAGCTTTAGTTTCTTTAGCTCATTTGGTGTAAATGTTTGGAGTTATTTAGATGAGATATTTCCCGGACGATGAATTAGTAGACATGGTAGTATTGAATGGCCTCGACGTTCACCTGATTTCAATTCCAAAGATTATTTTATTATTTTTATTGTTTACAAAGCTAAGTTTTGAAGAGCTAAGGCAACGGATTATCGATGAATCTAGATTAATTTCTTGGCAATCATGGAGAAATGTAGTAGACGCATTCTACCATCGATTAGGGTAATGTCAACTTACAAATGGAGCACATTTTGAACACCTGATTAAGTAATCATTACGTTAAATATGTTGTAATCTTTTAATTGTTACATTTTAATATAGTTAAAAATAGTTTGTATTAAAAAAATTATTGGAACAATTAGGCGTTGCCACACTTTATATATTTAAGATCTAGAATCTAGACCACATAAAATCATAAGTAATATATATGGCAGAACTCGTATTGAAGACGAATAATGACTTAACATATGAAGTGATATATTTTTAAAAAACCAAAGTGACTAATAATACCAGAGAAACGGCAAATATGACAATATTGTAAATGTCAAATCTAGAATCTCCGTATCTCAAAATAGGCTTATTCTAAATGTTGTACAATTAGGACTAGCATTTTATCTGGACGTTAACCAGTCGACCAGCACAAAATGTAACAAATATTCGCGATGAATAATCAAATATTGAACTACACCACTCTAATTTGAATTATTCCCACTTCGTTGACATGTGATTGCGCCGTTTACCAGTCTTGTCTCTGACCAGTCTGTATGAAAACATATTTTCATTTTGCTCATCCATCACAGTTTCACAGATTTGGCTATTGTTTGGCTTAACAAGGTGATTTATTTGAACGTTTACTACATTAGATTTGTATTTTTCAAAAGTTAATATTATGTTTATTAGTTCGTAGTAAATTTGTTTTATTTTCGGTGCCGTCGTGGTGGAAATGAACACATTTTTGGAGGAGAAATTGTTTGATATCTTACATAAGTCGTCTGTATCCTGATAAGTCAGACGTGCACACCGTCGCTGGCAGTTTCATTTTAGTTGCTAACGTCGCGGACAAATGTCGACTCAAATTATGGTTTAGCTCTGATTGTATGCTCGATATAGCTTGATGTTTTTTATGGCAATAATCATAATCAATTTTTTAAACAATGGAAGCATTTTAACGAACGATAACATCTCAAAAATTCTTTCTAAATGGATCTTTTCCGAAATACACTGCATACATTTTGGTGAAGTAACTGTACATTTTTTATAGTGAAATGTTTCCAAAACTTTTAGACCACAGCACATTTCCTAGCGTTTAATCATACTGTCGCATATTTCTATACGCTTTATATTAGCTTGACTTGTATCTATCCATGTAACGGAATCTTTGGACACGATTTTCACTCACTTAAAAACATCGGATCGACTTGAAATTATGTATACTTCTAAAGAACCGATGACAATACAATAATTTCATAAATTCTTTAAAAAATTCTGGCTAGGATCAGCATTTAATAAAAGTGTTTTATATGGATTAAAAATATTCCTCGTGAATTTAATTTAAATGGATTGCGACGCTTAAACTATTCTCCAAAGATGTCGCTAACGCATATTACCATTTTAAATCTTAGTAATTTTAATACCAGCTCGCGTTTTTTTATACGCAGATATATTTTCACGGAATTCCGTTTTACGACAAACTCATATGACAATTGATGTAAACCGTAGATAAGTAGCAATAATTTAAAAAAAAACGCGTACTTAAAGATAAAGAATAAATAATAGTTTAAAAAACTAAGACAACACGCTTTATAGGAATACCAAACTAAAAAATAGTTAATAAAAAATAATTTTACAATCAAAAGCATGGGGTGCGCTAAATCAATTAATATATTTGATAATACACAGATATTGGTAAAAATAAAGTCTGCCAGAAGAAAACGTAAACATCATAAAAAGCACCCCACGCTTTTGATTGCAAAATTATTTTTTATTAATTATTATTATTTTTTAACACGTTGGTTATCTTATAAATCGTGTTGTCTTAGTTTTTTTAAACTTTTATTTATTTAAAAATAGATTTACGTTAACATTACTAGAGGACTGTGGAGTATAAAATAATTAGAAGGATTAGATGAGGTGTCATGATGATTTTCGATTTCCCTTTGTAATATTACCTAAGTGAGCCACTGCGGTGAATATCTTTGGATTATATTTTGCAATTCTTGTCTGACGACTGCGAAACAGAATTATAAGAGCTTTGTAGACAGAGAGAGAGAGAGAGAGAGAGATTGTGTGTTTGTTTTGAGTGGAAAATTAACCGTAAAGAACGTGCTGTTGAAACTATCAAGGCTGCGAATTCGTGTAGAGGAATGAAAGGTTCGGTGTACCGGGTCTGGGACAGGAACCGAAACGCGGGATGCTTAACGAAGGATAAGTCCAAATCTAATATCAAGGAAACACGTTAGTAATTAGATACAGTTGCTTTGTACTAGATTTTAATATCGATTCTGTGGTAGGTTTATAGCAAAAGCAACTTGACTTTTAAACAATGCACGTTTGCAACGTTTGTTGCATATCAACAAATTTTTACGATAATTAAGAAGAAAAAGTAATTATTTTATAATATTTATTTAGATAAAAATTTATGCAAGCTACACAAAAAAAAACAATGAAAGAAAAATGTGTTGGTTCCTACTAGCCGTCTGCAAAAAATAAAAAGACTACTTACCTTAGTTTAGCTAGTCATTTAAAATGCCTCTTTACGAGCTAGCTTTTTGAAATTTACAAACAATAAAAACATAACACCAAAGAAAACCGAATAATTGACAGCAGTTATTCATAAAATCCAATTATTTAAAGAGAAAATCGGAGGGGAAATTATTTATCCCATTCAATATTCGACCCGTATTTCTTCATAATGGAGGCACTTTATCAATCAAAAGAAATCGTTCCTGTAGCTGTTGTTAATCCTTACGCTAATTTTCGGCGTATTGTTAACGAAATATTGAATATTTAAGGGCAGCGAGGGCGATGATGAGTCGTCGTTAGCAGATAACACGCGATAACAACGAAAATATCTGGTATTTCATTAGGAAAATAGACGTCCTGCTATATAATTTAATCAGAAAATTACATACCCCAATTATTTGGGGTAATTATGTTTTATTCAAATAAAACTAATTTCAAGAACAACAAAGTTATAAAAAATGTTAATGCCAATAATAGTTTGTCATCATCATATTGTTCTTGCAGGACAAAAAAATATTATTATATTCGTAGCACTTCTTTCGTTACAGTTTTAAAGTTTCCCCAAAATAGTAACAAATGTCACTATTAAAACTTTATTAATCCTTATAATTTTCCTTAAGGCCCCACAGCTCGTATGCCTACGGAACGTTAGAATGGAGACCTGAAGCTGAGTTGTTGACCTGTCGAATAAAAAACGTAAGAAGCAAGGCTATCAAAAATAATTAATGCAGAAACAGCCTGGGTTAACAACCAGTTTATAACTTAATAATCTTCTGTAGGTAGTTATAGTGATTGCGGTAAACACTAAAGTTTCCGACTACGATTTAACATAATCCTCTATTGTGAATAGTTTAACGAACTTTGGTAATAATAAAAATTTTACGTAGGCGAAATCTGCTTACACAATGAGTGGGTTTTGTAAATTTGCCGTTGATATTGGGACCAAAAATATATCAAACGCATAAAAGTGGCAGGAAATAAAACAAATTCAAACAAGATACCAAAATGTCAGCCTACGTATTTCTGATTTTAAAAATAGTCCATGTGGCAAATTATTAATTGTAAAAAAAATAGTAACGCCCTGTAGCAAAAAAAAATAAACTGACTAGATTTTACTGTAAATAGCAGCACTTTATCTCTATCATACTTTTAAAGTCCTTATCAACATGAAGAAAATGACAAACATACAAGGTAGCCCAAAATAAATGACTCAATGTTCTTTGGCTATATCTTTAAATGAATGGGAATAAAAATGGTGTGGTTTTTTTTACCTCTAGATTTTATTACATTATGTTTTGTTAAGTTAAGTGACCACCGCCATTATTAATTCCTATTTGGGCCCGTTTCATGGCATTTACCACGGTTTTTTGCAACACTTCTGGCAATAAGTTCTAGATTTCTTGATGGATGTTCTTAAACGGTTTGAAAAGGCCGGCCTCAGAATGCGCATTGTGTCGCGAGCTATGTCTGCAGTTGCACCGTCCTGCTGGAACCACATGTTCTTCAGTCCAAATTCATCCAATTGTGGCATGAAGAACATAACCAAGTGTAACTAGCGCCCTCTATTAGCAATGCTAAATTAGAATCCACCCGGTATCTCGGAAACTAGCATGTATAAGGCATGTTGGACAGAATAATCATATTTTGAGATTTAAAATCTACAATTAAGATATTGTACATTCTTAATTAATCACCTTTTATATGATTTATATTTATTTATATTTATATATATATATATAAATATACTGGATTTATCAAACAATGATAATATCTATGGTCACGTATGGTTCAGTAGTCTGGTGGACCAAAGGGTTACAACAGACAGCTAGAGCAAAACTTGCTGGCCTTCAGCGGCTGGCATGCCTGGCCATAACTGGAGCTATGTCCAGCACACCAACGGCAGCGATGGAACACCTCCTACATCTCCCTCCCCTAGATATTCTCTTAGAGAGGGAGGCCAGGATAGTTTCCTATAGATTCCTGTCTTTGGAAAAGCAAATAAATGGAGAGCAACTCGGGGATCACTCCGGGATACTGAGTGAAACAAAAAACCACCAAATTCTCGGGATGGTTCCTGACTTGCTAGCCACAAAAATACACGTAGAAAAGTCGTTCAAAGTCCTCTTTCCGAAGAGAGGCGAATGGATGAGGGGACAAATCCTCTTCCCAGAGACTGAATACGTAATGTACACAGATGGAGTTGGGGCCGGTGTTTTCAGCAGGAAACCACAGATTGAAATATCTAACAGTCTTGGCAGGTATGCCACAATCTTTCAGGCTGAAGTATTCGCTATCAAATTGTGTGCAAGAGAGTTGACCAACAGACCTCTAGCAAACAAAAACATAAATATAATATCAGACAGCCAGGCTGCTTTAAAAGCGCTGAGCTCCAAAAGATAAATTTTAAACTTGTATGGAATTGCATCGAATCCTTAGAGTACCTTGGTGCGAACAACAGAGTGACCCTACTGTGGGTACCTGGGCACCAGGGGGTGGAAGGAAACGAAAAATCCGACACCCTTGCAAAACAGGGGGCCGAATCTGCGTTCACTGGACCAGAACCGGTTTTTGGAGTCACCACAAGTGCCGCCAAAACAATTATTTCGGACTGGGCGGAGAGGAAAATACTCACGTACTGGTCCGACATACCAGGGCTAACCCACTCGAAGGCGTTTTAACCGTTACAACCCTAGAGAAACACAGCTAAGCAGATCCTAGAATGCAGAAATTACCTGCGTATTCTAACAGGACTGCTTACGGGACACTGTCGTCTAAGATACCACCTCAGAATGATAGATCTGAACCAACAAACGGACTGTCGGTTCTGCTGTGTGGAAGACGAAACTGCTGAACATATACTATGTTCATGCCCCGGCCTGGAAAGAATAAGGTTTAACATATTTGGTTACACTAACCTAGAACCTACCGATTCTAAAAAAATCTCACCTTATACAACCATGAACTTCGTAAGAAGGGCTGGATTGTGCGGTGAACTGTAGCCTCTAGGGGTGAGCCACAATAGACCTACTAAGGGTCGCGGTGGAGGGGCGTCCACGCCCCACTCACATGAGACCTAACCTAACCTAACCTATATGATTTATAACAACTTAATGTCTACTGACGCACAAGAGTCTTTAAATTATGGATTTGACTTACCATAGAAATAAAAATAATTAATTTAACAGTTAATATAACAAAATATTTTAAGGAAATATGTAAGAAATAACACAAGTAATTTAATTATTAAAATAAAAATTGGTCCAAAAGATTCACGATCTTCAAAGTTGGTGAATTATTCTACCAATTAATTATTCTTACTGGTACGAAATATAATGAAAACAGTGATGGATAAGTGCCTGATCTATTTTGTGACAATAATACAACTAATAAAGACATTTAGCCGTCACACTTCCTAAACTTGTTTTGTACCGCTCTCTAAAACAAGCTTTTTCGAAGTAACAATCATCATTTACTTACAACGTCTATGAAAATCTAATTTCCTTGATTATCCCGACCCTATAGTCGTTGATAATGACAAGGACATTTCGTTAAAACTTTAAATCTGAATCCTACTGTGTATCCAATAGTGTACCCGAGATTTTTTTTATTGAGGGGTACAATAGCTTGGGTATATTATCTTCATACCATTATTCAACGTAATTGTCTTTTTGTTTGCAAAAACATATAGTAACGCCTTTTTCCCGTAGGGGTAGACAGAGATCGCTTCACAGTTTGTCATACTGTCTTCTTTTTCAAAAACCATTACTTTCGTTTTGCCTACATTTATTTTTATCCCTTTGATTTTCAGGGCATCATGCATAACATTAACCATCGCCTGCAACTCCTCTTTAGATGACTTGATCATCGGCGTAAAGAAGGCATTTGACGATCAAATCATTCATTTTCAATCCATACGCACTCTATTTTAAATCTTTTAAACAATCGTCTATCTATAAGTTAAAAAGCCATGCCGAAGCCACATATCCCTGTCTCATACCTTTTTTTGATCTTAAACCAGTCCGTGCAAGCTCCGTTTATCCTGACACAAGCAGTGGAATCCTCGTAAAGTGATTTCAGTGCTCGTATTAAACTACCGCTCACCCCATACATAGACAATGTCGACCACAATTTAGTCTTCACCACTCTGTCATAGGCATTTTTGAAGTCTATAAAAGCGCAATAGACTTTCTGACTTCTAGCCAAGAATTTTTCGACCATACCTGATGACACAGCCAATGACGAGGATGTTCCAGTACCTTCCCGACCAACCTAGAATTTTCGATAGAACCGTTTGGATACACTTTGAAATTTCTGGTCTTCTCCAGAGTAACGTTGTTATTATAAATTGGCCTTCATTCGTGGAAGTTGGTCAGTCAGTTTTTTGAAGTTTGATCATTGTGTTTTCACTAGTTGACATAAATTGTAAAGTTCTTAAGTAAATATAAATATAAAAGAGAACAATTAAAGGGAGGCGACCCGGAAACGTTCAAATTCCAGTCGACGGACGGAGTCATGATGAAAAATATTATGGAAGAAGTTTATAAAAGAAGCGACGAGAAACTACAAGAAGTTTGTAGAGAAGTTTTTAAAAACGATAGATTGTTACTTTTTTTATAGGCCTTTGCAGAGCTGGAGATACATACAGCTTTCGCCATCAGGAACAATTGTCGGAGATCGCGGTATGAAGAATTTCTGATCGGGACGATCCGAATTAAGGAGGAAGCAGTGTAACGATTTTGCGATACGCCACTGGAATATACGAGCTAGGCGGTACGGTGACGACGCAGACAATAATGTGGATGTTCCAGTACCTTCCCGAACAATCTAGAATTTTCGATAGAACAGTTTGGATACACTTGGAAATTTCTCGTCTTCTCCAGAGTAACGTTGTTATAAATTGGCCGCCATTCGCGGAAGTTAGTCAGTCAGTTTTCTGAAATTTGATCATTGTGTTTTCACTAGTTGACATAAATTGTAAAATTCATTAATAAATGTGTTAAATATAAATCCGAACCCCGAGTGTGATATAAGTAAAACGTTTTTTTTTTCTGAGCCTTATGTATTCCATTTTTAGACGTAGGCCTCCTTCATATGTTTCCATCTATTTCGGTTCTGTGCTTCCCTCATTCATGCCAAATTTGCCGTGAGTTTTATATCGTCTGTCCAGCGCATTGGCGGGCGTCCCCTGGTTCGTTTGCCGTGGTAGGGTCTTCACTGTAGCAAGTTTTTTGTCCATCGCCCCTCCTGTATTCTGGCCACATAACCTACAAAACTCCATAAAACGATACAATAATTAATAAACGGAATTAAAAAGTATCACGGACTAAAAATAATTAACATTAATAGCATAAGTGTATAGTAGACTTTGAAATGAAAGCAAACAATTTATATTGCTAACAGTTAACGAAATCTATTAATCAAGAGGTTTAATAGGCCCCCAATCAGTTCTTTTCTGCGTACAGCTATGCTTCGGCAGGGTGTGAACGTCTAAGTGCTATTTTAGCAAATTATGCAAGACAATTAAGAATGAGAAATGCGAATACTAACATCAATTTATTCGCTAATTGGCACTAGCTAAGCAGAAATATATGAGAGAATTATGTTTCGTCCCGATTTATAACACAAATTCTTCTTTTTTTTTTTAACAAAACGAAAACATAAATCTGGTTCATTTAAACTACTCGGTAGAATGAAAATGCGAATACAGACATCATTTTATTCGCTAATTGGCCCTAGCTAAGCAGAAATATATGAGAAAATTATGTTTGTCCATATTTATATTACAGATATATTAGATAGAGCTAAATTACAAATTTCTTTGTTTTTAACAAAACTAATTCATAAATTTGGTTTATATGACCTACTAGGTAAAATAAGAATTACGAGTACTACGGACGGCCCGCACTGCGACTATTAGAAGGGGGAGGGATTATAGAAAGGAGATGATTGTGAACCCACTTTTTGAAAAGTTGCAGGTCATAGTTCTCTGGAAGCATGTTCCATTCTGTAGCAGCCCTGTAAAAGAAGGATTCTTAATGAAGATTGGTCCTTGTAGTGTCAATCTTGAGAGTAAATGGGTGAGACTGATGAGCGTGCCGAGTTCTTCGGCCAAATGTGGCCAGAGGAGGTCTTCCTCTATATTCTAGTGGGTGAGGGGGATCTGTAAGAGTTGAGCTGTTTATCAACCGAATAGCACTTTTCTGAATGGAATCTAGAAGACGAAGAGAATGCATTGGTGCTGAACCCCAAATGTGCGAGCAATACTCCAGTAGAGGTCGGATTTGAGCCTTGTACGTCGTCAACAGTTGATCAGAAGTAAAAAAATTTCTAGCTTTCCACAGAAAACCTAGCCTCTGGCTTGCTGACTTTGCGATGTTAGCAACATGGTCAAGCCAAGACATATTATTAGACACCGTGACTCCCAAAATCGAGATAAAGGGACTTTAATCAAGGGTATTTCCGGACATTGTGATGGAATAATTTGAGGAATTTACTTTCTTGGAAAACGTAGCGCTTTGTGTTTTCTAAGCTTTGAACTGAACCAGATTGCTGGTTCCCCACTCGACGATTGCTTCAAGATTTCTATTGATGGAGTCAACCTGTTCCTGCCTTAGTCTATTTGTATCATTCACCGAAAGGGATCGATAGGATGTGATAGTTGAGACAAGTGTGCTGTCGTCTGCGAAACTATAAATGGGGTTTGTGGTGGTTTTCAAGAGGTCGTTGATGTGTAAAAGAAATAGGGTGGGGGACAGGATTTAACCCTGGGGGAACTCAGCATTGGTTTTTAACGCATCAGAAGAAATACCGTCAACTGCCATATGTAACGCGGTCAAAGGCTTTACATATATCCAAGGCTATTGCACGGGATTCGCCAAACTTCTCAATAGTGTTTGTCCAGAGCTGAGTGACATAAGCCAGCAAATCTTCAGTAGACCGAGGTTGTCTAAATCCATATTGTCTGTCATAATTTATCTCAAATTTCTCCAGATATTTGATGAGCTTTATGTTAATTGCTTTTTTCATAACTTTGGATTTGACTGAGAGCAATGCAATAGGGCGATAATTCGCAGGAATTGGAGATAGAAAAAAACAAGTGGACTTAGGGACTTACCAAATATGGTAATTTAGTATCGGTGCCAGCACATCAAAATAAATTACTATTTTAGTTTCTGTTTAAACATGAGCGGGTATTGTACAATGTGATCTGCAGTAATATAAAAAGGTGCTTTAAAAAGACAGGAAAAAACGTATCCGCTAGTGGTATGGGGTTAATTAGGTTAGAGGTCTTTAATCTCTAAGAAAATATTTCCAAAAGATTTTCATTTTTGTTACCAAAAAAATCGTTGGCCAAGAATGACGTTCTTATGCTAAAGAAAACTACTACTGTACGGCCATTCACATTTTTTTTACTTGATGTTATGTTAAATAAGTTCAATATTCTGTTTGTATAAACAATTTTTATTATTTTTAAATTGTTTTATATTACCTTGCGTAAATAACCTTTGTTATAAGCGAATAAATAATTTATAAAAAAACCGGATACCTACTACGTTTTGATGTCTCTAAATGAACTCATGTAGCGTACACCAACCCAAATACAAACCTATTAAACAATTGACACTGTTATTTGACATAAACCTTGACGTTTGGTTTTAGTTAAATGTACTGATATGTTTGCAAGTTTATAAATGTTTTATACCACAGACCTATTATCCAGAGGAGACGCAACATCCCATTCATAAAACTCTGTTTGTTTTATCGCAATGATTACACGAGAGTGGCCATGAGTATGACAAAGAATACCAATCGATTCTCTTTGTCCCGTCCTGATTTGTTCAAAATAAGAATATATCTATCGGGTAATATTTAGTTTTTTATGAGAATATATTTATGAATAGATAATACCCATTTTTTTATTAAATTGAAGTGTTGTAGCCTATTAAAAGTTCATTATTGTGTTTTTATTACTTAGTTATCAACTATCTAATGTCGTACTTTATGCCCGTGCGGGCATAAAGTTCACTTTATGGCCCGCGCGGGCATAAAGAGAAAAACTTTTTTGTTTAACTTATTTAATAACCTTTATTATTGAAATTACAAACGGAATATAGTAATATATGTAAATATTCGATGAACATTATTTTGACGAATTAACATAAAATTGGCAGTTCTGAAATGCTCCGGTGATAGTTAAGTTGCCTGCAGCAAACGATTCATGTTTCATAGTTTGAGTTTCAAATTTCTGTACCGAAACGCCAGACCAGGAAGGTACACCTGCCAGCATTCTTGAAACTTCATTTTTTAAAGATAAACTATCCTCTAAATATCCTTCAGCAACAGACATACTCTTCCAGCCACCATGGCGCTTCAACGTGGTCATACTGGCTCCAGCCTCTACAAGAAGAGTTGCTGACCCAGATATTTCGCTATATTGGACGGGATTTTTCCAAACGTGTTTTTTCCTACTGGCTGTACAGTACATCGACCTTGTCTATAGGTCAGAAAAAGCCTTTTTTCTAAGCAACCACGTGGCCGTAGTGACATATAATCTCTTATTAGCTTTAAACTGTTCATTTCACCATCATCTATAATGGTAAAAATGCGTTTTTTATCGGTCTTTGTCTCTGGTACATTTACCACAAAAACCGATTTTCTATCTTCTACATGAGTAACTAACATGTTCACAAGTTCTTGCCGTCGACATCCACCAAATATTCCAAATATTAATGCAGCTTTGTTCATTAAAAACGTCTCGTTCGGTGCCTTATGAATAAATTTTAAAACATCTCTAGACAGAATTTTAGACTTCTTTGGTTTGTAGCCTTTCGAAGTTTGCTTCAAATATTCCATTAACTTATAGTAATTAGCAATGTTAGTATTTTTATTTACTAATAAAGTCTTCTTTACCATGGAATATTTAGTCCACAAGGAACTCGAAAAAAAGATCGCCGAAGTATCCAAGCAACACTGTTTCATTAACATCTTTTACGTAGTTTTCTTGCATCCAATTTAATAATTTTTCGTATTCCATGTTGTAAGTTTCTTTAGACTTTTTTGGCAACAGATTTTCAGTTGCTTTCTTTGCTTTTTCAATAATTTCGTCAGGAATACCAAAATCTTCGGACATGTTGATTTCTAACTTTGACACATAAACATTATTGTGATTTTATGACATTTACGTTTGTCAACATTCACCTAGCAACGATGGTGTCTACTATGATAAAATGGCAATGTTATTAATTCAAACCGGATTTTTTAAAATACTGATTTGTATTGAGATTGGATTGCAATAACGCACTAGTATGACATAAAGTTATGTATGTACCGCGGGCATAAACAGATGTGTATACCCTCGGGCGACTTACAAACCCTCAGGCCAGAGGCCCTCGGGTATGTAAAACGTCGCCCTCAGGGCATAAACATCTATTTATACCCTTGGTACATAAATAACTATTACTAAACCCCAAAATTTGGGCGCAAAATTGTGTTACCCTAACTAAACTGTTTTTCTAAAGTTACAAAAGTGAGGTGTCAATTTTGTGTAACTTTAAAAAACTTACTAATTCCTCAAATGTTGGGCGACAGTTTTGTGTTACGTAAAAGTTTCCTTTCTAAAGCCAATTGTGTGTAATGTTATAAGTTAAATTTATAAAACTAAATTATTCCCACCCAATAGTGGCTAATTCTGCAGCGAACAGTTTTACTAATACCCGTTAAACTAATTTTATCAAATTAATCCTGTTTTAGTTGGTATGTGTGAAATTGAGTGTTTTTATCTTTTAGTGCTTTTATTATGATTCTGTAGCTATCATTTGTTGTTGGTTGAATTTTAATCTGATTGTTGTAAAGACACTTTATTGTATATAGTTCCGGTGTTATCTCATCAAGGAGTTTCGTGAGTGGATTTAAGCAATCTACTTTGGCCACAAAGATTGGAGGTGGCTTCGGGACCTTTTCAGAAGCGGTGGTGCTTGTTTGGCTCTTATTTTCTGTTTCTTCCTGGAGACCTTCGAATCTATTGGTGGTTTTTAATTGTTGTTTAAGCCAATAGACTTTTATACTGGATTTCTTCATGGTCTTTGAATTTTCCGGACTATCTCTTCTTGACCTTTTTCAAGATTCAGCAATTTTCCACTCATAGTCTAAGCTTTGTGATTGTGTTGTGATTGGGTAGTCAAAGTTCATTGGCTGATTTGATTCTCCACAAGGTGGGATAAAGAAATTCTGTGTGCTAGCCATTTTGTTTTAAGTGTTTTCAATAAAAATATTTCTGAATTTAAATTTCATGCCGCTTTTTGCTTCTATCACCGTGCCCATTTATGTGAATAGCAATTAATGGTTTTCACTGACCTAGTTATCGTTCACTTGATATCTCACACAAACTACACGTCTTTACTGTACGAAATTCAAATGGATACTGAAAATAAAATTAATTAAAAAAATATCTTCCTGCATTACCATGGCTGTTTTAAGAAACGGCTGCATTCATTTTTTTTCTTTAATATTTATTATATGTCAGACTTAAAAAGCTCAGAAAAATTGCCGTAATTACAATTCACGTTGCAATGGATTAAAAAAGGCAAATTCTTTTTGGAAGTTTAAAAATCACTGCCTCGCCCAATATAAAAGAAACTGTTTGGGATGATAAATGTTTTGTAAGTGTGAAATGGTGATTTAAATAAGTATTTCATTAAATTGGATATTTCTCTGAGTTTCATACTAGATTTGCAGTCGACATTTACCCTTGCAGGTCTGGACTTATGGTAGATTGAGTGCCAGCTGTAAATTCTAAAATAATTAGCTGTGTTTGTTAATACAAAGCATGTGTTATTTTTCTTTTTTCGTTGCAAAATATTTATTTCACACTACGATTTTAATCGACAGGGTTTTTAAAGTAATTACGTGTTTGTTTGGTGTATGTAACAATTTTCTTAATTTAATTACAAGTTTTAAATAAAAACTATTTTTCTGACTCTATTTTAGTTTTACATAAATATTTATTTAACAAATTTTTTGTCAATTACTGTCATTCGTTATTATCTTATCCATCAATATTTGTTGAATAGGTACATAGTCCCTTTCTAGCTGTACCGATAATGTCCACGAATAAAATGTATCTGTTCTCTTCTAACCATGCATTTTTTAATATCAGTATTAACAAACTAAAACTTATATAATTAGAAAACTTGCTATTTTCATTTTTACACTTTTCAGTCGCACCTTTTTATGTATTAGACTTCATGGAAATGCAAACTTTTAGCTGCATCAAATCTGAACAAGCTAGAGCAGAATGGACAAAAATTTTAAGGGATGAAATAAAAAGTTATTTAAACGTAGATGAAGAGATTCTTTAATAAAAAAGAGACACCCACATTTGTCTTTGTCATTGATCCTTGGACGTTTTGGTAACTGGGATGATGTCTCATTAGCGTTTTATAGAGATTATAAAAAGAAGATGATTGTGGACCCGCTTTTTAAAAATTTGCAGGTCATAGTTCTCTGGAAAAACTGATTTTGGAAGCTTGTTTCATTCTGTAAAAGAAGGATTCTTGATGAAGATTGGTCCATGTAGTGTCAATTTTAAGAGTAAATGGGTAAGACTAATCAGCGTGTCGAGTTCTTCGGCCGAATGTGGCCAGTGGTGGTATATGAGTTTTTATTTCTCTGGAGCATCTGCCATGGAAATATCTGTAGAGTAATGTCTGGTCTGCAAGTCTTCTTTTATATTCTAGTGGGTGAAGGGTATCTGTGAGAATTGAGCTGTGTATCAACCGAATGGCCCTTTTCTGAATGGCACTAGCTAAGCAGAAATATATGAGAGAATTATGTTTCGTCCCGATTTATAACACAAATTCTTCTTTTTTTTTTTTAACAAAACGAAAACATAAATCTGGTTCATTTAAACTACTCGGTAGAATGACAATGCGAATACAGACATCATTTTATTCGCTAATTGGCCCTAGCTAAGCAGAAATATATGAGAAAATTATGTTTGTCCATATTTATATTACAGATATATTAGAAAGAGCTAAATTACAAATTTCTTTGTTTTTAACAAAACTAATTCATAAATTTGGTTTATATGACCTACTAGGTAAAATAAGAATTACGAGTACTACGGACGGCCCGCACTGCGACTATTAGAAGGGGGAGGGATTATAGAAAGGAGATGATTGTGAACCCACTTTTTGAAAAGTTGCAGGTCATAGTTCTCTGGAAGCATGTTCCATTCTGTAGCAGCCCTGTAAAAGAAGGATTCTTAATGAAGATTGGTCCTTGTAGTGTCAATCTTGAGAGTAAATGGGTGAGACTGATGAGCGTGCCGAGTTCTTCGGCCAAATGTGGCCAGAGGAGGTCTTCCTCTATATTCTAGTGGGTGAGGGGGATCTGTAAGAGTTGAACTGTTTATCAACCGAATAGCACTTTTCTGAATGGAATCTAGAAGACGAAGAGAATGCCTTGGTGCTGAACCCCAAATATGCGAGCAATACTCCAGTAGAGGTCATGCCAAGACATAATATTAAACACCTTGACTTCCAAAATCGAGATGGAGGGACTTGATTCAAAGGTATTTCCGGACATTGTTATGGAATGATTTGAGGAATTTACTTTCTTGGATATGACTGAGAGCAATGCAATAGGGCGATAATTCGCAGGAATGGTCTACTTTTCTTTTTTCGGAATGGGTAGGACTTTAGCGTTTTTTCACATGGATGGAAATACTCCTTGCTGTATGATAGAATGGTCACAATAAATGCTTTGTTTAATACGGTGGATAGAAATTTTTTATTAAATTCGTTAAATAACAGATTAAGTGTTACATTTGTTAGTTTATAAACAAACGTTGTTGATATTTCAGCAAAAAAAGTTCTAAATTGGCTTTGTCTTGTACAATCCGAGTCGTGCCTGTTAAAATACAATACAGCATTGCAAATCTCTCTTTGTCTTTTTTTTATTCTATTTTTTGAATTCTTAATAGTATGGTAATGTTTCATCGGATTCGACGAGACACTGATGGGATTTAAAATAAGTCTACTTTGCATCTAAGTACGTCTAAGTTTATGGATTTCACAATGCCATAAATAATTAATTCTAACTTATACATTGCATTTATGTTTAGTAGTTAGGCAGCTCTTCTGGCTGATTGGAAGAAAATCAAAACGGGGAACGGCATTACTCTCCAATATGAAACTTTAGAAAGTTTCCAATCAAAGTTTCTTCGACTGATGACCAACGCTCCATGGCTTGTTCCAAACTACATAATAGCGACAAACCTGCAGATGAACTCTGTGAAATCGGAAATAACGAACTACTACGATAAGTACAACATTCGTTTAAATAAGCATCCAAACAGATTAGCTCGAAACCAAACGCATAGACCAACTGTGATACGAAGACTCAGGAGTTATATGCCATGGGATTTAAAAGATAGATTTTTATAGTGTAGTGTTATGTACTCCCAAATTTTAAACTTACTTTTTAACTTTTGTTTGCAGTAATAAATTATAGGAAATTGTCACACACTTTTCCTACATGACAAATTTATAAACAAACTATTTGCTTATTGTTTAAATTTGTAACACATTGCAAATAAAGTGGAAAAATAAAAAAAATGTTTAGTAGTTGAAGTTACGCCGTATACTAATTTTAATCAATAATTTAATAAGTAATATACATACAACTTAACTTATATGGAATCATCTAGTATTTATAAGTAATTTTTTTTCCTAAAAAAACAAAATATGGAATGGTTCCTTGATATTTCTATTCCGTTGTAAATTATAGTTCAATTAACAAATTAATTATCTGCGTTATTTGACAAAATGTCTTCTGTTGGTCATCAGAAGTGCAGAGGCGAAGAAATATTACTTGGATAAAGCAGGGAATGTCATATAGAAAAGTTACAAAATGGAAGTTGGACAAGGAGTTGTTACAAAAACAAACGTACTCAAGATTTTTAAAGTTGAATACCTTAAAAGATAGGCCAAAAATGAGTCGTTGAAAATGTATCATAGCACTTCAGGACCGTTTTGTAGCTTGAATAGCAAAAAAAAAACCGCACTGTATCCCATCTGTGATAAATCGTCTTCTTGTAATGAGTTTTATATACATACATACATTTAGTCACGCCTTTGTCCCGTAGGGGTAGGCCACTTGCTAAAGTTCTTTACATATCTTTTGCTTCCTCTACTTTTAACAGTGCTCACACACATGCTCGTCGGTTGTTGGTACTCTTGTCCTGGCCATTCTTTAAAACAATGTTGATCTGATCGAAATATGTTCGCCGAGGTCGACCTCTACCAACTTGTCCATTCACACTTACTTTATAAATTTGTTTCGTCAATCTTCCTTTATCCATCCTTTCTACGTTGTCCAAACCATCTAAGCATTCATTTATCTATCTTTGTAACCACATCTTCTTTTACACCACAGCGTTTTCTTATCTCACTATTTTTTACTTTATCCAACCGAGTCACTTCGGCCATACTTCTCAGACTACTCATCTCCGCAGCATTACTCCTTTTTTCATGCTTCTTCTGCCAAACACAACATTCACTACCATATATATATATATATATATATATATATATATATATATATATATATATATATATATATATATATATATATATATATATATATATATATATATATATATCCGTGTGGAGTTGCTAGCCTCCCATCGGGCGCCTCCCCAGGTGGCGAATAGGGGAATGCTCACCAGATATGGTGGGTACTGAGGAAATAAAATACTCAGGGCTGACCAAAACTACAAAGAAAATCCAAGAGGCGTCTGCAGTGGAAACCACCGGCAACTTGGTCAGCGTCTGATCATCCAGTGGATGCGGCTGAAGTTATTGCTCCAGGAACTAACAATCCCTGGTTCTAACCTCCCAGTGGAAACACTGGAAACACAAAGAATTACAAGCAAACATGAATCGTGGCAAGAAAAATAACATTACCCCAGGTGGTAACCAATCCACCCGTCAACAGACCGCAACCAGGTTTTCGGATTCTGGGGAACCTGTATTACCACGAATACAGAGAAAATCGGAGTTCTCTGACAAACTTCCTTACAAAAAACACTCATATATTGGGACATTTAACATTAACACCCTAATTCAACCAGGGAAGCTCTACAACCTAACAACTGAAATGGACAAACAAAAAATTATGATATTGGCCTTACAGGAGACACGCTTTACTGACGAAGACACGATGGACTACGGAAATTACCGCATATTCAAAAGCAAAACGGATAAAAAGGTGGGCAAAGGAGCTCCACTTTTCGGGATGGCCTTTGTAGTACACAAGACAATCACTCATTCCATCAAAGATATCACTCCCATAAACAACAGACTGATGACAATGCGCTTCCAATGTGCCAACAAAAAGTACACAATGATCAATGTACATGCACCCGTGAACGAAGACAATAGGAAAAACCCGGAAGCAACGGACAAGTTCTGGGATAAAGTGGAAAGAATAATAGCTAAGATTCCCAAGGAAGACACGAAAATTCTAGTGGGCGACTTCAATGCACAAATAGGGAAAGAAAAGATATACCAAAAAACGGTGGGCCACTTCCCAGCTCACAAGCTCACGAACAAAAATGGCATACGGTTGATCGAGCTATGCTCACAAAATAACCTAAAAATCATGTCCACCTCCCTCAGAAAATCCCCACGAAAACAAAAGACATGGAGGTCACCTATAGCAAGCATTGGAGAAAAACAGATAGATCATATAGCCATCTCCTACCCGGTACAAAAAGAAATCCATGACATACAAGTCAGGAGAGGCGCAGACATACCATCAGACCAACTATCTCACACGAGTCAAAGTTAAATTTACACCTAGAAAAATACAACACAAGAAAACGCATTTACAGAGGTTCGACACGAAGAAGATCGAGGAATCCAATATTAAAGAAGAATGGGAGAAGACGCAGGCGAACACATGGGAAAGCTTCCACACCAAGATCGTACAAAAGGCACAGGAACTAATCCCTTTGAAAAGAAACACCAAGCACCCATGGTGGAACTCAGACTGCGATAACGCCATTAGTAAACGAAAACAATCATTCTTGGAATACAACAGCAATAAATCCCCGGAAACTCTTGAGCGATACAACGAAGCTAGGAAACAGACAGCCAAAGCTATCAGACAAAACAAGAGAAAACACATGAATGAACAACTCGATTTCATAGAAGAAAATTTCCGCAACTACAACGCGAGGGACTTCTATCGGACCTTCGCGGGAGAGATTCAAGGATACTCCCCACAAAACCTATGCTTCAAGAAACAAGACGGAAAATTAGCACTGACCAACCAAGAAAACTGTAGGGAGCTGGCACGGTACTTCTCAGACTTGCTAAACTGCCCTGAACCGAGTACACGCTTCGATAAAGAAAAAAACATCACCACCAACCCTGAATCCCCGCCTCCACAGGCATCCGAAATTTGCGAACACATAAAGAAACTGAAAAACAATAGGGCATCAGGAGAAGACGGCATTATTGCAGAACTTCTGAAAAACTTGGGACCAAGCTCACTACGAGAATTTACACAGATCATCAGGGATATCTGGGTTACAGAAAAATTACCGGAAGATTGGAGGTGTGCCCTCATTCACCCGGTTTACAAAAAAGGAAACAAAACAGACGTAAACAACTACAGGGGGATCTCCCTTCTACAGGTTGCGTACAAAATCTTGGCAGCGTGCCTCTTGCAAAGGACACAAGAGCAACTCGAGCACAAAATAGGAGAATATCAGGCAGGTTTCCGGCCAGGCCGCTCATGCCCGGAACAGATCTTCAACCTGAAAACAATACTAAAACAGAAGGCTATCAGGAACGCGCCAGTTGTTTGTACCTTCGTGGACTTCAAAAAAGCTTACGACTCCGTCGACCGACAATCCCTTTTCACAATCCTTGAAGAATTAGGACTCGACCCCAAGACCTTACGACTTATCAAATTAACACTTACAAACACGACGTCGAAAGTCAAGTTCATGGAAGAAAACTCAGAACCCTTCCAAATAAAAACAGGCGTACGACAAGGAGACGGGTTATCCCCAATTCTTTTTAACCTAGTTTTGGATAAAGTCATCAGAGAATGGGAGAAGGAGCTGAGAAACCAAGGACATTGGAAACCTATGCGACTCGAACGGGTCAAGGATAACCTAGAAATCTCTTGTCTTGCCTTTGCAGATGACATAGCAATACTAGCAGACAATGGGACAACTGCTACCAAACAAATAGAAGTTCTTAAGGAGTGTGGTGAAAAAGTAGGACTACAAATCTCCTTCCAGAAAACCGAGTTCTTTTGCTCAAAGATAGACATTCAGAGCCTTGACACCAAGTACGGCAGGATCAATAGAGTTACACACTTTAAATATCTAGGAGAGATCCTCGAACCAAACGGAGGAGAAAAGATGGCACAGCAAATACGACTTCAGAAATTGAAAATGGCTTTCGGAAGAACCTGCAAAATTTACAACAAGAAATGCTTGTCATTACACACCAAAATTAGACACTACAACACAGTTGTTAAACCCCAAATACTGTACGCAAGTGAGACCCTGTCTTTATCCACCAAAAGAGACATGGAGTATATCCTAAAAGAAGAACGGAAAACCATAAGGAAAGTGCTGGGACCCAAACACACAGATAAGGGCTACAGATTACACTCCAGAAAAACCACCGAAAATCTGTCCAACCTAGCGGCCGATGTAAGAAAGAGGCGATTGAGATTCTACGGACATATTAGTAGACTCCCTCCAACTCGCCTCGCAAACAAGATCTTAACTTACATCAAGGGGGTCAAGTCGACGACACCATGGATAGCTCAGGTACAGGCTGATTTACGAAAAGCACAAATAGACCAAGAAGAGATACAGGACAGAAGCACATACAGACGTAAGATTTACCAATGGAAGGTTGTACCAGAGAATGAAGTGCCCAGGAAGACCGGAACAAAATGGTCCCAAGAAAGGAAAGAAGACATGGGAGAAAACATGAGAGAAATCTGGAGGATTAGAAAAACTACCTCCCAAACGAATCGTTTTGCTTTGCGTGATCCTAAGGGGTCTACTCGCAAATAATAATAATAATAATAATATATATATATATATATAAAATATAGAAACCAACACTTCTCCATGCACAGCCAGACGTGCCTTTTTTGACACTTTCTGGGTGTTCATAAAGCTATACAGTGTCCCATTCATTTGTTTTTCTGCCAACACCCTTCGCTCAATGTCATTGTCATACTTTCCATCTCTCGTAAACTTTGAAGTTTTGTTAATAAAATATACGTTTTAGAATAATAATTCTTTATTATAGTAGTAATACTACAATTGGTGACCACGTGTGCTGCAGAATCAGTTGGTGAAGATCCTCCACTATTTTACTTTTAGCGCCCATGGAACCGTGGGTAACTTAAAACTGATGCTTGAAGCAGAAACATCGAGAAGGTTTCAAAGTATATCCTAATCAAGTAATGGTTTTTCAGGATTCTTTATTAAATTGAAGCGTCCGCAGAGAGTGATAGGGCAACTAACTAAATGAAAGAAATATTTGGCAAATAAAATAAACGATTTGGAGTACATATGTATGCAAACGATGCAGATGTTTGCCGACATTAACTAAACACATTTTGGAGTAGGAAATTTTTATGTTTATTTTTGTTTGTTCCTTTACTATCATTATTAAAATACTTTACTTTTTTTGTATTTTCTTTTATTCTATTATTTCTATACAGGGTTATATGCCAGGTATCTATATTTTTCTGTAGTCCACTTTATGTATTGCCATCATCGGCAAAAGCACGTTCTCTTATTGTTACTGGTTGGAGTTTTCCCATTACCACGTGTAGCTCTAGTGTGTCTGGTTAATTTTCCTTAATTATGTAATCTATAGATATGTTAAAATTGGTAGGGCTTAGGGGTGTTTATATACCTCATCTAATTCAAAACAAATTTAGCGCGAATCTCAACCCATTGATCGTTTGATACGATGTCGTAAGTTATATTCCGCTCATCTTTTCTTTAACCAGATCTCCGTCTATTTTTTAAATATTTTAAATGTATTCATGTAAGTTTTTAAAATGTTCCATTTGTTTTAAAAGGATTTTACCAAAAGCACGTTTTTTTGAGCTAAACATCCTCGTACAATATTTATAGAAAAGGTTAGACAAACATAGCCGGGCGCTATTTACATACGTGCATGCGTGTCCAACGAAATGGATAGTTACAAAAGCGTAGGCTACACTACGAAGGACTTTTAATCGTCAACATACAAACAACTATAACCATTAAAATATTCCGCTAATTACAATTTATTCTTCTTAATTATAAATGCCTAATTTTTTCAAGTACAAAAACAATTACAACATTAGGTGATTTGTACAGTTTTAAATGAAATTTACAAAATTTACAATCGAGTAGTAGTCATCCTGATCCTTATTGTCTAATAGTGTGCGTTCAAGCCGGTAGGACCAAGCGGGATTCATGGGAGGAAAATCAACAACCAACCAAATATCATGCCTTAGACAAATCCTAGAGAAGACCCAGAATAAGGCATAGAAACGCATCACATATTTATAGATTTTAGGGCCGCCTACGACTCTATCAACAGGAAAGAATTATACAAAGCCATGCGGGAGTTTGAAATACCACACCACTCAATAGAACTAGTGCAGATGACAATGCAAAGAGTACAATGTAGAGTTCGCGTAGGTGAACACACATCATAGAAGTTTGAGACGTATAACGGATTACGTTAGGGTGATGCATTATCATGTATTCTCTTTAATTTGGCATTGGAAAAAATTATGAGACTTTCCAATATAACCACAAATGGTACGATTTCTAATAAGTCGTGCCAAATTCTTGCTTACGCTGATTACTTTGACATAATAAGTAGATGTGAAATAGGTGTTAAAGAAGCCTTCGCAACACTTAAAAATGCAGCAAAAGGAATGGGAATATTGCTCAACATGGAGAAGACGAAATATATGCTCGCAACAACAGAGACCGACGGGGAGAAAACCCTCTGGGAATTGTCGACCAATTTGTATATCTTGGATCCCTGGTAACCAGAGACAAAAATATCTTTAAAAAGATACGTAGGAGAATTCTTAGTGATAACAGATGTTATTTCGCACTAATGCCTCGGCTAAAATCCCTAAATATATCGAAAACAATAAAGTGTAAGCTTTATAAGACGCTAATCAAATCAGTGCTAATATATGGCTCTGAAACCTGGAAGCTTACTTAAAAGGACGAAGCTGCACTGGGATGATTTGAACGAAAGATCCTGCGAAAGATCTGGAGTGTGAATATCCAGATATAATTTTAAATTGTACAGAATTTATCAGGGGCCAGATATCGTAAGTTCCATAAAAATAGGGAGACTTAGATGGCTGGAACATGTGATGCGAATGAATGCCAATGACCTCTCGAGAAAGACCCTCCTAGACAAACTAATAGAAAAACGTAAACGAGGGCGACCAAGGACTCGATACATGGAGAATATTGAGGATGATTGAGAGTGATTGAAGTTAGAGGATGGCGAAGGAAGGCGTCTGACAGTAACGAATGGTTACAAATTCTACAGCAGACTAAGGCACACCCAGGGCTGTAATGCTGTAATGATGATAATAATGAAAGAATGTACCTTTAATTTGGCAAATATTTTATAAAATAATTTTGCAGCTCAAGATGCTAAGAAAGCTTAATTTTCTACAAATTTATAATTATCTTCCATAACTTCAAATTGAAACAATCTTAAAAAGAAAACTACTTTTTTTCCTCTACGTGGTAACCAGTAAAGTGTTCGTAAACAAAAACACGATGAATTACCGTGTCCTTGCATAAAAATCCTTAATCGTTTAAAAATGACCTTTTTACCCTTTCCAACCTTGGAACAGACCACTTTTAATTAAGATAGATATCAACTAACTCTAGTTACGGAAAAAACTAGTTAAAAGCTTTAATCTTTTATTAAATTTGCCTGCGGAAGAATGGAAACCGGGACATATCAACAAGACTTCCTCGACGAAAAAAAAACATACAAAGTGGTCTAAGTTTATGCATATATTACGGAATTAACGTCATCATTAAAGTTATTAAATATTTTTTCTCTGAAAACCGCACAGTGAAAAACAAACGTTTTAGGAATCTTAAAGCTTTGAAATTGTTGGTTATTATTTAATTTTGATTTATTATTAAAAGTTAGGTTAGATCAGGGATTCCCAAACTATTTTGGGCAAGAGATCCCTTTTCCAAAATGAGCTGATGCCTCAGATCCTCATATCCAAATTACCTAAAAAATCCTATCTTTATTTTTTTCCTATTGGTACAAAATACTTACTAATTTAAAAAATTTGCGGTTGGTTGAGTTAGCTTAATTGACATCAAGTGAGTAAACTTGACATCATTTTCTCATCAAAATTTAACAAAATAAATAGACTTAAAATTCAGTAAAGAGAAAGTGTAATTAATAATTATTATATTATATCTGGAAGTTGACTTGCCTGCGCCGTCAATTACAATAAAAGAGATTACTAGAGCAATAAAAAGCTCGAAAGATAAGAAAACGGTTGGACCAGATTTAGTGCCTGTTGAATTGCTTAAATTACTAGACAACGAAAATATTAAGAGGCTACAAAGACTTTTCAACCAAATTTACAACACAGGACAATTCCCAACCAAATGGCTTGCATACCTTTTTATCCCACTCCCAAAAAAGAACAATGCAACAAGATGTGAAGATTACAGATTGATCAGCTTGATGAGTCACACTCTGAAAGTGTTTTTGAAAGTCATTCAATACAGAATATGCGAAAGCGCTGTTGGATTCTTTTAATTCGGATTTATAAGAGGTCTCGGTATTGAAAACTTGTACTGGAACCAATCAGCTGCAGTTAGATTTGACAACGAAGTTACAAAGGCACAGAAAATCCTTAGAGGTGTAAGACAGGGATGTGTCCTCTCCCCACTTCTGTTTAACATTTACTCTGAAAACATCTTTCAAGAAGCTCTCGAAGGACAACAATTAGGCATCAAAGTAAATGGCACATGGATCAACAATATACAGTATGCAGATAACACAGTCCTGATAATATGAATGACCTCCAAAGGCTCCTGAACATAGTTGGAATGCACGGCCGACTTATGGGAATTAACATCAACATAAAAAAAACAAAATTCCTAGTAATCACCCGCAAATTGGATGAGTTCCAGAATGCAAAACTCTCATACGATAGCAAAGACATAGAACGAGTAAAAAAGTTTAACTATCTGGGGACTTGGTTATCTAAAGACTGGTCTTCAGACGTAGCAATCAAATTCCGGATAGAAAAAGCGATAAGCTCATTCAAAAACGTCTTCACGAACTTTGACTTTGACCTCAATCTCAGAATAATATACACAAAATATTACATATTGCCCGTACTGTTGTGTGGTATGGAAGGCTGGACATTAAAGGTTAGCACAATAAATGGGCTGGGAGCATTTGAAATGTGGATCTATCGAAGAATCTTGAAAGTCCATGGACAGCAAGGAAAACCAACGGGAAATTTTGAGGACGATGGGAAGAAAACGCGAACTGCTGGGCACGATAAAATGCAGAAAAACAGCGTACCTGGTACATGTGTTACGCAACGAAAGATACCATTTGCTCCAACTATTAATAGAAGGAAAAATAGAAGGAAGAAGTGGGTGTAGGCAGAAAGAGGATGTCGTGGCTCCGAAATATCAAACATTGGTCAGAAGTGATCGCAAACATCCATTAATGGATAGCAGCGGAAAAAGAAGAATTAATAATTATTAATACAAATTACGTAAAAATACTTAAGTAGGTAATTATTTTAAAAAAAAACATTAAAATTGCAAAGTATTATCCAAGCTTCATCCATCTTGGATCCATCAGTGTACCACACTACAGCATCTCTTCCTAGTTGAGGTCCGTTCTCTGTGCAAACCTGGTGGTTGTTTATAACCACTTCAAACTGCATTTCGAATTCGTACCTAACTGGCATAATATCTGTCGGCTTAGACATGGATCCTAGAGAAATATTTTCCAAAATCTTCAAATGTCCATTCCGATTTCTTGCTCTAGAGATTGCTTGCTCTAAGATTTATTGTCTGGCTCAGTCTAAAGGCACTGATTGCTGCTTCTTTCATTACAGATAAGTGCAATGGTGGAAGGTTCAGCATTACTTCTACGGCTGCAGTAGGGCACGTGAATGTTGCCACCATATCAATGAAGCAAATGTGACCATTGGTTAAATGATCGTTTGGTATGACCAGTAGATCATTTTTTGTTTCAGACCCCATGTCTTGCCAAAGACTCTGCGGCATGTCCAGCTTGCCGCTATAGTTCTGGAAAGAATGTGGCTGAGTTGGCTGTTACTTGTCAGTTTTTGGTCGATTATTACGCCCAAATATTTAACTTCTTTGGAAAAAGTAACCTGAGTTCCACTCAGAGTTGGGGCTTTAAGGTTGTACTTTTGCCTCCTTGTGAATAGAACCAACACTGTTTTGCTAGGATTGACAGTGCTGGTTCCTCACTATGAGGCGAAAGTACGAACTGAATGGAACTCAGCTTACTTTTTCCAAAGAAGTTAAATATTTGCAGAAGTAACCGAGTAAAGACTTTGTCGTTTCCCTCACGTAGCTGAGCAAATAACCAAGGATTCAAAGAATTGCTTCGAATCTTGTTAAAAGCATTTATAACATATTGTAAAGACTGTTGCAATTTAGGACTCATTCTTATAACAAGTTGTTTACCAAATTAATTAAAAAATTACATTTATTTTAACTTTAATATAAGGCAACAATCCCCTCTATTACAACTCTAAATCACAAAATTTTGTGTTTTTCATACATCCGTGCTCCACTCTACTACTTATCTCCGCAGCATAGATCTTACTTTAATGCTTCTTTTACGAAATCCAACATTAACTACCATACATAAGTGTAGGGACCAGCACACGGTTCCTTCTGTCCAAGTAGAACGTTTTACAGATATTTAATGAAGAAAACCAATTTTTTTATACAACTCCTACAAGTGGCTTAAGCTTAAGTGAGGATCAAGTTGTACCCCAAAATATTTAGTTTTTTGCACGATCTCAATATTTTTATTAAACATTGTATTTAGTACGTATAAGTATGTGGAGAAAGCTTAACAATGCAAACGTTCTCCACAACGTTCAGGAAGTGCATTCTTTTCGAGGGGAAACAACTTGGTGTGAGGAGGAAACCGATATCATTCTAATGGAGGACTTTTTCACTGGTATATCATACGTGGATCAGATACTATTTATCGGAATCACAGATCCAACACTTTATGAATTTCTTTTGTTCTAATTAAATCATTCTTGAGCCGTCCCTTAGCCCCTTGGGACAATTTTTTTTTTTTTATATTTAACGTGTGTGAACCGTAGGATTTCTCCCCCCATGCTTCTGACGCAAAGCAGTCGGTCTGCGACCAGTACTCTTCAAGACGCCGACCAGACTTGAGGTCGTTTAAATTCCCACTTATTAACCGATCGAAACGATCGATTTTTCTCGACATTAATTCACCGATCAAGGCGATCTATGATCTAGTTCCAGTCCACTAATATCGAAGTAAAGTATAATATCCCCCGTTCCGTACACTATTTTTTTTCGCATGCAGTAGCCATTGTTAATATATGTTACTATAACTATAACCACCACAGTCCTAGACTTAATTATATTTAGTGCATATGGGATACAAAGATGAGTTTTTGTATGAAAAGGCCAAGAGAAAAACCCTTTTTTTCCACTTTCAACAGGTTATTGATCACATAATTCTGCGGATGCCCAGACGATGCAGAGCGGTTGTAAATAATTATTGAATTGCATTTATGTTGATATTTTGTTTTTATTCTAAGAGTAATTTTTTAGTTTTCATACATTTCCAAATTTTTTGTTTTCTTGAAAAAATAAAATTGATGTTTTTTTGTTTTATTACTGTAGCATTCAAATGTGTGTGTCCATATTAAAAAAAAATTAAAAAAAAAACAGGCATATTTTTAAAAGATCCCTTAGACACATTGTGGCTGTTTGTAATTCTCCGAATTTCGTAATAATTTACAATTCCAAACACATACATATATAACTGTTTGCGCTCAGATAATTGTGAGTCAGAACGGGCCCGACCCCCCGATCTCTGTTTATCTTTGCTGTTAATTACGAGATAACACAGATAGATCCTGCCGTAAATACGATTTTAAGATGGAACTTAAAAGGTCGTATTAAATATTCACAACAACTTCCACTGGATTTACACTCTTCGATGCCGTTAAAATATGTATTATTTATAACGGAATAAACACCTAACAAATGAATTTTAATTTTACCGGTTATGTATCTATCAAAATATTGACATTGGTTATCTGACACATCTACATTATGAAGTATGAAGGGTATAGAAATAAGGAGAACAATCTTATATGGGACTTTTATTGAAAAAGTGTCCATCAAAATTTGCCATATAGGATGAAACACTACCAACGGGACGGAGGATTATAGCGAAGCAGTAAAATTTACATTTAAAATTATTTTAAAATATTCAGGTTGTTCCAATAGAGTGTGTAAAGAGTTTGTAAAGGGCTCTTTCCCAAAAACTATCTTAAAACATTGTATTATTCCCTAGTTGAAAGCCACATTCGTTATGGGATACTCGTTTTGGGCTCAGCAGCAAAAAATTTTCTCTAATCATACAGAGAAAACTCTTTTCATTAAAAAATAATGATTCCAAAATTTGCAACTTTTATACTTTTCATATTATACCTATCTGACATTACATTATTATAACAAGTGTGACAGCACTGTCAATTTCTACTTTTTTAATATTGTAATAATAACATTATTTACATTGGGTGACTTGAGACTTAAGTCGTCTGCACGAATGCGCCGTTGCATTCTTCTTTAACGCTCACGTTCAAATTTTTTCATCTTTAAAAATAAAATATTTTAAAAATAAGACAGTCGATAATACTTTTTAAGCATCCAAACTCTTAAATTTCCTACATACACGTATTTTTTCCATCAAATTTAGAATTTTTTGCAATGTTTTTGTTTATTTTAATATCAAAAACTTATGATTTCTTATAATACCCCATGATAAAGGAGCGAAGTTGTTTTTTAATTTTTCTAATAACTTTTTGACATTAAAATAGTTGACATTTTCCTTTTAAAATAATTTGCAGGTTTTTTGTTTGAGGGTATTGTGGAAAATTCAACAACCGACATTAAAATATAACAGCAGTTGTTCGAATTTTAATAAAAACTAGATTTAGATTGTCCCCCATTTTGTTTTGCAAATAAATATTATAAAGAAATGTTCTTTTTCGATTTGTTATTCAGCACAAAAAATAGTGTACGCAAAACGTCCGAAAAAGGAATTTTGTGTACTGGACTACTACAGATAAAAAATACTACAGAAATTACGTTCAGTCAATTAGGTGATTACAAACTGCTCAAAAGAATGCTTTTCTTACACTTTCTAGGTCATAAACGCTAAGAAAGTTAGATCTAAAATCAATGAAGTTTTGTTGGCTCCTTCCGATGCTAAAAAAAAACGAGCGAGCCTTACAGTAGTCGCATATGATGTGTGACATTTGACATCTCACCTTAGTAATAAGCAATTTTAAAATTATATTCTGAAAAAAATGGGTCAGGTATTATTTAAAATGATTTTTCATAACAAACAATAATTTTTTTTATGAAAATGTATTTTATTTAATTGACACTAGGAGTGACGGAAATCAACCTAAAAATTTAAAAAAGCTAAATACCGAAATATTTTATTCGAATAATTATCTATTATTGCTTACTTGAATTTTTTATCAATGATCTGCTCTTTATCGCGACTTATTATCAACAGTAAATATGTATTTATATAGTTTACGCATATAACAGCAAACTTTATACACAACACTGTAACTTAAGTGGCTGACAGTACCGACCTCTCGGAAAATTGGGTTGACGGCTATCTGACGGCCTACTCTACCACCACACACTCATTCGTCAAATCACAAAGCGCTCGCTTCCGTGACTTCCTGTTACAGTGTTACATACTTCCGTCTCATTTCACGAAATAACTTTCACAAATTGCAAGCAAGCGAGAGCAAAGATGTTACACATTTCAATGTGCTTTATTTTTAACATTTTTTTCATTGTATGCATCATTAATTTTAACAGTACTTAGACATTTTGTACTTCCAATTATTTTATTGTGTTCTAAAAAAGATACAATGGGCTTATGGTAAAGTAAGAAATGAAAATGTTTGATTAAAATTTATCTAAGTATCGCCTAAAAACCGCATCGAACGTCCTTTTCTATTTTGTAGTATTGAGTTTTCGATCAAAATAAATACGACGTATTAAATAATTTTTTGTTATTTTTTTTTATCTTAAAAATATTGGTATATTTATTTAGTACTCACTATTGTACCGCACAATGATTGTACAATTAAACAATTCAAATAATAATCAAACAAAAACACTTTTTCAACAATGCACAGTATATACACATTGAACTTTTCACTAAATCCATTCAATTTCACTTATAAGATATACACAGTACTAATGTTGCACAATACGTCAGCTGAGCAGCTACAGATATACTGCTATAAGCATGTCGGTAACACGAACGCACGAGATTTCACCCATCCAAAATGCGTCTAACGCGCACAGCACACGGCCGCTGCGCGTGCGTAGTCATGACCCATAATATTTTCCGCTACCAAAAGAGCATGTCTGTGACGCGACCCCATAAGATTTTCCTCTACCAAAAAGTGCCCAACGCAGCTAAAGAAGTTTTCACTTTAATAAGTCAATTGGTTTATGTTAAAAAATCAGATATTCAGTTAACAGGTAACTACCTGGGCACCAGGGGGTGGACGGAAACGAAAAAGCCGACACCTTTGTAAAACAGGGGGACGAATCTGCGTTCACTTGACCAGAACCGGTTTTTGGAGTTACCACAAGTGCCGCCAAAACAATTATTTCGGACATGGCGAAGAGGAAAATACTCACGGATTGGTCCAATATACCAGGGTGTTTTTACCTAAACTCTCGACAAACACAACTAAACAGATCCCAGAATGGAGCAAAAATGACCTGCGAATTCTAACGCAACTGCTTACAGGACACTGTCGTCTAAGATACCACCTCGGAAGGATAGGTCTGAATCAACAAACGAACTGTCGGTTTTGCTGCGTGGAAGACGAAACTGCTGGACATATACTATGTTTATGCTCCGACCTGGTAGGAATAAGGTTCAACATATTTGGTTACACCAACCTAGAACCTACCGATTTCAAAAAAATCTCACCCTATACAACCATGAACTTCGTGAGAAAGGCTGGATTGTGCGGTGAGACGTAACCTCTACGAGTGAGCCACAATAGACATACCAAGAGTCGCAGTGGAGGTGCGACCTACGCCCCACTCACATGATACCTAACCTAACCTAAAGCTTAAAGTAAAATTTTAAAATAACTTTTTCTTTATAAATGCCTAAAATTTTCAACGGTTTTTAATTAATTTAAACCGAAATACATTTTTCCTGCACAAGGAGTCGATTAATTACGTTATGTCAAGCGGTCGACATTTTAAGTGATTCGCCCCGTATATACGTTATATATATATATATATATATATATATATATATATATATATATATATATATATATATATGTCGCGTTTATTACATCAATTATCCGGTGATCGTATATAAATGCATGTATGTATGTCCATAATTGGTGGACGCTGCATCATTCCCCTTGTTTACATAAAACGTTCAAGTTAAAAGCGGCAATAGGGAAAATCGAGTTAAAGCTAAATCTAGTGCAACCACTTTAAAGATGGGCGTCGAGAGGGAAACGGGGAGATGGCACTCGCTAATATTGTAAATTAAACAAAGTTAATATATTTTACGTTATCATGTATGCAGTCTCTGTTTTACTTTGCTTTTTTCACTATTTGTTGTGGTTTTGTTACCGTCAGTACAGCTTCTCTTTTTGAAGTGAAAACTTCTTTAGCGGCGTTGTACACTTTTTTGTAATGGGTAAAAAATGTTAAACTCGCGTCAGGACACGTGGCCTGATCAAAAATTCGTAAGATGGATTTTTGTAATGGGTAAAAAATGTTAAACTCGCGTCAGGACACGTGGCCTGATCGAAAATTCGTAAGACGGTACCAAGGTATTTTAGGTCGGACGGAAGACTGACCGGTTTTATCTCGTGAAAATGTTACTTTCATAGCTCCGTAATTTTGTTTAAAACAGACTAGGTTTTTTATACAATAAACTCGAATACGTTTTAAATAAATATTTTCTTTAACCGTTGACGCATGTCATGGACTTTATTTACTTTGTTTATATATTTTTAATAGAAATAAAACGTACCCGAAGCTTCGTAGATCGCGTTTAAAAAAAGTATTCGTTGATTTAGCGATATTCTCGTCGATTAACCGATATAATTTTCGATATTCTTTTTAAGTTACTGTTATATCGATAGCCGTACGCATTAACGGAAGTATCTTTTATATAAAAAATATATCACAAACGAACAATAATCATTATAAGAAGAATAGTACGCTATACGAACCCGACATGTCTACCTTGTTGCTTCGAATAACTGTGTATCGTGTATAAAATACTAACAATATTGTGATAAAAAAGAAACAAACATAATTTAAGTAATTAATATATCTTTATATTAAATTAACTTAAATATTAATGATTCATTTAGTCAGTCAGTGTCCGGCCGTCCGTCAGATCGGTCGGTCATGATTATATTTAAATAATCGACAATACGTTAATATATTATACACTTGGAAATTGTACGCACGAGAAAGTTTTAAGTTTAAATCTATTTTTTGATTTTTGTAGTACGACAAAACGCACAACATACTCATAATTCGATGCAATATTTATCTTGTATGTAGGTAGCAGCATGATTTATTCGCCAAAATACCCTTGTGTATTCAATCATTATATATAGACGACATACTCGGCTTAAAATTTTCCGCAATACTATCATTTAAGAATTTGCAAGTTTATTCTTAAAAGGGATAAATCATCTTCTCGATTTGTTTCGTTATGTTTATATTTTGAAGTGAAAACTTCTTTAGCGGCGTTGTACACTTTTTTTGTAATGGGTAAAAAATGTTAAACTCGCGTCAGGACACGTGACCTGATCGAAAATTCGTAAGACGGATGGAGAGTAGACAGCTGGCGTGGCGTAGGATAGGGAGTATCCCCCTCTCTTTCTACGGCGCGGCGAAAATGTATGCCTGCGCCGGCTGTTTCGTTTAGGCGGCGCAGGGCGCACAACGTTAATACTTAAGTTTTCACTTCTGCCGGCACTCCCAGAGTGCAACCCGTAAAATTTTTTTTATTAAAAAATAGCTTTTACCTACGGCTTTGCTTACGTTGATGTCCTAAAATAACCGTCAAAGATCATTAAAAAGTAAATAAAATTATACGATAATTATTTTATTGTTTGGCTAGCATCACCAGTACTTAAAAATTCTAAAATTCAACCCAGTTTAAAAAACTGATTATTTTTTGACGTTTCTCGAAACCAATATAAATGGTCAATTTCAGTAATTCATATAAGTTCTAGCTAATTAAAACATTATTACAGTGGGAATAATTTACTTACATTATTCCAGTGAGAATTATTTATGTACATTGTTTTTATTAAATGACAACGTATTTTCTTGATCTGACGCGTCTGTTATAAATTTTCAAGAAATGATAATTAACATCGTTCAAATTTAATTAATAACCTGAGAGAGAGTGCGGAAGTATCATTAACTTTCAACACATCAGAACAAAACAATGTTGAAAAATCCTTCATCCAAGGGCACAACATTTATAATAATAATTGTATTTTTCATGTTTAAAACTTCAATGCATCCTAATTTAAATAACTCATTTAGTTTATATTAAGTCAAGTGATATAAATTTGTTGAAATAAAAATATAAAATCTTAAAAGAGATTTTTATTGTAACTTTGTAACGTGCCTATTTTTTTCCTTCTACAGTTCCATTATAATTGTGTCTCTGATAGTTTTGTATTCCTCAGGTACTCGTAAATAGTGTCGCGTACCGTATTTTGTTGTAACTTAAATATATCATTCGTTGTAAATAGTGTTGCATACCTTGTTGTGATAGGATTTGATTGTTAATGGCTGTGGCATTTTTGTTAATCGCTGGAGATTGAGTGGGGGTTTTTGTTATTAGATTTTGCTTTGGTTTTTGGCCTCGATTGTTGTGTGTTGTCGGTTATATTATTGTTTGGTTTGCATTTCTGTGTGGATGGGGCTGGCTATCAACACGGATGAGCGCGATTCTTGGTGTGGAGCATGGACTTGCGAATATTGTTGGTTGACGTCGGTTCCGTGTCATTTTCTTGATATCCGGCTTGGGGAAGTAGTGCTAGTCGTTTGGTGGCAGTTTTGGGAGTGGTGTGGTGAGAGTTTTTGGGACGGTGTGATATTGGCAAGTGTGCAGAACCTCTACGGTTTTTGTTTCATATCTGGCTGTATTTGGGGCCATCTTAATTGTTGAAATTTTGGATTTTGGTGTCGAGTTAAAATAACCACATGCGGGATTTAATTGAGGGAAACCATTGTTAATTAGCAGGTGCCGTTCCATAACCAAACCGGCCACAGGAGTAGTGCATTCGTATACCCAAAGGTTAGAAGTGTTTATTTTTAAATATTTAATGACGTGACTTATTTTTGACACCACCATTAAGTTTTGTTTTAATTTATTAATATAATACGTTATTAAAAACTATTTATTGCATTAGATAATATGCCAAAACTGAGCACTTTGATTTATTGTTAGCTGCTAATTTTGACTATATTTGTTATAATGTTATTATTGAACTGAGTACTTTGATTTATGTTGGCTGTTGATTTTGACTATATTTGTTATAAGTTTATTATTGAACTAAGTACTTTGATTTATTGTTGGCTGTTGATTTTGACTATATTTGTTATAAGTTTATTATTGAACTGAGTACTTTGATTTATTTTAGGAGTAAAGTATCCAATATATTTTAGCTATAATTTCATTTATTTGGTTCACCATAATCTCAGTTGTTTATCGTGTGGCTCTGCTAGTGCCTATAAGACCTAGGGGTTTCCGGCTTGAACCGTCTAAGTCGGTTTTACATATATTTACATATATTTGTTTTTCTTCTACCCTCTATGGCTGAGCTCGGGCATAATTTGCCAGTAGAGAGACCGCTGGCAGAGTACTCTATAGAGAACGAATAAGACGTGGCAGACTCTAATAATATAGTGCCCTGCACCGTGTAAGGTTTTTGTGCGAATGGTATTTCTATAAATGGTGTACTGATCAACAACTCAAGGTATGCAGATGATACTGTTCTTCTTGCAGATACCGCTGAGGGTCTCCAGAGGTTAATAGAGAAAGTAGCTGAGATGTGCGAAAAATAGAATATGCGATTAAACACAAACAAAACAAAGGTAATGATAATAAAAAAACAAGCCGCTCAGAACGTACAGTTTCACGTCAAAAATTCTCCCATTGAGACAGTCTTAACCATTAACTAACTATCTAGGAGTGCAACTAAATACCGATTGGCACCAAATAAAAGAGATAAAGATACGAATCCAGAAATTTAGATCTAACTTCAATCGCACTCTTCATTTAAATTTAAGGATTCGTTTATTAAAATGTTACATATTTTCAATATTAACGTATGGTGTTGAATCATGGACATTGACGGATGCAGCTTGCAAAAGACTTAAGGCGTTTGAGATGTGGTGCTTCCGACGCATGTCGAGATTATCTTGGACTCATCACGTAACTAATGAAGCTGTCTTGCAACGTATCCAAAAAGAAAAAAAAATTAAAGAAGAACATTAAAAAAAGAAAACTTGCATACTTTGGACACATAATGCGTAACCAAAAATATGAAATACTGCAGCTGGTTATGCAAGAGAGGTCCTGGAAGACGCCGAATATCATGGTTACATAATCTTAGGCAATGGACTGGAATAACGTCAGCAGAGATATTTCGAGCTGCCGTCAACAAAATTATGTAGGCCAGAATGATCGCCAACGTCCATTGAGGATAAGGCACTAGAAGAAGAAGAAGAGTTGATTAATTGATTATTTGTCGCGGCTTTTTATTATATTTTGTGCTGGCCGACTGCATACCGTCACCTCAGCGTTTTGCATTGGAATTTTTGTGTTCCTTAAATAGTTTTCATATCTGCATATAACTATTCGACTCTGCTGTTAAATTAGAAACTTTTCGCACTGGTATCGAATTGAAATTGACAAATTACCTAGTCGATCGGCTTAAATACTGAATATCACACAATACCAATTATTGTCTCAAACTGTTTAAACTGTTTAAACTTGTTGCTATTATACATACATACATACATAAAGTCACGCCTTTTTCCCATAGGGGTAAGCAGAGACAACTTCCTTCCACTTGCTACGGTTCTTACACACATCTTTTGCTTCCTCTACTTTCATCAGTGCTCTCATACATGCTCTTCGGTTGTTGGTACTCTTGACCTGGCCTTTTTTCAAAACAATGTTGATCTGATCAAGATATGTTCTTCGAGGTCGACCTCTACCGACTTGTCCATTTACACTCGCCTTATAAATTTGTTTCGTCAATCTTCCTTCATCCATCCTTTCTACGTGTCCGAACCATCTAAGCATTCCTTTATCTATCTTTGTAACCACATCTTCTTTTACACCACAGCGTTTTCTTATCTCACTATTCTTAACTTTATCCAACCGAGTCACTTCGGCTATACTTCTCAGACTACTCATCTCCGCAGCATTAATCCTATTTTCATGCTTCTTTTGCCAAACCCAACATTCACTACCATACATAAGTGTAGGAACCAACACACCTCTATGCACCGACAGACGTGCCTTTTTTGACACTTTCTGGCTATTCATACAGCTATGCAGTGCCCCATTCATTTATTTTTCTGCCAACACCCTTCACTCAATGTCACTGTCATACTTTCCATCTCTAGTAAATTTTGAACCCAAATACACAAATTAATTAACTTGTTCCACTTTTTCTCCCTCAATCGAAACTCCACAGTTTGTCATGCTTTCTTCTCTCTCGTTTTGCTCACATTTATTTTCATCCCTTTGATTTTCAGCGAATCATGCATAACATTAACCATCGCCTGCAACTACTCTTCAGATAACGCCAATAAGACTTGATCATCGGCGTAAAGAAGGCATTTGACGATCAAATCATTCATTTTTAATCCATACGCACTCTCTTTCAGATCTTTTAAACAATTGTCTATGTATAAGTTAAACAGCCATGGCGAAGTCACACATCCCTTGCTATTATATTACCAGAATTACGTTTGTCAAAAATAAGACTGGTTGAAATATTATATTCAAATTAATGTTTCATTTTGGATTTAAATTAAAAGCTATTGGCCCATCCTGTATAACTGTTACTTACATCTATGAAATGAAATGGCATGTACTTCCCGTCCATCCCATCGAATTACGGTCATTGTATGTATCTAGATAAGGATTTGCAAGTTAGAGTTTATTAACTAAATACGTAGTAGAAACTATGATGAGAAGCGAGATGAATTTTAGATTGGCGACGGCAGAGACCAGAGCTCAAACTTCCTACGCAATTTTAAAATTTTGGTGCATGCGCTCGGTGCATTCGCTGATATTTAGGGTGGTTACACGAGAGCTGTCAAATTCTAATTATTGATAGATTATAAACCGACCAAGTTAGAAACAATTAATGTCGATTTATATGATTTGTACATAGAATCTTTTATTTATATTACTGAAATAGTTCACTTAATTTTATAATATTATTATTGTGCTACAAAATGTTAATGGTGCCAACACTTTTATATGTTTTAAACGTATTAATTCAAGCAATTTCTAGACCTAATTTAAGTTTTATTTTACCAGTATTTCAAAATTTAGGACTTGCCTGCGTTTAGTATTAACTATATTTAGTTCTAATTTATTCCCAAGCGTGCCGTTTACAAATTTCGTGAACGATATTAATTTAATAACTTTAATTGAACTCCTTCACCTTTATACCGAAATAAATAACAATTGTAGTACGTCTAACGTAATTAAAAGCTTTAATTCTTTTAAATTAAATACAAATACTCGCTCGTGTGAAGACAACAATTCGTAATAAATGATCTATCGTGACTAAAGTAATTTAATTAAAAACAGTATGCAATTGTAAAATAAATAAGCGTTGATATTCGTTTATAATTTTGGCGTTGAGTCGCATCGTAATTACTGTAAATAATAAATCACAAATTATACTCATGTATAGGATGACCCATCATTCATTATTGCAAAGATAATTATTGTTTTTGAAATGATAAAGTTGAAAATCAAAAAAAGTTATTTTCACCGCAAAAAATCTAACTTTAACGCCTTTTATTTTAAAAACAAAATTAGCAATTTTAATTACTATTCCAATATACTGTGAGTATCAAAAATTCTGCACCATGTAGGTAAAATATTTTCACCTCTACCACTATAGAAAGTACACACTTTCCGTCCTCACATCAAGGAGGAAACTTATACTTCTCACCCTAGATAGAAAGAAAAGTACTTTTCTTCACTAGAAAGTAAAGTACTTTTCCTGCCACTCAGTTTGAGTATGTTGTAAATGATAAAACTTTTGAATCTAATATATTCAAATTTTTTTCGTAATTTCTAAAACATCTTGTTTATCCTCTATTCTGGTAAAAATTAAACATAAATGTTACTTAAACGTTAGGTTTTTAAATAAAAATTTTAACTTCAGGATTCTTAGATATGTTTTTTGGGGTTCAGTTATGATATTAAAATCAAATATAGATCAATCGATGAAAAAATCGATATTTTTAACTTCCCAATGAAAAGTTATAGTAATGGGTCCGATTTTGCGAATCCTGAATTTTGACATATCTCCACATTTCAACGTCCCCATAGTCGAATACAATAGTTTTTAAGTGGAATGTGTGTGAATGTACGTATGTTCGTATATGTGTTTGGAATTATTTTTCGTCTCGATTATATCGAGAACAAAATATGATATCGACGTAGAACCAATTGCATTCGACGCATTACTACGCAACTTAGAAACGATTAGATTTTCAGCAAAATCGGTCAAGCAGTTTTTTATGAAAATCAAAAAACTAAAAAAAATGGTAAACTACCTGAATTTGCAATTTATAAATTATGCTATTTTTAATACAGAATTTTAAGATCTTTTGAATAATATGATTATTGCATGTTAGGAATATTTGTATAAAAGATATGAAATTTCATAAAAAGAGATAGTTTTAGAAAACAAAAATAGGAATTGGAGAATTTTAAACTTGTTTCAGTATTGAGAGAATAGCATTGAAGACGCTATAACAGTGAAAAATTATTGTTAGTAATAATCAAGCATTGTTTATAACAATTGAATATTGTTACTAACAAATGATTATTGATCATAATATTTAACAAAAAAATTTCAATTGTTATAAACTATTGAAAATAGCTCCCGCTTATAAAGTGATAAAAAAAAGTTTGAAATAATACGGTTGACATAAACAGAATATTGTTTATGACAATTATAATTTATTGTAAACAATTTGAAATCGTTTTTTATTATAATTTTAATAATAACTATAACATTCTTTTCACCGGGAAGTTAGTCGTGTGGACCTCTCGGGTCGCACCCAGACTACTGATATTTAATTCAATAATCACTTAAAATTGGCCAGAACATCATTTTTCAATATAAATTAATTTTAAATGCAAATAACTACAGAATTGTAAAAGCTTGTATACCAAACTTAACAAAAGTAAAATGTTTTACAAAATAAGTTATGTAAAACTTTAAATTAGTATGTTTAATTTGCAGAAAAAGTAGAAAAATCATTAAATTAACTGTAAATTAAATAATTTTTAATAAAGTAAATCATAAAATATTAAAAAATCTTTTTATTATAGCGTTTAATACCATACAAAAATATTGTGTGCTGGTGTCCCATCAGTACATCAACCCGTTAACGAGTTATAAAATTTTAAAATGTTTCCCATGATATTTAAATACGAAATAGAAAACTGCGATGATGCACCTCTTTAAATAATAATATTAAGGACTGAAACTTTAACAGCATTTGTTTTTCGTCAATTGGAATAATAACTTAAAAGGTATACATTTTAAAATAAAAAATGGTCGATTTTTTTATTTAGTCCTTTCCAGATTTCCATAGTTCTGTATAATAAAAGCGAATATAGAAAATTTCGCAAGAAAAACACGCACACATATCTACATATAATAAAGGATGGATCATCAAGTAACCATCAGCGACAATTAACAATATATCCCTAAACTTAATCTCAATGGCATGAAAAGGCATCTATGAAACATGCTGTAGGTGAATAAACTGCATGCTGAGAGAAAGAATAATATACTCCTTCCTAGTGGGAGAAACACTGGCAGCCAAAGTCACCAGAGGTTGTCCACAAGGGGATGTTTTGTCCCCACTACTTTGGAACCTGGTGGTGAAAGACCTGTTAATCACACTAAAGAGGAGTGGACATAAAACACTTGGATTCGCAGACGACAAAGTCATTATGGTTCAATGAAAATTCCATACCATTTTTAGGGAAAGAATACAAATGGCCCTAAATCAAGTCAGCACAAGGATAGATAAAGAGAGTTTGAATATTAGTGCCTCCAAATAAATCATTGCAGCTTTTACCCGAAGAAGGAAGTTAGAGAGCTTAGGACCTCTGATCCTCTAAGGGACCCAAATCCAGCTGGCGGGGGAAGTTAAATATCTCGGGGTGATTCTACACTCAAAACTTACCTGGAACCAACAACTGGCAAAAGTAAAGAAGAAAGCCGAGGTGACATTAATTTTAGCCAGACGAGCACACGGAAAAACATGGGGGCTAAGACCCAAGATGGCACATTGGACATACAATATTGTGGTGAAACCCATGATCACATATGCATCCTTAGTATGGTGGCCTAAGATAACCCAAAAAATAGCCACGGCCGAGTTGAGCAAGGTACAAAGACTTGCCTGCCTTAGCATAACGGGGGCTATGAAAACAACATCAACATCAGCCATGGAAGCACTGCTCAACCTCTCCCCGATCAACATAACAATCATGGGGAAAGTAAGAATGGGAATTTTAAGGCAACAAACCACGAGCAATAGATCGGATCATAACAAGATAAGAGATATACTGGAAGGAAACATTCTCGAAATGAACCACATGTCTCCTATGTACTTTCAACACTAACTTTGAGGTGAATATACAAGATCAAAGCTAATGGGCAGATGACCTTAACAAGGGCAATCCTGGAGAGAGGATCTGGTATACATACGAATTCAAGACCAAGGAAGGAACTGGTGCTGGAATATACAGTGAGGGAAGCAACTCCCAAATAAGTGCCTCACAAGGAACAAACGCTTCTGTATTTTAGGCAAAAATGTATGCTATCCTGCAATGCAAGTGGTGTCTCCCATGTACGAGGTCGCAAATTAATTAAATCAATGATATCTGTGCCATCGGATTTTAATATGTCTTATAGCGTCGTTTTTTATGTGTTTTTAACTTATAAAATATCATTTATGTAATTATTCTCAACATAAGATTTCCCTGAAGATGGAATAAAATAATTCCAAAAGCTTAAAAAATCTTTAAATGAGTTTTCTTTTACTCGCTGCTTCCCCACGATATAGAATAAGTATTTTCTAGTCAGTTAAGACTACTCTCGTCTATATATAAATATATATATATATATATTTATATATATACAGTGTGTCCAATTAAGTCGGCATCATAAGGGAAACTTTTTTATTCTTAGTTTTATGAAAAAAAGTTATTCCTTATAAAAAGTTATGCATAACCTAAAACTTAGATATTAATTTTTTTAAACCGTTAACGGGGTTTGTCAAAAAATATTAATTTTATTTAAGAGTAAAGTACCTTCATTTTTTAAAAAAGATACAATTGTTATTAAGAAAAGTTGATCATAATTGAAAACTATTGTCAGATATCCAATATTATACATCTGCCATGAAAAACGATTTTTAATAATTTTCGGTATAAATAAATTATGCAAATTTTGTAAATTACACATCAGCTATTTTATTGAAAAACATGACAAGATAACTTTTTGGTTTATTAATAAGTTCTGTAACAATGTTTTATTGTATTTGAATAGTTAATGCATACATATCTTAATATTTTATTTTGCAAATGAAAAGATAAACAACAACTAATACGTAATAAGTAATTGGAAATAAAATAATTTATATTTTGCTTTAAGTCACTAGAGCCTCAATCTATCCACCATCTCTTGCTAGACATTTAATGGTTCGTTTATCAAATTGCCTTGAAACATTTTTGATCATATCTTCAGTAAATTTCTGATATGCTTCTGTAATTATCCTTTCTAAATGATTAATATCTTGCTAAGGTTTTTGCTGATAAACCCTATATTTTAAGTAGCCTCATAAGAAATAATCCAGAGGACTTAAGTCTGGAGATCTATCCGGCCAAAAAATCTCTGAATATATATATATATATATATATATATATATATATATATATATATATATATATATATATATATTACTTTGTCATTGAAAATAGTTTAAAAGTAACCTAACAGCCTCTGTTTTGTTGATACCATATACGTTGACGGTCTATTAAAGATATAACAGAAAAGGGGGTTGAGTGTACTGTGATATACAAGATATCAATAGTTAAAAAAAGGCTATAGTACAACAAAAAAATTTTAATTATTACAAGCCAATTCTCAAACGTTTTCGGCGTCAAGCCATGTTTTTAAAAAGTTTTAAACTGTACTTAAAATTCTATAAAAATTTGTTTATCTTGAAATGTTCATTGTTGAGCTATAGTCATGTCCTTTTTATGTTTAGTCTTTAGTTAACAAATTTGTGACAAAAATTTCTCCTGATGATGGCTTGGCGTCAAATCGTTTAAGAATTGGCTTGTAATAGTTAAAAAAATGTTGGTGTACTATAGCCTTTTTTTAACTATTGATATTTTGTATTAAAGATAATTCGCTAAAAAATCGTAGAATTCATTTTGAAAAAATTTAGATAGCGTTCGGCGTTCATGGACTGTCGAAAAAATAGGATTACTGTCACACCACCAGCGACAATTTTGTGAACTGACAGTTCCATATGATGTAAAAGTTGCCTCAACGGAAAATATTATATTTCTTAATAAAAATGGATACTCTCCTAACTTTCCCTGATTTAAAGAGCAAAATTCAAACCGTCTGTCATAATCTCTTTCTTTCAATGCATGAACAAACTGCGGTTTGTATGGATGATAAAGAGAAGTTAATAAAAACAACAAAATCTATTTTCTTATGGCAGATGGATAATACTGGATATCTGACAATAGTTTTTATTTATGATCAACTCTTTTTTAAAACAATTGTCGGTATTTTCAAAAATAAAGGTACTTTACTCTTAAGTAAAATTCATATTTTTTGATAAACTCCGTATACGGTTTGAAGAAATTGATATCTAATGGTTGTTTTTTAAGTTTTAGACTATACATTACTTTTTACAAAGAATAACTTTTTTCATAAAACTAAGAATAAAAAGATTCCCATATGATGCCGACTTAATTGGACACACTGTATATATATATATATATCTTCTTTTTTCTATTCGGTCACCCGTTTCGGGTATCGTGCCATCATGGTCTGTGAGATCTTTCCATATCCGCCTGTCTTCCGCGGCTTTGAAACATTCGTTGAGTGGTACTCCGGTTTCCCTGACAATGTGGTCCACATATCTGATCGGTGATCTACCTCGGCTTTTCGTTCCTTGTACCTTTCCCTGGACGGTGAGTTTTTCCAGTCTGTTTCTTCGGACGGTATGTCCGAAAAAGGATGTTATTCGCTCAGAGACGATAGTGCGCAGTCTTTTTTGATCTTCAATTGGTTTATAACCGACTCGTTTGTTATTCTTTGTGTCCATGATACGCGTAACATCTTCCGCTAACAGCACATTTTAAAAGCATCGATAGCACGTTTATCCGTTTCCTTAAGTGCCCAGCACTCTGATGCGTATGAGAAGACTGAGAATACTAGAGTTTTAACGAGTCTGGTCTTGGTGGATAGGTATATGTCATGACTCTTCCAGATCTTAGTAAGCTTTGCCATGGCTTCTTTTGCAACTGCTGATCGCCTTTTGATTTCCGATGTGCATCCCTCTGAATTCGTTACAAGCGATTCCAGATACACGAATTGATTAACCACAGCTATACCATTTATTTCCTTGGTTTGTTGTTTCCCTGCCGGTCGATAATCATTATTTTTGTCTTTGATCTGTTAATAGTTAACCCTGCCTCCTGACCAGCCATCTCGACCCGCTGTAACAGTTCTGTTAGCTCTTGCTCGTTGCTGGCAAATAAAGTAGTATCGTCAGCATACCTAAGGTTATTGATTGTATAAATATATATATATATATATATATATATATATATATATATATATATATATTTATGAAAATTTACTAACTGTGAATCTACGTAAGAGGTTTTTTTAATTTATTTGGGTAGCAGTTAAGAGTGACCAATTCAATAAAAATTCTTCGTTTTTTCAATCAAGCTTTCGAAAATTTTATTTTCTTTTTCAAGACTTCTCTATAATATTTTTAATTAATACATGAAAAATCAATTTACAAAATATATACTTACTAACAAGAAATTATTAAATATAAATATATATACTTTAATTTGATTATGATAGGACTTTTAATTTTATATTTTTATTTATACGTTTTTAATTTTATATTATTATTCCCAAAAAATACAAATTCTCATATTGATACTATAAAGTTCTAAAATTTTGTCTGATGATAAAAAAAATAAAAATGTTTTTACACAAATAATTTTTTCAATCTTTTCAACATTTGCTGAGTCGTTCGCTGAGAAGATATGATTGCTGTGTCGTTGGGTCGCTGTAAAAAAAGGAGCCCCTTTTTCTTGAGTCCTCCTGTGCTTTTCACCAAACTGCTAATTTTTAACTTTTACTATTCACTTTAATTATTAATTTTTTTTTGTTTATTTTTAAAAACTAATACTTTCTTTTAACAATACAATACAGGTCTGATCTTTTTGAAAAATGATTTTATACTTATACATACTGATCTTAAAAAACACGTCGGCTCTCTTTTAATATTCCCGTTCCCATGATATTTTCAATTTTTCTTTTTACTTACCATGTTAAAAGAAATTCCTTTAGATTATAAAATTTTTATAACTAAAATATCTATTTGAAGAGACCTTAAAATATAATTCTGAACGTATCTGTCAAATTCTTTTATCTTTAATAAATATAACCATAATAACCAATGTGTCAACATAAACTATTGTCATATCTATTCATTACAATGTAAAAATTATAGAAAACTATAATACTATTGTAGAGAACTTAAAGAATTCTTCGACAGCGTGAATAATGTGAGAATGTATAAAACTGATTTTTAAAAAACCAGCTTACTTTTGCTGTATGTTAAGGTATGTTAGGTTAAATATTATTATTATAGGTTATTATTATAGGTTATACATTATAGGTATATATGTCGGTCGATTATATATCAGAAAACAACTACACTTCTGGCTATATGCTTACGACAAGCATTGAATTACATCCGATATATAATCGAGTAAACTATCCCATCACAGAAAGCAAAGATATGCAGATGCTTGTTATGTAAAAAAAGAACTATTAGATTTATCCATTTATTATTAATAAAAGGTAAGAAAAGAAAAAAATTTCCTCTCACTTCATCTATACAAATACCTAATCTTAGCAACACGACATGTCCATAATATTGACGACGAATTGCCTTAGCATTACATTTGTCCCAAAAAAACGGCAAAATAATATTTATCTCTAAAAAATAAATAAAAATTTATCGATAAATCTGTAGTATCATCGACATCGAGTTCATAGTTCAGTACGACGACGACGAGACAAAACAGGGAAATGGGAAACAGACCGGTACCGAAATTGCTGACACATAACAGCGGCATTCTCTTTGCGAATAATTAATTTTAATTCAACCTAAAGCAAATCTAATTTAGGCATCGAATATACATAACAGGTAGCGGTTGAGTAGGTAAAATGTATCTTCGTACATTAGGTGGCTTTGTTTATCATTAATGTACATGAGAGAGAGAGAGTTAGCAACCTAATATCTGTTAATTAAATTTGACCGTTTTAGATAATTTTGTCTGCTTGGTATTGTTTGATTTAAAGAAAATATTACAAGTTTTAGAATAAGGATTTTTTTTATTTTGTATTGCTGAAAAAAATTTTTAAAATAACGAGAATTTTGTTTAACTGAGACTAAAACACTTGGAGAGTGAATACGAATAAGAGACTAACGGTGTTTTTACCTTTATAACAACAACAAAAACCACCAGCACACATACGGACTCATTAATTACTATAACTTAACCACATCTACAACCTCCTTTTACATGATTAAATATTCCCGCTTAAAAATATTTACGCGTACTTCTCTGTTTTCCTTCAAACAGGGTTTTTCGTGTTTTTTTTACGTTTTATCCTACTGCGACTGATTTCACCAGAAGTGGTCCCTAACAATAATAATTTAAGTCTATTTATACAATTATTCTTTGTAATAATGGCTTCAACCCAGGTGAATTAAAAGTAATATTTAGGCATAGGGCGAGTTTGACAATGGGTTGTAATTTCAAGTTAGATAAAATAAAAAAAATTAATGTATAACAAGAGAGATTCATTTTTATGAAAAAGGCCATAACCTTTGTCTACATTAATTCTGAGATGTTTTCAGCGGCCACAGCCGTCTCAGGGAACCTTTCAGGGTACAATATGGTTTTTATTTAGGCGTCTTTTAATATGTTTGGTTGGGTGGCACTTAAGAGAAATAGGTATTTTATTATATTATTATAGCGGTGGCAAGCGACCTTTTAAAAAGAACGTTATTTTAAGCAGTTCCATTTATCCATTTTTTTAATTTTTAAAGTTTTAAATCAATCTGAATAAAAGTCAAGGAAATAGAGCATTTGGAAAATATTGTCATTAAATTTGTCCGGCTGGGAGTGTCGCAGCTACCTATATCGCAAGTTTAACCGCCTTTTTTTAAAAAAAATTTTATGTAGGCGCGATTTATAAAAAACTAATGCACCGTTTTTTTTATTTGTACACTTCTTTTAGATAGGATTAGCTAATGATTAGACGACGACGCCGACGCCGACGTTATGTTTCATTTTACCAGGCAATACGTCTCCGAAAATCAGGTCTCTTTTTCTTAAGGTGCCTTATTTATTTACTGAATGTTGGCGACAATTCTGGCATACTCGCTTGAATCTTGTGCGGCTCTGAAAAGTGCATGGGCATCGAGGTTTGTCCAGTCTCTTATGTTCTTTGGCCACGAGTATTCCTTTCTCCCGATGCCTCTATTTCCCTCGATCTTCCCCTCCATAATAAGTTTCAGAAATTGGTACTTGATATTCCTGAATATATGACCCAGGTAGGCTGCTTTTCTTCGAATTACTATTTGCAGCAGTTCTCTTTCTCTCCGCATTCGGTTTAATACCTCCGCGTTGGTTATATGGTCTGTCCACGGAACTTAAAGATTCTCCTGAGCAACCACATTTCCAAGGCCTCGAGACGGTACATGACGTTAGCTTTCATTGTCCAAGTCTCCACTCCATACAGCAGCACTGAGTAAATGTAGCATTTCACAAAACGGTACCGTAACGTTAAATTAAGACTCTTGTTGCTGAGCAGAGCTCTCATATCATATTCAAGGTGAATATTGTTACCGTACACTTTGATACTTAAATTTACATTTGGTGTTTTGCTAACCACCATTACCTTTGTGTTGTCTGCGTTAATGTTTAAACCAAGTCGTTCTTCTTCGGTAGTTGAAGCGCTTGCTGGCTATCAGCCAATATGACTGTGTCATCGGCATAGCGAAGGTTATCCTGTCCATTATTTTTTACCCCATCCTCTTTATCTCTCAAGGCACTTTCAAAGATTGATTCCGAGTAAAGATTGAATAAAAGGGAGGATTAAACACAACCCTGTTTTACACCTTTCTCTACTGGAAAGATCTGTGTAGTTTCATTTCCCACTTTCACCGATGCTGTTTGATTTATGTAGAGGTTCTTAATGAAACTTAAGTCGTTCTGATCTATCATTCTGTCTTGAAGCAGTTTTATTAGCTCTGTATGTTTGACACAGCAAACGCCTTCTGATAATCTATGAAGCACAGGAAAACGTCTCTTTGCTGGTCTCTGTATTTTTGAAGTAATACTGTTAAGCTGAAGAGTGCTTCACGTGTGCCAAAGCCTTGCCTGAATCCAAACTGTGTGGGACCAATGTCTTTTTTACATCTGTTGTAAATCCTTGTATATATTATCTTCAAGAAGATCCTCTGGGGATACGGAAAAATAGAATAGATCCCAGGTATGGTCTGCCTGACGTAAAAGGCGACTAAAAGACTTCCAATCCAAAGTGTTATGCGACCCGTGCTAATGGATGCATGGCGGTGGGGGAGCACCGTAGATAACGGAGCCTACAGGAAACCGGGAGAAATCCTGTAGTAGACAGCCTTAATCCTGTACAGCGGGCACCTCAGGACCGTATCACCCCTTCCCCTATACTCGTGGAATGCAAAGTAGAACTGAGAACGCTGGTAGACCGTAATCACGTTAAACTGATGGGTTCCAGGACGTCAGGGAGTTGCAGGAAATGAGAAAGCAGACTAACTTGCAAGAAGAGTTTCGGAAAAACACAAAAACTACTGAAAAAGCATACCAAAAAACAATCACGGGAAATATTACATCAAAGGACTGTGCTACAAAAGGATGGCAGAACTGTTACCGATGAACAGGAATCAGCTAAGAACTACTAAGGGACTGTATAATGGAGGTCTGGCTTGCGGGTTGTGCGGCGATGATCTGGGGATGGAGAAGTACGTGATGTGCTGCTGCGGGGCGCTGGGAAAGATGGGCGATTTTTGGGCGGCTGTATTGTTCCTACCCAGTTTATTTATTTAGCGTATGGCTACATCACAGGCAAGTTATAAATAAACAATAAATAATACAAGAAAATAGATAAAAATACATTACGAACATTTACACTAGGTAACAATATCACTTAATTCTACAAACAAACATCGAGGTAACAAATATACTCAATTGACTCCTTTGTCGCAACTAAGAAATCAGATGGGTTACCACTGTAGGATCTAATCGGGCATTCCTCGACCAGGTGTTTAACGGTTTGTCTTCCTGCGCCACAGTCGCAATTTGGGGAGGGTATTTTTCCCCACCTGTAAAGCGAATCGGAGCATCTGCCACAGTTTGTTCTTATTCTATTAAGTGTGGCCCAGATTCGTCTTGGTTGGTCGAAACCCTCTGGTCTGCTTGTAACGCACGGCATGTTCAGTTTGGCAGGCGGTACATTATTCTCCCAGTCCTCTTTCCAGCGTTCAGTTATGTCGAAGTTATTTTCTATAAGCATTTTTGCAGTTTTTAGGGGGGGTTTTCTTGAGCGAAGCCTATTTATGTCTCTGCCGGTAACTAAAACGTGAGAGCGTAGCATGGGATCAGAGTTGATTTTTCTATACTCTCGGACAAGAGCATCATGTTCTCGACGGATGTGTGGAGGAGCTATGTGACTTAGTGCGGGCAGCCAGTAGGTGGGTGTGGTCTTTATTGTGCCTGATATAATACGCATAGCTTGATTGAGTTGCACATCAAGGCGGCTTGTATGCGGGCTGTTGATCCACACTGGTGCACAGTACTCCGCAACGGGATACACTAGGCCTAGTGCTGTCGATCTAAGTGTGGACGCTGTAGAACCCCATGTGGTGCCGCATAGCTTTTGCAGAATGTTATTTCGGGTTCTGAGTTTTGCAGCTGTCTTCATAAGATGTTCTTTGAAACTCAATGTTCTATCGAGTGTGACACCTAGGTATTTAGGATGGTTATTGTGGCTGAGCAGTCTATCCTCAAAGTAGATTTTAAGTTGGTAGTTGGCCATCTTGTTGTTTAGGTGAAAGCACGATACTTCCGTCTTGACGGCATTTCGCTGCAATCTCCAGTTACGGAAATATCTCCCAAGAGCGTCCAGGTCGTTTGTTAGGATTTGCTTGGTAATCTGTAAGTCTTTGTGGCTTATAGCAAGTGCCCAGTCGTCAGCGTATCCGAACTTCTTTGATGTAGTCTCGGGCATATCTGCTATGTAGAGACTGAAGAGCAGAGGAGCCAATACCGATCCTTGTGGAAGGCCATTATTTAGTTTCATTTGGGTACTAGTCTTTTCACCCATGATGACTTGGAAGCATCTGTTCGATAGCATGGCATTGATAACATCGGTGATCTTTCTACATGGGATAACTTGCATTAGTTTATATATAACTCTTTGTCGCCAAACAGTGTCATACGCAGCAGATAGGTCTATGAAAGCCGTAGATGTTTTTAATTGCTTTTGGAAGCCTGTTTCCACGTAGTTGGTTAGTGCGAGTACTTGGTCTGTGCAGCTTCGGCCCGGTCGGAATCCTGCTTGTTCCACAGGTATGTATGGGAGTATTGCTGATACAATTCTGTTATATAGCAGTCTTTCAAAAAGTTTGTAGATCATGCATAGAAGTGCAATCGGGCGGTAGTTTTTTGGCGTATCATTAGCTTTCCCTGGTTTTAGAATGGCGACTAATTTTGCCCTCTTTAGTTGATGGGGAACATTTCCAGTCTGAAGGATATCCGAAAAAAACTCTGCAAGCCATTGCCTAGTAAATCTGCCACTGTGCTTTAGAAATTCAGGGTGAATGCCATCGAAGCCAGGGGCTTTTCCTATTTTTATTTCATTCAGGGCTTTCGTAATTTCTTCGCTGTGGAAGGGGTTGGAATATTCTGTTTCAAGAGCACAGGTGGATTTTAGGGCTTTGAGGTCTTTTTTAACTTTAATTGTGTGTGAGCGGTTTTGGGGTGCTCTTGAGGTAGATACTATATGAGACGCCACTTGGTTTGGTGTCACTATGTTGGTTGGGCGGGCCGGTGGGTTACTGCTGCCGAGTTTTCGTAGCAAGGACCAGGCCTGTCTGCTTGACCTTTGAAAATCTAGGTTTTCCACTGTCTCAGTCCACATCTCGCGTCTAGCGGCGTCGATGCTGTGGAGCAGTTCATCTGCAATTTCCTGCTTACCATCCTCACAGAACTTTTCATACAGTTTCACTCTCCTCAGTCCAACCGGGTATATACTCTTTTCGGTAGCCCCTAGGAATTGCTGCTTTTGCTGCTGTTATTATTGCCCCCATCAGTCTTCTGTAGTTTACGCTCTTTGGTGGGATCCAGCCTAGGCATTTGTCGAGACTACTAGAGAAAACGGGCCAGTCAGCTTTCCTAAAGTTCCATCTGGGGCGTGGAAACGATCTTATGACGGGGATGCTGATGCCGATTTTTACCAGGACAGGACGGTGTTGGCTATGAGGGAAGTCGGACATGACCCTTCTCGTTGCTGGTAGTGGTTGGCCTTTATTGTCAGTGGTAACGAAACAGAGGTCGGGGTTATATTCCCTCTTCCACGCTGCAGATCGGAAAGTGCCTCTGTCCTTAGCGTCGAATAGTAGGTGGATGCCATGTTCCTCCGTCCATTCTACCAGAGACGTGCCATTTTTGTCATTGTCTGTATACTTCCACAACTCATGGTGGCTATTGAAATCTCCCACGTATATGGTTGGGTGTTCGTAGGGGTTAAGCACATAGGCAGGCCAGGTGGAGGCGGGTGGTTTGTAAACATTAACCATTGTTATATCGCCAATTTTTACTGTGACCTCATGGATATTATTCTTGGTGGAAGTGGAAAGCAGGGATGCGTTTTCTATGTTTGTGCGTACATATGTTGCCACGCCCTAGACTCTATCATAGGTGGTGCCCAGAAGATCAAAGCCTGGAATTTTACCTCTTGAGTTTAGCCTCATCCTCAGTGTGCGTTTCTTGAATCGCGACCAGGTCAACGTCGTTTTTCTCCAAAAACTTGTGCAGAACTTGGCATTTAGCTCTGCTTATGCCTTCTATATTAAAATGGCAAACTCGTATACTAGGTCCGAGTTCCTTCGTCAATTGGTCCTCATAAGGTCCGTTTATTGGTTGTGTCATCGTTTTGAGACTTATGTAATTTTTTTTAATGCGCCTGTGATTTTTCTTGCCAGGAGATCCGAAGATTGTCTACCCAGTACAGGACTTGTACAAAATTGGTCAAGGTACGAAGGTACTGGATTGGGCGCAGCGTGGTTCTAGGTCCCGGGAATTGACTGTCTTTTGCGGTACGGTACCTCGCAGCTTATTGTATAATAAAACGTTCATCTCGATTTTTATTGCATCATTTTTGTCCCTGACCTGGTCTTCTAGAATAATTTCCTATATCATTCAAGCGTCTTACCATACGACTTATTGTGGAACAATTTTTGTCTAACAAATTGGCAACGTAACTTTAACAATATCATTTCTTTTTTGAGGTCAAAAATTAAACAGTGTACCACAAAAAAACGTATTACTTTCAAAAAAGGAACAATTTATAAGCTTACTTTTAACGAAAATCCATCGCAAGTACTTCACAAAATTGTTCATCTTTTATCGAATTCTTCAAAACTGTAAATCTAAACAAATTATTTTGATAGCCGTCATTAACAACGAGACAAAATATGCATAGCCTATTAGTCAACTACTCGATAAACTTCAAAAACGGACATAAGAAAAAGATAAATTATTTTTGGGATAATTTCTTATTGTTGCATTATAATTTTATCCAGGAGTTTATTTATACAATATTTATATTTTGTAAGCAGATTTCCTACGCAGATGAATCGGCAATAAGTAAATTGTATCGTTGAATTTAAAAAACAAATCCATGAACTTAAAAACTGTATACACATGCTCAAGACAAAGATGGCAGACCTTTTATGCAACTTTCTCTTTTTATTTTTTTATTTCATCTGCTTTCATTTTATTCTTATGAGTCTATGATTAAGATTCATGTCAACAGTTGGTGTCTTATTGGTGGCGCTCTCTGTAGAGCTGTACGTAAAAGTTATTCCATCAGCAACATTATTTTTGCTAAAATTTTCAAACCGTTATGTTCTATAACGTTTTTTAGTTCTACAACAAATAGTTAAAAGAGTCCATCCCCTGCTTATCTCAAATCTCAATTCCAACTTTTACACAAGCGAAATTTAATTTAAATTTAAATCGAAACAAACTCTCGTTTGGATTCCCATCGATGACTTTTCTATTATGCGACCATTAATAGCATTCCAATACGCCACAACACATGTTAATCGTTTATTTTCAATTTGTTTAAGAGTCAAATGTAGGTTAGTCACTTGTGTAGGTAATTTTCGAACGGAATAATCATTAAAATGGTTATTTATGTTTTCAAAAATATTTTCCAGAATAAAATCCCGCGACTTCAATAAAAGTAGAAAGCAAACTTTGCAATACAATCGTACAAAATATACGAGACTGTTTTGAATTTGTAAAGTTGTTGTCCAGCTGACATGAAAAGTTACAAATCAAGAAATTAAACAAAGTTCTAATCTTATAGTTTAAGAAGTTAATGGATGATGTAACCAAAGGAAAAGAAAATGTAAAACAACGTAACAGCATTAGTTTCAGATAAATGCGAGTAAATGATAACAGTTCATGATAATCTAGTAACCTTTTAGTTCCAACCCAATGTTCCTCCAATGTCTAATCCATTATCGCGAAGATGAAGATATGAATGAAGGTCACAAACTTTAAAAGGTTCCATCTTTTAACCTGTATAAAGATATAATGTAATTAATAGAATTTCTAGATTAAAAAGAAACCACAATCATCTTATTTCTATGATCCGTCCCCCTTCTAACAGTCACAGCGCGGGCCGTCCGCGTCCCACACGAACGGCCCACACGATAGGTCTGCCCTTTTTGCGACTATTTTTAGTAAAAAAAACATAATGTTTGGTTAAGAGAAATGTCCAAACCCGCAACTCGAACAGAAATATAAACATTCGAAACTTCAAGGTCTCGACTTCTAAAGATGTGATGTTCGTCGTGAAGCTTGCACTAGATGTGGGAGCTTGCTAGTTTTAGTTGCAGAAAAAAAAGATCCAATGTATCAGCGTGACGAGAACAAGAATGTGGTGAAATCAAAGAGAAAAAATATCTTGCTTGATTACAACATAACAGCAACTTTATCACTACTTTTATTAATAAAAAAATACTTCTTTGCGAATACACGCACGCATATGTCTTCATAAAAAATCGAATTCCTTATTCCTCACAACTAATTTACTAATCAAAAATTGTTTGAACCCAAAAATTTCCATACTAGATCTGATAATAATAACTAGAAATGGTACGATAAAGGAATGAAAATGAGGCCCTTTTGGGAGCAAGAAGCAATGAGAAAGAAGCTAATTCAGGTGAATATGGGGGTGGTCAAAGATAGGGATTAACCAAAAACTGCTTCACAGCAAAGTCATTGTGGACGGGTGCAAATGTTCTACTACAATTTGGATCGACGTTGCCTCACACGTTTTCAAAATTTACAAGTAATAAGTTTGACATTCCGCCTCTTTCGCTCCCATTTGAAGTAAATTTTGACCCTCACGTAAAAATATTATTTTCTATTTGCTCATCTTGGTTTTATTTATTTTGCGTGATGATACAAGAGGCAATCCAATGCATCAATTATTTTACTAAGAATGTTAAATTTTTTCACTTGACACACTTCGACGCTATGCTTGTAAAGAGACTCTTATTCCTTTTATTCCTACAACAAGACTCGTCTTATTCGAAAACAAATCAAATAATTCCTTTACAAGAGCACAAATTGATGTCTGCCAATTCATATACAAACAACCGTTTATTTGGTAAGAGTAATCTCCGTTCTTCCAAAGATCAAACCAGCAGTGCGAATAATTATCCAACACGATAATGCAAGTTAATATGTGGAGAAGGTTATGTTATTTAAATTAAGAAACGCTAAATAAAAGAACTTTATTTAATTGAGATGAACACTGCGAAGGTGGACAAGATCTTTACTGGAAGAAAATTTACAAGAGACAAAAAAAACGTAATTTAACGAATTGAAATAATTTGCCCCATCCAACCTTTCTCGTAACAATACTCAGTAGTTCGAAACCTTTTATTTATTACAGTTTAGGTTTGGATTAAGTGAACTGTTTAAACATCTTTAAGCTGGATGTAATTTAGTTTTTGCATATTTAATATAAATAAATATTCCATTAATAACATATCCTATCACTGGTTAATCTCGCCATATAGTCCAGAATGAAGTCATAATGTATTCTTTCTCCAGTGATAAAATAGGCGATTATCATGTACAGAAATAACCCTTGCATTTCTAGCTAATGGTTTAGTGTCCTTGAATTTCTAAATATTTTTTTGCAAAACATAAACTGTGAATTATATCTAAATAAAATAAAACGCAATAAATAAAATTAATATATAATAATATTTACAACAGAAGTAATGGATTTAGATACATGGCAGTAAAAACAAGTTAAAATGATAAAATATTCTATAACACTAATTTATAAACTATAAATATAGAATGTTCTCAGTTATGAAATGAAGCACAAAAATTAACCAGTCACTATATTCAAAAACATTAACATTTTCAAAAGATCTAACAAATTTTGATACAATTCTAAAAAAAACTCAATAATACAATTCAAAAATAAATGTAACATAACACCACAAATGTTTCATGACTGAAAATCAAACAACTACTATTCTACAGCTTCTGCAAGGACAACAGAAACTTGTTTAAACCAGAAAAAAATATGACAAATATGTGCGACAGTTTTGTAGTTAAGAAAAAGAAAAGAATAAACAAACTGAAGAAATCCCCGCATAGGTGACTGGTGTTAAGTTTTAATGGAAACTTTCAGAGAAATGAGATCAAGAAACTTATTTTAGATGAAGACTAGGTTTTAATGAATCAGTACAAATTAAAATTAATCGCCCCTTAACCATTCGTATTAACAAAATTTATTAAATAAATTGTATACCATTATAGGCCTATTTTAAACAAACATAGGGAGTAATATCGTAGAGAAGCGCAGTAATTTTGAAAAGTTCTTTAAAAATTTTAAAATATGTGATTATTAAAATAAAAATTAAACAAAAGGTTTTGTATAAATATCTTGATTATTTAGTAATTTAGAGTACCTAATAGGACGTTAAATGAAAAATAACGTAAAAAAATTTGCAATCTAATGAAAAAAAAGACGCAAATTTTGCAAAGTAAAGAATAAATCTTTTTGCATGTAGAGAATATGGTATCAGTGCTGGATTAGCCATATAGCAAAAGTAGCAAATAATAAGGGCCCCGCGTTTCTGGATGTTTTAACTTGTAACAAGGGATATGCCAAAATCCTGACTGAAGAATGTTAGCAACTAACTTCAAGACAACGCAAGCAAAATACTAAGTACGAAGATGAAGTTGTAAAAAATCAAACACCCAAACAAAAATTTGAAAGTTAGGTGTTTATAGTCATAATTATTGATAATTCAACATGCAGATATCGACGAGCAACACACAGTGTCTAACCATGGCTAAGGAGCCGCGCAGATGCAAACTCGCCGTATACGGAAAGAGCGTAGAACAAGTTATGAATGTCAAGTACCTGGGCGTCAATATAACAAGCAGTAGGGACTTGGAGAAAGAAGTGAAAGCACAAACAGTTAAAGCTTCGTTGATATCAGGCTATCTGCGGGATATAATATGGCGAAACAAATACATGTCTGTCGAGAGCAAGGCAAGAATATAAGACCGATCATGACATACGCTATTAAAACCAGAGCAGAAAACGCCACAACAAAGCGAACCCTCAGAACAGCAGAGATGAAAACTTTGAGAGGCATGACAGGCTGCAGTTTACGAGACCGCATCAGAAGCCATGACATTAGAAGACAGTGCGACATTCAAGATGTGGTGAGATGGGGCCGCAATAGAAGAAGAGAGTGGAGAGACCATGTCGACAGGATGGATAATACGAGTCTACCAAAAATCGCTAAAGAGGGACTCCCGGTATCGAGAAGACCTCCTGGAAGGCACGATGGCACGAAAGCTGGAGCTCGGCGTCTCAACTACGGTTGTAATCATTGAAGACAAACAGGATGCAATCCTACAACAAAGAAGAAGAAGTACTATCTATCTTAATTAAACGAATGAAAGCGTACCATAGAGTGACTGATATCACTCTGAACTCCAAATTTTGTCAGCGCTTAACAAGAGAATTTGGATAAAAGCATAGACTATTAAAAAAAGACTTGACTTGAATGTTAAAAACTATAATGAAAAATTCATTAGAGTCGTGTTTTCCAAATGTTGAAATAGTCTTACGAATTTATTCGTTTTTAATGATTACTAACTGCAGCGGGGAACGTTCTTTTACGATATTAAAGCTTATAAAAAGTGAGTTAAAGAACACCATAGGACAAGGTCGTCCAAATATCACCTTAATGAACATTGAGTGTAATTTATGTAAAGAAATTGATTTGTCTTATTTTATCTCTAAATTATTTTGTTGTTTGTTTGCAAAATTTGTTTTAATTTTATTATCTTACAAAACCCAGGGCTTCTTGGTAATATTTGCTACAGACCCAGCACTGGCTTGATCCGACACTGTATACTGCTTGTCTCAAAAATGCAATATCACATTTGCACCTAAATTCAAAAGGTCGCCTGCGTTTTGATCCCAAGACATAAAATCCCCGACAGAAAACCCCTCGACCAAAAATACGCGACAAAAATATTTAATAATAACATAATATGTATATAATAAAATTTATAAAAAAAAAGATATATTTTTATTACCAAAACAACTGTTATTAATTTTGGTAATAGTAAATATTTTATTAAAGATTTCCATGAAGGGGAGCAAATTGTGCGATGTAAAAAACATATAATTTTGCTCAAAACGATAAATACTACATTATCGATAATAAAAATAAAGTGTTAAATAGAAAATTCAGCGACAGCAGCACTTTAAAACGACAAATTTGCAGCCAAATTTTGAATGTTTGTTTATAATATTCACAACTATTTTGGGCGTTTTTTTTTCAGGAAAATTGTAGGATTACCTATATTATTTAAGGTTATGAAATTTTGTAAAATTTGAGACGCATTGTAATAAAACTTCCGGAAGGGAAATTCCCGTGAAAGGAAAGAGAGAAAAGGGGAGGGAACAGAAACTATCTAATATGAGAAGCTTGGTTTTAAGGAAAATCGTGGGTATTTTAAATAGTATAATAAAATTATAAGCTTTTTACCGTATCTCTTTTGCATTCTCCCTTATACTGATGCATATTTTGTCTAGGATATTATGTCGAGGAATATTTACCCTTGGGATATTTTGTCATTGGAATATTTTGCCCTTGAGATATTTTGTCAAGGGATGTTTTGTCGGGGATATTTTGTTCGGGGATCAAAACGAGTGTCACCAATTCAAAATAACTTGTGTACTACTGTATAAAAAATAATGCACCATATTATCTTCACGTACATTTTTGTAAAACCATTCGACACTTTTTACGATTTTTATTTGTTGAAGTTTATCATTCATGATGGTAACAAAGGAAAATACCAAAGACTTTAGGGGGCATTCACTTCAACGATAATAAAACTATTAAGACGCGGTAAAATTAAATTTACAGTTGTAAGGAAATCAATTATTTCATGCGTCTCGTTAAAAATTTTCAAAATTAAATGTACTCTGAAAGGTTCGTTACATAAAGTAAATATTATAAGGACATTTAAAAATTACATACCTATTACCAATTTATTTTTAAAGACATTCAAATGACTAGTTTAAAATACCCATTTAATAAATATGTGAATTTCGGAAGGATAATTAGAACTTCTTTTTATTTTACCTGACATTTTTTAATGAATGTTTTTATTTCGAAGCAATATGGAATTTAAATTCTGAAATATTTTAACTAATGTTTAGAAAAGAAGTATATAATCATTTCAATAAAAAAATGTTACATTTGGATTTTCAATGTCTCTTTGCATTTTGATAAAATGATTCATAGCACAATTTTAGTGCTTCGCATTTAGCATTTATCGAACATTTCACTTATTTATGCTATTAGGAAAAATATGCGTTTGGATTAATATTATTAAAATTATATATTTGAATTTAAAAATAGTTATTTGATTAAATGTGAACTTTGATTGCAATGTCAGTTTTACTAACATTGTTAAAAGGCTATGAAATTCGTACTTTATATAACAGTAACGATGTTTGATAGACAACGATGTTAATTTTTCGTAAATTTTTTAAAAAAATAAGTGACTAAGGTCTTTGGTATTCTCATAGACAATGTTAATTTTCTTATTTTGACCTTTACTAAAAACAATTAAAATAATATGAAATGTTTGCAAGTGAACATTTTAGCTAGACAACTGTAATAGGCAAAATCTCTAAAACTACAAAGATTGTTCCAATTTTGAAAAATATATTACAATCAACACCGTCCGGTAAAATACCAAAACACCTTGTAGGTGTACCTTAATTTCTATTAGCATTGTAGATGTACTAAAATAAAAAAAGTAAAGTCAAGGATACAGGGTGTTTCAAATGTATCTGATGAAATAATGCAAAATTAAAAGAAATATTAAATTCTAAATAAAAAGTTTTTAAAACGCGGATTTAAATAAGTAACAGTAGCAATAAATCATATCCTACATGGTCAATTTTTTGCGAAGGTACTTATTTTATAAATAAGTTTTTTCCTTATCACTGATTCATAAAACGGTGTTTTATTTAAGTTTTAATATTTGTCACAAGAAATTTAAGTTTTAAAATAATATATCTTTATCCACCATTGACCTCACTATATCAAGGTAAACAATAAATAAATAATTTATATTGCGACATTTCCATTTACTACTTTACAATTGTTACAGAAAAGATATAATTGCAACAAAATGTGTCAAAAATGTATAAACAATGTGATGTCAATTACTGTAAAACGTTATGCAATAAAAATCAATAGCTGTGATATAAAATTCATGGAATTGTGGGTATTTCAACTTATGTATATTTAAATATGTAACATAAATCAATTTTAAGGTAACGACTCTTGATATTTTGATATACAGTGTGTCCCTGGAGTATCTAAAAAAAGGTGGGAGCTTATAGGTTGAGCCAAAATAACATAAGTACTTCATTTAAACTTTTGTAATACAGGCACTCGTTTCAAGTTATAGTTCCTTCAAAGTTGGAACTTTAAATATTTTTTTGTTTTAATTTTAAGTGTTTTGAGAACGTGGGATAGCTGAAGCTGCGAAGGATATATGCGCAATAGCAAAATACCAGGGAGGCGAAAAAAACTTAGTTCGCTCAAATACGTCGAAGTGAATACTTGGATCTTACAGCATGGAATCCGAAGTTTAAGACGTTGCCAGATACTTTTATTTATAGTTATAGTGTTCGAGTTAATTTAATAATATAGTTTATCATTTACTAATCAAGTGTTTTCATTAAATTAATCATAAGTTGTACATTATTTATCTAAATGAACAATCAAAGTGCTGTAAAAAATCGAATTTTAGATGCCCAATCTCGTATAATTATATATAATATAATAATTCACGCAGAGAAAAGCAGATGAAAATAAACAAATTATTCACTTTTGTAAAATACAAGAACAGGTAGTTGCAATATATTTGGTCGTATACAAATTTATTTAATTATTTATTATTCCCATACAGCTAAAATATAAAACAAACATTAACCAAAGTTATAAATTTCAAGAAAAAAAACACATTTGCATTAATTTCTTACTATAACAAAATCGGTTTTTTTATTTATGACTTAAAAAATCTTTTATACCCAATTTAACAATATTGACAAAATATCTTTCTGCATAACTGACATGATTACAGCTAGAATTTAATTAGCATGAGTAGATAATAGTAGGTAATCCAGATATTATGAAGGATATAAATGCAAGAAGGCTGCAATGGGCGGGTCATGTACAAAGACAGCCTGACACATGGATAGTGAAACTGGCTTGAAAAGGAGCACCAGTAGGATGAAGACCTTTAGGGCGCCCCCAAAATAAGGTAGCGAGACAACATCAAAGCGGACCTAGGGACAACTGAGATAGAATACGACCCAGCATTAATGGAAGATCGGCAACAATGGAGGCAAATAGTAAAGTCGGCCAAGACCCACCCCGGGTAATAAGGCCATGGAGTAGAGGAGTAGATATATGTAAACATATGTAAAATTATTGATTTCGTATCCATTTGCTAATAAAATGTTGTATTTAACCAGAACTACTTTGGTACTTTAAGAAATGATAGCACGGCATGACAGACAATGTTCTGTTTCTTTCAACTTCGCGCAACTCGCGGCTTCCGTTATTCCTGACGGAGTATGCTGCCATGAATACAGGAACGGAACAGGAACAGGAATGGTTAAGGATCTCAAATTTCTACAGGGATAACAGTCCCTGTTTGCAAATAATAAAAATGACTTTCTCATTCTTTTTACTAATAAATTAGTTGTCTTGTTTTGAATTCGATAAAATAATTCGTTTGGGTGATATTTGCCATTTTATTAATGCACTGTAGGTCAATCTCGAGGAGACAATGGTTGGTAACTGGTACTAAGTAAAAGTTATTTAAGAGTGTAATGCGTAAAATTTACATAATGTAAGTCTATTTTAAAATTTCATCTCTGGAGAGATATATAACACGAAAACGAGGACCTGTATTATAAAAATTTATATGAAATGCAAATATTATTTTGGCTCAAACTATAAGCTTCGTATTAGTGGAAAACCTTGTATTATACCTTTAAATGTCTTCTTTTTTTTTAATCTATAAACAATTGCATGGTTAAGCTTTGAAAAACCCTGTATATTTATTATTGTGTCAGAATATAAGATGTTTCAAGAAAATAAAATCAACCAAAGATTACAGTTTATATTAATATTATGGTTCTGAAAAGACCACTCCATTATGACACACTCTTGTAATTTATTACACCTTAACTTTATTAACGTGAACCACCCTTATAAAACGATTTTCCAGTATTAACAGATTGCGACCATAAGACCAGTCTCAAGGAAAATCAACAAAAATAATTTACAGTGGCTTTTAAGGACTGAAGTTTATACACTTTCTGAAGTTAAAGAAATGTAAAAATTAAGGTTAATTGTCTTTAAAACTGGTCTTACATCGTAAGATGTGTTTAATTTGAAAAATCTATTGCCATTAAATCAGTGTAAAAAATTTTTTGGAAAATAATTTAACAGGTCAACCGGTCAAATCTAACGATTTTTAATCTAACAACAATTATCAGCTGCCGTAAAAAATCGCACGCAGCATGTCTACTTTTTTACTTATTTTTAATGTTGAATATTTAAAAAGCTTTTGAATTAAACGATCTATTACAAAAAAATGGTATCACATTTCAATGCTAACTATTAGGACAATTTTTAACTATATGTAACATACAAAACGATTAAATTCTATTATGTTATAATTAATAGAGCTGTTATTAAAATTAGATTTTTTTAGACCATAAAGTTGGATTTTTTAACTCATTAATTTGTTTAACGCTAAAAATGATTTCTTAATTTTTGTATACGTAATTTTTAGATCGTTGTGATTACAATACATTTATTTTAAGTACTCTATTTTCATCCAAAACTTTTTAGTAGGTACAGTTGAAAATATCAATATGGTCTCGAAAAAACTTACGAGATTGAAACGTTGCTATTAAGAGAGTAATCAGAAATGGAATTTAAAAAAATAAACATTTAGTGTGTTTAAAGAGAGACAGCGAAATGAAAATTCCCGTTTAACAGTTTGTCATTATTTTATTTGTGATTAAATTGTTATAATAAACAACAACAAAATTTCACTTTACTTTCGGTGCTAAATATTTAATATAAAATATAAAAATTCTGAATTTCAAGTACGTTTTTAATAAATTATTTACAAAATAGAATATTAGAAATAACAAATATTACTAGTAATTAACAATGGTAAATATTTGATTTTTTAACATTGTACCCGCTATCTCTCTTTAAGAAAGTCATCGACAAATTTTTTTACCAATGTGGAACTGTTGCAAGACCGTTTCATATCCTGTAACAAATGTGTATCTTTCAAGAAGATACAGCTCACATAAAAAATACGACTCTTTACCACCTATCAACCTGCTATAACATTCAAAGACAACTGTCCGGATGCTGACTCTGAGATTTCCTTATTTTTCCTCCTTTAGTATCAGACTTCATTTGATCTAAACTAATCTTTCGGGGATTACCCAGGGTTACGAGAGCACTGGCGATCGCCAAACCAGCTGACTGGCCTTTAACAGTGTAAGGTTCGCCACCTACGACAAAAAGGAAAAAATTTAAAAATATTTACCAACAAAAAAAACATATTTTAGATGACAATTTATATTTGTTGTTGGAGCCTTGGAGCTCTACACAAGTACTCTTATATATTTTGGATTTTTACTTTTCCGAACTGAAGGGTAAAAAAGAAAAAGTATTGGTTTACCCCCAAAAATCAAAATCACCAAAACATGTGCACTGCACGTTTCATGGCCCCACGCGTCGAATGGATCATTTTCAGAGTGACGGTTGTTTCAAATTTTGTCTGTGAGTAGTGGGTGTGCGTGTTTGTGCGTGTGTGTGTTGGAAAATCCTGTGGGCTCGATATCTTCAGACAGAGAGGCGGTAGGTCACTAAAACTTACAGGGTAGAAGTTTTGCCTGAAGGACAAGACCGAGTTCAAAGATGGGCCATAACGGTACATTCCTTCAGGTAGCTGCCATACAAAGGGATTCTCAAATTTACGTCATTTTGTACTTTTCGCACGATAACTTCAGAAGGAGAGCTAGGGCGATGAAACTTTGTTATTTTTTTTTCTTTTCTGAACCAAAGGGTAAACTAGAACTATATTAAATAGAAAAGAGCCCTCGGTTTGAACAAGTTAGCTTTGCTACGGCAATACTGTTTATTTAATCTTGGTGGTAATTTTTTTCTTTGAATAACTTTACAGTATCAGCCATAGTCTGTGCTGATTTCTCCTTTTTCTCAGAAAAGCTTCATATAAGTTTGTCTATCGGGCTGATGATATTTTTGAGTTTATTTAATCTTAAATGTCCTGTTAGAAGATGGACTATAATAATTCTAACTAATCTTTTTTGCTTAATACTCAATCTGTAAGCATTTTCAATGATTCATTGATAAAGTCTTTAACCTGTCTCAGTTCCAGCGAAGTTTCGTTTTTAAATTCCCAAGAATTGTTTGCATACATTGTTGTAAAGCTTGCTTGCAACCAATTTAAAAAGGAAATAAAATTCTGGGTTGGCCCAACATTTAATTTGTTTTCTTGGTACATAAACTATGTTAAACACCAATGTTGACTAATGGATTACATCAACCGGACAACCTTTGGTCAAAATAAACATCGACATTGGCGAAGGGCAAGCTATTTTAGCAGAATGCAGTAGTTGTGAGTTAAATATCGAAAGTGAATGTTTAAAGTTGTCACCCGATATGAAACAAAGTACTTTTAGTAGTTTCAATATAAAAAAACCATTGTAGAAAATTAAGTTTCATATTCTCATCAGTTGAATTCTTATTAAATAATACTAGTAAAGATGATAATAAAAATAAATAATATAGGTACTCTGTCTGGTATGCAAATATGCCCTTTTAGGACTAAAAAAATTGCGATTAGACTCGAATAAAAATAGTTAAGTTCTTAAGTACTCTATTTCCTTCTTTATTTTTCTGTTGTTCCTTTTTTGATTGTAATATTAAAAAAGTGACTAATAAAAAACTATTATATTGAACCTCTAACATAAAATATAAAGAATAAAAATTTAAATGCAACGAGTAAAAGACACTTTACAGCTACAACTGAAAACTGCTACGATTGAGTGAGGATACTAAAACCACTCTCTCTATCATTCATGTATGAATGTTTCTCCTCATCAGTGTTTTTGCTACTTCATGGTATTAAAAGTGCAACGTGCTCCTTTACAGGCTAAAGAATTATTATTAATCCAGGCTATTCTTAGTCAGTTTTGCGTACATAACACCCTCCTTTCAGACAAACTTCGAACTAACTTGAAGTACTACTAGTAGATATATACTGACATAAAATTTTTAGAAATGGTTTTTTTAAATGTTTGTTTAAAACCGCTCTTGCATTTTAATTGACGTGTTGAGGTAATTTTTGCCTGAACTATTAGAAACTTGCTTTATGTCAGTGATATTCTCGTCTTCGAATTGATGTACTATTCTAGACAAAAAATTATTAAACTGTGTTTTTTTTTAACTACGCGCATTATGAATATCGTTGTGTATATTTATTTGGTAGGTTGGTATGACTGTTCTGAACACCTGACATAAAGTTTATAAAATTTGCCTTTTAAGGATAGAAATTGTAGCGGTTTTCGTATTTAAAGAAAATTATTGACAGCGATTTTTAAAATGAAAAAAATAGTGGAACAAAGAATTTGCATCAAATTTTGTCAAAAACATAAAATTTCTTGTTCTGGTGTATTGAAAATGTTACAAAATCACAAGTTTACAAACCGGTTGAAGACAAATCTTATTCAGAAAGCCATCTACCTCAATTACTGCAAATAGTTCCTTCCATCTGTCTAAACAGTCAATAAAGAATATTATTAAGGCCTTTTGCAACATTTACGTGAGTCAATTCGTAAAAAACGACCAGAGTTATGGCAAAACAATTCATGGGTTTGCATCACGATAATGTACCATCGCATACTGCCAAATATCAAGTGAATTTCGTTTCACAAGCACTTTATTCTCCAGATTTGGCTCCATGTTACTTTTTCCCATTTCCTCATTTAAAATGACCACTTCATAGACATTTTTTTAAGCCAATAAAAGCCATACAAGAGAATACGCCGGCTGTGTTTTATTTAATCGGTCTCTATCCTTTTTGTCCAGTATAGTATTTATTATACAGTTTAACAGTTAATTAAATTTGAGATTTATTTACCTGTTGGCAACCTCACCAAGAGACTAAGCACTGCCGCTCGATTTCCATAGCACGGCTCTAACGCAATGGGACTGGGGGCATCGCGTTTGTTGCGCTTAGCTTCGGCACCCACGCCGTCGCCGGCATTTTTTAAGTCTACAGTCTCTTTTATTTCTAATTCTACCAACACTTGGGAGAAAGGACGAGACGCCATCTGTTCCATTTCGACGAAAAGTCTTTGTCGGCGGCGATACATATCGTATCTTTGTTTAATCTTCCACAAGATAGCAGCGACCAGAAGTAACAAAAGGAAACATCTGAAAAATAAAATATATATGTATATATGTATATATATATATATATATATATATATATATATATATATATATATATATTAGCTTCATTATTTCATGGGAAAAATAAAGTAATAAATGCAAATTCTTTCTTAAAGAGTGGACAATTTCTCAAAAATGTCGTTGTTGAAAGGAAATAACTAAGCATGATTTTTTTTCTGCATCACACATTCCAAAAAAGTTTTAAATATTAAAAATACTAATTATGAAAAAATATATATTTTTTAAACTATGAATAGTGCTAGTTTCTACTAGATGAAAATTTATTACAAAAAATTTTCATAAAAGACATGCTAAGTCTAATTTCCACATATTTTTTATGTCATGGAGAAAGAAAATTTTAAGTACAAAGTTGATGTTAATTACCTGCCAATGTCTAAACAACTAAAATTGATAAAAATAAATTGCCCTCATAAAATGTAAACATTTATAAAATAGTTTTTAAGTGTATGTTATTGTTTTAAAAATAATTTTTCTTACAAAAATAGTGCTATATACCAGATATCAACATTGTTGATATCTGTAGTGTTCCCAAATAGAAAGAGAATTTTTTTTGTCAAAATTTACCACAATAATTAAAACAGACACTCAGTAACTGACACTTTTCAAACGCAACTGTTTTTTGTTAAACATCGATATTACTAGTGACTAATATGCACTTTAATTTAAATATATTTGAATAGGTAAGGTATTGAACAAGGTAGAGCGGTCGTCAAAATTGACAATCGTATTTCCAGAACAGCAGATAATAAAAAAGGGAGTTAGACAAGGGTGTATTTTATCACCTCTCTTATTTAATATATATACGGAATGTTTGATGATAGAGATACTTGATGAGTGGGTAGGAGGCTTTGCCATAAATAGGAAATAAATTTCAAATCTTAGATATGCTGACGCCACTCTTCTGATCGTTAACTCAGCAGCTAACTTACAGAATTGATACAACGACTAGAGAAAACATCAAAAGAGTATGGTCTAAAAATCAACTATGCCAAATCTTAAGTATTGATAGTTGATAGATCGGATAAGACAGCAAACAGACCACATCACATTGCCAACTGTGAAGTGGTAGATCAGTTTATTTATCTGGGTGCCCTTATCCACTCCTCTGGCAGTTGCGAGATGGAGATCCGCCATTGAATTCAACTTAACTGAACAGCAATGAGCCAATTACATAAAATATGGAAAGATCGTCATATATCCATCAATACCAAAAGATCACTGGTCCATGCCCTAGTGTTCTCCATTTACTGGTACGCTTTCGAGACATGGGTTATAAAGGCCACCGACAGGTGTCGGGTCGAAGCTTTGAAATGTGGGTTTGACAAAGAATGCTAAGAATACCGTGGACGGGACATCGCACCAATGTGTCAATGCTGAACGGCATTGGCAAGAGGAAACGCGGACGTTCCCCATCTAGATGGACAGACATTGTATCAAAAGTAACGGAGCATCCACTAGTGGAAGCCATTAGACGGCTGCTGACCATGGGAGATTGCGAGAGACTGTAAGAAGACTTCTGAGAAATAATACCTGACATTAACTTGTGATCATTACACGTTGTTCTCGACGTTAGCCTAAGAAGAAGAAAGGTGTTGAGTCTGTAACTTTTAAATAATAAGGATGAATGACCAAACAAGACATAATTAACGAGAATTGAGATGTATCAAATTAGTTACATAACTTTTCAATTATAAAGTTAAACAAAATATATGTTTTCTATTAATCAAATTCTAATGTAATTAATTAGTATAATATCTCTCCAAACTGTGCTAAGATACAATATTAATTTCTTTTGTTTTCAAGAACAATACAAATTTTTGACTATAGATTGTGGCTTTAATGAGTAATTAAGATCGGATTATTCATAAAAAAAACACAACCTATGCTATTATTCACTTTTTAATCGGAATTTATACTAAAGCTTATTCAGTAATCACTGCATAATTTATGGTTGGATACTACTCCAGGCAAATAATGGAGGAGATCGTTTTTAATAAATAAAAAAAAATTATGGATTCTCTCATTTACGTTAAAAAAAACTACTTTTGTGTTTTAATAATTTTAATACTTACGATGAAAATGTGATAAAAAACTGTTGTAAATTCAACTTTGGATACTGGCTAAATGAAATCTGTATCCAAAGCGGCGTCTGGAAGTCAAACACATAAACGTAGAATGTTGTCAAGGTGACGTTTTCTTCTGCACCAAATTTATACTGAGACTTCGAGAACCTTGTTCTAAACGATGAACAATTGTAATTCTCATAAATTAGTTTTTCTTCCGAACTTTCTGTTCTCACCGTTATATTCATCTTGGCGAGAACTGAACAAGTGATTAGAAAATCTGCATCTATATCTGGTTTGATAGGGGAATTCCGGAAATTGATTTGAGTATAATGCCTATCTTCCTTTTTAGACAGATTGAAAGTAAATTGATAATCTATTGTTAAGTCATCTAAAAGAAACAATAATATTTAGATATTAACCATAACATGATCATAGTTATAAAGGACACAACAAATTAAAATACTACTTTCATATTAAAAAAAAATAATTAATCTTTGTATTTTAAGAAATCATCTTCTTTATGTTTGCATCTGCAAAACTCTAAAAGTAGTCAATGGATTAACTTAAAATGACAGTTTATGACACAAAATCATCAATTCCACAGGAAATGTGATTTTCAAAGCTCATAACAGGGCTATAGTTGCAGTTACAGCAAACCAACTATACATTTTTTGTGGAGCAAACAGTCTTGTTAAAAACAAACTTTGAACTGATGAAATCTGTTTATATGTGGCCAAGTATAAAAAGTAAAGTTTACATGCTTTTAACATATAAAAACGTTAACGAAGTTGCTCCAGTTAATATTAAAAGCTCAAAACTGAACAAATTTTTTTTTTAACATGTAGAACAAGTTTTCAAAGGAGAGTTAAAAATGATCATTTTAATCAGAGCAACCTAATAGATATAGAAAATAATTAAACTGTAGTAAAATATAAACTGGTTTAAATTATTAAAACTTACAGTAACACGATTTGTTGTTAGGATCAGGGTGATAATGATTTGCAGTATCACATTTCTCGCACTGATCTCCGATGATTCCCTTTGTTGTACAGTAACATTTTCCGGATTCTCTATGGCAGTCATCAGCCTGTTTGTTGCACTGACATTGCGTACATTTGCCCCCATTTACAGGATTGCCCCAATAACCTTTAATGCAATGTTCGCAATGCCGTCCAGTTGTCAAATTGCTGCAATTTATGCAAATGCTGGTATTCTCTTTACAACTGGCATGTCCGTTACACTGACATTGGGGGCAGTGCGTGAAGTGCCATCGTTCAGAAGGACAGGTGGATGAAGGAAGAGATTGAATGTGGAGAGTTGGGCCTGTAATAAACAAAAAGCAATATTTAAATCATTTTAATCAATGCTCAAGAACAGGGGCGTCTTAAGCCTGTAGCGGCCAATCTCACCTTGTATTCAATTTACATTTAAATTTAAAAATGTTATTGACAATTCTAACCACATCACACTAAAAATTAAGTTCCTTTTTTTCATTTTGAGGCCTAAAAATGGCCTAACCTAAACTACCTAGCCAGGAGTCTTAAGCACGTTCCCCATTTGCCCTGACGGAAAAGATGGAACTGCTCAAGAATAAATGTTGATTGATATTAGCCTAATATTTTAGTGGTAAAGTGGGAACATTAAAAAAGATACTATTTTGAAGACAAAATGGTTAAAAATACATAATGAAACTGACCTGTATATCCTCCTGGCATACAGTTTCCAAGTCCAGTCCTAGATCCGTCATCACACCAACCACAAGCTGGATCATCTTGACATTTTGCACATGTTTTATAAAACCCACACTGCGAATTTTCATCACTACCTCTAGTTCTGCATTTGGCTTGAACTGTAGTCCATTCTCTGCACTGACCATAAGGAAAACTAGAAGTATAAGCATTCTTATCTACGCATCTACCTTCATTCTGACACCATATACACTCCTCCTGAGTGCAATTAAGACAAGAATTATATTCGGAACAAACGCTTTGACACTGGTTTTGCTCGACAGCTTCAGCAGAGCTGGTACTATTGGAATGAGCATGTGGAACACACTTCGAGTGTTCAAAACGCCATCTACACGAAGGTTGAGAAGTACAAGCTTTGCAAGTGTGTAACTGTCTACATATTGGAGTCGGATCTGGAGAGGGACACATTGCTGATTTTGTTACTAGTTGTAAATCTGTATTATTAGTACTGGAGCCATTAGTTCCTTTGGGGCACTTTTTTGAAGAATGAATGCATGAAGTACCACACCATACACACCCACTCGTAGTGTGAACACAACTAAGACAATCGTCCATCTCTTCGCATTTTCTTTCGTTCCTTATAATTGTTGAAGTTGCAGTAGATCTATTCAATTTAGGGCATCTTATCACATGACTTTCTTCTTTTTTAAGTACCAGATCTTTAGATACTCGAACAACTGGGCTGCAAGAGCTAGATTTTGAATCCCAAACGCACTTAAGCCCGGATTTACTGTTCAAGCAAGAAGACTCATTGGCATGTCGACAATTACCAGGAGTGTATTTTAACATGTCGGAAAGCATTTGCCCATCAAAGCCACCATAAATGTATAATGAATCGTTAAAAACAACTGCGGAATGTCCAAACCTAGCTAAATCGGTGTGTAGATCTTTTGGCACGTTCATCACATGCCAAGTATCGCACAATACGTCATAAGCTAGTAATTCGTTACTGTAACATTTTGCTCCAAAACTATGTGATGTATCATTGTGAGTATTTCCACCAAAAACAAGCATCATACTCTCAAAAACAAATGTAGAAGTATGAAGGAATCTTGCAGAAGGAGCGTCTGCAAGGAGAGTCCAAACTTTTTCGTTAGGTTCATAGGAATAAAGACTTTTACTTAAATATTGTGAAGATTCACCTTCAGAAACGACACCTCCATACACATAAATTTTTGCAGTCAGTTTATCCCAACTTGCTGTGTGTCCATAACCGCCTTTGACAGGGTATCCTTGGGTATTTACTATATGCCATTCTCTTGTACCAAAATAATACTCCTGGACAGTATTCAAATAACCCAAACGTGGAGAATGACCAAATATCACTATCATTCTATCCACTTTTTTGTTAATATTGTTCATTACGATTGTTGCTGTATGACCTGCAGATTTTAGAGGACCGCACATTATATATCTGTCATTACATGAATCAGCCTTAACCGTTATATTCTCCCAAGTTTTGGCACTAATATCAAAAGCCCAAAGTTCAGATGTGGGACCTCTGTTACCATCTACACCGCCGTAAAGGAATATTTTATCGCCATATAGAACGGTTGAATGACCGTATCTAAGTGAGGGGCTTTCAGCAATATGCAACGTTTCCCATACATTACCTGAAAAGAGAAAAATACTTTCAAGCAGATCATCTTAAAATCAAATTCAAAGCAAATGTAATAAATTATTTATCAGTGGTGAGGTTTATATTTTATTACAATTTATCATATTCAGTACTACTTATAAACTACTTTATGCAAAAATGTTTTTTAAATATTACATTTTAACATTTTTTTCACTGTTAGTGTGTGGACCATATTTTAAATTTAAAAATAATAGTAAATTAATTTTCAATATATTCGCCATTTTGATTTATACCCTTTTGCATGAGTTTGAACCGATTTTACCATTCTGTAAGTGATTTCTCCTTAACCATTTTTTTTTAACTAAAATCTATTTCAGTTTTATCAGATTTTAATCTTTTATTTTTTTTAAATTTTCTTTCCATCAATTAAAACAATTTTTTTTAAATTTCAATATTACAATAGCCATTTATAAGGTATTACTACATACCATTGAAATCATATACTGACAGAAGACTTCCTCTGTTATAACTTTCTCCAGCTATTATATACATAGAATCTCTCCAAACGGCAGCACCATGGGAAGCAGATCCATTTGGAATGAAGCTCTGAATACTAACTGTTTCCCAATAACCTTCACTAGCTAACTGACTGCAATCATCTCCTTTGTAATTTCCTATGCAAGAACATCCCTTTTCAGGTTCACAAATACCTCTATCTTCAGAAGATCCACAATTATTTGGGCACTTTTCCAAATGGCAAGCAGCACCATCCCAGTGACCATCACAGGTGCATTGTCCATCATAGCAAATGCCATGTCCAGAACAATTGAATCCAGACACCTATTTAAAAATTTTTATTTAATGACTTAAAGTAAAAAATTGTGTATAGATACACAAACTAATTGCCTAAAATATGCATATGCATGTTCCACCTATAATATAAGAAAATAATACATATCATGTAATATTGTTACAATATCTACTATCATGTTATGAGGTGCATTTAAATAATGGTCTTTTGAAAGAATGTAGTAAGTTGGTTATTACCATTATTTAATATTAATAATTTAATTTAATTAAAATATACTTAAAGTTTGTTTTTAAAAAAATAATTAAGTATTCAGTACTTACAGTAGAAGGGCAAGAGTTTAATCTATAGGTCACATTGAATCCTGACATATTATAAGCATCATCACTGAAAAAATGTATCAACGCAGCTCCTGACTGTGCTGTCACCTCTGGTATTCTTTTAATACTATATGACTCCTTATACATGAGTCCACTGAATACTGCTAGCAAAGGAGATTCCACACTGTCACCGTCATACACATAGAGATGATCCCATCCACATTCAGTAGCAAATTCTTCAATGTGTAGGGTTATTGTTGAATTTGGGGCATCTATTAGCCAACTGCATTTGCTTGTAAGGGAATAATTACCCAGTCCATCATGAATTGTGCCAGTTGCACTAGCCAACCTTTAAAAATGTGAAAAAATTAATTAGCTTTTGAAATATTGAAATTTGTGTATAATGCAGATAGAAAAAATAAAATGTTTACAATATTTGTATACATATTTAAATTTTATTAGAAGTTAACAAATAAGAACATATGATCCTCTGCATGCTTTTAGTCTAAGTTGTTGCATCTGTTAGGTCTCTCAAAGAAATCAAAATTTATATTTATATAAATGAAAAAGTTTTTATATAAATGTAAAACCATCAATAAATCACTTGAAAGTATACACTGAGGCTATTGAAAAAAGCATATGTTTATATTAACAAAAACCTGTTAAAAAAATAAAATTTAAAATTCAATAGGTAGTTACAAACTAAACAAAATTTGTAATTTTTTAATTAGATATTTCAGATAACTAATAATTTCTGTATAAAAAGGTATACTTTGCTTTGTTTACACATACTACAAGGCTAATTTCATAAATATTTTATTCTGTACATATAAAAGCATAAAAATTGTTTATGAATAAAGTACTGTTATTACATTGACATTGAGCTAAGTGGGCCACATAAAAAAACATAAAATGGATTTACTTTCAATCCTACTCTGATAACTTGATAAAAAAAGTTTACCTGACTTTTCCACCGCAAAATTGGCACTCGGGGCCCTGCCAACCATCACTGCAAATACAAGTATTATTTGTGCAAATGCCATTGCCATTGCAGCTAGGGTGACTACATTTTGCAGACACATTGGAAATAAATGATAGAGCACCAACACATATTAAACAACATATCATAAGCCCTTTGATGCAAAATTTTCGTCGATACTTTGATTTAAATAAAAATAAAAACATTTGCAAAATTTCTATCATAATTCTTTCATTTTCATACGTCACAAACAAAAACTATAAATTCACATCTTCGACCTATGTAAAACGTAATGTTTTTAAAAACAGCATTATACGATTAAGGAATGATAGTAAGTTTAAACAATTAATCTAAAATTGATAAAGATTTTTAAAAATAAAATGCACTTTGATGTTAAGGGTTTCTTATTATTTTGACGTTAATGACAGTAGTTGACATTAGCTATCAATAAAACGTCATTATTCAGGATATTCATGAAACTAAAATTCCGATTTAATATTTCGTGATTTACATCTGACTTGTGGCAGAGAATACAGACGTAAGTAGAAGTACAATGATGCGTTGTATTTTGCGATCACCATAAACCTCAAAAGTGCGAAGTTCCCACCCCAACTATCAGGTAGCGACACCATGGATGCAAGCTTCCGTACCCCAACCATCAGGCAGCGACACATGCAATCAGTGCAATCAGCCAATAAAAGAGAGGGGACTTGCCGATGTACATTCCCCACTTTTATATTACGAACTCTTGAGCTCCGCCCAACAACTGTCCTGCCATCTAACGACAACGAGTCGTACTAAATTTTCAAACGACAGCGACTCATTAGAAATAAACTTCTGTATACGTCTCTATTCTCTGCTTGTAGCTGTTTAATTAACAGCAATATTCATCTAAACTTATATTTATGTACTTTTTTCTTAAACTAGAATACATCGCTAGCCATTTAAAATGAAGTTGACGTTAATAATAAGATTTAGACTGCCAGGAAAGTAAGAAATAAAACACAATCGGTTATAAACCAAATCTAATCTTTGGATAAAAATAATATTTGTCTTATATGAATGCACACATTTACGCAGGCTATCATTGTCTCACTATCCCAAATTTGAACATAAAATCATGTTTGGGTAGTTTGGAATTTTGCTTTGAAGAGCTGACTAGAGATGATTTATTAAAGAAAGTCTTGTGCGTCGCATACTTCTTGTACTTTATCGTGGACACTTAAACACCTTTTTCGATATTCCTGTCGCAACCAATACCTTGCGACGATAATTATCAATTGAAACTTGCAAGCCGTGTTTTGCCTTGTTTTTCATAAATTTAATTACATTAGCAATTACTTCTTTTGTTTCAACAAAGTAGTTCTTATTTTTCAGTCCACCCATTTTAAATTTGTATTTTAAATTAAATAATATAACAACAAAAAACACTCGCATACCAACGCACTCATACAACTACTAAAACTAAACCACACCTATAACCTCCCTCTCAAGTTTACTACTATGACTACTTATTTCAGTTTTGGATGAACGAAATTGGATAGACCCGGAAATAAGTGAGGCTGCAATTTAGTACACAGGCATCAAATACTCTTGGTGCAAATGAAAGAATATCTGTTTCCCCAAAGAAATAAAAAATGAAAGTGTGATTTTGCCTTTTTTGGTCGATATAACTCAGCATTTGAATGACTTAAACATGGAAAATCAAGGAAAAAGCTACTTAATATATAACATGTTTAATAAATTATTGCTTTTTTCTTTATGTCACGGACTTAACAATTAAATTTCAAAATGTTGACATCCATAATTTCTATCAAAATTACGTGAATTTAGAAACATTCCCAAGTTTAAGAGTATATACAAAGCACATATTGACACTTTTTGAAAGCACACAAGTTTGCGAACAATTGTTTTATGCAATGAGATTAAATTATTTAAAGATGAGAAATTATGATTACCTAAATGATGTACGGTTAGAAAGTTGCGTGCGAGTTGCTGAGTCATCTAAATCTGCCAATGTAGACCATTTGGTGGCAAAAAAGCAGTGTCAATTTCCCATTAAATAATTTTTTCCACATATATCTTTCGCCATTTTTTATTAGTACAGTGTACATAAAAAGTTTTGAAACACGTTAATTTAAGAATATAAAATGACATCCTGCAATGAAAAAATTCCATCCCTACATTGAACCTCCTTCGAGTAACTGTAATAACCCCCCAATTTTAAAGGGGAAGTAGGGGCCCATGACACATTATTTAAAAGTTCTCTTTATTTTCTTTTTAAAAATGTTATAGTCCCCAAATTTATTGCAAAAATTAATATTAAAAAAATCATAATGCTTTTTCCCATAGGGGTAGGCAGAAACCACTTCTTTCCACTGATCTTTCGATCTGATCTAAATACGTTCGCCTAAGTCCTCTCGGGGAGAATCTTCTATGAGGGTCTGTCTGCATTTGTCTATGGTTTCTTTTTTCTAATACAATAAATTTTGGTCCCTGAACCAGCGCCGGATTGTCCTTCTGGCCCTAATGCCGGCTCTGGGTCCACGAATTTAGTCTCCGATCTGGCTTTCGTCAGCATATCAGCTTTCTGTTACCTTTGCATGATTCCCGAGTGACCAGGTACAAGTAAGAGGCTTCAAATGTTAAATAGAGGAAAAATATAATAACAAAGTCAAAATAATAATATAAGATAAAGACACATAAAATAATGTTATTAAAAAAATATCACATAAAATAATGCCGCATCACCACTTGCCTTATAAATCTGTTTCGTCAAACTTATTTTAACCATCTCCTCTACGTGTCCAAACCATCTAAGCATTCCTTTATCTATCTTTGTTATCATACTATTCCTCACTATCCATCAGAGTCAATCCGACTACACTCCTCAGACTACTTATCTTATGTTTGTTGATCCGACTGTTGTGAAACTCGTCTAAAATCTATCTCGAGAGGCGCCAACCCAAAATGTGGTTTCGCAAAAAAATCTAGTAAAAACGTCACATAAAAATGATAAGTAGTATAACATGTGTTTCTTGAAAAATAAGAAACTTGTATCCCTAGTTATTTATACGACAACAACACAGCATACACCAGAGTAGAAGGAGATCTGACCGATTCATTCAGAGTGAGTAAAGGAGTCAGGCATGGTTGTATACTAAGCCCACTACTCTTTAACATCTATGGCGAGTGGATTATGAGGAAAGCGCTCGAAGACTGGAAGCGAGGAATTACCATTGAAGGCATCAAAATCTGCAACTTGCGCTATGCCGATGATACGACTCTGCATCGGAAGAAGAATTGATCAATCTTATACGAAGAGTCGAAGAAACAAGCAACGAAGTAGGCCTGCAGATAAACAGAAAGAAACCCAAAATAATGATAATTGATCGCCAAAATAATAACAGACCTGAAGTAAAAATAATAAACAACATCGAGAGAGTTGACGCTTTCATATATCTACTACAATCTCGAGCAAGGGTGGATCCAGCGAGGAGATAAAGATGAGAAGCGCAATAGCGAAAGAATCCATGACCAAACTAACCAAAGTATGGAAAAGCCATCACATATCCCTTAACACCAAAATAAGGTTGGTCAGGAGCTTGGTGTTTTCATTCTTTCTATATGGATCAGAATACTGGACTTTAAAAAGACTGATAAACGGAAGATATATGCTTTCGAAATGTTTTGCTGGCGCAGAATGCTGAGAGTGTCCTGGACTGAGAAAAGAACCAACAAATCCACTCTGGACCAACTCAGAATTAAGAAGAGATTGAGCTTTGTGGTAGCGGAGAAAATAGCTAAATTTTTTGGTCATGTGGTTAGAAGAAATAATTTTGAGAGACAGTCGCTGCAAAAGATCAAGACAAAGGTCGCCTACAAGATACATGGATCTTATAACCGGTCTAACCGGCAAAAACTCACCCAAACATTCAAGATGGCAGGAATGGAAAGCCATCAAAGAAAACAATACATGAATTCATGATGCTCGAAACCGAGCAAACGACTAAGAAGAAAAACCCTAGTTTATCGTAAAACGCATGTTCGCTGTTCAAAGGCAAGCTTTTGGTTGTATTGAGGTTCGTTGCAACCCATGTCAAGTGGGACGAAAGTACGACGCATTGTTCCTACATCTTAATATGAAATACTTGTACATGTAACAGCACGAACATGTGATTCATATTAAGAAAAACATGTGCCTTATTGGAAGTAATCTTTTTTAGAAGAAAATTTCGATTTCGATCAGTTGATTCTCGTTAGTGTTTAATTGAAAATATTTTCTTTCGTATACCCAAAAGAGCTTTTTCGGACTTAAAATAATAATAAATGACTTAGACTCTTTTCAGTTTTCCATTGTTACGTTGTTTTGTTTTTTGTTACTTTAAAAAAAGTTGGTTTTATTGGAACTGTGATCCAGAATATTGTTACAACCCGGCCCTGTTATTTGTCGGCGAATTGACTACAACTAGGATGCATATTAATGACCGCTTTGTTGGCCGCCACCTCACTCTAGCAAAGTCTCGATACCGCGTCTCGAAGGTAGAAGAATTGTTTCGGACTTTTGAGAAAAAGGTGGAATAGTCTGGAATTATGATTTAGAAACATAAAAAGGACAGCGGTCGTCAAAAAAAAGACAGTTTTAAAAGTGTTAATGAGTTATGAAATTTAAATAGTTGTAAAAGTTGTAATTAGTTGAATATCTAAGTGATTTATAAGATGAAGACAGTGATGATTATGATGGCACCTGCCCTAATGGCAGATGCACTAAATGAAATTGGGGACACATAATCAACAATCTGTGAATTGCTCTAGTCATCTGTTATAAGAAAAATCTTAAATTGTATGGCTTAAAAGCATCATTCATGATATTTTTAAATACATTTAAAAATCAAAACGGGGTGCTATATTTGGCAACTTTACCATAACAAATAGTCAATGAAGAGACCTTTAGAGACCTTTTAAATGATGTATCACAAGCCTCTACTTCCTACTTAAAAAATTGGGGTTATAATAATTGTCACTCAGAGGTGGTTAAATGTAGGAATAAATTTATTCGTTACAGAATGTCATTCCATAATCTATAATTATTGACACGTTTCGGAAATTTTCATAAATATCCTCAATAATTAAAATATTGAATTTATTTCCTTTGGCTGTTCCACACTGTAGGTATTTCTACTGTAGGTGTTTCATTTCTATAACTTTTTATACTTGTACTATATTTTTGTTAATACAGAGATGATTTGAGTCCATCATTTAGTGTTTGTATTTATTTATATATCATGAATTTCTTATGTACGGCTTGCACAACATTTTCAAATTTGTAGCTGGCTCGTTGTAAAAAAAGTTTCCTCATCCCTGCTTTAGAAGAATGCAGTGTATCATAAAAATAGCTACGAAATTACGACTTACCAATTTAATATTAAATTTGTTCACAAAAGAATTAAAATGTTCCTAATTTCGTTCTGCAAATAAATATAAACATTATTGACGTGTTATTCTACACGTTTGCCAAAAAAATAGTAGGTATACCCAACACGCCCGGAAACTGTAATCTAGTCCAAGTACTCGTAAAAAAAGAAACAGTATTTTCCGGACCAGACTTGTTACGTAAATAACTAGTCAAGGGACCACCAACTTATCTCGTATAACCTTCGGATCCACTTTTGGAAAAATTTAAAACTAATAGAAGGGTATAAGGTGAATGACGCGAATACATAGCCTCTCATTCACAAATTCCATCCTCACCTTCACGAGTTACAACAAGCACCCTGTTTTGACCGACGAGGAAATGGCGATCGAATGACACTTACGAGTCAACAGCTTCGGGTGGACGAACTAGTTAGTGGAAGGACACCCTATTGCCCTGAGGTTGAGAAATTGGCCTCAAAGGCGGATGAATTACAAGTCAGTGGTCAACGGCATTAAGAGGTAGAAGGCAACGAGAAACCACTACATTAAAGATCTAACAAGGATATTGTTTGTACGATGATCATGGCTGAAAACGAAACAAACGGCCCTCAGTCCTCGGTAGGTCTTAGATGACTAGAGGGTGCAAAGAATCTCCGGGTCAGCAATAAGAATCGGAATATGGAACGTAAAGACCCTGTATGAGGTTGGGAAATGTCACAGCTTTATCCAGTAGATGCATAGATTAAGGCTGAATGTATTGGAAGTCAGCAAGACAAGATGAAAGAACTCGGGACAATTTCGAACTGGAAATATGGTTGTTTACTACTCGGGAAACAACGACCACGATCACAGAAACCGGGTAGCAATAATGATTGACGAAAATACCAATAAAGACTTTGTCCCACTCTCAGACCGAGTAATGATTATTCAACTGCTTACAAGATATATGGAAAACTTAACATTTTCCAGCTATATGCCTCAACGATGGACAAAAATGATGACGTAGTAGAAAACTTTTTTACCGAAGTAGACAAAGTCCAACGTTTATGTAAAGAACAAGATGTTACAGTTGTTATGGGAGATTTTAACTCGAAAGTATGGAAAGGAAAAGAAGGAGACTACCTAGGAGAATTTGCACTAGAAGAAAGAAACGAGAGGGGAGAAGAACTTCTACAATTCTGCCAAAAGAAAGACATGATCATCGCGAACACCTTTTTCAAGGGAGAACAACTGAATAAATATAAAGAAAAACACAAACTAATTAGAAAGATTAGATTGGCTAAGGAAGCGTGGTATAAGAAAAAATGCACTGAAATTGAAGAACTACAAGAAAAGCATGATACCTTTAAAGTCCTTAAAAAGGTATAGGAGCAAACAAGCAAACAAAAACAAGTAACTACACTAAGAGACAAGAATGGAAATATTATTGCAGACATAACAGGCAAACTAAAACGGTGGGAAGAATATATAGAGCAAGTTTTTGCAGACACAAGGCAACAAAATCTGGAATAGATGGAATAAGTCCTGATATAACTAACGACGAAGTCATAATCGCCGTAAAAAAAACATAAAAACAACAAATCACCCAGACCGGATCAGATTCCAGCAGAAATTTTTAAACTTATAGATCAAAACCACATCTGGCCCATAACAAATATACTTATTGTCATATACAAAACGGGCATAATCCCAAAAGAATGGCTTATGTCAACATTTAGCCATCCCAAAAATTTGTCACATTTTAAATATTTTTTTAAAAAATAAACCATGAACATTTATTTAACAAGCTCGAAGAAGATATCAGTGAAAGTCAATTTGAATTCAAAAATGCAATGGGGACACGAGAAGCATTATTTGCCCTAAATGTTCTAATATAGAGGTGCCTAGATGTGAACCAAGATCTATTCGTCTGTTTTTTGGATTAAAACAAAGCATTCGATTGTGTAAGACACGACATACTCATGCAAATACTAAATATTGACTTCAACAACATGCGAATAGTTAGCAATTTATATTAAAATCAAAGAGATTAATATCAAGAAGACAAAACACATGATCATCAGCAAAGCACTTGTCCAGGGCAGTCTGTATATTCGCAATGAGAAGGTTAAGAGAGTGAGAGAGTACAAATACCTGGGTACTATGTTGAACGAGACTGGAGGACTCGCGAGAAATAAGATGCTGAATAGGTTAGGCTAGAGCTGCGTTTACAAATATGCGGAAAGTATTCTGCACTAGAGACCTGAGTGTCAAACTTAAGATCAGACTAGCCAAATGTTATGTTTTTTCAATACTTTTGTATGGAATGGAGTCGTGGACAACGAACAAAGATGACTTAAATAGACTCCAAGCTTTCGAAATGTGGGTATACAGACGGATACTCAGGGTTTCTTGGACAGAACGGGTAACAAACGCAGAGATATAAAGGCGAGTAGGTAAAGAGGCAGAAATAGTGAACATGGTAAAATCAGGAAAACTTGCTGATCTGGGTCACGTTATGCGCGGAGAAAAGTACAGCTAATACAACTTTTTATGTAACTTTATGAAAATAGCCATTAATTTGAGGTATTCTTTTTAATAAAATTCCTTTTCCTAGCATAGTACTTACGACAATGTTTATGCTGAAAACTTTTTCATATCTAATGTATATACGTTGAGTTGACAACAGCACAAGAATATTCATAAACAAGTTCAAAGTTTCACGAAATGCGCATGCGAGATCATAGTAGAATTTGTGGTCGCTAGAATCTTGTTTTCGGCGACTGATTAAATTTCACAAGCCATACTAGTGAAGGGACTATTCGAATACAAATTAGAGATGTTTTCGATTCTGGTATGCATTCGATTCTCAACGAAGTATTCGTATACCCAAAATAATCAAAATTTGAATTCTAATACATCTGGTTGAACGAGAAATCTTTGAGTGATGAAGTCAGCAATTTGCGGATTTCCTTTGCTGAGCTGATTTCAAAAATGTATCACAAGTTAATTCAAAGTGGTACAAAAATCGACCAGTTTCGGGATTTTTTCATAATACTGTTTATTTAGTTTATAATGAATTTATGCGTTACTTTATGGACGCACTGTATATTAAAAAGTATTTGTTTGTTAATTAAAAAGAAAAATTATAAACCATGTAGCGAATTCTAAAGATTTCCAATACAAATAATTTTATTTGAGCCTGTCGGCTGCTCTACACTTTCGGGAGGGTCGTGAGAAGAAAAAATTGTTGAATTTCTTTATTTTAAGAGAATACACAAATGTTCATAAAAATTTGGGCGCCATGTATTTTATTCAGGGTAAAATACAAAAACCTTGGATCTATGCAAATATTTTAACAATAAAACTATTTGTTACTAATTTCTAAGTATAATTTAATGAAATATCTGAATGAAACATCTCCAAAACCGTTTATTATTTTAATTAAATTAAAGAAGTCAGTTTGTCAAAAACATACAAAAGTTATAAATGAGTTGGATTTTAAAAAAAAACTACCAGATATATTATTATAACATTAAATTTAAAAAAAATTAAAGGTGATAAATTAAATGTTGATTTACCAGTCTGTTAGACAAAAGAATTATTTCTTTGGCAAGTGAACGACCTTACATCAAATTTGACTCAACGTCTACAATAATAACATTCGTCACTTACTGCGGAGTATAATCTTTCCTGGTATTCGGCTGGAAATCACCTTTCTCAGACTAACGATCCTTTATAAAATTGGACATCAATAATCTTCTGATTTCTTAATAATCTCAAAATTTGGTTCACACCTGAAAATATAAATATCCAACCGAAGATTGATTGAATAGATCTCAATATTATTAAAAATATGTCATTTCCAAGTTAGGATGATGTAAATTTCTAAGGATTTCTTTAAAATAAATCTTGAGAACATCATGGCTTCTCTTCTTTTTCTTTGCGTGCCATGCTTGTTTTCAAACGTTGGCTATCATCAAGCGTTCAGGCGTTGGCTATCATAGAGTTGACAATTTGTTGGAAAGCTTCTCGATCGGTAGCTACATGAAACAATTCTTCGACTGTTCTACCCGTCCATTGTCTAATATTACGAAGCCAAGAAAGCTGTTTTCTGCCAATCCATCGCTTTCCTTCTACTTTACCCTTGATAATTAATCGGAGCATGTGATATTTATGCCCCCTTATCATATGTCCAAAGTATTTGACTTTTCTTATTTTGATGGTGTTTGTCAATTCTCGCTCTTTATGTAGTGATTCTAACACAAGTTTCGTTAGTTACGTGTGCTGTCCACGGAATCTTTAGCATAAGGCGATAGCACCATAACTCAAACGCTTCCAATTTATTTAGATGCTTTACTTTCAGTGTACAGGTTTCACATCCATAAAGCAAAACAGACCAAACGTAGCACTTTAATACTCTTAGACGGATGTTCATCGAAAGACTTCTATTACATAGTACAGAACGCCAACTAGTGAATCTTTTACGTGCCAGTTCAATTCTGGTGGAGATTTCTTCACCGCTTTCAACTCCACAGTCTATCCAGCTACCCAAATACCTAAAGTGTTGTACTCTGTCCAGAATTTTACCATCTAATTTTAATTTTGGATACTCGATATTAATTTTACCGACAACCATCCAATTCGTTTTCTTTGTGTTGACACTTAAACCGATTTCCTTGCATGCATTGTTTACTGCATTTAGTAGTGTTTGAAGGTCTTCGAGGCATGGCTTCTCAGAAATTTAAAAGGATAAAAAAAACAATTCCAAAGTATCTTAAACTTTACTGTGAAAACTTCATAAAGCAAAAATAATTTTCTTCATACAGTTGTACTTTAATATCTCTTTATCAAAATATAAAAAACGTAATATCTTTATTCACAAGAAATTTACTTATCTTCTTACACACTTCAAAGAAGAACCCAGGTACGCTATCAAAAATTAACGTCTTCTCTCCAGGAGATACCAACGACGAAAGAGAACAAGTACCTGTCCTTTTATCCCTTCCCATCAAAATTCTATTTATCGACAGATCTGGGCTAGTAGGTTAACGGTTGTTGCCATATCAAATTAAATTTATTTAATTTCGCAACATAATAAATTAGAATTCTCATGAATCAAATTCTATGATATTCCTGATAACTTTTTCAATATAACTTACCTATCGTATACCTTGTCGCAATGAAGAATTACTTTATTTATGCAAAAAAAATATAAAACGATTTAATTAGTTATATGAAAATAAGCCAAAACAATCTTAGTTCTGAAATGACAACCATATAGTATCTACAATACCTATTTTCATAGAACATATTTAGCTGTCAATATTCAACTAATCTACCATTTTATGAGCTTTATTGAAATCATGAAAACAAAATATACGAGGAAAATAAAACGTTATATCAAAAAGGAACGAAATTCACAAGTGTGAGCTATTTCGTTACAACCATAACCGTACATAAAATCTAAAAAAATGTTAAACAAAAATAGTAAAACATGAATAGAATATAAAATATGAATCAGGACACCCTTGAATAATAATGATTTAGTTATAGAGTAAAGGTCTACTGTTGTATATATGTATATACCCAAGTACAATGGTTCTACTTTCTACTCTACAGACTAAACAAAAATGGGTTACAAGACTATTCGAAAGTAGTGAGATTCGAGACTCAAGAGGTTTAATAAAATCATTTTATTATAAATACAATGATAAAACGTTTTGTCAATTTCGAATCTCCGAAATTTGGAACTCCAAACAAAAATAATTCGATACTCGGATACAAAATATTCGATTATGAAAATCATTCGATTATCCCAACACTAGGAAGATACAAAAAGGTAGAGGTGGTACCCTAGAATTGCGATGGTTATACCCGGTGTACTCGTAAGTAGAATCACATAAGCGTGTGCAAGTAAACGTGAGTGGAGTGTGAATATTTAAATTTTCGTGATGAACGGCATGAACGATAATAAAAATCATTAAATTATCGCTCGAGGTGGATGTTCATTGATCACAAAATTATACACCAAATATTTTGTGCCAGTCGAATAAAAATTATACATATACCAGTAAGTTTTTATATAATTATTTTATATTAAAACCGAATCGATGAAAGTTAAAATTTACCTAATAAACGACTAGTCAAAATTAATTATACTTTAGAAATTAATTTCACATTTATAAGGCGTTCCTTAATTCAACAGGTTATTTCTCCTTTCTATTCCAATAGATCCAATAGAAATTATTGCCCAAATACTTTTGAAATGATTCTGTAAATCAGTTAAAATAAATCAATAAACCCAATGATTACATTAAATTATTTATTGCTTTAAATTTTAAATGTCAGAAATAAGTTTTTCTGTTTTTTAATCGTGATTGTTTTTCGGATTTGTAACAAATAAAACACTTTTTTAAAATTGGTAAATAATGGAATAATCAACTTATATTCTAAATATCATGGTTACATGAAAATACAACAAAAATGATAGTAGAGTTAAACTAAAAAAGTTAATTTTTAGAGTTCTTTGGAGTTCTTTGCGGGCAGGGTCATAGGGTATAATCAGGGGGTGCTTTTTTAAATCAATAAATTATTTTCTTCGTATACTAAAAATAAGTTTGATCACAGTGGGTTTATACAGCAAATAAGGTAAAGTAAGAAATAAAATAAAAAAGTTAAACATACGTAAATCAATGGGAACGTTTATACACCTACTGAAATAAAATAAAAAGTAAGAAATAAGGTAAGAGTTGACCGACTTTCAACTCTTACCTTATTATATTAAAAAATGAATGTGCGCATGTTTTGTGTTAAAAACACTCTGTTTGTGCTGTTCTATTCCAAGCTAGCCTTCATCTTTCTTATAAATTTTGTTCTAAACTAAAAAAATTTCTATTTTTATTAGTTTTTTTGATTAAATAATAGTTTCAAATTAAAATCTTAATACAGTGTAATTGTTTTATATATTTTCGAAGTACAGAAAACAAATTAAAGAATGAAATTGGCAATAACAACGAACGTCATTGTCAAAAACGCGTGATTTCATTGGTCGATTCTTAATCCCAATTTAGGTAATTTAGTTTATCTGTATAAACAGGTCTATTTTCGCCTTAATTCTTAACTTATTTTTTATTTTACCTTATTTGCTGTACAAACCCACAGTCAACTTTTTAGATCATCAGTGCAACTTTAAAATGTACTATTTATGTGTTTTCTATTATTATGTCGGAAGTATGGGAGATAACTTTTTAAACGCAGTGAGCATTTAATTGTCGATTTATAAGAAATGGCACATTCAGGGGGATGCTTTTTAAATTATTTTAATTAGGAGGCAAGCACTTAGTAAGTCCGAGAGGATGAGTTTTTCTCTTAAATCATCAAAGATCAAAGTTCCTTCTTAGTATATTATAGAAATGAACTTGTTTGGATCATAATGTGTATCTACAAATAGATGTAGCAATTTAGGGGATTACTATTCAAACTTATTTAATTAGGGACACTGAGAAAGTGAGTTTATACAGCAAATAAAATAAAATAAGGAACAAAATAAATCAAAATAAGAAATATAAACATGCCCAAAACTATGAAAGCGTTTATACAACAAATAAGAATAAGAAAAAAAGATGGCCAATTTTTATCTCTTTGTCTTATTTTATTTTATTTTGTTTAAAAACTGATAATGCGCGTGAACCAAATCTTTTCTGTTCTAAATGTTCCCAGTTTACAATCACACTAACCTAACCTAATAATATTATTTGTGGAGGTATTTTTGATTTTCCTTCTATGGCTCTTATATTTATTTCTTAAAAGCTTCCATCTGTGTTTAGAAGCTTCAGCTACAGAAAAAATGATTTAAAAAACGTTAAACTCTCTGATTTTTTTGCACTTACGTGCTTCCTCCATTATGTGAGCAATTGCGAGCCAAGCATTTTCCATTAGTATTTGCATATAACTGAGGAAAGGTCGATACCTGCTCTATCAACATGCCAGTATAATATTTTTTAATAGGAAGTGGATGGTAGATATACACCTATAGTTGGATAATTTTAGATAATGATAAAATTTAAAAAATCCGTATTTCAAAATAAAATGACAAATCAATGTGGAGATTAGGTACTGTTATGCACAAAACACAAAAGTCATTGTCAAAAAAGCTGCGATTTCATTGGTTCATTCTTATTTCTTATTTTATTTTAGTCGTCTGTATAAACCAATGTTTTTTACACTCATACCTTATTTTATTTTATGTTATTTATTTTATTTTATTTGCTGTATAAACTCGCCTTAAATATTTTTTTATAACCATTTACGATTAAGGTATAAGCGAGTTTATACAGCAAATAAAATAAAATAAGAAACAAAATAAAATAAGAAAGATAAACATTTCCAAAACTATGAAAGCGTTTATACAAGAAATAAGATAAAATAAGAAATAATAGTAAGAACAAAAGATGGTCAATTTTTATCTCTTTGTCTTATTTTATTTTATTTTGTTTAAAAACTGATAATGCGCGTAACCCAAATCTTTTCTGTTCTAAATGTTCCCAGTTTACAATTAACCTAACCTAACCTAATAATATTATTTGTGGAGGTATGTTTGATTTTCCTTCTATGGCCCGTATATTTATTTTTTAAAATCTTCCATCTGTGTTCAGAAGCTTCAGTTAAAGAAAAAGGGATTTAAAAAACGTTAAACTCTCTGATTTTTTGGCACTTACGTTCTTTCTCCTTTATGTTAGCAATTGTGAGCAAAGCATTTTCTTTCAATCGGCTGTTCTTGTATTTTCCATCAGTTTTTGCATATAACTGAGGAAAGGTCGTTACCTGCTCTATCAACATCCCATCATCCATTATAATATTTTTTAATAGGAAATGGATGGTAGATATATAGTTGGATAATTTTAGATAATAATAAAATTTAAAAAAATAAAATAAATCTATTTGGAGATTATGTACTGTCGTGTACAAAACACAAAAGTCATTGTCAAAAAAGCTGCGATTTCATTCGGTTCATTCTTATTTCTTATTTTATTTTAATCATCTGTATAAACCAATGTTTTTTGCATTCATTTCCTATTTTATTTTATGTTATTTCTTATTTTATTTTATTTGCTGTATAAACTCGCCTTATCTCCTGGATATTATAATTATAAATTTTTATTGGGGGCTGAAACATCGGACGGCTAACTTTTATTTTTCAATGAATTTTCGTGTGCTAAAAATAGATTTTTTTAAGCATTTGTTTATAGTAAAAATACTAATATTTTATAATACAAACTACTGAACACTCGTTATGATGGATTAAAGTTGTTTTTTAATTTTTACTGCTAAATAAAACATTCGCCGCGAAGTGGTAAACGTAAATTTTTACTATTTTTTTTTATAAATTAAAATTTCTTATTTATTGAAATCACAATATTTACTTAACTTACAATGCATTATTCAAAAGATTAACTGATAATGAACTACCATAAAAAAATTATTTTTGGTTTTCAATTAATTGATAACGAAAAACATTTTAAGCGGTAAAATTCAAGGTCGTTTAACGACTTTTTATTTAAAGTATTTTCATGAAACAATAATCATTAAAGCTGCGGAATCCAACGAATATCAGTGATTCTCAACATGTAGTCACACCCATTACGGAAGTTGCTAAAAGGGAGGCAGCAAAGATGAAGTCAATTACTGGACCAAGAGAAGGTTTCAAAGTCATCAGTCATCTGATGATTACTGATCGATCTCACAGTTTACGATGGGTTCTTTATTAAATAATTTTTAAATCAATACTATTTTATTGATAAAAATACTTTTGTTTTATGACCCTGAAGATGGTCGATCGAAACCGGCGGCTTGATAACTTAAATAATTATTGTATTATTATTTTGCAAAATTTTATTTTTTGAAGCACTTCGTGTAATAGAAGTTGGCCAATATTTTTAACTTCCAGCGGAAGTTATAGTAATGGGTCCGATTTTGTGAATCCCGAATTTTGACGTATCTCCACATTTTAAGGTCCCCAAAGTCGAATACAATAGTTTTTAAGTGGTCGTATGTGTGTGTATGTACGTACGTATGTGCGTGTGTTCGTATGAGCGTTCGGGATTATTTTTTGTCTCGATTATCTCGAGAACAAAAAATGATATCGACGTAGGACCAATTGCATTCGACGCATAATTACGCAACTTAGAACTGATTAGATTTTCAGCAAAATCGGTCGAGCTATATTTTATGGAAAATCAAAAAACTAAAAAAAAATGGTAAACTTCCTGAATTTTGCGATTTATAAATTATGCTATTTTTAATACAGAATTTTAAGATCTTTTGAATAATATTATTATTGCATGTTAGGAATATTTGTATGAAAATTATGATGATAATATTTCAAAAAAAGAGATAGTTTTAGAAAACAAAAATAGGAAGTGGAGAATTTTAAACTTGTGTCAGTATTGAGAGAATAGCATTGAAGACGCTATAACAGTAAAAAATTATTGTTAGTAATAATCAAGCATTGTTTATAACAGTTGAATATTGTTACTAACAAATGATATTGATCATAATAATTAAAAAAAAATTTTCAATTGTTATAAACATTGAAAATAGCTCCTGCTTATGAAATGATAAGAAAAAGTTTGAAAAATACGGTTGACATTAACAGAATATTGTTAATGATAATTATAATTTGCTATAAACAATTTAAAATCGATTTTTCTAATAATTTTAATAATTATTATAATAAAACATTTGGTATTTTTACATTCTTTCCACTGGGAAGTTAGTCGTGAGGACCTCTCGGGTCGCACACAGACCACTGATATTTTTTTACTATATCGTAGTAGTTTAAACGCACAAAATTACGGTAAAAATTCGGTAACGCAATAACTTTGGAGTCAATCTGGTAATACGCACATCCTGCATACCAAATACTTCCAAATTTTAATCGTTAACTACACCAAATTACAGAGTAATTCAAAATTAAATGTTACAAGATTCTAACCAGTGAAGGTTACATGTTATTTTTTCGTAACAAATTGTGCAACAAAAAAGTTGGCATTATACCAATGAACCAAAGCAATTTGATTTTTTGTGTCATTTACTAAATACAATCAAATATTGCCAAAGGGAGCCCCGAGCACTTAACCAATTGATTTTCTTTTACTGAGAGTCCCAAAATTATTGATACACCTAATTAATAATCAACACGTTACAAAGTGTTTAATTGTTAACTTTATAATACATACTTCGTCAAACGTTTTACTCATGTGATATACAGTGAAATAAATTTATTATTTCAATTCAAAAATCTAAAGGGAAAAATCACGGAGTGGGCGACATCTATTATTGATCGTTCGAACTTCTCGAGGTGTGAACAACAAACTAATCTCCATTTATTTATACGGGTACGAAGTGAACTTTGTATATTATTTTGAGCAGTTTACGCATTGAAAGTGTTATATATTTTTGAACGATATTTTGCAAAGAATTGGTGTTAATAAAGCACAAAATCCGAAAATTCAAAGGATTTAAAAAAGCGATATGGAGAAAAAATCGTGAAAAATATGGTCTGTTCCATAATGCTCTACATATGGCAATTCGATTATTCTTTGCTTACATTTCCTTCAAATCCTAAGGCAGTTTAAAAATGACAAATGATATTAAAGATATTAATTAAAACCAATCAAAAAGTTTATGTTTGTTTGTAGCAAGCACTTTGTGAAAGATGATCTTTTTCAGTGGTAAGTTTGAAACTGTTGTCCAATGATCTATCATTTTATTTGTGATTATTTATAGTGACTTCAACAACACAGAGAAAGCGTTTAAAAGACGGATCTGTTTCTATCTTATACCTTCCAGCGTTGTAGTATCAACATTTCATAATTAAGAAAGATAAAAGTGACCGAAGTTAATTGAATTATAATATATAATCCTTTTAATTGGCCGAACAGGTTCACCCACATAATACAATATGTCCGAAATTGATATTTGCATTGCAACAAGAATTCCAGGGACAACAGAACTGACAAACTTCGAAAACAAACCAAAATTGATACCTGGACACACCTGGTCTTTACTGGCATTTAACAAGAATCCAGCGGCAATAAAACTGAAACGTCGAAAACAAACCTTAAATCCAGCTTCAATCCAATAGTTTAACACAAAAAATCAACTTAAATCTTTAAAATAACTAAAATTCCCTTCAATAAAAAATTTGGTTTTACAAGTGATTGAATACAGTATATTTGTTGCCAACATAGTAAAGGTAATCTGCAACCTCAACACCGCCAACTCCATTCAAGTTAAATCAGGGCAACATATCACGAAAAGCATTCTAACACCAGGAGGAATCAGACAGGGAGACAGCCTCAGCCCACTCTTATTTAATCTTCTTATGGACAGCTTAATATGACCATATCGGTCGAGAAAACAAAAAGCATGACAATCACCAGGGAACCACTCAGATGCAAGCTCGTAATTGAAGATAAGCCCATAGAACAGGTAATGCAATTTAAGTACCTCGGGATGAATATGTCTAGCAGCCACGACCCAACAAAAGATCTAAGGGACAAAGTCAATAAAGCATCAGCAACATCAGGCTGCCTAAGAGAGATTGTCTGGGCCAACGGGTACATGCGGAAGGACAGTAAGATTAAAATATACAAAACATGCGTAAGACCCATAATGATGTACGCGATAGAAACAAGAGAAGACACGAACAAAACAAAGAGCATGCTGCGCGTAGCCGAGATGAGGGTTTTGAGAACAATAGCTGGCAAAACCAGAAGAGACCACGTAAGAAACACTGATATAAGAGAACAATGCGGCGTACAGGATATCGTAAGATGGGGAAGGCAGAGAAGAAGGCAATGGTATAACCACGTCAAGAGGATGGACGAAGATAGATTACCCCGCATAGCTCTCGAGGGAATACCAGTAGGAAGCCGACCGCCCGGTAGACCACCGAAGAGATGGAGAGACAGCTGGCAGTGCACATCTCAAGAATTAATACAACGGCAAGCCCGGAATTAACAGATCATATGATCTCAACCAAGTAGAAGAAGAAGATATTTGTTGTTCACACCTCGGTGCGATATTTTGTCATTGACAGCGCCATCTTGCGTTACGTTATTTATCCCTATAACTCAACCACTTTAAGTTGGCGTTTCGAGCTTGGATGCGCAGTAGCAAAGTTCACGCTCTCGGCGTAAGATTGCAAAAGGCGTAGGTGTTATAATACAATGTACCATACCATAATAAGTTAGTAGAGAAAATACCAACTTCTACAACGCGTAAATCTGAAATGCAGGATTGGTTAAGAAAACGAAATATCGACTTTGACGAAAATCTACTTAAGCCTCAGTTGTATCAAATTATACAAAACAAAAAGGCTAAATACAAAATGTATAAATTTAATTACGTAATTGACAAAAATACGACTTTCAAATTCAATAAGGTAATGGAGTACTACAACGATTTTTTTAATAATTAGCAATTACCTCTTTTGTTTCCTCAGAGTAGTTCTTATTTTTCGGTCTACCCATTTAGAATTTGTATTTTAAATAGGAAAATATAACTACAAAAAACACTCTATAACCTCCTATAACCATCCTACGATTGATTTAACCGGAAGTGGTCCCTAGCAATAATAATTCAAGTCTAATTGAGTAGGACATGAAAAAAATATAAACTGGGTGCGGTATTGAAACGGGCAATTTCGGAAAGGCTACAGCAGCTCAGGTACCTAATGGGAGAAGGTCACCGACACATTCCAGATATCAGACCGGTAGTTATGCGGTAGTTAGCGACGATTCCGTATAGAATTCGCGATACATCGTAATCGCCCGGTATTTTCAGCGCATGCAATTTAATAGTTGATTGAAAATTTTAAAGCCACTGCTTTGAAAACAGAAAACAAAATGAGAAAAGGAGATTAGTTCGTAGTCGTGAAAATATCAAAGTGTGAGAGTTGCTGAACGCTATGACAGGACGGTTCGATTTACATCCTCACCCGTACAAAATTCAAGTTGTGAATGTGAATGATTTCACAGCTCGACGATTTTTTTGTAAACGTTTTTTGGTGGCTAAGGGTGACGAAAATGAGGACATCGTGCATAATTTGTGAATGAGTAAAAAGGCACATCTTCAGCTTCAGCTAACTCTATTAGCAACCTTTATTCTTTAAGGTTACAATTTGGTGTGCCCTTTCTTCGTCAGGTATTATTTATTTTTTTAATGAACGTGGAGCAGCTGTGACTGTAAATGATGAGAGGTAGTCAGAAATGTAAAGAATATTTTTCATTTCTCAGCTACCCAAGTACGATTTGAATGACAAAACGATGTTCCAGCAAGACGAAGCAACGAGCCATACAGCCCGAGTGTGTTTTCATTTTCTCAATTAAGTTTTTCTGAATCGTGTGATATCTCGAAGCAATTCCGTGGCCTGCTCGATCGCTTGATCTCGTGCAACGATTAACTGAAAGAATACCTCAGCATATGTTATGATACGTCATGACCAATTTTCAGAGGTGTCTTGACCATTGCTTGCTGATAGGACGTGTCCTTGCCGACGTAATTTTTATAAAATGAACTGCATTTTAACTCTAATTTAATACTTTTTTATGTAGATAATAATGGTGTGAATAAATTTTCTTTTAGATCGTTCATTGGTTTTTATAGTAACCGTTTTTTTGTAAATATCAATGTTCAGCCTCACTTCTTTTGTAGTTTTTCAGTCGAAGGAAAAGCAATCAGGGTCCTTTAATCCAAGCCAATAGTCAACATTTAAATAATATCGTAATCTTGTGGTTTTTACTCTCTTTAGTTCTAGATGGTTATATGAGCCTTCAAAACCACTACTGCAAACCAAAAAATAGCGTGTTTTGAACTACAACCAACGCTACCTTTCGGCATAGTTAAACACACCGTTTTACAACAAATTCAAACAATAACATATGAATTTATTTGAAATGAGCGCTTACCTTATGTTGGTTGCACTTGGTTGTGAAAAAATGTGGTTTTATTGTTATATCTCCGGCTTTCGTCATCGTAGTAAGATACAATATATATATATATATATATATATATATATATATATATATATATATATATATCAGTTTGTAGGTCTAATAAAACGAGCAATATAAAAATTTTCTTAGTGTTGTACTATTAATTTAATTTTTTTAAATTTGGTACTTATGTTTTTGCCAATTTTGTAAAAATAGTTCAAAAAGTTCCGATCCTGACAAAAACTGTGACCAAAACTGTAGCAATTCCAAATTGGAATTGTGCTCTGCCCACAATTTGTGGGACACACTATACAAGCTACTTATATACGGAGTTGAAACACCTGAATAGTAGTATTTCATGTTTTTAATGATTTACAAAACAAGACATAAGAATTCAAAGTTGTCTCGATACTGGCGAGATTAATCAAAATGTAATAGTAGGGGAGCCCAATAGGGGATTTTGCATCGGCGAATCCGGGCGCAAAGTAACTATTAGGTTTCGGTTATTCAACTTGAAATAACTTACTCTGATATTTTTTGTATATTATATTATATAATATTATATATAATATAATATTTCTTGGCCTCGTAATATTAGACATTGGACGTGTCGAACAGTCGAAGAATTGTTTCATGTAGCTACCGATCGAGAAGCTTTCCAACAAATTGTCAACTCTATGATAGCCAACACCTGAACGCTTAATGATAGCCAACGTTTGAATACAAGCATGGCACACAAAGAAGAAGATATTATAAAATAATACACGTATATGTTCGACTTATCATTTACTGTCAACTTGAAATAACTGTTACTTTCCCACTAAAGATTTCTTTCTCATTATACACATATACACTTTCCCTCCTAAGGCAATAGCAACTCTTCCTAATTTATTTGTAACATTTCTGGAGGTCTTAGTTGTCTGCGTCTTCTTCAATTTCTACTATTTGAGGATTCGACACTATTGTCAGACGGAGGTGAGTTTTGATTGATACAATTCTTGTCGTTTTCGTTTGCTGAAATAATTTTTTCGTTTAAGGTAGATCGTGGAGTCATTTGTTTCAGAATTTGATTTGTATGTTTTTATGTGATCCGTATGACGTTCTCATTTAAATCCTCCATCTACCTCAATCAAAAAGGTTCTTTTTTAAAGTACATTGTTTGTGATGCCTGAAGACCATAGTGGTTTATTGGTTCGATAATCTCGAACCCACACCTTTTCTCCAGGAGATTAAATTTAGTACGGAGTTGTCGTTCCATCAATAGTTTTAAAGTTTTGGGATCGAAATTTTTAAGTGTCTCTAGGATACCCACAGTTGACATTTTCGATTAAATTCACCAAAACTCCCAAATACAAAGAGAAATTAGCCAGTAAAAACATGTATGCCTCAATAGGTTAATGTAAATGCTCATGACTTAGTTGGGATATATTTCATATTTTTATAAGTTGCAGTTGAACGCTTAATAGCTTATTTTACAAGAGTAGTATAAAATGATATAACTAAAAAAAAGACAAATAAAATTTCTCAAATTGCTGACATGATGGTCTAATTTGGACCTTTGGTTTAGAATTCTAGGCAGCAAATTATTTCGAAAATGATCACTAGCTACCCAACAACAATAAATGAATGAATGAATAAGTAAATAGGAGTTGTGGCAGAGGTCTAATTTTTCCTAGGCACTGCAGCATCGTCTGCTTTTTGTAACTTTCCAGCTCCTTAGTTTAATCCCATTTCTTCAATTCTCCTGTTAAGGAATAGAAGCTCATGTACTGCTATTGCCGCAGGTGGATTACTCTCTTGGTCCTGTATACAACCCAGGTAGTGCCTCCATTGGGCGGTGGCTTTACATTCGAAGATAATATGAGTGGCTGTTTCCTCCTCCTCATTACATAATCTTCATATAGGTTCTGTATCAAACACGCCTATATTGTGCAGATGTTTTCTCAAATACCAGTACAAATCCCTACAACTGTTCTAAGTTTTTTCCTACTTAGCGAGAGCAGCTTCCCAGCCTGCATAGGTGAGGGTTCTTTCAGCAATAATTTGATGTGCCTAACTTCCTCTGGCTGTGCCCACTTTAGCTGATGCTGAGAGTGGACCCAGCCATTGATCGCTGCTTTAACGCTGGCCTTGGGTATCCCTATTATTGGTTCTGGCCCAATAAATGGTGTTCCAGAGCCCCACCTAGCTAGTATGTCCGCTTCTTCGTTACCAGAAATACCTTTATGCCCCGACACCCACGACAAGGTGATCTTGATATGGTTAGCCAAGATTCGTAGGTTCCCGACATATTCCCAGACAATTTTTGAGTCTATTCTCCGTGATTCCAAAGCTTTGAGTGCCTAACAACAAAAAAAGCCCCATTTTTCGTAGACCTGTGTCATCTATGGCAAACGGATTATCCAATGTCGACAAATAAGAAATATGAAAAAACGACAGTTAATAAATAGAAAGTGCCTAGTTTATAGCTTCAGATAGTCGCAACATTTCTAAAGGCTACAATTTAAATTGTCGTTTTCCCTCTTCCAATGGAAAAAATGTCCTTAAAAAATGCAGCAAATACGTTTAAATTATATTCATTTTGTAAAATGAACTGCATGCCCCCTTGAGATCCGGTCCCTGTTAATGTCGTCAACAATTTTTAATAAAAGACTTTAATGATCGATCAGAAGTGAAACTTGTTTTGATGTTCGAAGTAAAAATTGATTCCTAGAAATAGGCGAATTGCTTAAAATTAATTATTGTTTGTAAGTTAACGAGAGACGATGTTAAGTGACGTCAAAAAATTAAAAAAATAATGGTAAACAACGGAATTAATTTTTATTTTTTGCGTTAATTGTTTCTCTTGTTTGATACTTTTACTGCTACTTGATGGTCAAGGACGAGTATAAAGTAATATAAGTAACTAATGCTTCCTTTACAAAAAAAGTAAATTCGATGTTTCTTATTATTGTAATAAAATATAAAGTTACTTATACTCTAAGAAATATCAAATTTTATGTTAAACTAGCTTTTGTTCAAGAATTTATCCGCATAGCATTTGATTGCAATTAAGTACAGATGATAAATTAAAACAATTTAATTTTAAAAAAAATAATTTAAACCACAAGTGGGTAGATTTCCACTTGTATTTTCTCTTCTCGATTTGATAAACTAATGTGTGGACTATAAACTAACTTTGATTTACATGTGAGATTTCACTTTAAATGATACCAAAAATCTTTGTTGCGATATGTAAGTAACTTAAAAGAATACTTTTTAATGTAATTTAGTACTTTTTGAATAAAAGAAACAAAGCTACTTTACCTAATAGTGAAAACTTAAAAAGTATAATAATAGTTATTATTATCAATTATAATAAATAAACTCATTAATCTGACGAAGATGTGCACCCTAGAATCCAAGGCACTAGTTAAAGATGAAGGTACAACGTCAGAACCATTCAATATTCAAAGTGGGCTACGACAGGGTGACGCGCTATCACCATTACTTTTTAACGTAGCTCTAGAATATGTGATAAAAGGGCTTGATGACATAGATGAAGGTGTAGAAATGGGCAAGAAATTTAAGGCGTTAGCATACGCGGACGACCTGGGATCATGTGCGACACAAAGGAAGTGCGACGGGCGGTTTTTAAGTGGCTGTACTGTTTCCACCCAGTACAGAACTTGTACAAGGTACGATGGTACTGGATTGGGTGCAGCGTGGTCCTAGGTCCCGGGGATAGCCTGTCTTTTGCGGTTCGGTGCCTTGCTGCGGCCCAGTGTATATTTTGCTGTTTTTGGGTCCATGCCACGTGATCTGTAGGTCGGATCTCCATTAAACAATAATACAAAACACATAGGTACAACATAGATACAATGGGCCAACGAGCCAAAGTGTCGCCGGAGGCAATAGCCAGACGGACCTAAATGGGGGTGGAGTTTTAAGTGAGTAGGCCTGATACAGTCAGTAGACCTTGAGCTTTCAGGCTCATAACCTCTCCATAAAAGTTTTTCTCCACCTCGGAAAAAAACATAGCAAAATATAGAACTCAAATTTAAATTCAATTTTATTGAAGTCTCATACACACTTTTAGATTTAAGTCTGGAGATTGGAAATACAATTGATCAGTGTTATTGACATTTAATTTTTTTTTTTTAACAAAATGAGATCGGTTTAACCTCCGACTTCCTCTATAAGGATGAACCTTCTGTAAATTATACAATCATGCTTTATTGCCCAATACTCTTCACATTCTTACACGTTTTGAATCAGGATGTATCCTAATATTGACTCGTTTAAAACACAAATAGGGCTTCATTAGACATTTTGCTATAACATGCAATACGATTTCCTCCCGATTACGACTTTCATCCTATCGGTTTTCTCAATCTTAAGAGAACTTAATGATGATGGTCCTGAAAGAAACTTGTGTTCCATATGTTTGCAACAGCTGCATTTGCAACTTAGGTTCCGTTACAGTGGGGTTCTTTCTTGCAGCTAATTTTAAAAAACGATCTACGTTATGGGGTGTAGATTTTCTGCGCCCTTTGCGTTTTCTAGATACCTCTCCATTTTTTACATAACGAGCATTTAAATGAACAATAACGCTTTGAGATGTGCCAAATGCTCGCGCAGCATCTATTTATCGAGCGTAATTTTCTAGCATGCCAATGGCTCCCAGCATTTGTTCGCAGTTTAACTGGTTTCATGTTCAAATAAAAAATTCATGTTATTGAACTCAAATCAATACTAATATTATTTATTTTAATGTTTGAAATCGACAAAATATAGAACAATAACAAAAACATGTTTTTGTAAATGTTTTTGTTAAGCGATTTGTTGTACTAAAGTAAAAACAATAGATACTACAGTGACGTACAATGTGGGTTAAAAATACAATGTATGAACCGCCTTAATAATATTTAAATATACAGGGTGTTAGTAAATAAGTGCGACCAACTTCAGGGGGTGATTCTGCGTGAAAAAATAATGACAGTTTGCTATATAAACGTATGTCCGCAAATACTTCGTTTAAGAGATACGGGGTGTTTTTGTTAAAAACTGACGATTTATTTATTGTTCTGAAACCGGTCCAGATATGCAAATAAAATTTGGTGGGTTTTAAGAGATAGTAGCATTTTTTGACATGCAATTAAGAATTTTATTTTTATCATTGGTGCGCTTACGGGTAATGATCCCAATTTTTTAAAGAAAAAAATGGTACGCCACTGAGATATTTTAAATAAAAAATAATTTTTAAATTCCTCGGTAAATTTGTGACAAGAAATCTCTCTTGCCTTTTTTCGCATAGAGCGCCGTTTTTATCCAAAAAAATAATACATCTTTTCTTCTTTATTACATTATCAAGAACTATCTTATACAATAACAGAACCCATTTTTCTGAAAACGAAGAATTTGCGGACATACGTTTATATAGCAAACTGTCATTATTTTTTCATGCAGAATCACCTCCTGAAGTTTGTCGCACTTATTTACCAACACCCTGTATATTATGCTTGGATTATTTCTTTATGAGTACAACCAGTGCCAACTATCGACATAGAAAAACCGCTGCTACTATTATAGTTTCACAAACATTCAAACAACTACATCCGAATGTTTTGACATACTTATATCGGTTGCACTTTATTGTTATATCTATGGCTTACATCATTTTAGCGAGATTAAATATTGCTATGACTCTTCCGTTCTATCTTGGGTTCGGCGATTAAAACTCTCGATCCAATAACAAAACAATGTTTATTTCAATACAATAAATACTATTTTCATTAACCATTTAGATATTCACTTGGCTATAGAACTTTTACAACTCTATATAACTATTTACATTTATTAATTCATAAACACATAAGCCGATACTGTCCTTTTCCGCTCGCCGTCCTCCTTTTTTATACCTCGATACTACAGTTCCAGATCATTCTACCTGTTTCTCCATCATTCGACGCGGCTTCGAGCGGTTGCTCAACCTTTCTGGACCCCGTCGGCGGCAGCCAAAGCAAAGCGGTCTAAAACGGACCCCAGACGCGGTCGATTTCTCGGTCGCCGACAGGACCGGATTTGTAACAATATGTATAAATTTTTTAGGTCTAATCATAATCTTTTAAACACAAAAAGTTTCATCAAAATGGATTCAGTAGTTTTTGCGTGATGCTGGAACAAATATTCCAAAAAATCGGTTTAGTATAGATAAAAAATTACATTTCTGCAAGAATAATACAGAATAGTACAGAAATAGTACAGAAATTTTAAATTGTATTTATAAAAACAGAGCCGGATTTAGAGGTCTGGAGGCCTCGGGGTAATAAAAGAGTGAAGGCCCACTGGCCCCAAATTATTTTCCAAATAAAATGAATTACTAGTGTTTATTAGTCGGAATTTGTAAGATTTTTTTCCGAAATCTCTATTGTGAGGACCCTGGATGCCCTTCCCTAAATCCGGCCCCGTATAAAAACATGCAGGCTTATTTAATTTTAAGATATTTTCTATTAAGAAGTTTCTAATTAGATTGGTGGGTAAATTTATCGACAATTATTAACTAATTTTAAGTTATTTATAAGGTTTTTTGCTGTAATCATTAATGTCCTTGCCATTAATCGTATGTACGAAGGTACATCAATCATGCACAGGCAAGCAATCAACTGTTGTTTTTAAAATATTACTTTAAAAAATCATACTTTGTTTACCAATAACTATTGTTTAAAATTCATACGATATTGTATGGGACAATAAATTTGTTTATTGTCGGTAGTTTAAAGAATATAAATGTAGGTGGTCTCTGCACGGTTTAATGTTGTGGAAATCATTTTAAAGTATTTTTGTAAATCCTCCTAAATTACCTTTTAAAAATGGCATCATAGTGGAATCGACGTATATGTTGGAGAGAAGTTGGTACCTACTTTTCGTATGTAAATCTAATAATAGAACCATTCAGAAGAAACATTATTTGTCTTTAGATCCAGTCCTTTGTTTTCTTATGATTCATTTTAAAGGTGCTACCCAAAGTGTTTTGTTTCTTCTTAATCCTGGAGCCATTCAATGTGTGTGTCCTTCGTTTCCATCAATTTTACGCTACAGAATCTTAAATTTTTGTTATGGTTAAGAATTCGTAGAACGCCACTGAATAGACAAATCAAAAGGGTTAATAATGCAGTTTGTTTGTTTTGTTGGTATTTCACAATGGCGAATTAATATTGCAAGTATTTATAAAAAGTAAGTGGACCATAACAAACATACAATACTTTGTAAACAAAGCGTTATAAAATTGAAATGTGCAAGCGTAAATTACAAAAGAGCTAATAATAGCTATTTGTGCTCGAAATACACACAAGATTTTTTCTACAAACGCAAGAAAAAAAAACACTTGATACTTTGTTTAACATACATGGATATAATAAACTAATAACTAAATATAATAAAACTTAAATTCCTAATAAATTAAACAATATTCTTGGAAATAAATATTTTAATTTTACATTTACTACATACATATATACATAAAGTCACGCCTTTTTCCCATGGGGGTAGGCAGAGACCACTTCCTTTCACTTGCTACGGTTCTTACACACATCTTTTCCTTCCTCTACTTTCACCAGTGCTCTCATATTTACTATATTGAAATTAAATGTACAATTTTGGCAATCTCTAATATTTATCCCTGAACCTGATGGGTCATCAGCAGATTTCTCCGACATAAACTCTCCTGGAGATTGGAAATTTACGCAAATAGATTTGGATGGTCTTGAAAATATTTTTTTGCTAGTTTCAATCCTATTTTTGATCGATTCATCAATGTACCCTTCTGCAACATTGCTACTTTTCCATCCGCTATGTTTCTTTAGTTGTATTAAGTCTGATCTCGATCAGATCAACATTGTTTTGTAGAAAGGCCAGGTCAAGAGTACCAACAACCGACGAGCATGTATGAGAGCACTGATGAAAGTAGAGGAAGCAAAAGATGTGTGTAAGAACCGTAGCAAGTGGAAGGAAGTGGTCTCTGCCTACCTCCATGGGAAAAAGGCGTGACTTTATGTATGTATGTGAAGAGGTCGTGGCTCTCCATACAATTTGATGATCACTGGGCTAGCGTATTTTTTTTACAGTTTAACAGTTTGTATGACTGGCACGTGATATTGTTTCCTTCATGTCTTTACCCGTAGCCAGGCAACTTCTTGACAAATACATAATCTCAAGCAGTGTCACCGTTTCTATCGAGATGTCAAAAAGTAGTGCACGTCACCCATACTTTAAGGAGGGTTCATAACTTGAATCGCCATTTGTGAACAAGACCTGTAAATTGTGCAACAGACTGCAATGAAATGTTTTCCTCTGGTTAAAAAGATCAGAAAAGAATGACACCGTTCAGGATAAGGGGTTTTAGGGAGGGTAAAATAAATTGAGTTGTTTTTACCGAGCGGTCTTTAAAATAACAAATGTCTACAAAAGAGAAAGACAAGATTAATAGACTCATAAAATATGTATATTACTGCAAAGGACGAACATAAAAAACTATTAAAAACAAATGTATTTTTAATGCTCTACTTTATAAAATCGTAAAGTTTATTTTTCCGGTTTTTTCAATTATTTTTATCTTTTACTGGAAAATGTTACGTAATACTCACGGACGTAGCTATAGGGTGGGTTTTGGAGATTCAACCCCCCCCCCCTGTCTCAAATGTTCAAAATATTACATTATTATTACATTAAAATAAGAAAAGGCGAAGAGTATAAATTATTACATCAATATTTTGAATTTGCGTCGCTGCCACCTGCCGCCAATTATCCAATGACACCGCATCGCATTCGGTAACCTTCGTATGTTTTCGTGCAGTTTTATCAGTCACCACCGATTATTCCTAAATTGGACGTTGGTTTTTATTCGAATCAAGTTAAGATCGTGGATGACTATTTTAAAGTCTAAATTTTTTAAAATGTCTTGATCCCCGAAGGCTTTTTTTTACTGACGTGGAGAAAATCCTTTATGAGCAGGTTATGAGCCTAAAAGCTCAAGGTCTACTGTGAGACTCGTCTTGTTTTCTTTTGAACTCTCTGTGTGTGATATATGACTCTAGTAGCTGAAAGTATTGTCTAGGTCAGTGTTTTTCGACCTTTTTTATGACACGGCCCCTTTAGTATAAAGAAATATTTCGCGACCCCCCTACCCGTTGCTTTTTTTCATGTATGTTATTTTGTGACAAAGGCATGTGAACCACAAAGTTGGAGTTATAGGTTAAAACGGCGGTTCGGAGGGAACCCACTTAGGCCTATTGGCCTGTTCTAATAAAGTTGGAGTTATGGTATGGGGGGGCTATCGCTCATGGAACATGACCGCCGCACCGTGCGTTACATCCAGGAGGTAGTGGAACCACATCTACTACCCTACATTACGACGCTCTGCAACCCACTTTTTTAACAAGATAATGCGCGATAATGTAGTCAGACTTACGTTGAATCATTTTGAGACAATCAAGTCGATTTGTTACTTTGGCCACCAAGATCACCCGATCTTTTACCCATTGAACACGCCTGGGATATTAGGGGTAAAAGATTATTTAATTAACCCCATCCCCATCCCCATTGGATTTAACAGTTCGATTTTTCTCAAATTGTTATCGATTACTTATTTAACACTAATACACATCTATACCAAAAATTGTAATAAACTTATTATTACTGGGTGTTCTTTTTTCCCTGTCACTTTGCTAATAGTGGGTATAATTTGACCGTTATTGCAAAATTATTAACACAGAGCAAGTGTAAACGCAGCTTTAAAGAAAATGTAGAACAATATAAGAAACAGAAGATTGCAAAATGTTGTTTTGTAAAAAATTTATTCTTGTTTATTGATTGTTCTTCTGTGAATGAAATGGTACCAGTTTCATAAACATTTAACGGATTTAATACCAGAAAAATTGTGTCGTTGAATTTAAAAAAAACCTTGTCAACACTACTGGAACTTCATTAAAATAGTTTATTACTAATATTTTGTCACTAAATACGTTTATTGCCCATTGTTGTTGCTGCATCCATGGTTATTTAACTTAAATATTGATAATTAGAACAACTCATATACGCTTCAAGGCTTTTTGAAGGATTGCAAGCGATTAACAATGTTTATTTCTGAAAATGATATTTGTACGTTTAATATTATCATAATTTAGCGAATGATATAATTATTTTCCACATTGTTTCAAAATTAGAACCAGAATTCGTGTATGCTACAAATCAGCTTTTCATTTTCAAGGAAATGAAAGGTTATCTTGGTGAAATTGATGACTATCCAATTGACATTTTATTGATCGATCTGTGTGTAATTAAATTACACATTTGTCATCATCCATACATTAAAGGCCGAAGGTATTTAAGTTTTTAAACAAAATCTCTAAAATTGTAGCCTCTGGACTATTGGTACTATTGATTTTAATTTTCAGATTTTACTGGAGTAGCCGATAATACATTCACCAATGTATGGTTTTATAAAAGATAACCCCTAATTTAATGATGGCACATGTTACGGTTAAACGTAAGTAAAAGCAATGTCAAAATTTCTTTAGTGTAACACGATTTAATGAAAATAGCATAACTTTGTTTAATGGAGAATTTAGTTAAAAAAGGTGAACATTCTATGATACATTTTATTTATATCTGCTATATAGAGTTCCTTTTAAAAATGGTAAAAGTTCTGGTCATATTACTTGTAAACAGAAAACATTCCCACACTTATGTAGGGTAATAAATGTTGGGTTTGGCAGAAGTATAAAAGTAAAATCAATGCTGCGGAGACGTATAGTTGGAGTGAGTGAATCTAATGGATAAAATAAGAAATAAGGTGATATGGGAACGCTGTGGTGTGAAAGGTAATGTGATAACACAAATAGATAAGGGAATGCTTAGATGTTTTGGACCCGTAGAGAGGATTGATGAAAGAAAATTAACAACACCAATTTATGAGGCGAATGTGAATGGACAAGTCAATAGAGGTCGATCTCGATCAGATCAAAATTGTTTTGAAAAAAGGCCAGGTCAAGAGTACCAACAACCACCGAGCTTTTATGAAAGCGCTGATGAAAGTAGCAGAAGCGAAATACGTTTGTAAGAACTGTAGCAAGTGGAAAGAAAAAATCATCGATTCGGTTATTTCAATCTGAACCTAGCAGAACTAAAACTCCAAGTATCCGTGTCTATTTTCATTTGGTTCATGGATTATTGTTAATTTATTACCACACTGACAAATGTATAACCCTTTATTTAAACTAAAAAAAAACGGTTTTGTTAGGTTTATATGAAGGGTAATAAATTTGCCAGTGTGATAATAAATTAGTAATAAATTAATAATAATCCATGGACCTAATGAAATTTTTGTACACGGAATCTTGGAGTTTTTGGTTTTGCTAAGAGATCGAAATAACGGAATTGATGATTTTTTTCTTAAAATGGAGTTAAAAATTCGAGAATATGGTTATAAATTAGTAATAAAAGAGTATAATATTATGACCAATATCAAGTATGAAAAAATAATATATTATTCAACGAGCGTGTAATGATGGTTATTACTCACGAGAATGATGTCTTAATCATTTGAATAAGTAATAGCCATTACACGAAAGTGAAATACTATACTTTTTCTATGACCGAGTGTTCATTCATTTTAAACGGACGAGATATTTAGAGAATATTTTATTGAAAAAACAAATTTTAATGGTTTTTGTCAAACAATTTCATTTTGAAAGCTGATGAAATCTCATTTATTGGTTACAATATTTATGGTAAAATGTATGCAGTTGGAAATATTTATAGAGGAAGTAGAGGAGAGGAATCAATTTCCAGATTCAAGCTATTATTTTTTGAAGTAGTGAAGTTATTATTTTCGATATTTTCAGACCTTGGATTTGAAGATAAAGGTCCAATTAAGTTGTTAAGTTGTTTTTCAAGGAATCGTCAATATATCCTTCAACCGATGATGATTTCCATCCTCCGTGCCGTTTTAATGATGTTAAATTACCTCCTGCGTCAACTAAAATGGTAGCAGATGATCTTCGAAATGTATGTCCTAAATCTGGGTTCGGAAGTACCTACCACCTGCTTTCCCATTGCTCCGAATTTATTAATTCCAATTTTTTGACTAGTACATTTACCATTCTTGAGGTTGAGGAAGAATGAATTCTCGAAAACGAATTTAAGGTTTTTAAGGTTTATATGAAGCTAGCAGAGCCGTTGGATTTTTCGTTTTAATGAAGGGTAATCAATTTGCGAATGAAATTAGTAAACGATAGACCGAATAAAATTTATATACATGGATACTTGCAGTTTTGGTTCTGATAGATTGAGATTAAAATAACGGAATCGATAAGTTTTTCCTTAAAATGGAGAGTAAAAATTTCGAGGATATGGTAATAAATTAGTAATAAAATAGTTACAATTTATGACCTATATCAAATATGAAAAAAATGTTTTTCAAGGTGTGGCTCTGCTAGGTTTATATAAAGCTAGCAGAGCCATTGGTTTTTTCGTTTTAATGAAGGGTTATAAATTCGCCAATGTGGTAAAAAATTACAACACTACTTTAGTTTTAAAATTTGCAAATGACTGCTAGGTTTATAGGGTCTGATTGGCCCACGCACGAGCTGTTTGAAACGCATCGGTTGTACAGCTTACAGAAAGGGAGTAGTCAATTTTGTGAGGCATATGCTTAGACCTCTCTTTATGTCGATGTTTTAATTATTCTTAATCGGTTAAAACAACCTTTAAAATTGTGGAAATTTTCTATTGGTACACCTGCAATACATTGTAAATTTTCATTGATTCGTAGTAATAAATGATCGTCTTTTGAACAATGTTATTACTATTGTTTAAATGAATAGTATTGAATCCAAATTAAATTTTCTAAACAATAGATCATAAAGGAGCTTCTTAAAATCAATTTTAAAACAAAACGGTTTCCAGGTATGTCAACAATTTTCATTAAACAAGGTTTTTCCCTGTATAGTGATAAAAGTATTTGATAATGTAATTATTCTATTTTATGCCCGCGTAGAATATTGAGGTTTATATTTTTAAGAAATACCTAATTGAAAATATGCATTATCCATCGCAAAATAATACTAATATTTTAAACACAATGTCCACATTACCCGTGTGTATACAGTGTGTCCCATTCTCTATACAGGGATCTCGGCTCCTATTATACCTACAGCAAAGGTTAAATTGGGAAGTTTTAGAACAAGCTTATACATTCGATAACCGGTTTCAGATTCACGATCGGTTGATTGGTAGTAAATCCGAAACTGTTAATTTGACAGCTCTCAAAATGTGACATTATCGGGACACTTTTTCAAGACGAATACGGTAGCGTATATGACATTTCTCAATCTTGCTGTAGGTATAATAGAAGCCGAGATCCCTGTATAGAAGAGCAGGCCCGCGCATAGCACTTTTGGCGCCCTTGTGCACATTTAAAATAATGCTTCAAATACGTGTTACGTTCATATGTGAGTACAGATACGGGTTAAGTTAGTTTTTATTATCCACCATTGAAAAATAATTTCAAAAAGTATTTTCATTTTTATATTTTACAAGTACCTACAAGCCATACAAGTATTTTCTCATTGAGGTACATAACATATTTATAAACTTATAGAAAACAGAAATGAATGCTAACAGTATTACAACTCAAAAATGTTGTATTTTAGTTTCAAATGATGCCCTGAAAATCAAAGGGATAAAAATGAATGTAAGCAAAACGAAAGTAATGGTTTTTGAAAGAGAAGAAAGCATGACAAACTATGGAATTTCGATTGAGGGAGAAAGAGTGGAACAATTAAAAGAATTTGTGTACTTGAGTTCAAAGATTACGAAAGATGGAAAGTATGACAGTGACATTGAGCGAAGGGTGTTGGCAGGAAAACAAATTAATTGGACACTGAATAGCTTTATGAATAGCCAGAAAATGTCAAAAAAGGCACGTCTGGCGGTGCATAGAGGTGTGTTGGTTCCTACACTTATGTATGGTAGTGAATGTTGGGTTTGGCTGAAGAAGCATGAAAATAGGATTAATGCTGCGGAGATGAGTAGTCTGAGAATTGTATAGCCGGAGTGACTCGGTTGGATAAAGTAAAGAATAGTGAGATAAGAGAACGCTGTGGTGTAAAAGAAGATGTGGTTACAAAGATAGATAAAGGAATGCTTAGATGGTTTGGACACGTAGAAAGGATGGACGAAGAAAGATTGACGAAACAAATTTATAAGGCGAGTGTGAATAGACAAGTCGGTAGAGGTCGACCTCGGAGAACATATCTCGATCAGATCAACATTGTTTCGAAGAAAGGCCAGGTCAAGAGTACCGACAACCGACGAGCATGTATGAAAGCACTGATGAAAGTAGAGGAAGCAAAATATTTTGTAGTTTATCATAGTTGTGAAGTAATTATTAATCAATTTTAAATAATTTTAGCATGTATACCAATACGAGCCGTAATATGGATAATGTGCTGCACCTGCACGTTATTTCTGTATATGTTAAGAATAAATTTATCAATAATTATTCTGGCAATGGTACAACCCGTAACCAAAGGTAATGTTACGTTCGTGCCAGAGTGTAGATTAAAACAAAATGTAAGCGATGGCCTAATATCGGAAGCTCTTCAGTCAGACGTAAGTATTTCACATCACGTCATTTCCTTCTTAAAAAATATTACCAAATGAAAGGATTATTACTTTAATATTTATTAAAAAGTGTGCGTATGCAACTAAACTTTCGATGTGATGCCAAGCTAAGCTTTTTTAACTACTGTTAGGTCTTCTTAGTACCAGATTCATTCAACGTACAACCAACTTCTGATCTCTCCAATATTCTTTGAATATTACCTGGTATCTTCGGCTCTAATCGGATATACTCAAACCGCTCAAAGGTACTATCTGACAACCAAAAGAGAACAAATTATAAACGATGTTAGCGCCAAAGAAGTAACTAGATAATATACGATAATATTCAATGATACACGTGTGTATTTGGTCGACTCAAGGAAGCATTATTGGAAAAAAATGTTAAAACAATGATTGGGTAAATCAGAAGGTGTATAAATGTTTGTTTAAACCACAAATGGTATTCAAGTTTTTCCAAAACGTAACTTTTGTTTTTGAAAATAATTGTACTGCTTTTTTTTAGGAAGAAACGAAATTTGAATGGAGCAATGAATTGCAAGGTTTCATTTTGGGTTCTTATTTTTGGGGATTCACTTTTTTTGGTATACCAGGAGGAGTATTGGCCGAGAAATTTGGTCCATCTAGATGCGTTACAGTTTCTTTTATGATCTGTGGAGTCCTTACATTACTAGCGCCATGGGCTGCAGAACTGGGCCCCTGGATATTGATGATTTCGAGATTATTAATCGGTTTATTTGGGGTGGGTAACGTGTTAAATAGTTGGATATTCTTAACTTGCTAATTGCTGTATCGATGTTTTACAGGGTGTGGTATATCCCAGTCTTCATTGTTTGATAGCGCGATGGGCACCGCCTGAGGAAAAAGGAAAGTTTATAGGAGCTCTTCTAGGTGGTTCGTTGGGAACTGTGATAACGTGGCCGTTGTTGGGAGCCATCATCGAACAATTCGGTTGGGCTTGGGCATTCATCGGATGTGGTATTCTAGTCATTTGCTGGACTGGTTTGTGGTTCGTATGTGTGACGGATTCCCCGGAAGAACACAAAAGAATATCCGAAGAAGAAAAAAAATATATCGTGGAAAGTTTAGAGGGAAAGATATCCAAAATAAAAGTAAGTGTAAAACGAAATTATATTACTTTTTTAGGTATACATTTAACGAAATAAGCTTTTTGATAGGACCATTAATATACAAATATACAAAATAAACAGGTTTACAATGCAGTCAATACAAAAGAAAAAAAGTATATATTTAAAAACATGTAAGAAAGACAGTTATATACATATATCACAAAATAAAACGACAATAATAATTAATTGTACTCAATATAAAATGACAATGATAACACCGGTCGACAAGATGTCGAAGTCAAATTTTGATTTCTTATACGTAAATAATAAAATAATAGATAAAGTTTGCTTTTGTAAAAACCATTTATTGTAAATAACAGTTAAACAAACTTTAGTTTCGTATTTAAATCACTTTTATCAAGAAACAATAATAAATAATAAAATACAAATGTAAACTAATTAATAAACAAAGTTTAAAATTAATATTTTCCGTACTTTTATGTTTGTATGGACTTACCAGTATCAAAGCCCAAAAGTAATCTACCATCTTGCTCTCATTATACACAGCTGGGTGAAAACGTTCTTCTTGTTCTTCTAAATCGGCAATATTATCCTTGAATTGGTCCAAGCAAACATGTATGAATTCTTTAAATCATTCCAACACAATGTCTAAAAATCCTCTTGAATCAAGTCCCTCCATCTCGATTTTGGGAGTCACGGTGTCTAATAATATGTCTTGGCATGACCATGTTGCTAACATCGCAAAGTCAGCAAGCCAGAGGCTAGGTTTTCTGTGGAAAGCCAGAAAGTTTTTTACTCCTTATCAACTGTTAACGACGTACAAGGCTCAAATCCGACCTCTACTGGAGTATTGCTCGCACATTTGGGTTTCAGCACCAAGACGTGCTCTTTGTCTTCTAGATTCCATTCAAAAAAGGGCCATTCGGTTGATAAACAATACAATACAATCACAGATACCCTTCACCCTCTAGAACATAGAAGAAAAGTTGCTGACCAGACATTACTCTACAGATATTACCATGGCAGATGCTCCAGTGAAATAAAAACTCTTGTACCACCACTGGCCACATTCGGCCGAAGAGCTCGGCACGCTGATCAGTCTCACCCATTTACTCTCAAGATTGACATTGACCAATCTCCATAAAGAATTCTTATTTTACAGGGCCGCTACAGAATGGAACAAGCTTCCAAAAACAGTTTTTCCAGAGAACTATGACCTGCAACGTTTCGAAAAGCGGGTCCACAATCATTTCCTTTCTATACTCCTTCCCCCTTTCACCCTGTAAAACAAAATTTAAAATATTTTTCACGTCTACATCCGGTACAACCGGAAGTCTCCGAAAGTAGAGCATATTTTCATTCGATAGACCAATGCCGAAAACGCTTTATTAAAAAGTTTCAGATTTCTTTTCTGACTAGTTTTGCCATAACGTCTAATGTGCCATCGAGAAAAATCACCCTGTATATATGCTCTAGGATATAAGAATAATTACATACACACATACATAAAGTCACGCCTTTTTCCCATAGGGGTAGGCAGAGACCACTTCCTTCCACTTGCTACGGTTCTTACACACGTCTTTCGCTTCTTCTACTTTCATCGGCGCTTTCATACATACTCGTCGGTTGCTGGTACTCTTGACCTGGCCTTTCTTCAAAACAATGTTGATCTGATCGAGATATGTTCTCCGAGGTCGACCTCTACCGATTTGTCCATTCACACTCGCCTTATAAATGTACAATAAAGTACTTAGCCACATTTTATAGGCAATACATTTCAAAAACTTGCTTTGAAGACTCTCCAGATAATGGATGTAAACTTGATAATGGGGACTCCAGGTAGAAGAGTCTTATTGGAGACTAGTAGCTATATACAGCCAAATGTAATTAATTTATTATATTAATAATTGTGCTTATTTAAAAAAAATGCGTCCCTAAATTAAAACCCCTTCGAGTGACAGTTATAATCCCCAATGTTTTTAAGTGAGTATTAGGTAAGGGCTTGTGATATATCAATTAAAAGTCCTCTTCATTTTATATTCAAAAATGATATTATTTTTAAATTTATTGCAAAAATTATCTTAAAAAAAATAATAATTTGATTGACGAAATTTGATGGTAATGCTTGAGTTTGAGGAAAACCTACATACTTATTTTTTACCTAGAAACTTGGGGAGAGATTATGTTTATAGCTAAATACAGCCCTGACGTTTTGTAAGCACGTTTTCACGACTACTTCTCACAAATACCGTATCCCTGTTACCCTGTTACTATAATTGTATGCATTTTGTATAATTTTTATGATGCAAATATTTTACTAACTATTATTTTTACATTAGGTATATTTTTTAACAAAATCTCAAACAAAGAACGTCTATTTATTTTCGTTGCTAGTTGATTATGTCAAGGGTGTTATAAATATTTTTTTGCTTGTTTAATTGTTCGTGACAAATATTACTTCACCGCGCAGTCATAGTTGACTGATTCAAGTTTTAAATAAAACAGACATAAATGAATTGCTAAATACATACATACATAAAATCACGTCTTTTTCCCGTACGTGCTACGTGCTTAGTGCTTGCTACGGTTCTTACACACATCCTTCGCTTCGTCTACTTTCATCAGTGCTCTTATACATGCTCGTCGGTTGTTGGTACTCTCGACCTGGCCTTTCTTCAAATCAATGTTGATCTGATCGAGATATGTTCGCCGAGGTTGACCTCTGCCGACTTGCCCATTCACACTTACACCTTTAAATCTGTGAAATGAAAGGAATGAAAGATAAAATGTAAAGCTAGTAAAATATATTTTTTGTTTGTACGTTATCTGCATTAACATAAAAATCAGATGGTTTACCGAATCTGAAGTATATAATTGTTTATAAGAGAAGCATTCGTTTTCTAAATTCAAATAGCACACTTTTAAATGCAATAGTCTAAATAAAAGTAACTCACATTATGGTTTTCGAAAATAGACAATTAAATCATTTCCAAAACATACATATAGTCACGCCTTTTTCCCTTAGAAGTTGACAGACACCACTTCTTTCCACTTGCTACGGTTCTTACATACGTCTTTTGCTTCTTCTACTTGTATAAGCGCTTTTATACATGCTCGTCGGTTGCTGGTACTCTTGACCTGGCCTTTCTTCAAAACAATGTCGGTGTGATCAAAATATATTCACCTTATCTCACTATTCCTCACTTTATCCATCAGAGTCACTCCGGCTATATTTCTCAGACTACTAATCTCCGCAGCATTTGTCTTACTTTCATGCTTTTTCTGCCAAACTTAACATTCACTACCATATACATATTCTATACACTTGTGCTAATTTTGACACGTTCTGGCTGCTCATAAAGTTATGCAGGGCCCCATTTATTTTTTTCTCTGCCAACACAAATTAATTAAATGCTCTAACGTTTATTTTCACTATCTACATTAATACTGTTGATCGAAATTGACACATATTGACGTTTATTGTTAAAATCATAATAATTTGACATGTTTGAAAACAAATGAGTTAAAATAGTAATGTGTGTACGTGAAAAAATGTCATAAGTATAGTCATTTGTCAGATATGCCTTAAAAAACAAAAGGATTAAGCGCTCTTTTAGACTAGGATACTGTATCCGAGATAGAGAATTGAGGCCAGATACAGTTTAGATAAATTTGTCAGAAAATAGTTTTGTAAATTAATGTTTTCAGTACAAAGACAATATCAGTGCTTATTATAAAAAAAAAAGTTAAAGGGAGACGAACTATGTAGGTTCACCCTATAATAGAATTAAGGGAAACTAAAGGAACTTATAACTTACTTCACCAAGATTTATTACAAACAACAAAGTTTCTAAATTATTATCGAATGTCTATAGAATAAAAAAATTTATATTGTATACCTATGCTATAGTGCTCTTGGAATCGCAAAAGTATGCAAGTCTGAACCAGTACATAAGCCACAATGATAATTCGGTATCCCGGATTCGAATACTTACGAGTATCTCTGATACAGTATCCCGGTCTGAAAGACCTCTAAATAGTATTTAAAATAATTTGATTGTTAATCATATCGAATTATTCAAATCCTTCAAAATAATACATTTTTTGTGTAGGTATTTAGCAAGAGAAATAATTTTTAATCCTTTTCTTTTTTTTGTTTTGTGTGTGTTTTTATGTATAAAGATATTGTTTATTGCGTTATTTGTACTGCATATAGCCTTAGAGTTCATTGCTACTCTAAGCCAAACGTCTGTTAGCACGAACATCCAAACTATTTTGATATTTATTTTTAATTATCAAAAGCGCCGAAAATTTCTGCTTGCTTAAAAATTTGGTTGAAGTAAAGAAAGTTAGGTAATGTACGACAATTTCTGGAATTTTATAGAAAGAAATTGCTTTTCAACTCCGAAAATCTGTCTCGAATGTATAGTTGCAGTTACTCTATCGTGTTGCATTTCAATTAAGTCTTCTTGAATTTCACTAGGCATCTCAGAAATGTTGACAATGAAATGGTTGCAGACTCAGTGTATTATTTAATAATTTAATAATTCTATGATTACTCCGCGGACCACTCTTGGTCCTTTCAGCGACCATCAGTGGTCCGTGTGCCACCGGTTAAGAACCACTGTTAATAGAAGTTTTCTCTTTTACGCACCTTTTCTACAACGATAAAAGTTCATCGTATCAATGTTACTATTTGAATGGCAATTTCCGTATAGTCGATAATTGTAATAAACGTTAATTCTTCGTTGAAATAATTATTAGTAGAATCGAGCAAGAGTAATAATACTAGGAACACCTACTTTCGCATCTAGCATAACTTCGTTTGCATATCGAATTAAAATTCTGAACATCCAACAGATGAATTTTACACGTATTTAATTACAAAAACAAATAAAACTCCTAATAAGATATTCCAAACGGACAATTAGGAATTAAAAAGGAATCTGCTTACGCGCTATAAAATAAACATGAGCTTTTTTAATACAATATTTTCCTGAACACTTATCAATTACTTACTTGTCCGGAGTATCTACCGATCGAAACAATTTTTGGCTTTAATTTCATCGATATATACTGGGTGCTTTCCTTTTAGACGACACAATATTGACACTGTGTCACACGGCTCTAAAAATGCATGCTTCCTCTCAAAACTCAAAACATTGGTGAGTTTTTTTGGATTAAGTCCGATGATTGCGCAGACTTCAATAAAGCCGGCCATTCCCGATCGCTCCATACTTTCAAATGATGTGAAGTGACAGGATGTAGATTGTAGATTGTGGGGTGGGTCGTGAAGGCCATGCTGTCTCTCAAGCACTTCGACCTATCAGATCTTTTGTGCATAACCCTTAATCTATTCGAGGCCCGGGATTCCGAGATTTCGAGTAAAGTTTATCAGTTTCCTGGGGGCTAAGTTTCTGACATCGAAGGGCTTTAGGAAGGCCCCTTCCAGAAACTTGAGCCTCTTGCAGAAAAGCGCTGGGCATTCGCAAAGCAAATGTTCTCGCAATAGCGGCAACTATCACTCTCTGTGTTGCCCATCTTGTTAAGTGACAGGATGAGTTGGATATCCAATCGGTCCAAAAACCAACTGCAAGTAATACTAAACCGAGCCTTGGCGCTACCTAATCGTCAGGGATTTTAAATCAAAATAATGTAAACCAACCTAACATTAAAAAAGTAAGCACTTTAACCAGCATGGCATGACCGTGAATGAGGTCAATTATTTGGATATCATCCAAACGGATTTCATCCATTCGGAGCGATCATATATAAGTACGAAATTTTCTCCAATGGCCTTCGACATATTTAAGTAAAATTTGTCGAAGTATTTTATCAATATACCTATTTGCGTTTAAAAAAAATTGCAGCGGAACAAGATCGGTTTTACTTACGCCCGTATCCTTACTTTTTTTTCTCTATAAAAATGAACCTATACATTCTGCAATCGTGTTTTATTGCTCGGTACTCTCCACACTCTTACACGTCTTGAGTCACGATATATCCCAAATCTTTATTCGTCTGAAAAACAAATAGGATTCCATTCGAAATTTTGCCATAAAATATGTTTCTCAGCACAAGCTAAACGAGCACCGCGATTGCCTCTCGTCATAGACTGACATCTCTGCGGACTTCTCAATCTTAAATAAGCTTCGTGCAAACTATTTGTGATGGTCCTGGATGAAACTTGTGATCCTTGAATTTGTAACAGCTATATTTATAACTCAGGTGCCATTACCGTAGGGTTTCTTTTTGTAATTTTGAAAAACGATTCTCGTTAGGTGCTGTAGATCCCGTGCGTTCTATGTGTCTTTCAGATTCATCACCAGTTTCTACACAACGGTTGTGAAAATACAATATATATTTAATGAACCAATTTAATGATTTATTTTAATTTATTTTAATGTTGCAAGTTTAAATTTACGCTTTTGTTTACCATTTCCAATTTTTTTGCGAAGTGCCTTGATTAAGTTGGCTTGAAGGTTTTTAGATTTAAGAATGGTCTATATAATTTATGAGCAAAGATCTGTAACAGAAATTGTTGACCCCTTTGCTTCAAGAACGTTTGATTTCTAACGACTATATAGATAAGATTAAAATAAAAAGTTTTAAAAGGAAATTATTCATTTGAAAAATTCTATACATATTATTTTATGCATTTTTATCTTATATTTTTAGAGACTTCCCCCGTACAAAGACATAATTTTTACCGTTCCATTTTGGGCTTTATTAATTTTACATTTCGGCAATCTTTGGGGATTATTTTTCCTCATGACTGCAGGACCTACTTTTATGTCGAAAGTACTTGGCTTTAATTTAGGACATACCGGAATATTGGCATCTCTACCTTATTTGGCTAGACTCATTTTCGGCATACTTTTTGGACAACTAGGAGACTTTATTATGAGAAAAAACTATATGACAAAGACCACAATAAGAAAAAGTTTCGTTTTATTTTGTAAGTAATTTTTATATTTTTTTTATATTCTTTTTGAATAGGCAATCGATTTAGACTGATTTTTGTTTTTGAATAATTTTTAACAGCTCATTTTTTACCTGGGATACTTCTATTTGCTCAAACTTTGACTGGTTGCAACATCACTTGGGCCATTTTCCTGATAACCATGTCGTTGGGATTAAACGGTGCTTCCACATTAACGAATCTACAAAATACGCAAGATTTATCACCGAATTTTGCTGGAACGCTTTATGGTATCATCAACTGCGTGGGAAGTACCACGGGATTCATCAACCCCGCAATCGTTGGCTACCTTACAGCTGATCATGTAAGAATTACCTTAAAATTTAAATCGAACAATATTTATTTCCAAAAAAATGTTTTTAAATTTTTATGTTACATTAATTTCTTTTTTTTACTGTATTAGCTCCTGCGCCGGTCGTTAACGTGAATTATAGCTTCTTAAAGATATTAGAAGTTAAAAAAAATCTTAATGACCAAATAAGCAAGTCTTGTAAAAAATCTGTGTTTTAATAGCATTTTTGTGAACATGAACATTATCCTGAAGTAGGGACGTCCCTAAAGCAGGATCGAAGTGACCTGGTCTTCCATAGGCCACTCTTTATTCGATAAATACATATCTTTGTGTATTTGGTAAACAGATGCCATCAAAAACATAACTTGTAAAAAAAAAACAAGTCTCGCAACTCAGTTCTTCTACCGAAATCCATGAAATACCAAGTCGGTTAGTTTATTCAGTCCCTACTTAAAGGTCCTTCTGTCTTAAGTTATTACGTAATTAGCTAACTGCCGTGCCCCAGATGTGGAAAAATATTTACGAAACATAGAAATTCCAATGCAAAAGAGCGATCTTGATGGCAGCCAGTCGACCTGCACAAAATATAATAAATATTTGCGATAAAATAATCAAGTAATTAACTAAGCGACGTTACCAGTCAGTATCAAAATGTTAGCGTCTGACTTATCAGGAAAGAGGCTACGACGTATGCAAGCGATCAAATAATTTTCATCCTAAAAAACCACCTTGTCGTGTCGAACAATAGCCAAATCTGTAAGAGATACAAGCTCAATCGAGTTTTTTTGGGGATTTCCAGATTGTTATATTAGCAACAATCATGGGTATTAGATCTTCCTTTAAATATATCTATTTGATGTTGATAAAAATAAATGTAAGCAAAACGAAATTAATGGTTTTTGAAAGAGAAGAAGGCATAACAAACTGTGGAGTTTCGATTGAGGGAGAAAGAGTGGAACAAGTAAATGAGTTTGTGTACTTGGGTTCAAAGTTTACGAGAGATGGAAAGTATGACAGTGACATTGAGCGAAGGGTGTTGGCAGGAAAACAAATGAATGGGGCACTGCATAGCTTTATGAATAGCCGGAAAGTGTCAAAAAAGGCACGTCTGGCGGTGCATAGAGGTGTGTTGGTTCCTACACTTATGTATGGTAGTGAATGTTGGGTTTGACAGAAAAAGCATGAAAATAGGATTAATGCTGCGGAGATGAGTAGTCTGAGAAGTATAGCCAGAGTGACTCGGTTGGATAAGGTAAAGAATAGTGAGATAGAGAACGCTGTGGTGTAAAAGAAGATGTGGTTACAAAGATAGATAAATGAATGCTTAGATGGTTTGGACACATTGAAAGGATGGATGAAGGAAGATTGACGAAACAAATTTATAAAGTGAGTGTGAATGGACAAGTCGGTAGAGGTCGACCTCGGAGAACATATCTCGATCATATCAACATTGTTTTGAAGAAAGGCCAGGTCAAGAGTACCAACAACAGACGAGCATGTATGAGAGCACTGATGAAAGTAGCGGAAGCAAGAGATGTGTGTAAGAACCGTAGCAAGTGGAAGGAAGTGGTGTCCCCTATGGGAAAAAAGGCGTGACTTTATTATGTATGAATGTATGTTTGGATGTATCGAAAACAGTGGACAGGTTTCGACATTTAAGACCTGTTATAACATTTGATTTAATAAATAAAATATAGTCTGTTTCTTATTGTCTGACAGCACGCGAAAAGGTCACAGATGCTAGTCAAGTAGTAAACCATAAACGTCATCGTTCATCTAAAGAATTTATTTACTATTTAATTTTATAACCGATCTGATATATAAAGGTAATGTAAATTCGGTTAGTTAAAACAACTAACTGACCTTCATACATTTGTAGAGTACATACAGTTAAATAATAAATTATTTTTGAAATAATCTTGTAAGATGGCGCAGGTCAATTCTTGGGAGACATATTAACAAACCATTTATCAATTCATTCTCCAGATAATTACTTTCTGATTTTCGAAATGTTGATAATAACATTTCCAAGAAACATTACAATGGGGTTCTACTAGGGATTGTCCTAATGACTACTTAGAAATTTTGCAGGTATATACGGTGAAACTTGGTCTCACCCAAATTTGTATAATTTGTTTTGCTTAGAGTCGCTTACGTTCCATAAGTGTTAACTGTGTTGTGAAAAATGTCTTCAAATTTTACCCCAGTAAAGTGTAAGAGCGTGCTTAGCTTACAAACGAAGACTGTAGTGTTAAATGTGCATGATGCTGTTGTACATCAAATGCCGGCTGCTACTGTTAGAAATATAGTTTCGACATGTTCCAATATGACAGGAGTTAGTGAATCTACTATTTACAGGCTTCTAAGAGAGAGGAAAAATGGAAATATATCTCCACCTAAAAAGTCAACTGGAAGAAAACCACTTGACCTTGATGAACATATGCAAAATACAATAAGACGAAAAGTACATGAATTATATTTTAAAAAAGAGATCCCAACCCTTGACATAATTCTAAGAATGGTGAAGGAGGACGAGAATTTGCCTGACATAGGGTGAACTTTGTGGAAAATATTACACAAATTAAATTTTACTTAGTAGAAACAAAGCCGCAAATCAGTGCTAATCGACAACGAAGAAATAATATGTTGGAGACGCCAGTATTTACGAGATATCCGAAAATACAGACAGGAGGGAAGACAAATCTATTATCTAGATGAGACATGGATCAATGAAGGACATTCAGCAAAAAAAATATGGCAGGACAAAAGTATTCAAACCAGTCGTCAAGCAATCATAGAAGGTTTATCTACTGGACTGAAAACTCCTATCGGTAAAGGTCGCCGACTAATAATAACGCATATTGGATGCAATCAAGGGTTCGTTGAAGGTGGTTTACAAGAGTTTCAGTCAACATCAACCAAAGACTATCATGAAGAAATGACTGCAGATGTTTTTGAAGACAAATGGTCGAATTAATTCCAAATAATGCTGTAATCGTTATGGACAATGCCACTTATCATTCGCGATTAACAGAAAATCTTCCATATACCTCTTGGAGAAAAGCTGATATTAGAAACTGGTTAATCGTAAAAGATATACCATTTGAAGATAACATGTTGAAAAAAGAACTTTAAAAGGTTGCTTCAGATCACAAGCTACAATTTAAAAAGTTTGTTATTTATGCGATAGAGTTAATATGGGCCCAAATGAAAGGTTATGTAGCTAGACATAATAAAACATTTAAAATGAAAGATATTCGTGAACTCATGAAGTACTCATTGACAGCAATAACTAAAGAGAACTGGAGAGATGCTGTGAATCATGTAATTAAAGAGGAAGAGAAAATGTGGGTTTTAGATAACCTCATTGAACAAACTATAGAACCGATAGTGATCTCTCTCGACGAGTCTTCGGATGATTCTTGTATGGCCAGCGAAGAGGATGATACTATAGATTGAATTTTATATTTCCTATAAATGGTATGTTTACTTTACTTAATATACATTAATTCATTGTCAATAAATTTGAATTATGAAAATTAAACTATATTTTCTTTAATTAATTTAATTTAATAAAAATGAAAATGTAACTTGTTAATAGGCCTAAACGAATGAATTTTATTTCAACTGTAATGTTGACCGAATCTAATTAAATAAGCAAAATGAACTAATATCGTAATCTCCGCCACTGCCGCAATGTTTATCGTTTAGCTCATTATTCAGTTTTATTACCATATTGTATTTTGAGCTGAAACAGGGATGTACAGATAACCAATACAGACATTGTTTTGCATTAGAATTTTAGTATTTACTTGTAAAATTCTTGGGATAACTCTGTAGGAGATAATTTTCTATTTGAATATTCAATGAGGCTACTGTGCTGTCAGACATTAAGAAATAAACTATAGTTATTGACATCTAAATTTCCGAAATGTTTCCGCCATGCGTTAGAATGAAGTGTTATTAGCACAATTGATGAATTCGTCAATGGAAATGTTCGATAAAAAAATAGTTATCATCACACAAAATTATTATTAACATAATTATAATCAGTGTAACAGCAGATTTAAATATTTTACCTTGTGAGTAACGACGGAATGTCAACGAATAAGGTTTGATTTGCTGTATCGTAGTTGATTTACATTCATTTTAAAAATTATCAGTTAGCATTTTTACTAGGCCAAATCAAAAAATTATTTACCTTGCTTGCGTAAATACCTCAAAACAAAAATTTGAATGCATGACTGTTTTCTTTACCTCAACACTAAATGTAGATTTTAAATGACACATATTTAAATACATTTTTTAATTAATTTGTTGCAGAACGGTTTGGATGAATGGCACAAAATATTTTACATTGGATCTTCAGTGTATATTGCTTGTGGTGTAGTATTTTGTATTTTTGGCACGGGCGAAACTCAATCCTGGAATGAAGTCGAAAAATCGCCAGATATTGACGGTGTTGAAAATATTGGATTCGAAGATATCGACATATCAAAGAATAACGAAACAGAACATACTAAAATATGATTAGTTTTTTGTAAAATTTTGTACAGTTATTTATATTTTTATTATTTGATAATAAATAAATGTTAAGTGTTAAGGGAATATTAAAGATTTACACGATCTGAATAATAATAACGAGTTCACGTATTAATTACAAATCTCTTTTAATATCCAAATTGGTAAAGAAGTGTAAAGTAAAAGATAAATGAAGTGCTATTATTTCTGAACCCACTCATTTCTTACTTTCACACGTTTTGTATCATTCGACATCTTGTACATAAATATTTTATTTTTTTTTTTATTTTTTTCAAAATGGCTCAGGAATAATAAAATGATTAAACATGTAACGATTTTGCGATACGCCACTGGTATGTACGTAAGCAAGCTGGGCGGTATAGTGACAAGGATGTTCCAGTACCTTCCCGACCAATCTGGAAAATTCGATAGAACAGTTTGGATACATCTAGAAAATTCCCGTCTTTTCCCGATTTAACGTTAAGTATATAAATTGGCATATTTTTCGCGATTTTATCCTTTGCATTTTCGGATTTGTGGTTTATAAACACCAATTCTTCACAAAATTTCAATGCTTAAATTGCTCAAAATAATATATAAAGTTCACTTTTCACCCTTAAAAAAAATGGAGGTTAGTTTGTTGTTCACACCCCGAAAAGTTCATACGATCAATAATAGATGTCACTCACTTCGTGATTTTTCTTATATAAATTGGCCTCCGTTCGCGGAGGAAAGTTAGTCAGTTTTCTTAAGTTTATAATTGTATTCGATAGTTGACATAAGTTATAAAGTTATAAATGTGTAAATAAATTTGAACCTCGAGTGTTATTAAAGTAAAAACGTTACAATAACAATCTTTTATCTTTAACTTTGGTGAAAAGCCTTTTAACATTTTTGGTACAGCTGACAGGTAATATTAGAAAAAATACAAGTATTGAAAGTGCTTGCTGTAAGGTTAACTAGATTTTTTCTACCATTTAAAAACAGAAAGAAGAAATAATAATAAAAAAGAAGAAACTATAAAGTAACCTGTATTTAGCGTAAGATTTTTAATTTATGGTTTAAAAATGGTTTCAATGCAATAAATTATTATTTAAGAGCAAAAAAAGTCCTACTTAGTCAAAACTATTCGAAGAACCATTTAGTAAAGCATCATGCCAATCATATCAGAAGAATTTCATCTTATTATAAAAGATTGTTTAAAAGAGATGAATTGTTGTAATCGCTGTATTTTAAAATATCTAGGATATCAATGTTTTGAAGATGGATGGGACATTTTTTTAGAACCTAAATCCTATGTTAGTATAATGAAATCTACTAATTATTTGTTTACTTCAGTTTGTGAGGAAAGTGTTTTAGGCAGAGTTTTCAAAACAAATATTCAGGAATAGATATAATTCAATTTTAATTTATATATATTCTTGCAATTATTGTGATGGTACAAGTTTTGTTAAATATATTTTTTTCTGTCGGTCTACCAATACTTGATTATACCAGAATTTACAAGTACTAAAAATCAATCTATAAAGCTTATGTTAAAATAGTTTTGCCTAATTTATAAATGTGCTATTTTTGTTACGCAAATAATTATAATTTAAATACAACTGAAAAATTCGCATTGATTTTAATATTAATCTACTACATATTTTATTATTTAAGAGTTTATTTAGCGATGAAGAAAATGAGGCCAAAAAAGTTAAACCAAATCCATGTAGGGCTTGTCTAGATATTTTAAATGATTCAACAATGGAATGCTACTTGGAGAACCTTCCAAAATGTTTTGAGGAGTATAAAATGGATAATTTTACCACTTTTCTTACATTGCCAATATCAATTTCCATCAGAGAACGCAGTATGTTTATTTTTTTAAAAGAAAAATTTCCACAGGCATTTACCAATTTTACATTTTCAAGTAAGTTTATTAGCTTAAAAATGTCAGTATGTATATTTTTTAAATAGGTATATTTTATGATGATATTATGATGGTATTTAGGTATTCAAAACACAAAGTCAATTTTTAAAATGGCATCAAGCAATATGTTTACAAGAAAACTAAACAAAGTTTTTTGTAAAGTAGCCAACTTTCAAATCAATGTGAATATCAAGTATGAGGATGAAATGAAGGTAACTATTTATGATATATAAATAAAGATAAGCCGGTTAAAAAGTTTTTTTTTTGTCGTTCAAAATTAAGTAGGTTGTATTTTCTAGAAAAAATGTCCAACTTTTAAAGTGTCATATGGACAGATTTTTCTATAAAATTCACACTTATCTTTTTTTTAAATAACTTAACTCTTCAGTAGGTAAATTGTATAATTAATGAAGTACATGTTTTTTAGGAAACACAAAATGTTTGTAACATCGAAAGCAAAAAAATAAGTAGAGTAACAGTTGCTGATGCTTTGGATAACTGTACAGACGAAGTATTTAAGAAGCATTTCCCAGTGCCTCCAAATATTCAAGATAAAAATACTTTTGCCACAATCTCTTACAGCTCTTCTATTTTATTTCTAGGTGGCAGATATCTAAAATTTTCTAGAGAAATGGGACAATCACCCTTTATTGTTAATGAAAAGTTCATAACTGAATCTAGTGTACAAGATACTCTATTTGAGAGTATTTGCAAAGTATTAGGGTAAATATGAAATTTTTTATCTTTTCAAGGATCTAAATTATTTATAATCAAGGTGAGAGAGATGTCATTAAGTAATAGACATAGGATATAAATTGATTTATCCTTAAGGATTTGCTAGATCCTACCTGTTAAACATTTAAATAATAAATTGAATTAGCAGTTATTGGTAAAGAAAATATTTTTAGGTGTGAACAACAAAATTTAAAATTCAGTGCAAGTGGTCGAGAAGATGCCGACACGAGAATGATTGGCGGCGGTAGACCCTTTTATATACAAATAGATAATCCAAAATTTGAGAAAATAACTTATGAACAATGCAGGAATGTAGAAGCTTTAATTCTTAATTCAAATACTGTAATAGCAAAAAATCTTCAAATGGTTAAGTTATTAAAAAATCTAAAAAAAAGGGCCAATATATTACTTGGATCTATTGCAGGTGACTCTATCAAAAACAAAACTTGTAAAATTTGGGGAACAAGAAAAAAAAAAACACTATCGCGCATTATGCAACACTACATCTCCAAATGTAAAAGTTGTTGTAAACACTATTAACTTATTGAAAGGACCATTGAAAATACACCAAGCTACTCCAATTAGGGTATTGCATAGAAGAACACAAATGATCAGGGACAAATATATATACAAGATACAAGCTACAGAAGTTGAAGGTTTATTTAATTACTTTTATTTTTGAGTTTTTTGTACCAAAAAAAATTTGCTTTCCCGCTATTTACTAAAGAAGTAATTTATTTCTATGGCATTAAGATGATTTTTTATATACCAATGTAATTAATGCAGTTTAGATAATTTTAAAATTAAATATAAAAGTAACTAAGAAAATTGGTTACTATAAAATAAAATCAAAATAGATATTCTGTTTTTTATACAGGGTGGCCAGCTGAAAACGAAACAGCCATTTGCAGGAACTTCGTGAACGCTCAGAACCGTCGATTTTTTATTAAAGGGGGACACTCTTTTGCGGTATTTTTGACTCCACCACTTTCAACCCCAAGCGAGGGTAAGAATTACCCCAAAATTTTTAAATGGCAATAGGGGTCGAATAAAATGTCTTTTGAGAGCTCTGACAATTCTCTTTAATAGTTAAATTTTACATTTTCTCCCAAAAAAATTACATGTTAAAATTCCAATTATTTTAGGTGCTTACTTACTACTTAATTGACTAAATATTCAAACTGATGACCGCCCGCTTTCATACAATAATTGAAGATTTTGTTCAAAACGTTTACGCACATTTCAAAGAATTTCCGGAGTAATTCGACGGCACTAATTTGACGCAAATCTTCCAACGACGCTGGTTGTGTTTTATAGATTTTACTTTTCAGATGTCCCCACAAAAAGAAATCGAAGGGCAAATACATTTCACTTGTCAAATTGCCTTGTAGAAAAAAGGACCAACCAATCGGTCTCCGCAAATGCCAGCCCATACATTTAATTTCTCCAGTTGCTGTGTATGCACCTCGTGGGTTTGAATCGGACCAATAGCGGCAATTGTGGCGTTCCCTGCTCGCGCACTCATTTTTTAGCAAAACTGCACTCATCCTCATTAAGTTCATGGATTAAACGTATTTTATATGGGTGGTATTTATTCTTCTTCAAAATGATTTGAATGCTAGTTCGTTTGAACGCAGAAACAGATGCCAGCTGTCTCTTACTCAATTTATACCATTGACATACTTAACTCGAATGAATGACATGATTGTTTGCAGATAAGTTTCACATTTAAAATCTAATTTCTCATTGGGCAGAATTTTAAAATTTAAAAGTTTTGTATAGAGAATTGTAAGAGCTTTTGAAAGACATCTTATTTGACCCCCAATGCCATTTAAAAATTTTGGGGTAATTTTTACCCTCGCTGTATTATTAATATTAATTAAACTTAAATATTTATTTAACCTACAATTTTTTATAATTGCAAGTTTTGTTATTGTGTGCAATCATTAAATAAATAAACATTGAAATGTATTAATATGTAAATACAAATTTTTAATATTGCATTATTATTTTGTAATTACTTATTACTAATAAGTATTTGCGTGAACACAGAAGGTCGCTCGTTGATTACAAAGGTTGCAATTATGAATTTATAAAAATTTTAAAGTCAAATAGGTGCTGACAAAATGAAATATTTAACAAAATACTTTGTTTGGTTTCTTCTTGCTTTAAATGGGGTTATTTTTAAAAACATGATTCTTAAAAACTGATGAGGTTTGAAGTATTTTTAAAATAATTTGGAAACACATTAGTTTTTTATTTCAGGTTTAAAATGTATTTTTAAAATTCATAATTCATAAAATCCAAAACCCCTACATCTTTAATGTATAAATTTTGAATTAATCCTTACAGGTCATGTGGGTTTATTTTATTTGGATCTAATTACCCAAGCTGGAACGTACGTAAAGGAATTTGTGCATGGAGATTTTAACAGGACAAATCCCAATATTTCCAAATACGTTAAATATGCAACTGATGTGGTAGCTTTAGATGTCACAGACGTGGATTTGGATTGGCCTCCAAATGTCTATGATACATAATAAGTGTAGTAAGAATATTTTTTTAGAATAGATATTACTTTTGTTTTGTTCTTTAAATAGTATTTTACAAAAACTGTTACATGGTAATTATTTTTACCATCTTTGAATAATTCGTCACAACAATGTGTTGTAATATAGGAATACTTTTTTTTTTATCTCGTCTGACAAATAACATAAAAAGCTGTACCTATAAAAATATCTTTGAATTAAAAAGATAAAGTGTGTACAGTAACAAAAATTGTTTTACTTGCCATATTACTTTTAACAATAATTGGAAAAACTGTTCTGAAACATTCATTATCCTAATTTCTTAATTTCCGCTCTAGAAATGTTGGTTGCATGTATTTAGTAATTTCTAAACAACATTAAATTTTATTAATTTCCACCGACTAAAAACATAATATTTAATCATGTTTATTCATTAAAAGAAATAAATTTTAATTGCATGCTTTAATAAATATATGGAGAGTACTTTCCATTAATAACTCTACATTAAACGGACAATTAGAATGGTTTAAAAAAAATTTTAATGTTTTTTTTGCATTTTTATTCCTAATCGCAAATAACTTTTGTTGCTCAATCAACGTGGACATACATTAATTAAATCATTTATTTAACCAAGACCAATACAAAAACTGGTTTTGTAATTAGCAATTATTATAATGACCTTAACATTGGATGCATAATTATTAAACTGCAATATATTTTACACGAATTTTCAATTATAAGTTAAATAATTATTTCCTTTTATTTAGCGACAAAGAAAATAAGTTGCAAAAAGGAGTTGCAGGTGATGGTTAATGTTATGCATGATGCCCTGAAAATCAAAGGGATGAAGATAAATGTAAGCAAAACGAAAGTAATGGTTGAAAGAAAAGAAAGCCTGACAAACTGTGGAGTTTCGATTGAGGGAGAAAGAGTGGAACAAGTAAATGAATTTGTGTACTTGGGTTCAAAGTTTATGGGAGATGGAAAGTATGACAGTGACATTGAGCGAAGGGTGTTGGCAGGAAGACAAATGAATGGGGCACTGCATAGCTTTATGAAAGTGTCAAAAAAGGCACGTCTGGCTGTGCATAGTGGTGTGTTGGTTCCTACACTTATGTATGCTAGTGAATGTTAGGTTTGGCAGAAGAAGCATGAAAATAGGATTAATGCTGCAGAGATAAGTAGTCTGAGAAGTATAGACGGGGTGACTCAGTTGGATAAAGTAAAGAATAGTGAGATAAGAAAACGCTGTGGTGTAAAAGAAGATGTGGTTACAAAGATAGATAAAGGAATGCTTAGATGGTTTGGACACGTAGAAAGAATGGATGAAGGAAGATTGACGAAACAAATTTATAAGGCGAGTGTGAATGGACAAGTCGGTAGAGGTCGACCTCGGAGAACATATCTCGATCAGATCAACATTGTTTTAAAGAAAGGCCAGGTCAAGAGTACCAACAACCGACGAGCATGTATGAGAGCACTGATGAAAGTAGAGGAAGCAAAAGATGTGTGTAGCAAGTAGCAAGTAGTCTCTGCCTACCCCTATGGGAAAAAGACGTGACTTTATGATGTATGTATGTAAAATAAGTTATGAATTTTTAATTTTTAAAAATATTCATACATTTTTTACCGTTGTTTTTGTATTAAAGGAAAATTATGTACGATTTCTTTGTCCCTGTTCCTCTGAAATGAAAACTCGAGAGCGGCACTTTCCGTTAAATATTTTCAGAGGTGAAATACACGGTTACTTACCTGTCTCTACTCCTTGAACCTCATCGCGGACACTGCGAAATACCTTTTTGCAAGCCATGTTTCTCCTCGTTTTTCATAAATTTAATTACATTAGCAATTTCCTTGTTCTTTTCGGTGGATCTGCCCATTTTAAATAAAAAAAAATATAAAAGCAAAAAATACCCTCACAACCACACTAAATGTTAACCTATATACAATAGCCCTCTAAAATTATTACGCGTACTTTTTAATCGTCAAGCAGAGTTGTCGTCGTGTTTTGTAGACGTTTTAATTCATAACCACGTAAAGAAGCTTTCAAAAGTAATTTACTTTTTATAGAATGTTTAAATCATTTATTTCTTGTATCTTTATTAATTAATAAATAATTAATTTTAACTAATAATAGTAGAAGCTTTTATTCGTTTGTATTGTTATTCTTAAAAAAAAAGAAACTTTACTGATAACTCACTAAATTATCATTAAGTATAAGAGTCTTGCTTGGACATTAACAAAAATAGTTTTAAAACCTAACTAAACAGTTCTACCACTAAACAAAAAAGATATACAAAATAAATACATATTTTTGTATGTGGCAACGAAAAATAATTTTGCAGACAATTTTTAAAACGTACCAATACTTTCTCCTCTGACTAACATAATGCAACTCAATAATAATCCTTTTAATCAAATTTTAAAGATGAATCCTATTTATTTGTGTATTTTCTTAACACACTTTAAGCTATTTTAAAATATGTTTTAACTTAAATATGTATGATTGACTAGCTTTTTTGAAGGTAACAACAATATTTAGTTTTATTGGAGTTAATTTTAACGACTCGTTAATCCATAATATTTACGTAGTAATACAGGTTTAATTATACCTACGTTTAATTAATAATAAATAACCGCATTAAATAAATTATCATTACAAATATTTTAAGCATTTTTTAATGCAGATTTGGTATACATGTAATTATGTTATTTCTTGATATCCAAATTTAATTCGGAACAACGCCCCAGTAATTTTTCGTGTATTATGGAAATTTACAAAAACTAGACTGAAATCACGAAAAGGAGAAGTTTTACTTTTTTATTTTGAGAAATTACATTTATTGGATGTATTTCTTTTGCAGTTACTTTTAAGCTGATTTAAATACACACATAAAAATAATTTAAGAATATTACTTTATATTTATTTACGTTGGTTCATTAAATACATTGTATTTTTAATCTACATTGTACGTAAATGTTTTTACTTTAGTACAAAAAAAGCTTAGCATGTTTCTAACACTGAAGAAAATGTGTTGATTTGAGTTTTAAGTAAACTGGAGATGTATCTAAGAGACACACATAGGACGCACGAGATCTAGAATCTATATTGAAGATCGTTTTTAACATGCTTATATTAGTTTCACCTGTAGGTTTGTAACTCTTTGACCTCGATTTTGCCCTACTTTAAGCGATCAGATTTAATTTAAACTTCGCACACTTGTCAAAGACCGACGACAATGCAATAATTCGATCAAAATATCCGATTATCCTGATTAGTTTCGCCAGGATTAATAAATTTCATCAGGGATCCTTTGTATGAGAGTAAGAGAGATAGAACTAGTGCGTGAATTACGCATGCGCGCAGATCCAATGTCATATTATAATTTACCCAATATAATGTATTGGTGAAAAACGTGCCGAAGGATGAATGGTAGGAGGGTGAGTTAAACAAATCGAACTAAAAAGCGAAAAATAAATTATAGTTTAAAAAAACTAAAAAATACGCTTTTAGAGTTAATCAAACTAAAAAGTAAAAAATAATTCTTAATATAAGAATAAAGTTACGTCACGATTTAAACAAGTAGCCTTTGGAATCAAATAGCAAAGTCGCATCTGTTAATAATTATCATTAATTAGTATTATTTATTAATTTAACATTGCAAAACACATAATATGTTAATACTAATACCACAGAAAGAAACAAAGTATGATGAATCACTACAACAAATTTTCAATGCAACCACCTCCTACTTATCCAATTTACGCCTTACTTCTCTCACTGAAGCTTTACGTTACATTTCTCTGGATAGTTCATCGCAAGCATTTCTAATTTTTTCTTTTAAATGTTCCAAGTAAACAGATGGTGTTCTGTAAACTTTATTTTTCAAAGTTCCCCACAAGAAGAAGTCTAGTGGGGTCAAGTCCGGTGATTTAAGTACCCACTTTATTGGTCCGTTTATACCTATCCAATTTTCTTCGTACGTTTTATTTAAATATTGTCGGACAATTCTTGCTTTATGCGGTGGAGCTCCATCATGCTGGAAACACAAGTTTTCTCGCAGTTGTAATGGCACATTTTCGGGAAGCACAGGAAGTTCTTGAAGAAATTGCAAATATCGCTCACAATGTAAAATCCCTTCATAAAAATATGGACCAATCAAATGCCCATTAATAATACCACACCAAACGTTAATTCTCAAGTATCATTGGTTTTCAATCGGATTGAGAAAATGTGAATTTTCAGTAGCCCAAAAATGTTCATTTTTTCTATTGGGCTTACTGTTACTAACAAAACGGCTTTCGTCCGTCCGCAACACATGCTGAAAAAAACGATTGTCATTGATCTCTAAGTTTACCATCGCTTGGGCAACATAATTACGTTGCTACGTTGTTGATGTCGATCTGACAAGTGTTCTATGTTGTGATGATTATAATCGTGATGACCATTTTCTTTCAACATTTTTCGTACCGAACTATATTTTAAATTCAACTCATGACGGGCTTGCCGAATCGAGTTCCTTGGACGGTCTTGAAAATACCGTAAAACAGTGGCACCAGTGTTGTCAGAATTGACCCTTTTAACAATTTTTCTTCCCTTTCAAGTAGAAAATAAATCGTTATTTGCACGTACATTGCGTTCCAATCCTGCAAATATTTTTAAGTTTGCAATAACACGTTCGGGGTATCTCTGGTCGTATAACTGAACTGCTCTTCTAGGGTTCTTTTGAGATTCCTCATAAACTAATAACATGTCGACTATTTCGTTGTGCGTGACAAGTCAAATCAAAACAAAACAATATTTGTCAACCATTAGTTTAATTATTGGCAGATGCGACTTTTCTATCTTCCAAAGACTAATTTTTTAAATCGTGACGATTGCGAATTTTTGATATTTTTTTATTAATTTGCTTATAATTTTATTACTGAAAAAGATAGCAAATGTTTTTCTTCACAAAATTTGTTAGGAAAAATGAGCTCTTTTTAAATATGCCAAAATATAGGTACGTTTCTGGATAAAAAAAATCGATGACATCATTACTTCAGTTTCCAAATATGGTAAAATATGCAAATTAGGCTTAAAATGGACATTACTGAATCCCATTTGGGAACATATTTTCAGATTTTTTCCATCGTTTTTCTTTTTCTTATAATAGAGTTGGGACATCGAGTTTCGCTCACCCTGTATTCCTGTACGTACATACATACATACAGTCACGCCTTTTTCCGTAGGGCTAGGCAAAGACCACTTCCTTTCACTTCCGCTACGGTTCTTACACACATCTTTTGCCACCTCTACTTTCATCAGTGCTCTCATACATGCTCGTCGGTTGTTGGTACTCTTGACCTACCCTTTTTTCAAAACAACGTTAATCTGATCGAGATCGATGTTCGCCGAGGTCGACCTCTACCGACTTCCGTCCATTCACACTCGCCTTATAAAATTGTTTCGTCAATCTTCCTTCATCCATCCTTTTTACGTGTTCAAACCATCTAAGCATTCCTTTATCTATCTTTGTAACCACAACTTCTTTTACACCTCAGCGTTCTCTTATCTCAATATTCTTTACTTTATCTAACCGAGTCACTCCGGCTATACTTCTCAGACTACTTATCTCCGCAGCAATTATCCTGTTTGCATGCTTCTTCTGACAAACCCAACATTCACTACCATACATAAGTGTAAGAACCAACACACCTATATGCTCAGCCATACTTGACTTTGTTGACACTGTCAGGCTGTTCATAAAGCTATACAGTGCCCCATTAATTTGTTTTCCTGCCAACACCCTTCGCTTAATGTCACTGTCATACTTTCTATCTCTCGTAAACTTTGAACCCAAGTACACAAATTTATTTACTTGTTCCACTCTTTCTCCCTTAATCAGAACTTCACAGTTTGGCATGTTTACTCCTCTTTCAAAAACCATTACTTTCGTTTTGCATACATTTATTTTCATCCCTTTGATTTTCAGGTCATTATGCATAATATTAACCATCGCCTGCAACTTTATGAATAGCCAGAAAATGTCAAAAAAGGCACGTCTGGGGGTGCATAGAGGTGTGTTGGTTTCTACACTTATGTATGGTAGTGAATGTTGGGTTTGGCAGAAGAAGCATGAAAATAGGATTAATGCTGCAGAGATGAGTAGTCTGAGAAGTATAGCCGGAGTGACTTGGTTGGATAAAGTAAAGAATAGTGAGATAAGAGAACGTTGTGGTGTAAAAGAAGATGTGGTTACAATGATAGATAAAGGAATGCTTAAATGGTTTGGACATGTAGAAAGAATGGATGAAGGAAGATTGACGAAACAAATTTATAAGGCGAGTGTGAATGGACAAGGTAGACCTCGGAGAACATATCTCGATCAGATCAACATTGTTTTGAAAAATTGCCAGGTCAAGAGTACCAACAACCGACGAGCATGTATGAGAGCGCTAATGAAAGTAGAGGAAGCAAAAAATGTGTGTATGTATGTAGTTAATACGTGGCAATAAATTTTGTTGCTGCTCAGAATATTGATAAGAAGTATGCTGAGAGCCAGCAAAATATACGATAATTATTTGGAAGTGGGGTCCACCATATTTTCGGCCATAAAATATCGAAAAATTCATATTTTCGGCCATAAAATATCGAAAAATTAACATTTTTAATTCTTTTTTTTGTTCAAATTGGTCTATTTTACAGCGGATTCATAAAAAAAATTAAAAAGATAACTATTTCAACCTTTATTGTTACCATTTTTTAATTGTTATTGTGTATTTTTTTTTGAAAACTATAAGAAAGCAAGCAAATTAAAAAAAAAGGGTTTTTATATCCTAACGTAACAATTTTAATACATTTTTTAATTTTGATTTCCGTTTTTATTTATGAATAAAAAAATTATTAATTTAATTGATTTATGGTTTTTTGGGGTGGTTTGATGTACATTTCTTTTAAAACTAATTGTACATTTTTTAAAAGAAACCAGGTAGTTAATTTGATTATACAAAATAGAAGCTTATTTCATTTTATGGGTTGACTTTTTCTTATGATGGACGATAGTCATGCTTGTAGATACATTAAAGTACCGAGGTACTTATGATTCTCAAATTTTTCGTCCAGTTCGTAACTACTAAATTTGATGCTGTAAACCGTGTGCGGGTATGTGGTCAGATATCCTTTTAGTTCTTATCAGTTCACCTAAAGAAGTTCTATGGAAGAAACTAAAACAGAAAGATTTATTTATTCTGGGTTATTGATCAAGTGAATAGTTATCAATGGCAGCTTAAAATCTTATTTAAATTGAAATGTAGTACTAAAGAAGTACTAAACAGGTATCCCAGTTTTTGAGCAATAGCTTTGAAGTATATAGTTATGTTTTGAAAGTATTGAGTTGGACCCAGTATTAGTTATAGGTGTAACTACTGTTATAAAAATTGGATTAAATTGTCCGTAATAAAAATGAATGTGGTGCTCCTACATCGATATAGCAACATTGTTCCAAGTCCATGACTACAAGAAGCACTGGTTCTTCGTATTACGTTGATCTTGTGACATTACCATGTTTAAACTGCCAATACTCGCAAGTATTTCTGTAGTATGCTATTAACTACTACTTCTCAATGAGTCAAAATTCTTTATGAGACAAAATGTATGACTTTAAGATCATATAATCGATAAAAATTCGGTGAATTCAATAAACTAAAAAAATGTTTCGTTTAATTTTAGTCTATAACTGTTAATTGTTTATTGTTTTATTAGATTCTTCCTCGTACATTTAATGTACAATAATCTCTCGTTAAAAAAACATACACATTTAATGAAAAAAGTTGTTTTATTTTCAGAATAAAATTTGTTTAAAGAAAACTTTTTCACATGAAAAATAACAAAAAATTATAAGTATACAGGGTGTACCTGAAAATAATGCGTTCCTTGAAAGGAGGTGTAGAATAAATAATTAGGAACAAAAAATTCTTATAAACTTTTTCTCTTAAGTCATCCGTTTTCCCAAAAATTGAGAACGAAAATTTTTATTTAAATGTAAGTTTGGCAACCATGCGTTGTACTCTAGTAAACAAAAATATATAAAATATAAATTTAATTAGTTATTAACATGTTACTCGCATTTTTGTTAAAAAGCCTGCGTTTTCGATTCGCGAATATCACATGTTATTTACATACGAAAAGGCTCAGCTGTTCGGCTGCATACAGAACGTTATCTTTAACGACAATGTCCTAATTTCCGCAGTTTTGTGAATGTGTCGCAAAGATTATTGGCTACGGGTTCTGTGGAACCTAAAAAACTAGTGGACCAACGCGAAGTGCTCGTATTCTAAACGCAGAAGAACAACGATCAATAAAGGTGTACTTTTATTTCAATAAACAGTTAAATTAAACACATCTAAATTAATTTGATGTTTCGGTTTATCTAACTAAAAACCATTTTTAAAAATTGTACTAATCGGCATTTTGCTTAACAAAGTGATGTTAAAAGTACATTTTTAATTAAATTTATTATCAACAGACAGTGTCACATCATGACTCATGATAGTAAACAAATAGGTTATTTTCGCATAGAGATGCGGCGTTGCCGGCATTAACTGAATTTCTGTAGACAATAATATTAACATATAAAACTAATGTAATTGTATTTTTGCAAACTGTTAACTTCAGAAAAAAATTTTTACTATGCATATTGTACCATGTCTTGTGTCTAAAGAAATTCACTATTTTCGGAGACACCCTGTATAACGTATATAATAACACAGCCTTCCAAGACATGCTAAAACGAAGAAAAAATACAATGGTTAAATAATTTATAAAGGTTGTCCTAAAAAATAAAATATTCGTCCGAGAGCATGCGTCTGGGGTATTAATGGTAAAAATGGTAATGGTACTGATTGCATTAAACTTTGCAAATCTTACAAATGTTCTTAGATACGAAATAGTTGTTAAAAGTGTAATAAGCTGGAATATTTTCCTATGAGTTTTTTTTTTAAATAGATAATGTTAGTAGATATTTTTTCTCCGTTCACCAAAGGTTTTTTTCCCCAAAGGCATGCCATTATAGTTTAAAATATGTACCTACATTAAATAGGTACATATTTTAGTATGGTGCAAAAAATATTAGAGATGGGCCATTTTTATTTTTAAATAAATCATCTTGAAGATGATCTAAATCTTATTTTCTTTGAATGTTTAAAATATGCATCTGCCACTCATAATCTGGTAATGAATTTAATAAAAAACAATATTTTTCCACCCTTTAATATCTGTTAACTCTCAATCAAAAAATTATCTACGAGTGCTTGATGAAATTTATCTGTGAAAGTAAAGTATTCCTGTGAACTTAGTTAGAATTGTAACCTTTGTTCCTATCCCATTTGTTTTATAACTACCAAACCGTGGTCTAGTTTTGTGTGTAAAGTAAAAAGTTCTTGATGGGCCCCTAGACAAGAATCGAGTGACCACTGTTTTTATCCTCTTGTTGATTTCTTTCTTATTTTACTTTGCTTCGTATAGGCTAAGAAGATATGCATGGTATGTGTGAAAGCTTTTGCTATTTACATAGATTAAATAAATAAAATTTTGTAAGTCATTGCCTAAATGGCAACCGCCCATCGTGGATAAATTGCTTATTGGTATCTATATCAGAGAGATCTTGTTGCCACTAAAACAAATCTTGTTAGATATCGGAATTAGGTCAATACAAATTAGATTACGAATAACGTTAAAAATTCAATATTTCGTAAGAACTTGGGTCGAAAACTTTTTGCTAGAAATATTCGGTACTGTTACAAAGCGTTTTGTTAATTTAATATGAATATAAATTTTGTTTTAATGTTATATTTACGCTTTTCTAACTTCTTAGGTGTTATTAATTTAGTTTCAAAAAAACAAGAGACGTATTCCACCCGATGGTAAAAAGTTTTTTAAAATCCAAAACCAAACTTTAAAAACAAAGAATTAAGGAAATTGTAAATAATTTTTCGTTAATACAAAAGCAACGGCAGACTTTGAAAGCAGTTTTACAAGAAGTAGGTTTTCAGGGTGGGCAGTCTGCTTTAAGAAAAGTACTTGGGTTTTTAGTGGCAAAACACACCCGATAATCAAGATATGTTACTGATTAAAGCATACAGAATTTTGAAATAGAGTATCGTAAGAAGGAAAGATATATTTTATACCAATAAAACATATTTGCATAGTTCTCATTCTCCCTCGTATGGATGAACAAACAAACTCAACTTCAATGGTTTCACACAATATCCTTGTAATATAAATATTCGGTAACCGTTACAAAATATTTGGAATACCTACGTGCAAGTGCACCTTTAATTAGTAATTTATCTCTAGCATGGTAACCTTGGAGTTAGCCAAATTATTTTTATGACTACAAACTGTGGATTCTTATTAATTTTTTAATGTGTTAAATAATCCCAGTGGGATTTTTGCATAAATTTAGAGCAATATATCTCGTAAATAAAAATATGATTGGCAGTTCTTGCATTATTTTGAACCCTTTCTGACCTTTTAATTCCTGGTCACCCTTAACATCAAAATTCAATTTGATAATGCCCGATCGTATTATTTATATTCATAGAATTCTTACTATTACAATTTTATGCACCATACTGTTTATTTACATTGGATAAAAACATATATAAATCTTCAATAATTCAAAAAATATGCAATACAATAATAATTTCATAACAAACAAAATATACCATTTTATAAAAACAGGAAGTATTAAGGAATATTCTAGGTACATAGGATACATACAAGTAGAGTCTTTCATAGTAACATTATCTTTAAAATTTATAAAATAAATATGACTTGCAAATGCTTTTCGTTTCAGAGACGATTAGTAAAGATTAAATAAAGTGTAAACAATTTTTAGAAAAGCAATGAGTACCTACATACAACGATAACGAATAATTTAACAGTAGCAGAATTAGTACATTTCAACGGTATGAAGTGCGTTTAATTTGCTTCGATACGCGACGTTTCGGTAAAAATTTAAACTGCTTCTTCTGGAATTTTTAAATATATAAGATTTTTTTCAACTATTTAGAAATAAATATATTTTTAATTTTTTTATGAAACATTTAAATTTGTTTCGTACATACACAGCCATAATATTATATTCAAACTACGGCAAATTATTATTAACAAAATTCCTTGACGCACATTATCATATCTACTTCGTTAGCCACGATAACATTATTTAAATTTATTTGTTAATGTACTATACGGGTTGTCAACCGAAAACGAAACAGAGCCATTTGCACGAACCTTGTCAACATATTAGAAAAACGCTCAGATTCGGCGATTTTTGATTAAAGCGGGTCATTTTTTTCCAGTATTTTTGACTCCACTACTTTCAACCCCAAGCAGGGTAAGAATTACCCCAAAATTTTTTAATGGCATTGGGGGTCGAATAAGATGTCATTCCGAAGAATTTCCGGAGTAATTCGACGGCAAATCTTCCAACGAAGCTGATGCGACTTTGCTCCTCCGCATTATGCGGCGATTGTTCATTAGTATTAAGCCTAACGTTTTTCACGGCATTGGAGAAGAGGCAGCATTGAATGGCTTCCACGATCGCCAGATTTATCACCCCTAGATTTGTTTTTGTGGGTATATCTGAAAAGTAAAATCTATAAAACACAACCAGCGTCGTTTGAAGATTTTCGTCAAAGAATCCTTAACGAGTGCCGTCGAATTACTCCGGAAATTCTTTGTAATATGCGTGAACATTTGAACAAAATCTTTATTATTGTATTAAAGCGGGAGGTCATCAGTTTGAACATTTAATCAATTAAGCAGTAAGTAAGCAACTAAAATAATTGGAATTTTATTTGGAGCAAATGTCAAATTTAAAGACTATTGTAAAGAGAATTGTCAGAGTTTTCAAAAGACATTTTATTCGACCCCTAATGCCATTTAAAAATGTTGATGTAATTCTTACCCTCGCTTGAGTTTGAAAGTAGTGGAGTCAAAAATACCGGAAAAGAGTGTCCCTCTTTAATCAAAAATCGACGGCTCTGAGCGTTTTTTTAAAATGTTGACGAGGTTCCTGCAAATGCTCTGTTTCGTTTGCGGTTGGCCACCCTGTATATGAAAATTGGTAGATCATTGTTATTTTAATAAAAAAAAATTGTTCTTTTTTGCGATATAATTTTTTATAAAATTAATTTGGTAAATGAGGAAAACCGTATATTTCCATAACACCCCTTATAAATTTTAAATTGTAAGGCTTATTCTAATTTGTCACAGATTTTTAATGGTTACGAGAACATTCAAACATTCTTAAAATTAATAGAATATTTTTTTGTTGAAGAAAGTATTAAGAAAATTGTGATTTTAATTAATTAAGCAGTTATTATAATAACTTGAGAATCCTTTTTATTAAGAAGTTTCCGTACAATCACCTGATTGATTAAAGTACAAAAATATATTTATTTTCGAAATTTTTAGACTTATGCACCTTTATAGATCATAACCTTATATGAGTAGTTTCTGTAAAACACATCTAAGTAATCGGTTATTCAATTGACATTTTAAAACCAAAAAGAAAACCTGTTATTAGAATGGAGGTAGGTAGTTGCTTTTCATAAGATATTTTGATTAATTTGTGCAGTTATAATGTAGTGTCATCTGCCAAATATTAAATTGAATTTAGTCGGTACCAAGCAGGTATTGTCAGTGGAAGTAAGATGCAAAATTATTGTTTACTATTTTAAAATGTTGAATTTTCATTCCATTGTTAATGTGGCATTTAAAGTTGAAGTTGTGTGTTCCACACTACGGACACAACAATAATTATTATAAATAATGACTCGGAACATATTTTTTCTTATTGGTATTGAAATACTTTTCATACAATTTCCTGTTTTCTTAGTAACAATTAGTACAACTAATAACAAAATGTTAATGATGACGATCTTTTAACGATATTGTTTGATAATAAATTTTTTTTTAACAATAATTAGGGCTTAATTACTGGAACAATCATTTAGAAAATTAGACAGGAAAATGTAATGATGACCGTATTTTTATATTGTCACGTGCTGTTGATATTAAAGAATCGACGCTGGATGATGATTAAATATTTGCATCATTCATCAACATTCAATGAAGCTTACAAAATGGTGTTATCTTAAATGTATCCTCTTAAAGTATAATCCTAAAGGTATCTTCTGAGAGTAATAATTGCAGTAGTTTATATTAGATGGGATTCTAATGGGAGGCTTTTTGTAAGTGTACACTCCGCCATGATGAGGTCTATTGTGCCATCCATGTGGTTATAGCTTCTTCTTAAGCCACAGTTGCAGTAGGTTGTATTAACATCCCAAGAACTATAAAAAAAGATAGTGTTCTACAACGACTACCTTACACAGACGATTTTTTTCCGTGAGATGTATTGGCCCTTTAGATTGTAGGGGGAATCTTGAAGGCTATGCAAAATCTCAAGCACCTCGACCTATCAGATCTTTTGTGCACAACCCTTAATTTATTCGAGGCCCTGGATTCCGACAACCAAGTGTAACTAGCGCCTTTTATTAGCCATGCTAAATGGGCCAATTCTCAGGCCAAAAAACGTAAAATTGCCAATTTTTAAATAAAAATTGTGAAACATGAAAAATTTTTGGAAAATCAAAATCCATATTTAAATTTTAAACACCCGGTATCTCTTAAACTAGCAATATTTTGTCCAAGGCATGTTCGGTAGAATCATCATATTTTGAGGTCTAGAATCTATAATTCAAAGATTGGACATTCTTAATGAATAACCGTGTATTTAGTGAGTAATAAGTAAATGAGATGATCAGTTCAGCTTTGTAGGTGGTACCACCCAGTGGCGGTGCACCTTAGGTTAGTAGATCTTCTGGCCAGGTTCTCTTTAATCTTCTGGTGGCACCTGGTTGATTGTTCAGTTGTCATGGAGCCCCAGAGTTCGATGCCATATTATGTCCATATGGGTTTTAGGATTAATTTGTTTATCTTTAGATTATTTTTAATTGATAACCTCGACTTTCTGTTAATTAACAACCAGTTTATTTGCCTTGTTGTAGTTTCTTGGCTTTGATGTGGTTTCTCCATGTTAATTTTTTATCTACATGTAGGCCTAAGTATTTTATTTTTAATCGTGATGGGTTGTGGCATGCACTGAGCCTTGTCATAAATGTGATATGTGTGGATTTTATATCACATTTACAAACACACAGTTTGTATAAATTTTATTAAAATTAATCAACTCTCTTACTGGGTGCTCGGATTTTTTTAAATCAGTTGAGAATATCTTCACTAATTTTTTTAATACGTAGTTGAGAATATTTTTATCGTTTCCTTGAAAAGATTTATTTATCATTGCTACTGATAATAATTTTGATTTGTTGTTGTTATAATAAATTTTTATCTATTGTTTAATTATTGTTAATAAAAAAATATTTAATTAATCGTAAAAAAAGCCATAATGAAGTGATTTTCTTTTGTGAAATCTTCGTGTTCTACAAGTGAAAGTATAATTACAGTAGTTAAATAAACCACTGGACTGCAAAAATTATTCAGGATACTCGTAATTGCGCATTCTTGTTTTTTGATTGGGATCTTATCAATATTTTTAAAAAAGTGCATTATTATAAAAATTTCAAAACATAAATTATCTACTGATATACAACTAAATACTTATTTATCTTCACATATTCTATTTAAAAATCTAATGGTGTTTTGAAACTATTTTTATGTCCAATTGGAATACTAAGAATTGAAATTGTGTTGTTGCCACTGTCATTATTTATCCAAAATTATTTCTAATTCGCCTTTAACCTTTACGGTACAAAACGTTGTACTACCTCCATTTTAATCGAAATATTTTACAAAATTTAAAAAGTATTAAATTGATTTTTCTAAAACAAACTCGAAATCTAAATGAAGTAAATGAAATTGTTTTTATGGTCAGTAACTTTTGGTTAATTTATTAATTGTCACTTTATTTTTTTACCAAGTACCATCACTTTTCTCAACTAAATAATTTATTAATAACAAACTTCATTCCGTAAGAAAATTATTCTTACAATATCGTCAACGATTTTTCTAGTAACCATTCGTTTTGTATAAAAAAATTTGACTAGTCTAAAAGTGTTTCATTTCGGCTTTAAATTCTGTTAACGCTGTGTGTATTCTAAAGTGTAACCTGGATTCCAAAGAATAACCAGTATAATTTTTCTTAGCGTCTTCCAAAGCTAATATAGCCTTTTCTCTGTTACCGCTATTCCATTCTATTAGGGCAAGTTCGACGATGGCATAGGGGACGATGTAATGATCCTCTACTAACGATTTTTGCATCGATATAGCCGTTTCCAAACAATTGAGGGCTTGCAAAGGACTCCCCATGTGCCTTAAGCAAGCACCTTGCAAGAGCAAAACCAAGGCTCTATTGTCGGCGTCGTATTTAGTCGGTCTAATAGCACGATCTATATCGTCAAGCGTTTTTTCTAAAAGTTTTAACGTTTTACTAGCGATGGAAATTTTTTTGTAAATTTTAAATAAATTCCACAAAAACATTAACTCGACAACGGGTAACATTAAATGACGATTTTGCGAAAAGTAACGCTCCGATTTTTTGAGTGCAAACTTTTCCATCGGTAGAGACTTTCCGGCTATTCTTTGCTTATATTTAGGAACGTCTCTCATAAGATTATCGATTTCTTCCAACTCCGTCGAGGATAATTCGTCTTTACGCATTAACATAATCGCCGCTTTTTGGTAACTATACATAGTAGGAGACCACTTACTGTAAGAAACCAATTGGGAGCTGTAGTGGAGTGCTTGTTTCCATTCCATATTCAAGCAATGAACCCAGACGAGTTCCCAGAAACAGATGTGATGGAACTGCGGCCACATGTTCTGAGATTTCCACGATTTAACGTACCAATCTCGGCTGTCGTCGAGATTACCTAGCAGAAATTCTAACCGACCTTTGAAAAACAAGAACCACACACTTCGAGGATACTTTCCAAGTCTCTTATCGATTATTTCCTTACACAGTTTCATATCACCTTCGCGATGGCTTAGAACATGTAAAGCGATTAAATTGTAGCCTAAAATTGCCATAATACACATTATCTGTCGAATGCCCTCCGCTTCAGAGCCTTTCTTCAATCCTTGGAGACCTTTCTGCTTGTTACCTGAAAATCCTATGAACTCCAGAAGCTTGATCACTCTACCAGGTAACATGGATATCAGCAAATTGAAAACGCCTATGCCCAAATTAACGCCTCCTTCGAAGTGCTCCTTGGTGGGATCCTTGTCCCAGTTTTTCTTCAACAAAATCTGCTGGCAATCTTTATACGAATTAAAACAGGACCTTATCTTTATTCCTGCTTTGATAAAACTCGTCAGAGTTTCGTCTTCGATGAACGTTAGCAGCGATTTTAGCAACATACTTTCGGCGTGGCAAAGTTCGGCGTGAGCTTCAATTTGCGTGAATAAATCGTATTGAGATTTTTTCACCATCTTTCCCAACGACTCTGTAAGCGTAGTTTTTCTTTTGAAACGATTGCAAACGCTCATTGTGTGTTTGAGGGATTTGGAGGCTTCCTCGATTGCTCCCGGCTCGAAAGTCAGCATTGCTTCCATGTACAAAAATATCGAATGTCCTAGCGAATGATACATGCTTATATTTGCGTAGGGTGTCAATAAACTTCTGGCTTCCGTAAATTGATTGTTGAAAAAATAATCGATAGCTCTGCGCGATTCTTCGAGAGCCTGACACAGCGATATGTCATTCGTAACGGGTAGATTTTCCGCATCTTGAAATTCGTCTTGATCATCGCTATCTGACTGACATTCAATTATATCTGAGGAACTCATATTATTCGCGTATTCACTTTTTATTAGCGGTAATAACACAACCACGTTTAAGGAGCTAATACACGTGACTGGCGATCGTCGCTGTTCGCGCGAACCTAAAACACTGCATTGTATTTTTAGTAGCGACTAAACACGGCGGCCCCTTCTTATTCCATCATCCGTACATCTGTCTGTGCCGTAGAATCAATATACATTTCACCACATACATACAATGGGATTATTGCCTCCTATCGTCCTATGCAATGCTTCGGTATATTACAGTCGACGATACACATTTTCTGATTTGTTTAAAGTAAAGTATTAGAATAAACGTTATTGATTGTTAAAACGGGACTAGTATTTATAAAAATGTATATTTGCACCTTCGAATGCTCAGGTCAACGGATTCGAATTATTTTGTTACTTTCTCTACTTTCTCTATCGCCTCTTTGGGTACTTTCACTGTGTGTCGGGTAAATTTAAATTGATTGTACGTATTTCCGAATTGGGTTTTGTGGATTTACTTGCTCTTAGGTGGCGCCTGCTGATTTTTAGATACGCTTTAACCTTTTTTCCAAAAATAAACATGTTATTGACGATCTGTCTGCCAACCGACTGATGCAGAGTAATGTGGAGAGTTCATTCGAATGAATATAATCGATTTTTCGATTAGTACGTCTTATACATTCAGTCTGATAAGGGATGAAACAAGACGATTTCAGACGAGGAAGAATTTTTAGCTTCCCGAGTCGTAGGCGAGGGCTGACATCTGAAATCGCTTTTCTTCCAAGAGCGTCCTCGGAACTTTCGAAACGAAAATTGATTAATTTTGGAAACATTGATAATTTTTTTTACTAGTTTAATACGATACATATTAAAAAAACGTTTCTTTTCTAAAAGACGATAAAACATCCATTTTTTTTAATTGTATCCAAATGAAAGAAATTTGTTTTCGAGGTCTCTAAGGGCATGCGAAAAAACACTTTACTTTTTCAACGATTTTTTATTTCCTGTAACTCTTATTTACTTAAAATTAAATTAAAAAATTAAAACTAATTTTTTTTCATTGTTCAAATAAATATATTATAGACTAAAGGTGACCCGTGCGAATGATAGCGGTCAGTTACGTAATATAATAAAGTAAAAATAAATAAATGTAAACATTTATTAATATATTAATCTTGATTGTCTGTCTGTTATTTAAAAAAATCCATTTTTTTAAGCTTATATGATTATTTGCAAAACACAAAAACGTATTTTTTAATTTTTTGTCTGTCTGTCTGTTTGTTTGTCTGGGCACATCTCTGAAATTACTTAACAGAGTTTAATGCTGCTTTACGGGTAGATAGAGCTTGGCTAAGAGTAGAATGAAGGCTTTATTTGATTTAAATGGGATGTTAGAAAAAAGTTACTCTCATTTAAAGATCTTTCTAGTCTGAGAAGTTGCAAGACATAATAATTGCTATCTTCGAAGTCCTATAGACGTCACAACACGAACGGACTTCAACGTTAAAAAAAAACGAAAAAAAAAACAAAATAAATTCGGTTAGATTTTATTTAGTGTTACAGTATAGTTCTTAAAAAAATCGATAGGTGGCGCAGTTTATTTTTAACGCGTCATAGAAATTTTTACACCTGACCGGCATTATTTTAAAGTTTAATTCCTCAAAAATTCACTTGATGTCACGGGTCATTTTTAAAACTCAGATGGTCCATAAAGAAATTCTTTGATATTAAATCGGATGTCAAGAAAAAAGTTATCCTCATTTAAAGATATTGACATAAAACTAAATTTCACGCAGTCAAAGTCACGGGCAACACAGCTAGTTATTAATTAAAAAATTACAAAGTTAACCGTGATTGTACTGAAAAAAAATAAATCTTTTGATTTAAAAAACTGTGTGGATTCAAAATTTAACATTTTTTAGAAAATGAATTATAATGGAAGATAATGATAACATTTGTATTAAAATATTTAACCAACTTTTTGAAAATTAGTTCTTTTTTATACATGTAACTGATAATTTTAACTAGCCCGTATAAAAAATGTACCAACAAAAAAGGGTGTTTTGTAGATGTATCACACAAGTTTTTATCTTGCCTCTCTTTCTGTAAACGTAGTCTTTTGATTGTCTACCTGCTCTATCTTTTATAACACCTCTATGTATCGTACGCATTTCGATTGTTCGAAACTAAAATCGATTCTAATTTCAACCATCGTGTAATAGCAGTCGATAACATAATGATGTACACTAAACATTTTTGTTTAGTAAACAAACTCCTCCATATTTAAATGACATACTCTCCAATAAGTTGATGTAAGATAATAAAATGCATACAAAATTTTAGTAGTTTGTAGGTAGTAAGGGCATATTTTTTGTTAAACAATTTTTTCCACCAATTTTCCATGCATTTTTACGTCGGTAAACTGTATTTAAAGGTATTGATTAAAAGAGTGACGAATGAAACTGATGAGAAGATATGAGATGTGCAAACGGGATTTAGAAAAGGAAAGAGATGTAAGGATCAGGTATTTTCATTACGAGACATAGTTGAAAGTTCCACCGAGCTTTCGTAGACTTGAAAAATATATGGCAGAATGGTGAGGAATGAATCGTGGTTGACATGTAATTCGGAGTTAAAAATTTAGATTCCTTATATTTGTATATTTTCGTCACGTAAGGAAAAAGCGTTATGCCCCCTCCATGCGACTTTCTTTCTCTGTCTGTAAGCTGTAAGCTGTTTTATGATTTTTCTTATTGCAAATAATGTAAAGTAAGGAATCAAATCAAAAAGTGTTAATTAATATTTTAGGAAAAATATTTATTTATTAAAAATTAGATGCAATTGTGAATTATCTATATATATATATACAAAAATGAACTATATATATATATATATATATATATATATATATGAAAATGTGTAACTGATAACTGTATAAAAACCAGCTTACTTTCGGTGTATGATACCTATTTTAATATATGTATATATATATATATATGTGGGTCAATTATACATCAGATAACAACTACTTCCCTGACTATATGTCGCGACAGGCATTGAAGTACATCCGATGTATAATCGTGTATACTACCCCATCACAGGAAGCAAGATATACAGATGCTTGTTAAGTAAGAGATGGGGCTATTAAATTTATTTAATCGCATATATGTACCAGTTTCAGGATGTTTGTCCCTCGTCAGCATAGGGCAGGTATGATCTGCAATTAAATAAATTCACGGCTCCCGTTCCTACCAAGTACACATGAAGAACCACGCAAAAAGCGCCAGTCGCGACATCTGTACTTTTTAACAATGTAACAATCAATTACACATTTTTACACCTATTCACGCTGTTGAAACTGAAAAACCTTTTATAGTTTACAGTAAGAACACTACAGTTTTCTATAATTTTTACATTACTATTCTCCGATTTTTGGGTGGTACTTGTTAAAAAGTACAGATAATGCGACTGGCGCTTTTTGCGTGTTTCTTCATGTGTACTTGGTATTAAAACAAACTGTGGCAAAAGGTCCTGAACCAATGCCATCCCCTTCTCCAACAAAAAAAAAGTTTTCTCCTCCAAAATTACAGTCTACAATTATTGTTTGTGGTGTCAAAGAAAAAAAGGATAACTGGATTATCAGAAACATTTGCTCTGCTGGTCATTTTCACTTTTAACAAATTATTAAACAGCTATAATCTTCACACAAATGCACGCTTCCGGGTAAATAAACATAAAGCAATCATTCTTGCTGGTCACGTGATATTGATGCGAGTTTATTTCGCCAGATAGCGTATTGCTTAGCATTAAAACTCAATACCTCAAGAAATATGTGCAAAAAAATATTTGCGGTTTCTTGACATAGTCTTTTATGTTTTTTTTATGTTCTCCACCGTTTTAAAAGTATTGGAATACCAAACAATATTTTTTATTGATTTAAATGACGGTAAAGAGTTCGTTAAAAATTAAATACTGTTATTTTATCTTAAACTACAAACGTCGAAGTTTGTTTAAAAATGTCAAACATTAAATTAAATCTCGAGGAAGTTGTGATGAAACATTTCATTAAGAGCATTAAAAAATCATAATGGAAAATAAATTGTAGTGTATTTCACGACCTAAATTAAGAAATAATTGTTTCTTTATGAATATCAAGTCATCGAAAACATTAAAAAAATACGAGTAAGAGTCACATTAACATTATTAAAACATTATACACTGCTCAACAATTGAAGTGGATAATAGTTTTTTTCTGAGGTTTGCAGTTAAAAATATTGTTAAAGGGATTGTTTTTTTTGTGCTTTTATTTCTTTGATAATATGCAGGAATGAAGGTTGAAAACGAAACGTTCTAAAGTACTTGTTCTGACATTGTTACTGCTGTTTACTGCATTAACAATAAGCATTTACGAAGATTAGAAACCGGCAACTGGCACTCCAACGTACGTACATGGGGAAGGGAGAGAACCACAACTAATGCTCAATACAGTTTTATAGTCATTACCGCCAAAAGAAACCGAACATTCACGGCTTCAAGAATTAACAGGGACAGGGATTTTTACTCAACCTGTTAGGTGAAAGTTGCATGAATTTCACTTGGGGAATAAAAGACCCTCTGTTGACAACAGAACAGCGTGCATGCAGACACTGTTGGGCGAGAGAACACATTGGTTGTAATTTTCAAAATTGGAGGCATTATTCCTTTACTGATGAGTCTAGATTTTGTTCGTATACGTGTGCCAGTCGAATATTGGCATGGAGGGAAACAGGACAGCGATACAATAAAAATATAATGGCCCCAACCCTCTTTTTGGTGGCGGATCAGTTTGCGTGTGGGAGGCATATTTTTCAGTGATCGCACTTACTTACTATTGTTATTGGGACAGAGAAGGGGAGAAACCATCTTCCCAGAGACTGAATACGTAATGTACACAGATGGCTCGAAAACCCCAGAGGAAGTTGGTTTTACCAACTTAGAACCTACCGATTTCAGGAAAATCTCACCCCTTACAACCATGAACTTCGTGAGAAGAGCTGGATTGTGTGGTGAACTGTAACCTCTAGGGGTGAGCCACAATTGACCTATTAAGTGTCGCAGTGGAGGGGCGACCTAAGCCCAATTCACATGACACAAAAACATCACTACTCAGAACTAGAAATGGTAATTTTAAAGGTTTCTTTGGGAATGTAGGGTAACCTGATACCAATGGCTCCATTTAGACAGTATGAATTTTATGCATACACCCTGTATATCGTGTCTAGTTTTAAATAATTCTCATTTTTAGAATTATTCTTACCATGTACATGATTATTTATTACTGGCCAAAACCCACATGAATTCAATATTACCTGCCACTTTAAAAAATACTTTTCATTATCTACTGCAATCTTTCTCCATTTAATAATAATTTGACTACATTTTTTCTACATTTAATAGATATTTTAATACATTTATGTAAATTAAAAGGCAATATTTCATTTCAACAACAACAAATTTTTTCTTAACGATGTTATAATGGATAAGAGGGTAAGAACATTAAAAAAAATTATACTACCTATTGCCTAGCCTACTTCTAATGTCACTGCACGCCACTGTTCGATTCTTACTAGTGTTTTGACGTTTACTGTCAGTGTATACTATACTAAACGTCAATAATAATACGTAAACATTAATTACACTAGTTAAATGATAGTAAATTGTGCAACTAGTGCAATAAATTGGCGATTGCTCACGCTCGTGCGTTCATTCGCTCGAGTGAGCAATCGACAACATCGTAAGGGTTGCACATACCATTTTTTATTACACTTGCGGTAATATATGTGGGCACAAAAAAATTTAATAACTTAATAAAAATATAAACTTTGAAATTTCAACAGTGACAGTGACAGTTAGTTCGTGAACGTAATGTTTAAGTATGACCGGGCGAGGCGAAGGAAGTTGAGGGGGAGATATAAGATAGAAATTTACGTTTAATATCTAAATAAAAATATAAACTTTAAAATGTCAACAGTGACAGTGACAATTAGTTCGTGGACGTAATGTTTAAGTATGACCGGGCGAGGCGAAGGAAGTTGAGAGGGAGATATAAGATAGAAAGATAGAAATTTACGTTTAATAACTTAATAAAAATATTAACTTTGAAATGTCAACAGTGACAGTGACAGTTAGTTCGTGGACGTAATGTTTAAATATGATCGGGCGAGGCGAAGGAAGTTGAGAGGGAGATATAAGATAGAAAGATAGAAATTTACGTTTAATATCTTAATAAAAATATAAACTTTGAAATGTCAACAGTGACAGTGACAGTTAGTTCGTGAACGTAATGTTTAAGTGTGATCGGACGAGGCGAACGAAGTTGAGAGGGTGATATAAGATAGAAAGAGAGAGAGAGAGAGTTACGTTTCGTTTATTGTGTCTGACGTAAGCGTGCGCCAAGTAAACTTATCGCTTTCGAATGGGCAAACAGCTATTTTTCAACCGCAACAGCGTGCTCTAAGTTACTACTTATCCTGCATGAGTAATAAAATTATAATTTTTGGTCCCCTTTGAAGTTTTCTGTTTTAATCAACTTTTTTTATTATCCAAAACTTTTTATAAAAAATTACTTTTTTTCATAAAACTTTTAATAAAAAAGTATCCCCTATGGTTCAGACTTAAGTACACACACTGTATTGTGACGGAAAAAATCCTTAAAAATAAATCTTAAATACATTTAAAAAAAAATAATTATAATACATACTTTAATTTTTGTTTTTAAAAAAAAATTGTTAAATTATTATGTCTTATAACACTTTGGTAGTATAACTTTTATCGCATCATAAATAAATAATGATCCACTAGCTACGGTTAAAAAATCTTTTTTACCGTAAACACTTACGAAATGTTCTTCAACATAAGAATATGTCTCAAGATGCTAAGCATCGTGGGAGTCGATCCCTTTTTGCATCACAAAATTTCCCAAAAAATTATTTTCTCTATTAGCTTATTCTTTATAGGATGGTATTTGTATTTGTGTTCTTTGCAATTCGTTTATCAAGGTAATTCAGATTTGGTACAAGTTTTACCACGTTTTGAATCCATATTTTTATTAATTCAGGTAAGTATCACATATATTATAACTTCCACTCATTTTAGTGAAACCGCCACCGACTTTGTCTTTTAATGAGACCATTAAAAGTGTTGGTAATCATGGAATGTAACGCATAAATACATTTCAAAAAATTCTACAAAGAGAAATAGTTTCTCTTGTTATATAGTTACTATTCAAAGGCTCGTTGCACTTTTAACCTTGTCCATTATTCGCTATTTTTAAAGTGTGAACGCCATCTGATGGATACCTTATAAAGCTAGTTTGTAAGTAATCGTAATATGGCATATATTTATGCTTTTCTTTTTCCTCTTACAGTGTTGTATTACAATATTGAATATTTAAGTATCCATTATTGCATTATGTGAATTTGTGAAAGATGATAATTGCTTGTTCTGTGTCTGTGTATTGTTACAACAAAAGTGAATACTTGTATGGTTTTAATAAAACTGCAAATTACGTCAAATAATTTTTATTTTTACATACAACAAATGTGTAAAAAAATTGGAAGAGATATGTCAATACAAGACAACTTCTTTTAAGTTATGAGGTCTACACTAAAAAAAAACAAAAAAGATTCAACGTGTATTTGTGTACAAAGAGATAAAAATGGTAATATATTTCAAGTTCCTTTTAAAGAATCCAACTCTAACTACTCCCTTATCTCACAAGAATTGTCAGAGGAGAAAGAATGATGGTTTGTATGCAAAGTGACATAATTTTAATAGGTAAATAGACGTCTGCCACATTGAATTTTCCATCGCAAACCACACTGTTCTACTGTTCAATACTTGTTCGGTTTCTACAAAGCACTGATTGTTGTGTAGCCTCCAAATAACCAAAGACAGTCGTCAAATTCATATATCTCATATTTCTTGTTCATCCAAGATACACTGCACTGTTGAATTATTAAAAATGTCATTACAATCATACTTCAAAAAAATGAGTCATTGTTTCCAAACATTCAACATCACATTATACATTTTGCTTCCGAGCGTCTAAGATATAACAGCACATCATACATTCTGATATGGAATGTGCAAGCAGGATTTAGAAGAGGAAGGAGATGTATAGATAAAGTCTTTTCATTTCGAGGTATAGTCGAATAATTCTTAGCTAGAAGTCAGAAGGTCTATTGCGCTTTTATAGACTTGGAAAAGGCCTATGTCAGAGTGGTGAGGAGTGAATTGGGGTCCACATTGTCTATGTATGGGGTGAGCGCTAGTTTAATACGAGCAATGAAATCACTTTACGAAGATTCCACTGCTTGTGTCAGGATAAACGGAGCTTGCACGGACTGGTTAAGCGTCGAAAAAGGTGTGAGACAGGAATGTGTGGCTTCGCCATGTCTGTTTGACTACATAGACGATTGTTTAAAAGATTGAAAATGAATGATTTGATCGTCAAATGCCTTCTTTACGCCGATGATCAAGTCATATTAGCGTCATCTGAAGAGAAGTTGCAGGCGATGATTAATATTATGCATGATGCCCTGAAAATCAAAGGGATGAAAATAAATGTGAGCAAAACGAAAGTAATGGTTTTTGAAAGAGAAGTAAACGTGACAAATTGTGAAGTTCTGAAAGTTCTAAGGAAGAAAGAGTGAAACAAGTAAATGAATTTGTGTAATTGGGTTCAAAGTTTACGAGAGATGGAAAGTATGACAGTGACATAAAGCGAAGGATGTTGACAGGAAAACAAATGAATGGGGCACTGTAAAGCTTTATGAACAGCCAAAAAGTGTCAAAAAGGCAAGTCTGGCTGTGCATAGAGGTGTGTTGGTTCCTACACTTATGTATGGTAGTGAATGTTGAGTTTGACAGAAGAAGCATGCAAACATGATTAATGCTGCGAAGATGAGCAGTCTGAGAATTGTATAGCCGGAGTGACTAGGTTGGATAAAGTAAAGAATAGTGAGATAAGAGAACGCTGTGGTTACAAAGATAGATAGATGGTTTGGACACGTAGAAAGGATAGATGAAGAAAAATTGACGAAACAAATTTATAAAGCGAGTGTGAATGGACGGAAATCGGGAGAGGTCGACCTCGACGAACATCGATCTCGATCAGACATTGCTTTGAAGGAAGGTCAAGTCAAGAGTACCAACAACCGACGAGCATTTATGAGAGCACTGCTAAAAGTAGAGGAAGCAAAAGATGTGTGTAAGAACCGTAGCGGTGGAAGTGAAAGAAAGTGGTCACTGTCTACCCCTACGGGAAAAAGGCGTGACTATATGTATGTATCTATGTATGTATGTATCATACAACATAGCTTTCGGGCGTATAACAAAAAATTAAGTGTATGTATATAGTGTAAATATACCTAGTTTTAGTGTAGACATATTTTTTAATTTGAAATCCATTCACAAAGATATTCGTGAAAAAACACAACACAATAATCTAATCCGCCGAAACGGATTAGTAAACGAACAAATACAATAATGGATATTGCAATGTTTTCAAATTTCACCCACAATATTGTGTTTACTTCCAAACCTATTTTAAGTTATATTTTTTTTATTATCAAGTTGATTTTATTAAATCACATCTATAAATACTGCTACTGAGAAAATAGTAAAGATCGACATAAATTGGTGACCCTAGTTAAAACTCGTTAGAATCATAATCAGAAAATTTTGAACTGACAAGAAAACTTCAATATCTTGACGGGAAATTCAAGCTAATAATAATAATAACAGGGCAAGAGAAGTGTAGGAAGGAGAAAAATATCGTGGCAGCGCAATTTGAGGGAATGGTCTGGATGCACATCAAAGGAACTGTTCAGAGCTGCCGCCTCCAAGATCAGAATAGCTATGCTATGATTGCCAACCTCCGCCGCGGAGAAGGCACGCGTAGAAGAAGAATAGTCTTTTAAAACACCTTAGATTACCTTCTTACGAATCCAATTTTTGTGCAGTTTTACAACAAACTAACGTACAGGGCACAATTTTCTCTCAAATTTTGATTACTTATAAACTAGCTCTACAAATTATCTGACAGGTGGCGTCGACACTTTTTCAAACGCGAATATATTAAGTTCCACGAGATTTGAAATTTCCGTGTTTTATTAGCATTTATAAAATGTTTATTTCAGGCCGCTATTAAAATGTCAGTAATGTTTTTTAATCACGACAAAATGTCGAGTTTAATAAATGACATAGAGCTCTTCTGGAACGAAGACGAATTCCCATTCGAAAAGGAAAGACAGATGGGTAAATTTATTTTACGAATCCTTAAAATCCTTATCATGTGGTATCCAGGCGTCGGATCGGTGACGTCAATAATGATATTCGCTGGTCCAATAATATTTCAGACTAACGAATTACCGCTTTCTAAGTATGTGCCAGAATTTCCGCCGTACGTCGTATTATTTATCGTACAAGATTATTCTTTCTTTGTATTGTATTTAGGAATCGTCTTTTTTGACGTGTTGATCGGCACAATTGTTTTGACGGTCGTAATACAATGGAAATTTTTGAATGGAGAACTAAGGAGAGTGTTGGAAATAGAGGTAGTAACCAAAGAAGACAAGCACTTATTACAAAATGAATTAAGGACATGCATAAATTACCACAGTTTTTTATTGAAGTAAGTATTATACAAGGTCCGACAATAAAATTCTGGTATAGGTACGTTGCCTTAGAGACACAAAGGAACGCAATCTGCTGTCTCTATAGGTCTTTTGTGTTGTGGGATACTTAAGTGCTTCATCAAAAGACTACACTAATTGTTAGAGCCACTATGTGCCATGGTTACGAAGTGACAGTTTTTGGACAGGGGACTAAGACAGATGGTCTGATAATTGTTATGTATATTTTTACTAAATAGGTATATTTCATTAATTTTTGACTAGTTATTTTAATACACGTGATTAATAACAGTTGACCACGAGCATTATGGATTATGAGATGTTTGCGAAGATATTGGAACAGCAGAACAAAATTCTAGAAATGCTCGCACTAAAGGTAAACGATAAGAAGTCACAAGAATTATAGTATTTTCAATCTCAGTTTAAAAAAGATGATTTTACCAGGGCACTGCGATATTCCGGCAATAAGCGCTTTATTCTATACTGAGTTTCTTCTTAAGTACCATGTTCTTCTAGAACGTTGGTCACCAACAAGGCTATCCTTACTCTGTCGACGGCAAGTCTGAACAGAGAGCTTGAGTTGAGTTTATACCAGTCACGTAGATTCTTGAGCCATGGTGCTTTTCTACGGCCCGGCTTTTTTTACCATAAATTTTTCCCTGCATGATGTTTTGCAGTAATCGGTATTTTTCGCCTCTCGTAACATGCCCGAAATATTGCAGTTTCCTTCTTTTGATGGTGGTAAGAATTTCGGTGGATTTATTCAGACGTTGGTGTATTACCAAGTTGGATACTTTTTCCGTCCATGAAACTTTTAATATTTTCCTGTAAGCCCACATCTCAAAGGATTCAAGTCGTCTTTCCTCGTACTTGTTTATAGTCCAGGCTTCCATACCGTACAGCAGGGTGGAGAAGACATAACATCTGAGAAGTCGGATTCTTAGAGTTAACTTTAGATCTCTACAGCACAAGACCCTACTCATGTTTTTAAATGCTGCTCGAGCCTGCTCAATCCTTGATTTCACTTCAGTTTGACTATCGGCGCTGTTAGTTATTATGCTGCCTAGATATTTTATTTGGTTTACTTGCTTCAATAGTTTACCCCCAACTGTAATGTTAGCTATGATATTATGTTGCTTGCTAATTACTAATACTTTGGTCTATTTTGCATTTAATCCCAGTCCAGCCATTGCGAATTTTTCGATGACTGCATCCAGTATCCGTTGTAAATCTTCCTGACTGGGGGTCAACAGTACCTTATAGTCTGCGTAGCGAAGGTTCTTTATGATTTCGCCATTTATAATAATGCCGACTTGTATATCAGTAAGTGCTTCCCTAAATATTTTTTCAGAGTATACATTAAAGAGCGCGATAAAATGCAACCTTGTCTTACTCCACGTTTGATCTTTATTTCCGGTGTATCATCACCATCTATTCTAATTACTGAAGTTTGGTTCCAATATAAATTTTCAAGTATCCTAATATTCCTTTCGTCCAGTCCTATATGGTCTAAAGTCTCCACTAATACATCATGTTTGACCCTGTCGAATGCCTTTTGGAAGTGTATGAAGCGTGCATAGACATCAACTGACATATCACGACTTCTTTGAGCCTAAGCTAACCTATACTGAGTAATACCGATAAATTTAGCAAAACATATCGGCCGCCTCTTTTTATATGCTACGAGTAGCACAGCTTATTTTTTAATATCAGCGTCTCTAATACGCATTCATCAAATCATCGGTCGACTATCTAGCTCGCAGGTGTTCACTTGAAAAGGAGTTGGTCAAATCTTTATACGTTTCAAAACATTAGCGCGCGCTGGTTTCTTAATTATTTCTCAGGAGATTTTTATTGTTTGTGTTTTATTTTTGTTGTAATATTTATGAAATGGCTTTTTGGAGACCGTTTGAGGTAAATGATGAATCTAACAAAAAAAATTTATGGCTTTTAATGAGATGTTTTTTATTTTTAAACTGACTTTGGAAGAACTATAAAACCTGATGACTCCGGGTTCATCAACGAATCTCTAGCTAGAAACATCGTTGAATTTGTACCAAATCCGAAAAACAATATCACATTCGAATCCTGGTATAAAAGATACGAAGAACTGTTTGTTCCCGATGGAAAAAGGTTGAATGACGCAGCCAGAGTTTGACTTTTACTACGCAACCTCAATACTGCAGCACATAAACGGTAGACAAACTTCATTTTGCCGAAACATATCAGAGAATTTCAGTTCAAAGAAACAATAAAAAATTTAAAGAAAATCTATGCAGATGATGTTGTCATATCATGCCGTTAAAAAACGACGCTACAAACAACTTATACTAAATTAAAAGACCAAGTTAAAGAAGTGAGCCTAACGGTTAATACCCAAAAAACCAAGTAAATGAAAACCACCAGAAGCCGTTTGAACCAAGGTGGATTTGAAATAGACGGACACAACTTTGAAGGGGTCACTAGCTTCGTGTATCTGGGTTCCAAATTACACAATAAGAATGATATGAGCGAAGAGATTAAAACCAAATGCATAGCTGGAGCCAAAAGTACATACTTATACAAAAAATTACTGGCATCACAGCTGATAAGCAGAACGACCAAACTAAGATTATATAAGACCTTGATGCGACCGGTAGCTACATGTGCATACGAAACATGGACATTTACTAAAGCAGATGAAAATAGGCTAAGAATTTTCGAAAAAAGAATAATCCTATATTTGGACCCGTGCAAGAAGCGGATGGATCATGGAGATCCAGAATGAACCATGAACTAAATGCGTTAACCCATGGAGAAGATATAATTAGGATTGTGAAATCCCAAAGAATCAGATTGCTGGGCCATATACAAAGAATGGAGTTAGAAAGATCAGCGATAAGGATAACTGAATGAAAACCCTGCGAAACGAGACACAAAGGCAGACCTAAAAAAAGGTGGAAAGATAATGTAGTGGAAGATCTTAAGAAGCTTAGATACGGAAACTGGTGGACCATAACTACCAATAGGAAGAGATGGCAGACTATTGTAGAGCAGGCTATATTTTGTACTCGATACGAGTGTCTACAGTTGAATAAAATCAAAAACGACGATTTCTTAACATACTCTAGTATTGTAAACAATCATTGCGAAGTTTTTCAAATAAAGAAACGATAAATCAATTTAAATATCTCATGTTTATAATTGGATTGAAATCTTCCAAATATTCGGATATTACAGCTGACGCTGACGCGAAACTATATTTCCAAATTTTGCTTAACGCGCCTAAAGAAGTTTTCAATTCAATACTTTGAAGTTGTACCAGTAATGAGAGGATGATTTTGTTTGTTATACATTAAAAACTTTTCTTTTTAGTTTTGTGAACAGAATCAACGAAGCCATTTTCTTTTCAAACCTTTTCTTTGTGGGAATGACCGTCGTAACCTATTGCGTTGAAATGTTCTTCATATCGAGATGGTTAGTGAAAAATTTATCATCTAATAATAAATATTATTATACGTATTTATTGCAATTGTAATTATTTACTGGTACTAGAGTACCTTGCCCCGTTGTACCGTGACGGTTTGTCCTCTTGACCACAAACAATTATTCATTTATGAAAACATATAAACGTACATAAACAATTTTTAGCTTTATGTTTTGCAAGGCATTATTTTAAAAAAAATACGTCCGTTTTAATTCTTTTCTTTAAATTCTATACTATTATACAATCACTGGAAGACTTAATCTAAACCAGGTGGAACAATGGTGTCAGGATAGAGGACTTAAGGTCAATCCCGAAAATACTGCGCTAATAGCTTTTACCAAAAAACGAAACGTGGACTTGCGCAGGTCCACGTTACTATGGGAAAACACTGCAATACAGTGAGGGTACAAAATACCTCGGGGTATTTCTGGACAAGAAATTGTCATGGAATACCCACATGCAGCATATCTATATTTGCTGGTGGACCACAGTAACCGTAAATAAACTCAGCAGTATACAAAGGCTGGCTTTCCTATGTATTACGAGGACTATGATATTTATATCCGAGGCGAAGCAAGACAATGCGCGTATAGACTAGAACTGTTGAAAAGGCACTAAAACATATGGGCATACAACCATAAAAAATATAATCAGATGATGATGATGATATGAGTGCGAGAAATATCCTTTGAGACAAACTATGAGGTCCACGCAAAATTCAGGATGGATCAAAAACCAGCGAAGGAACTGGCTCAGGCGTCTACTCTTCAAAACCCAAATATGAGCAAACAAACTCATTGGGGAGACATGCATCGGTCTTCCAAACTAAAATATATGGTATAAACGCTTCTTGTTCTTTCTGGTGCATATCCATTACTGAATGTTCGCGATCACATTTCTCATTTTCTACCTATCTGTAAATGTGTGAATTAGTTCACCGACAGTGCGCAAACCCGTCCAGTGTCTTATATTGCGCAACCATGACATCTTCTTCCAGCTAACGCCTCTTCTACCCTCTACTCTGCCCTTGATTATTAATTGCAGCCTGTGGTATGTGTCCAAGATAAACGCTTGTGCTGTTGAAAATCTGAGACGAGGATATAAAAATAAAACAATCCTCATTAGATCAGATAGTCAAGCGGCACGCAAAGCTTTGGCATCACGGAGAATAGACTCAAAAATTGTCCGGGAATGTGCCGGAAACCTACGAACCATAACAAGGTCACCTTGTCGTGGGTGCCAGGACATAAAGGTATTTCTGGTAACGAAGAAGTGGACAAACTAGCTAGGCGGGGCTCTGGAACACCATTTATTGGGTCATAATAGGAATACACAAGGCCAGCGTTAAAGCAGCGATCAATGGATGGGTCCACTCTTAGCATCAAACAGAGCCAGAGCGAGCTAGGCACAGAAAATTAATGCTGAAGAGCTCTCACCTAAGCAGGCAGGGAAGCTGCTCCCGCTAAGTAGGAAAAAACTTAGAGCAGTTGTAGGGCTTTGTACCGGACACTTGTTTTTGAGGAAACATCTGCACAATGTGGGCGTGTCTGACACCGAACCTATAGGCGTGTTTGATACAGAACCTATATGAAGATTATGTAATGAGGAGGTGGAAATAGCCACTCATATTATCTTCGAATGAAAAGCCACCGCCCAGTGGAGGCACTACCTGGGGTGTATACAAGACCAAAGAAGTGATCCACCTAGGGTAATAGCAGTAACAGGAGAATTAAAGAAATGGGACTAAACTAAGGAGCTGAAAAGGTGCAAAAAGCAGACAAATGCTGCAGTGCCTGGGGAAAAATTAGACCTATTCCACAACTCCTATTTACTCATTCATTCATTATACAATCTTTTTCCTATATAAACAACAACATATATCTTTTTCTGCAGCCGTCTCGAAAATAAAATTTTCGGTATGATTTATTAAATCTAAAGTACCACTTTCGAAACGATTTCTTTACTATCGGGACGATTTTGGGTATCCATGTAGGCAGCTTTGATAGTACCAATTTTATCATGACAGCGCTTCTCATGTAACATTCGTGTGTTTTTTCGTTTTTCAAATCCAAAAAATAAAAATCAGTAGTAAAAGTGAGGCTGAAATGATTTCACATGAGATTAGTGAATCTGCTAAAGCTGCTACTTATGAATTATTGCCTGTAAAGTCAAGAGAGAGGTATGAATTGATCTACAATTTTTTTCAAAAATGGAGCAATAATAAAAATGTACATACTGTAAATGAACAAGTGATTCTAGCATTTTTAGTGGAAAAATCTAAAATCTTAATGCCATCAAGCCTCCGGAGCAATTACTCGATGCTCAAGTCCACAATTAATATTAAAAATAACATCGTTATAAGCCGCTATCACAAAGTTATTGCTTTCCTTAAAAGAAAATCTATTGGCTATAAACCAAAAAAATCAAAAGTATTGAATAAAGAAGAAATAAATCACTTCTTATCAAAAGCTGGAGATAATATCGACCTAATGACAAAGGTAATATAATATAATTAAATCTAATTATATAAAATTTATTCGGTATTATCCATTGTTATCCTTTTTAACATACAAAACGGTTACAGAAAAAATATTGTACGTAACAGGATCTCAAAGTGATTTTACAGGACTCGCGGAATTCCTGGAAAGTTACTACTCATCCCGTAAAATATCACATTCGGAACTTGTTGCGTAAATTACTATTAGCACCCTATTGAAAAATTTGTTATATTTTAGTCCCCTTGATACAGCGCAGTTAATACGTTTAACGCTATTATTGGGATTGACCAATCAGTTCATTTTGTTTTATATTGTTCCTGGACAAATGTTAAGTAATGAGGTAAGTGGTAAGTAATAAAATAAGAATCATTATTAAAAATAATCATCGAGTGTCTTAGTTCAGTTATATACATATATTAAGCCTTATAAAAGGTCCGGGGACAACATTCACTTAAAATTTAGTTTTAGCACCCACGCTATTTCTTCTTCACATCAACGATCTCCTATCTTTCACAGACAATACAATTTACAGTGTTGCATTCTAATTTTAAATCACTTTAACCAAATGACGCTCTGCAACAAATAATTATGTATCTTTATAAATGGACAAACTACAACGTTGTCCTGCCCGAACGTTGGCTTGCCTGATTTGGGAATATTACTATCAAACTCAGCGACCCCAAAAACTATGAATTCGACACTAATATTAGCAAACATTTTTTCATTTATATGTATATATATATATATATATATATATAACAATTCTTTTTGTAGCTGAATACAATTGTAAATGTAAAATTTTTTGGGGATGCAGCTATTTTTTAATAAAACTCTTTTTTTACTTGTTTGTAAAAGCTTTCGAAATAATTTTTATTTCTTCATTGGTTACTCTGAAATCATGGTATAATAATGGACAATTTTTTAAAAAATATATATACTTACAGTATATGAGTTAAATATAAATTAACATCCAGAAAATGAAAAAAAAATTTTTTGACAGTAATTAATGAAAAGTCAATATTAAGTTGTTTAATGGAAGATGTAAGTGTAGTAGAATAGTAAATAGAAATTATTTTTATAAAAGGTTGAATCAAATTATTGCTGAAATATTGAGTAGATGGTTTTTTTTACCCAATTTCATTTCAATATCCAAAATATTGGAATAAATTATATTTAAATTTTGAAAATCAGTTTTTTTATTCATCGATTTTTTTTCATTTTTTATGTGGACCATTTCTAAAAAACGTCTTTTAAATAAATTATTTTCTTTAGTTAAAATTGAAATATTAGTAAAATCAATTGAATGTCCTGTACTATTTGCATGTTGTGATAATGCGCAAGCGTTTGGTCTTGAACGAATGTCACTTTTGTGAGAAACAATTCTTGATTTTAAATTTCTTGATGTTTCACCATCTATATATATATATATATATATATATATATATATATATATATATATATATATATATATATATATATATAGATGAATAATTAGACACAATCAAGCAGTTCCTGGAATGTAGTAGGAATGATCTGAGAATTCTGATAGGACTACTTACAGGACATTATCGTCTAATATACCACCTCGGAAGGATAGGTCTAAACCAACAAACGGACTGACGGTTTTGCTGCGTGGAAGACGAAGCTGCTGAACACAAACTATGTTCATGCCCCTGCTTAGAAAGAATTAGGTTCAACATATTTGGTTTTACCAATTTACTTCGCCCCACTTACATGATACCAAAGCCTTTAGATTGTGGAGATCACAGCCAAAATAATAGACGACTTTACAAAAGCTACAACAGTTCTACTGGATCGTTCCAATACTGTTTTGCTCGCGATATTGTTCATATTAGGAACCATTAGCTTATAGGAAACCAAAGAAATTTCTCCAAACATGATCGCGTTTAAAAGTTTACTCGGAATGAATGGTTACTGCTTTTTGTAGGCTGAAAATACGGAAAAATCGGCGTTTTCTAGCAATTGGTATAAAGATTCGATGGAACTCAAGAAACCTGTAATTACGATGATCTCGCTGATAAGTCGTAAACCAGTTTTTATTACTGCTGCAAAACTAATTAATATGACTTTTGAAAATGGATTGGCGGTAAGAAAACGTATAATAATATTTATATTTTTCGGTGAGGCAGTAACTGTATACTAGAAATTTTGGAGTTTTTTCAAGGGTGTCGAATAAGAAATTTACAATCGATTAATTCTGAATTAAAAAATGTCATATGTTATATAAATTAATTTTGATTGCGAATTCATTTGCAAAATTTGATCTGGCAAAATTGCACGTGTTTGAATTTCGTAAAAAAGCAAGTAGAATTTTATAAACAACGAGACAAAAAACTGATGTTGGCAAGTCTGGTGACATAGAGTATATAGGATCCACTCACTAGGACCTATCTTTAACCATTCTTTTGTTCACATATAATTAGTACCAAATCAGTGCCTTTTTGCAACAACTCAGCTGAAAAGATGAATTTAGTTAAAACTGCAATATTAAGTTGGTTTATTAAATATATTGTATTTTTAATTCACATTGTATGTCACTGAATATTCTGTTATTTATGCTTGAAGCCAAAAAAAATTTAACGAAAACATTTACAACACATGTTTTTGTTATTATTCTATATTTAATTGGTTTTAAACACAGAAAAAAAACAAACACTAAACACATACTGAGAGCCATTGGCATGATAGAAAATAGCGCTCGATAAACAAATGTAGCGCAAGAATTTAGCACATTTTAAAGCGTAATTTTCCGCTTGAATGTCCGTTTTGAGATGTATCTGAGAGACACACAGAACGCACAAGATATATAACCCATAATTAAGATCGTTTTTTTGCAAATAGCTACCCTACGGGTAGCACAAGTTTCTTCCAAGAGCATCATAAATCGTTTGATCGAAGTTCACTGAGATGTAAGTCCTTAACGAAAGGCAGTAGCGCTGCTTTTTTAGCTTGGGCTGAGAAAAAAGTGTTATGGCAAAATGTATAATGGAGTCCTATCGAACAGTTAAACTTAACTCATTTAAGAGATGCAGTAAAGGTTTAGGGCAAAATCAGCATTGAAGGAAAAACCGATCTCGTTTTACTGCAGTAAACATTTTTTTAAGCCAATAAGTACATTGATGAAATACTTCAACCAATTGTGTTACCATTAACCGAAGCCATTGGAGAAAATTTCGTACTAATGTATAATAATGCACGACCACATGTTGCGGCAACAGTGGCTAGCTTTATTGATAATAGTAATAGTAAAGTATTGATGTGGCCTGCGGAATCATCGGACTTAAATCCAATCGTTCCGGATTCGTTCCGAAGATCCCAGCACCTGTACCTTGCTTGGTTTAGGATCCATCTGTGCACCACACTGGCTAGCTTTATTGATGATAATAGTAATAGTAAAGTATTGATGTGGCCTGCGGAATCATCGGACTTAAATCCAATCGTTCCGGATTCGTTCCGAAGATCCCAGCACCTGTACCTTGCTTGGTTTAGGATCCATCTGTGCACCACACTATGTGTCCAGGTTCAGTTTGCAGTCTTTCCTCAGTCCATCCTTGCCTTGTAGGGATCAGCACATAAAAAGAATAAGTACCACATAAAAAGATGGTCATTTGCTCGATTTTTCTTTCGACAATGTTTTTAAAATTCCTTATCAAACGTGAGTGATTGCACTTCTTTAATTTTAGGAATTTTTTCTGTTTTAGACGTACAAGCTTATATTTTCTTACTACATGTTTTTAAGAACAATGGATAATTTGAAACAAGAGATATCATAATCGTCTAAAATTTATTAAACATATAGCAGTATCTATACCTGTTTGTATTTTGCAAAAATGTTAAAAAATTTCTTCAACATATATTTTACTTTTTCAGTTATTTACTAGATAGACCACACAGTAAATAAAAACATATTAACAGCATCTTTTTCCCACCTCATTATTTTACCCTTTTTTTCGTAAAAACTAATGACATTGAAATCTTTAATGAACCAATAAACAAAATTTATTTTTAAAAATAAATGATTTTTACTGTCTTGTAAAAAAATATTTTAAATATTAAAGGCAGGGTTTCTGAACAAGATTCAGCAATAACATTGTTTAAAAAATATTAAATTGCCATTATTATTTTTCATAGGAAACCTTTGGGTGAATATATTTAAAAATGTGTGAACAAAATTTCTAAAAATGACAAAAAAAATTAACTTCTCTTTATTTTAATTAATTATTATTCGTCTCCTAGTAAAAAGACTGACTTGCATAATCAGGTATTATTCCGTCTTAGCAAATTTGAGTCACTGCCATTTACATAAAAAAACAAGAAGTACAAGAACAGAATACGATTAAATAAATTGACAAAAAGTGGTCAGTTAGTTGTTTATATCGGTGTGGTAGTGACTTGGTATTATTTTTGGGTGATTCCGCATATTAATCAAATAAAAATAAATTGTTGTGACATTGGAGATATATTAAGAAAAACATTGTAAGGTCTGTAAAACGTTATATTTTTTAATAAAAATGTAGTTAATTGCAGTTATTACAACTTTACTTTATATAAGTATTTAGTACAATTTTCTAAACATTTTTTTTTATTCATTATTTTAAAATAGCGAATGTAATTATTAATTAAATTTAAAACAGTGGCAGCTAATTCTTTCAAACGGTCGCTAGTAGAGAAAAGTCAGCAAAAATAAAAAAATAACACGGGTAGTTGCCAAAAAAAAGTTTTGTTACCAAAACCAGTGTATGAAAATCGCAACTACAAACTGCTTCATATAAATATAGCAGGAAAATTTAAAAATAATGATAATTGGGTCGATAATTATACGACAATTTGTTGCTGTGAAAAAAATATGCTAGCTTATAATATCTATGATTGATAATAATAAACCGAGATAGATTTTTATTGCTGCCTGTAATAATCATAAATTGACAAAAAAATTCCGTATTCTGCCAGGTTCTGCTAGTTATTTATAAAATAAGTACCACAAATGTTGGTGTCCTTATTTGGTACCCAGTATTTTAAATTTTTACAAAAATTAAAAATAAAAATTTAAGGGTTACGTTTTCATAAATACATATAGTGACGTCTTTTTCCCGTAGGGGTAGGCAGAGAACACTTCATTCCACTTGTTACGGTTCTTACACACTTCTTTCGCTTTTTACTACTTTCATCGGTGCTCTTATACATGCTCGTCGGTCGTTAGTACTCTTGACCTGGCCTTTCTTTAAAACAGTCCATCTGATCGAGATACGTTCGCCGAAGGTCGACCTCTACCGACTTCCGTCCATTCACATTCGTCCTATAAATCTGTTTCAACAATCTTCTTTCATCCATCCTTTCTACATGTCTAAACCACCTAAGCATTACTTTATCTATCTTAGCTACCACATCGTCTATTACATCATAGCGTTCTCTTATCTCACTATTCTTCACTTTATCCACCAGAGATTATCAATCGTCTACGTTTGAGTTAAACAGCCATGGCGAAGCCACACATCCCTGTCTAACACATTTTTCGATGTTAAACCAGTTCTTGTAAGCTCCTTTTATCCTGACACAAGCAGTGAAATCCACGTGCAGATGCCAGAATTTATTGACATTTTAACCTTTATTTTCCCGCGCTGTCATTTGTGAACATTTCGATATTTGAACGGATATGTTTCTACCATTGTCCTCAATTTTTGTTTACCTGGCTGCTACTCCAAGCAGTCGATGCATTGTGGAGGGTAAAGCTGTTCTGGCAGCAAACCACGTTATTGTTAGGGGTGTCAAAGAAAAAAAGGATGATGAGTAGATTATCAGAAACAAGTTCCTCTGCTGGTCATTTTCACTTTTAACAAATTATTAGTCACTATTAAACAACTATAATCTTCACACAAATGCACGCTTCCGGGTAAATAAACACAAAGCAATCACATTTGCTGGTCATGATATTGATGCGAGTTTATTCCGCCAGATAGCGTATTACTTAGCACTAAAACTCAATCAAGGCAACAAACATCAAAGCAAAATAAACTCATACTAAACTGTCAAAAATTGTATTTTTTTTTAAATAATTTTTGGTATATCATTTTCGTATCGAAACTTCTGCGAGCATGAATTATTCTCCGTAAATTTTTTTTCGATTGGGAATTTTTTTAAGAAAAATTCTCCAATGTATCGAATTTCGATGACACTTCCTCGAAGGTAAAAATAAACAGATTATATATTTTTCATTCTGTTTCGAGTGTTTAATAAATAATAATATTAATTAATGGATATGTCATATGACCGTCAAAACATTTTAAAAACTACGTGATAATTCAATAGCCTCCTATTTATTTTAAACAAAAATGTTCATTATTTTTAACGTACAAAAAAAGATTCGTTTTATGCAACTAAAAACCTGGGAAAGTCTTTCTTGGATATAGTAACCATATATAATTACAAAATGAAACAGGAAATGTTTCTACATACATACCTATAGTCAGCCACGTCTTTTTCCCGTTAGGGTAGGCAGAGACCACTTCCGCTACGGTTCTTACACACATCTTTTGCTTCCTCTACTTTCATTAGTGCTCTTATACAGCTCGTCGGTTGTTGGTACTCTTAACCTGGCCTTTCCTCAAAACAATGTTGATCTGAACGAGATATATTCGCCGAGGTCGACCTCCACCGACTTCCATCCATTCACACTCGCCTTATAAATTTGTTTCGTCAATCTTCCTTCATCCATCCTTTCTACATGTCCAAACCATCTAAGCATTTCTTTATCTATCTTTTTAACCACATCTTCTTTTACACCACAGCGTTCCATTATCTCACTATGCTTTACTTTATCCAACCGAGTCACTCCGGCTATACTTCTCAGACTACTCATCTCCGCAGCATTAATCCTATTTTCATGCTTCTTCTGCCAAACCCAACATTCACTACCAAACATAAGTGTAGGAAGCAACACACCTCTATGCACCACCAGACGTGCCTTTTTTGACACTTTCTGACTATTCATAAAGATAACTTAGTTATGTTTTTACTTGAAAATGTTGCCATTTTAAATATGCACCTACTTATTTAGTAATATAATACACAAAATTTAAAGTAGTTGCATTGGATTTTGTTTTGTAATTACTATATGTCAAATTTTTATTACTACTTAACTCGACTTTTGTCTAATAAATAAAATAAAAATAAATTTTTTGCAAACTTTAGTAGTAGAATTTAAAGAAAAATAAACTCTTTAAAGTTCTGTTAATTTATTTTTAATTATTTCATGCAACTAAAATTCAAGGAAGGCGTTTCATTTGTGCCATAAATATCTAACGAATTCTTTGCAAAATATAGTCACCTGACAAACAAAAATTATAAAAATACAGCCTTCCGTTTATTTTAATAATGCAGATACCACAAAACTAAAGCAAAAAATGTGAAATTGCACCGAGTCAATGACAGATAATTTAGTTACCTGTTGACAGGCACAGAGCCTACTTGGCAATTTTAGTTTCCTACTGGAAATTCTGAATGAAAATGTCATGTTATAATTTTTTATATTACTTTGGTGTGAAATTTTCTTACCGAATCTCCCATGTTCTTGAATTACTTTCCCTGGAAAAAGTTCATGCTCCCGGAAATATTTCCGATAGTAATTTAAGCACTAGTAATAATTACAAAACAATAAAATACGTACCTATAACATTTTAATAAATCATTTCATAAATGTCACATTTTTGTTATCAGTTGGCATTAAAGTCCTTATTGTTTGAAGAGTTTTTTTTTTAATTTTATATTTTGTTGTATAGCCCGTGCATCTTTTGCTTTTATTTAAACGTAAATAGTTATAATTTAATGTTAATTATTGTTCTCTTCTTTCTTTTTCCAGGAATAGTGTAAATTCATCTACGATATCTTAGAGGAACACGCGACTTGATTCAAATCCTGGTTCCCAAGAGGGAGTTTTCTCAGCGACGGAAATCGCAGAAACATCCTTTAAAGAATATTAAAAAGCTGTTGATGATGATTTGCAAACAAACGCCATGATTTACTGCAGAAGATTACGCGGAGAGTCGGGAGATAACAGAATGAAAAATAGAACCGAGAGCTATTGTTCCGTGTGAGTAAAAATTACCTATATATAGTGTGTCTACTTAAGATGGAACCATATGGAAAACTTTGTTATTATTGGTTTTGTGAAAAAATTTACATACATCATTTCATTCATTCATTTCATCAGAAAAAATTTATTCTTGATGTTTTGCATGGTCCAAAACTTAAAAGGCAACCATCAGATATTAATTTTTTTTTAGCCGTTTCCAAGTTTTTTAAATATGAATTTTACTCGAGAGTAAAGTAACTTTATTTATTACAATGCAGAACAATGGTATAAAGTAAGGTTATTTTGAATTAAAAGTTATATTTAAATATGCAATTACAGCCATTTAGCATGAAAATTCAGGTTTGGTGTTTATTTACGTTTTACATTAAATTATTTGTAGCTATAAATTTTAAAACTGAATTTACCTCTCTTATCTGTTAAAAATATGATAACCTTTCCGTGTGTTGATGTTTTTGAATAACCTTGAAATTTAAATACGTAATGAATGCATAATAATTATTTATTTTAGAAATAGGAAAATCCATACAAAGAATATTTAGTAAACAAGCATCTACTCGTATTTAAACAGTAGCCATAGATTGACCATATATATGCAGTAACAAACATAATTAACTTTTTATTTAATCTACTAAAGCTTCCGACATATTTACCTTCTCTTTGTAAACATTTAATTGTTATTTTTTCAAACTCTTTTATTACTATCCGTAACATATTTTTGGCATTCTTCAGAAATAATCCTTTCCAAATGGTTTACATCATCAAATGGCCCTCTCTGATAAACCTGCTGTTTTAAGTAATCCAGTAACCTCATAAAAAAGCCAAGCCGAGTTAAATCAGCAGACCTGGGAGGCCAAAAATAGCTGAATACCTGTGAATCACCTTTCCATTAAACATACTCGTATTTTCAAGTAGTACTCTAATGTTTACGGTACTATGGATGCAGGCACCATCTTATTGAAACCAAATTTTCATACGTTCTAGTAACAGAAACTCATGCAAAAAATCACTTACTTGATTTTATAATAATTGTAATTAATGAGCGGAATTTAAGGAATGTCGAAAAAAAAGGTCAAATTTTTTTTTGTAAATATCATACGATACGTTCGTTCTAAACGAATATTGGTTGTGACTTTTTATTACAAAGTTTGGATTACTGTTGGATTACTGTTCTTCGTTGTCTCTTACTCCCTTGTGACCTAGTACCTACATCAAAATGACCTGGTTGTTTGCTGCCAGTTGTCTCGGGGATTATTTACAGTCCCAAGTCAGCTTAGACTAACAAGTACATAACTTCAGAGCTTTTAATGCTGCTTGGCTATCTGATAGAATATGGATTTCTGCCCCTTTAGAGGCACTCTTGGGCACATATCTCTTTAGCATGTACTTCTGCTTGAAAGATGGTTGTGGTGTTACCAAGTGGTTTTGAGAGCCTGAAATTCGGCATTGTAAAACACCCACTCCAACCCATCTTGGATCCATCAATGTACTACACTAAAGCATCCCTTCCTAGTTTAGGTCTGTTCTCTGTACAAACTTGGTGGTTGTTTATGACCACTTCAAACTGCATTTTGAAGTCGTAGGTGGAATCTGTTGGCTTAGACATGGATTCTAGTGATATATTTTCCAAAATCATCAAATGTCCAATCCGATTTCCATATTTTTTACTAAACTATTTTTATATTTGATGTATTTTTTTCGAGAGTTTCTTTAAATTTATTATTAAAATACGAGGTTCTGCGTGAAAAAAATTTTGTTTTAGTATTTTTAACTGTACCTGCTTGTAATTTTTTGTCCTATTGACTCTTATACGAGTATAGGGAATATTTTTTTATTTATTTAAATATATATATAATATTTAATATTTTTTTAAATATAGTTTTTTCACTGCCCAAACGATTAATATGTACTCTTAGCAACAGATTTTTTTTATAAATATTATTACTTTTTCTTTTAGACCGACGTAACAACATTGCAAGCCGTACAATCTACCAAAGGATTGAAGAATTGTAGAAGATGAACAACACAAAAAGGAACTTTTAAAAATGGCTTAGTATCTTCTGTCCACATTCATAGGATAATATGTATTTGTGTACTTGTATTTTTCATTTGTGAATTGTGCTTCTGTTCAATCCACACTTGGACAAAAAAGAATTGCGATAGATAAAATAATTAAAAATTTGATACTTCTTAAATTACCCTTTTAAATAAGTATTTAATTGATTTTATTTTCTGTTGCCGTTTTAAATTGAATATTTTTTATTTTCTGTTTTATTCAATGATAGCCCGACAACTTTTCCTATAACTTCCCACAAATCCAAAGCTTAAGTCTTATTATACAATCAATCTCACATAACCTGCTTGGTAGATCAACCACAAGAACCAAATAATATCAGATATAATTTTATTAAAAAACAATTTTTTAACATATGTGGTTGTAATTAACAGTTTTAACAGTATTTAATCGATTTTATTTACTGTTGCTATTAGTATTTTTTATTTTCTGTTTTGTTTTCAATGATTGAATCCACAATTTTTCCTATAACTTCTCATAGAGCCAAAGCTATTTTTATAAAATCAAACATGACCTGCTGGGTAGATTAACCATTGTTTCACAAGAATCAAATACTATCAGATACATTTTTAAAGTGGTTTGTATTTGTCTGTTACTTTCTTCGTGAAAACAGTATTATTCAAAAATTATTCACCGACCATCGACTCTAAAAATAGGAAATTTTTGAAAAACAAAACATACGAAACAAATTAAGGGGAAATTTTATTTATAGTTTTCAAAAAAATTTGACAGATTAGCACTTTGCTCAATAGAGAAATATACAAGTATTACACAAAAACATTATTCTTTTTATTTTATTGATAAGTCGTGTACATACTCAGCATTTGAAGATTTTATTTTATTATATAAACGTTTTTAATTGTTAAAATTGTACATTTTCGATATTGAACATCAATAACTGCACTTAAATGTTGCAGTAAGTGTAAGATATGGAAACTTCTACTAGTCATTTGTTCTTGTTTGGTTTACTATCAATAAAAATGTAAATATATTGGTTAAAAGTGTGTATATAAAAAATCAGCAAAGTAAAACGTGTTGCCTACATCGCAGAACGTGTTGCCTACATCGCAGGCTTCTCCTGACTTTTCACTTTAAAAATTATCCGCGATTTAGTGACTTGAATTCATGCGTTTTGTAAACATAATACATTAGAATTCATAATTTAATTTTTTAATTATAACATTAATGGCCAATAAAATAAAGTTCACAGTTGTATTGATAGTAAAACTATTGTGTCTGAAAATAATTTTTATAAATATTGTGTACTTGTATTACTGCTCTGGACAAAAAGTAGACTGTTTTTTTTTAAAATATGCTCGCTATGAATATCGATGTGTATATTTATTTGGTAGTTTGGTGTGACTGTTGTAAACAATTGACATACATTTTAGGACATCATTTGACATTGCAGCGTTTTTTGTGTTTTTAAATTATTGTAGCCAGATATTTTAAAAATGGAAAAATCTGTAAACAAAGAATTTGCAATAGTGACAGCCTTTGTTTATCTTACTTGTCGGCGACTTTACCCAGTATAATTGTCCTATAAAATGCATTGTTAAATTGTCTATTTAAGAGCACCAACATTTATACGTTTTTAAAAAATTACATTTATTTTAATTAATAAGCAAAATGATAGTTTGTTAAAAAGATGTTGCTCAAAAATAGCAATCCATATTGTTCCAAACAACATAATTATTGTCACGGATAGAAAATATATAGTAACACAGATTAAGATAACAGATACTTTGAATGCATTAGTAAAGAGAGTGTCGTCCAACTTTATTAAAATGTATTTATTAGACAAAAGTCGAGTTAAGTAGTAATAAAAATTTGACATATAGTAATTACAAAACAAAATCCAATGCAACTACTTTAAATTTTGTGTATTATATTACTAAATAAGTAGGTGCATATTTAAAATGGCAACATTTTCAAGTAAAAACATAACTAAGTTATCTTTATGAATAGTCAGAAAGTGTCAAAAAAGGCACGTCTGGTGGTGCATAGAGGTGTGTTGCTTCCTACACTTATGTTTGGTAGTGAATGTTGGGTTTGGCAGAAGAAGCATGAAAATAGGATTAATGCTGCGGAGATGAGTAGTCTGAGAAGTATAGCCGGAGTGACTCGGTTGGATAAAGTAAAGCATAGTGAGATAAAAGAACGCTTTGGTGTAAAAGAAGATGTGGTTACAAAGATAGATAAAGGAATGCTTAGATGGTTTGGACACGTAGAAAGGATGCATGAAGGAAGATTGACGAAACAAATTTATAAGGCGAGTGTGAATGGACGGAAGTCGGTAGAGGTCGACCTCGGAGAACATATCTCGATCAGATCAACATTGTTTTAAAGAAAGGCCAGGTCAAGAGTACCAACGCATGTATGAAAGTAGGGAAAGCAAAAGATGTGTGTAAGAACCGTGGCGGAAGTGGAAGGAAGTGGTCTCTGCCTACCCCTATAGGAAAAAGGCGTGACTTTATGTATGTATGCATGTATGTATGTGCATCTGTTGTATTAACTATATACCTATCAAATTTACTTACAGAGCAACTCATGGTGCTGCATTATTATAAGAAGTATATTAAGAAAAACGGTTAGTTTTTATTTCTAGACACTACCCCATTTCAATATCTTTGAAAAAATTAAATCTGTTAACTAATCTGAGGTACCAAATATACAGTGTGGAACAGCCAAATGTAATAAATTCATTATCTAAATTATTATCCATATTTATAAAAAATTCCGAAGCACGTCAATTGTGCATTGACATCTAGAAACGAAAAAATTTCATCTCTACATTGAACCTACTTCGAGTGAATTATGACCTACAATTTTAAAAAAATGGAAAGTATGCCAGGGCTTTAAAATAATGTATCACAAGCCCCTATTTCCCATTTAAAAATTTGGGTCTTATAAGAGTCACTCGAAGGGATGAAATTTTTTTCGTTGCACAATGTCATTTCATTACCTAAAATTGATGCGTATCGGGATTTTTTTAAAAATATGCACATTAATTGAAATAATTTATTCTTTTTAATTTTTCCACACTGTAACAGTTAAATAAAAACATTTTTCAAAAAGTTGTTATAATTTTTTAAATATTTTAATAATTGTAATGGTTTTTCGTTAAATTGTAAACATGAAATTTAAATAAAAATTGAAAATATATCTGTTCTTTTATTTTCTTCGTTGCAATGCTGGTAGCAAAAAGTTTAACGAAAGTTTCTTACATAGTTTCAAATCTCTATACTTCTGCAACACAAAATGCGCAAAAATTATTATCGTCTAAAATTAGTGGCGCCATCTATGAAATAATAGCTAAACTTACTGGTTATAAAAGTATCAAACTTGTGTAAATATTTGTTATTTCTTAAATTTTAATTATTTTTGCATGAATTTAATATTTATCAAAAACTAAGGGCGCCATCTATTGGACATTAGCCAAACTCTCTATTTTTAAAAGTAGAAACCTGCCGCATATTTTGATATTTCTTAAATTTTAATTATATTTGCATTAATTAATATTTATCAAAAACTAAGGGCGCCATCTATTGGACAATAGCCAAACTTTCTATTTTTAAAAGTAGAAATCTATCGTATATTTTTGTTATATTTTTAAATAAAATAACAAAACTATCTTATATTTTTGTTATATACTAAAGAATAAACTATTTCTTAAACAAAATATGGGGGTCTTTTCACCCCCTTCAGGATTTAAGACAGTGAGTTAAGTGATGTGTTTAGTTAGTTAAAGCCCGCCCGCCCTTTTCTTTCCCACCTTTTCGAATACTTACTTATATAGAATACAGTTATTTGAAAAACAAAGACTTATAACTAACGCCATCTTCTGGAATTTACAGAAACTACAAATTTTGTTACAAATTCTTAACATTTTAAATTTTTTTACTCGATACTCAAATATTTCTTGATTTAAATTGGAAAAATGTTACCTCGTAAATTTTTCTCTAATAAAAATTAATCAAATCTATTGCAAATTTTAACGACTTCTTTTTAACAACAAGAATCTTTAGTGATCACTTTTACACCTTTCTTTTATTTTCTTACCAATTTTGCTAGATTATTTATGGAGGATCGGGAGAGTAATAAAAATACCTATTTATTTAAAATATATTTATTTAAGTACTACAAAAACGTAACAAAATACATATGAACACCACCAATAAAATTACAATGAAAAACCTTACATACTGCAACTTAAATTGCAAGAAAATGTTTGTTTTATTTCTAATTTACCCTACGTTTGCAAAAAGGAAATTAATGTAGCAGGAATGTTTATGGATTATTGTACAAACATTTTTTATTAATGCCTCATTTAGGATTTCCTATACAATATTCCATAAATTATACTAAACTTATTAAGAAATTAAACAATCCGTTTGATACATTGGACACCTGATAGGAACGAAGTTCCTTACGCTATTGGACAAAAAAAAATTTATTTATAAATTTTGTTCAAACTAATTTGCAAAAAAAATAATTCGCATATAAATTTTTTATGCATACATATTATCGTATGAGGTTCAATAAATTTACAATTATTTATAAACTTATGAATTAATGATATAAAAAATAGTTGTTAACATAAAATAATCTAATTATATCTAATGATACTCCATCATAGAAATTATAGGCTTGCCTTGCTTGCTCTCTTCCGAATCAGATTTTTGATTTGAATAAAAAGAAGTCTTATAAATCGATGAACGCCGGCTGCACGCACGAAAAAACATGACTCATTGTCACTTTCCGCCTGAGCCGAGCGTGCAAACAAGAGCGCACGATCGGCCTAAGCGTTCGGCTTGTGACGCATCTATCTCTCTTCCACTCCATCAGTCGATGCAAGTAGAAGAAAGACAGCAAAGTGTGATAAGGAACTTAGTTCCAAAAAGAAATTTTTGTATTAAGTGCATATATTAATTTATTGCAGAACTTTCAAATCTCGTCATCTTCAGTGCTTAAGATAAGAAGGCTTTTTACTTTTTGATATAATGATTAGTGTAAGAAATAAAATAAAACAGAAACAGTAGTGTTTTTTTGTTTTGTTCAATTTTTATATTTTATTTTTTACACTAACCATAATATCAAAAACAAAAATACCTGCTTATCTTATTTACTTTTTGGTCCTAACTTTGAAGCACTGAAGATGACAAGATTCGAAAGATTTTTGCAATAAATTTATATATAATTTCCATTTTAATTCTACACATGTGTATTCAGGTATCACATAAATTAATTATTAAGAAATGCTTAAAACAGATTTACATAAGTTAAAAGACTTAAATTACCAATACATCAGTAATTATATGTTATCAGAGATGTTTTCTCTCCTCCAAACATTTACCATTTCATAAAACGTTTACCAAAAAGCTGCGAGGTTCGTCCTCAAATAATAGAACTGTTAAACATTTGAAAAACAATAACTTTCAAGAAATATCTTTTACCATTTCAGACAAGAGTAACATCTTTTTTTGTTTTAAAATTAAATAAGAATCCAAGTCTAAAATACATTTTGTTTAAAGTAAAATAATTTAGCAATAAATTTAATGAATTTTCAGCACAATTTTAATATAAAAAAAAAGTACAGAAGCGTTTTTGAAAAAGTATTTTAAAATCACTGGATTATGCATTTGATAAAACTATAATGATACAATAATAAAAGCATACTTTTGAAATTACAAATAAATGAAATATATACAACAGAATCTGTGAAGAGTAAGTCTATTTAAGTACTAAAAGCTACTGTTCTTCTAATTTTATTTTGTCCAATACTTCCTTTTAATCCATAAGAAAGTACATAATCTGCATGTTTCACCAAATTCAGGTAGGACAGGTAGAGGATGTCTCAACACATTTACACTTCGTCAGACAATACTCTCCTTTAATTTCTTGGACTCGATCATCAGCTTGTCACTTGTCTCTAATAATACAAAAACACAAAATTATTAGCTACTTTAATGCAATGAAATAAAAAAAAAGTAACTTAAAACCCAACTAGTTTAATTTTAACATCCTTTCAACAAATTGTGTATTTCATTCATTCATAAGATGTAATAATACATTTTTAGCAAAATACAAGTGAAACACTATAAGATAATTTTATTTTTATGCAAATATTTTGCAAAAGAACGCTCTTTGTAAATTCATGAATATAAAATGTATCACACATACTATTAAATAAGTGAAGGTTGATTAAAAATTAAATCATTCGCAAAACGAAATTATTATATCAATAGGCTGAAAAGAAGACAGCAGCTTGAACCAATAAACTTTAAATATGGAATATTATCTAATCAAGTAAAGTAAGCAATTAAATTTAATATTTTTAGAAAAGTAATCAGCTACACTCAGATTTAGAAAATGTGATGTAAGCATTAGAATTTAATATTTCTAGAATCAGAAACAACTACACATAGATTTAACAAATGTGATTATAAATATAAATTATATACAGTGCATTTTTCAAATTTTAATGAAACTAAGTAATGTATATATAATAAATTTTTGAGACATTTTTATTTAGATTTTAAAAAATTAACATAAATCCATGATGAAGTAAAGTATTTAAGTCAATAATATGTACACTAACCTTTTTTGGATAATTATCTGACATTTCCATTTAAGTATTCTCAGTTCTAAATAAACTTCCTAATAATTTCTCTCTCTCTTGAAATGTATTTCTTTTTTTACTAAATTCATTGTAAAGCATCATAGTCAGCTGGATATTAACTTTTAAGTAGAAAATTTCCTTTCAACACAATTGATTCACTTTTCCTGGAAACACAAAAAAAGGCAATAATAGGTTAGATTTAACATTTAAATTTTTTAAAATAATTTTATGTTCAAGTAATAGTAAATATTATTTAACTGTATTGTGTAGCATAAATCTACAATCTACATCCAACATTAAATTTTTTTATTATAAATATAGAAAGGCCAACTATACTTAGATTTATTATTTGTTATTACTTGATTTGGGTCTTTATAAATATGTCCCAACATTTTCAATTTCTTTTCTATAGCCAACGGGCTGGACCGATTTTGATGAAATTTTCAGCCAATGCAAATTTTGGTAGCATCCCCAAATTTTCAATTTTTTTTATAGCCACCAAGTGTTAATTTTTATCCATTATTATGGAACGTGAGTCTAACTTATTTAATTGATTTGTCAAATTTAATAATTATTATTATTATGATTTATGGATTTTTGTGTTTTTTTATACTAAAAGAAATATTACAAAGAAAAGACCCAATATTGTAAGGATACAAAGAAGATTAGCAAGGCCCCTGCACAAGAATGTTATGCAAAACTATAAAATGTTCAACAAATTTTTTCGTATAAAAACACCTAATAAAAGAGTATTTTTGTGTTAGCAGGGGCCATGTTAATCTATTCTGTATAGTTCCAATTTTAGTTTAAAAAAAACACCACAAAAAACCATAAATCATAATAAAAATAATTATTGTTATTACATTTGACAAATCAATTAAATAAGTTAGACTCATGTTCAGTAATAATGAATTGAAAATGCGGGGACGTATTAGAAAAGACCCCTTTATTTTATCAACATTCTTCAATAGAAATCCTAAAATCTGCTTTAAAGTAGACCAATGAAGAAAAAGTGAGACCACGGATTATTTAATCTGTGGTGAAACCCAGGTTGTTGATCATACAAATAACCCTCTTCTAGATGAAACAACAGAGAAGTGAGAACAGAATTTTAAACTTTGTTAAATAATTAAAATATTATAAAATAATTAAAAGAATTGTGCCAAACAGTACACAAAGTTTTAATTTACAAGGAAAATTTAATTTATAGTAATTATTATATCTAAAATGTAGTATGGTAGCAAATATTTGTTGAAAATATTACACACCCAAATTTGTCAAACTAATTAAATAACAATAAATAACATTATCAACATCATACCTTCTTTTTTAAAACAGCATAGAATCCAAAATACCATGTTTAGCCATCAATTACCCATTTTTCATCCGATTTGTGATGCCAAAAGTAGAATTTATGGTATTCACAATAAATATCATCTAATCTACAGCATTTTTGTCTTCTAATTTTGGATGAACATCAAAGTTACTGGTGATATTTTTCAGATTCGATTTCTTCCATTAAAACATAAGTTAGTAGTAAGATACCAGATTCATTTATTTTTAACTAATACCGATTTGGAAAGATTAAATAAATTCAATTCCACAAATTATCTAGATTTGTAATCAACTCCCTGTCAAAACTGAATATTATTTACAAATTGTGAATTTTATTTTTTGGGTTATAAATAAACATAGAACTAAAAGTCAGTCATTGTGTTACTTGCGTCATGAAACAATAATTTTTGTGGAAAAAAGATTTTGTGACTACTCAACCAACACGAAGGTTGAGCAGTTTGGAAAAGCAGTTAAGTAATAAAAAAAGACTTCTACTTATAAATTTAGAGCTTTTGTTAGAAGCGTTCTTTCGCAAAAAAACAAACGTCTTTTCTATTGCTAATAGCAAGATTAAAGTGGATGTGTTAATCATCAATAACATTTACTAGCAACGGTAAACTTATCACACACCTCTATTTTTTCTGGCGTAAGTGTTTGCTATAACAAAAATTGCAGTACATGAACAATAGTAGGGTTAAGTAACCTACTAAAAAAAAGAGATGCACGTCAATGCTATAGTTTGAAATTATATCTTATGGTGGTTTTAGAATGAACCTCCAAATGGAACTATTGCCGTTGATTCCAAAGTGAACTGCCATCGTATAAAGAATACATTCTTAATAAAATGGAGCTACTATGCTTCCGTTCTGAATAAATTATTTAAGTACTAGCCTACTGTAATATAGGCAACATGTAATACGCCAATGACGTTTTATGTGCAGACCAATGCATTTTGTTGATAGTAAACTGATCAAGAACAAGATACTTACAGTATTTTGTAAACTTACATCCACTTCAGTATATAAGTGCATTTCAGTTCCAAAAATTTGCAGTTTTAACAAGAAATTTTTTTTTGACAAACCAAACTATTGGGAAATGCACTCTTTCTTGTACCTGAACAAATTATGTGCGATTTAGACAAAATTTGTTGTATTAATCAATAGTAGGTATAGATTTTGATCTGTTGCTATCGAAAATTTCTAACAAACAATCTGACGTTAGACGTTTCAAATATTTTTAAAATAATTTTTCAAAACAATGAAACTAGATACTGCCAACGTTTTATTTGTTTAAATGTATTTTTCAATGGTACTTTCTTTCCAATAAAGCAACACCTTCTGTGGATCTAAGTTTCATTTCATGATAAATTCTTCTTGCCATCTTCTTAATAAAAAAAGTTTATTTTTTAACAATAACCAAATCACAAACATTGAAAAAATAAACTTTATTATTGACTATAGGAGTTTTTCTCTGAAAAATGCTAAGTGGTGAGACGAAAGAAGCAGATTTCCTTAAGGTGATAAAAAACGAATTAATTACATATCTTAACTTAGACACTGAATGCTGTTGTGTGCACTTAAAATTAATTTATAAATAACATTATGAACATCATACAAACCTTTTTTTAAACAGCATACAATGCAAAATACCATGTTTAGGCATCAATTACCCATTTTTCATCCGATTTGTGATGCCAAAAGTAGAATTTATGGTATCCACATTAAATATTATCTTATCTACAGCATTTTTGTCTAATAATTTTGAATAAACATCTATTAAGTTACTGGTGTTATTTTTCAGATTCGATTTCTTCCATTAAAACATTAGTTAGTTGTACGTTACCAGATTCATTTATTTTTAACTAATACCGATTTAGAAAGATTAAATAAAATCAATTCCACAAATTATCTAATTTATAATCAAATCCCTGTCAAAACTGAATAATATTTACAAATTGTGAATCTTATTTTTTGGGTTTTAAAAAAATAGAACTAAATGTCAGTGTCATTGTGTTACTTGCGTCATGAAATAATAATTTTTGTGAAACAAAAGAATTTGTGACTATTCAACCAAAACGAAGGTTGAGCAGTTTGGAAAAGCAGTTAATTAATAAAAAAAGACTTCTGCTATAAATTTAGAGCTTTTGATAGAAGCGTTCTTTCGCAAAAACAAACGTCTTTTCTATTGCTAATAGTAAGATTAAAGTGGATGTGTTAATCATCAATAACATTTACTAGTAACGGTAAACTTATCACACACCTCTATATCTTCTGGCGTAAGTGTTTGCTATAACAAAAATTGTAGTACATGAACAATAACAGGGTTAAGTAACCTACTAAAAAAAAGAGATGCACGTCAATGCTATAGTTTGAAAATGTATCTTATGATGGTGGAAAGAACCACCAGATGGAACTATTGCCCTTGATTGTACAATGAATAATACAATGGAGCTGCTATTCTTACGTTTTGAATAAAAAAAATAGATATCTTCATTATTTGTGAAAGAACTATAAAAGCAGAATATTTTTTCTGCAAGGGTTTGCTTTTATGTTGTTTATTCTTGTTCTTTTAGACTTTTTTTGTGATAAAATATAAAGGAAATTTATGTATGTAACGCCAGTCGATTTCCGGCAATGCATGATTGTTTAGACCTTGACTAGATCTTTTAGAGTACATAAAATCATAAGTCTTAAATATGGATGAACTCGTATTGAAGGCGAGATTCCAATAATGACTGAATATACAGGGTGATGTATAAAAAAAAAACAAAGTGACTAATAATATCAGAGAAACGGCAAATCTGACAACATTGCAAATGTCAAATCTGGAATATCCGTATCTCAAAATAGGCTTATCCCAAATGTTTTACAATTCGGACTAGCAATTTACGAGATAATTGTCCGTTTCCAGACTTTTTGTCCACTCTGTATAAATATGCATGCTGAGTTCGACATTTAATTAGCTCGGTTATTGGAGGCTTCAGGTATTCAAAAACATAATCTCATGACGAAAGATCACCTTACTACACATCGTGAAAACGCTAAAAAGAGGTTTGCAAGTACAAGCCAATTTAAGGCTCGCACAATCAAATAAAAAATTTAAACCAGGCGACAATGTCCTTGTACGAATACCAGACTGGATTGTGACAGATTAGCACCACGAAATGTAGGCAGTTGTTCAATCGATTGATGATGGATTTTATAAATTAGCAACAAAGACTGGAACTTTCCAAAAACAGTTTTGTAGAAACGAGTTTCAGTTGGCTGATGATAATGTTTTTATAGACAACAACGTTGGCGACAAGAACGGCAAAGAAATATCACTTAGAACTGCATCCTCCGATATTTATGGATCCACACAAGGATTTATTTCATGTATGCGCAATTAAAAAGTGAATCAACACAGCACGTTCTTGTCGAAAAAAAATGCCATCTGCAATTCCAAGTGCCATCATTCAAGCTATTGTTCAAATAATTTTTTAAAAGTAACTGGATATTTGCCAAATAATAAAGTTTTATTTGTTGTTGTAATTGTCAGTATTTGAATGAAATATATTATATAAATAACATTTCCCACTTTATTTTATTCGGTTGCTGCTCACTGATTAAATGAACGAAACAGAACTAGTGCTGGTCATTCAGAAATGTGTAGAACTAGTTTTGTACGTTTCAAATTGTGCAAAACTAGTTCTACTTATTTTGTAATGCTCAATAACCATATACAATTAAAATTTCGGGTTTGGGAAATCTTTGTTGTTCAAAATTAGTTTTGCGTATTTTATTCGACTATTGAGCCATATATAATCATAAGATGCATTACAATTTTCAGCACAACGTGCTTCATTAAAAAAAATATTCACATAAAAAGTAGAGTTTTTTTAACAAGAATTCCTATTTATTATTTGAAAAAGTCTTATGTTTGGAGTAAAAAAATACTGGAACTCCAATGTCAACCAGAATCTCCATCTTTTTAAATGTTAGCATTGTATCTAATTTAATTTCAACATCTTTAGACTCTCACCATAAAAGAATAAGTTCAGTTTATACAAGTATACAATATTTACAAAATTATTTTGAACGAGTTAACATTCTACTATCAAAAAAAGGCTCGTTCTCATTTGGTAAGTTTGCCAAGTTTATCAAATGACAACGAGCTCTCTCCCGTGAAACACCCCAAGCTAGGAGGTCTTGTCAAAAAGGTGGTTTGCTCATTTGCTGAGATTGCCATTAGCCCCTAGTTGCAACTTGAAGAGTTTGCAACTGGCCACCACAACCCCAGTACTTCATGTGTATTGGGCTGCCTCTCGTGCCCCACCCTGAGGTCCAGAGGTGGCCAATGAAGTCAGCGCACAAGAACCAAACACGGTGCCGGGCACTATACTATTACAGTCTTAAGCGATAACGAGCCTTAAGTACCAGCATATATTTATACTGTTGTTTCATGTGTAAATAATTTTTTAAGTACTAGCTTACTGTAATATAGGCAACACGTAATACGCCAATGTGCAGATTATTAACCAATATATTTGCACTAATCAAGAACAAGATACTAGCAATATTGTGAAAACGTACTTCCACTGCAGTATTTAAGTGCATTTCCGTTCCAAAAATTTGCAGTTTTATCAAGAAAATTTTTTTGACATACCAAACTGTTGGGAAATGCACTTTTTTTGTACCTGAACAAATTATGTGTGGTATAGAGAAAATTTCTTGCTTTAATTAATAGTAGGTATATATTTTGGTTTGTTGCTATCGAAAATTTCCAACAAACAATCTGACGTTAGAGTTTTACATATTTTTAAAATAATTTTTTAAAACAATGAAACTAGATCCTGCCAACGTTTTATTCTTTAATCATATTTTTCAATGGTACTACTTTTCCAATAAAGCAACACCTTCCGTGGATCTAAGTTTCATTTCATGATAAATTTTTCTTGCCATCTTCTTAATAAAAAAAGTTTATTTTTTAACAATAACCAAATCACAAAAAATGAAAAAAAATTTTTTATTATTGACTACACCAGTTCATTTCTCTTATAATACTAGGAATCGTCTTCTTTTTCGAGCTTATGGGTACCATTACCAATGTATTGGGTTGCCGCCAGTGTAACTTAGTTCTAACTTGGGTTGCTTGCTTAAATTTCCAAAGAGTCTCTTTGAATATTTGGTAGCTAAAATTAAAGTTTACATTATAAAAGTAATATTGTTTTATAACAGACTCGCTGTAAAAAACATTATAAAGCATATTTTTTATGATGGACCTTTCAGTAAGTACATTAAAGTGCTAACATCACTTTACATTGACTAGCCCTCATTCAAATATCAAGACTATAACAAAACAAACATCTATCAATTCACAATTATTTAATCTGTAGAAATGACAGAGTTAATAGTGCCCAAGTGGTGCGGCAATTATTATTAAATCCCACCTAATGCACAATAAAATAAGAACAACTTTCAAAACCCACAAGGAAAACACTGCCATACAAGTACATCTAAGACATGGCCAAATTTATCTTATCACTTTAGATTATAATGAGATGCTTTTTTAAGTATACACTTTGACCTGATGGGGGATATTGATCCATCCCTGTGGTTAGGGCTCCTTCATTAGCACCAGTCATTTTACCTACTTCTAGAAGCTATGGGGATCTGGTTTTGCTTTCAGCGTTTTATTTAGGTTTTTCTTTGCCTAGGCACAGGAATCGGGACGTTGCCAGTCCCTCGCAGTGGCATAGAAGTATATACTTTTAGTCCCACAAGTAATCAAGAGACTCTGGACGTGTGTCCATGACCATGCTACTAACTAACAGACATCTAAAACTTACAAACTGGAACAATCATTTGGTAACATGGGCTCTAAATTGTGAAAGTGTTTCTATTCCACCCATTAACTATTCAAAACCTGATTAATAACAAAACATCTATTTACACTTTAGTCATTGCTTTTGTGAAATTATTAAAAATAATTGTTAATATCTCCTTACTGGGTAGGTGTCTTATTTAAGACACAAGTATGTGAGCCCAATTTTCATTCAATTGACCTGACATTTCAAGTATTTTGTTTCGTTATTGCTGCTCACCAATAACCTCCCCAGAAAAACCAGCTACAACGATCAATTTGCTGATTTTTTAACGATAATTTTAATGCTTTATTTTTTACTGGAGCACAAAATTCCAAATATGGACCTTATTTTTCTACAAGTTTGAGAAAAACACGCCTTTAAAATGAAATGGTAGCTATTACCTACTTAAAAAAAAAGTAATTATTACTTACAAAGGTATTTTTGTGATGAATTAAAACACCGGTAGCATCGTCATTCAATAACACACCACAACTCTCTCCGACCATACAATGTTTTGAACGAATTTCAAAAGATTGGCTTTGATGACTGTGTAAACATCTACATTGTACTTTATTTCTTCACGGCTACTACTGTTTAAACATTTGCATACTTTGGTTGTTCGGTACTGTTATATACTGATGAGAACAATGATTATTGGTACATAAAGGGTCGTCTTTGAAGAAATAAGCAATAACCTCTTTGGAAAAACCAGCTAACATGCCTAGTTTGCTGCTTCCATGTTCAATTTGCTGTCTCCACGTTTAATTTGCTGTCTCCACGTTTAATTTGCTGCCTCCACGTTCAATTGTTGTACTTTAGTTTGTGATACGTACACTAAAAAATAAGAATATTCGAGAAATGGAACGAATACCCCCACCCTTAAAATGAGACTCTTCCACTTTCTAAAAATTAACCAATAACTTTCTTCATGTTCTTTTTGTTTTAACACAAGTCATATTGTTTTTTACTACGGTTTTTGTATGTAATCATGAAATCAGGAAAGATCCACGTCATTTATCATAAAATTTAGTCATACAATAACTTAATACAAAAAATTATGCATGATAAATAGAATGTTGAGAATGCTAGATTTTCCTTGGATCCCGTTTTTTAAATAAAATTCATAAGGCGACTGGTCTTTTAAGTGCAGTAAAAATTAAATACTTCTCAAGAGGATGACCAAAAGCATACAAAAAATTATTAGTGAGTGTTGAATCAATAAATCATCCTTATAATAAATAAAATAACACCAGTTTTAGGTGCTCAACACAAAAGGGGTGTCTCAAAGTGGTTTGTACAACCTCCCCATTATTTTCCCTACAATTTGTTATGTTTGGCATTGAGAAACCATTTGCCTTCAATGAAATAATTTTATTGTTTAGGATTCGTACCATCTTGATTACGAAATGTACTTTATCATTTTAAATCTCTTTCAAAATCACAAGACTGCACTAAAATTTATATCCCTCGTTTGTAAATTTCCTTTAACTTCGCCATGCGGTTTAAAACCCTCCCATCTGACAAATCTAAATAGATAGCTAGTAAAACCCACCTGTAGTACAATGCTTTTGTCTGCATGGTAAACGCTGGTTTGTCAGTCACGTTGCTTGCTATCGAGGTGGTATCGCAGATTTATAATTTCTATATAAACCCATTTGATGTGTTTGAAAGTAAATTCGGAATCCGGATCGCAGGTTTTTGCACTGTCGAGGAGGCTACGTTGATCTTTTGTCAGATCCACCTTTGCACTTCTTAGCCCACATTGCATCTAAAAATTACCAATAATAATATTAATGTTAATTGTTCGTTTTTGAATTGTAAGGATTTATTCAGTATAACTTTTACCACTTTTTAGTTTTGTATGTTATTTTGAATTTTCAAGGTTTTATTTTATTGTTTGTCAAAAGATATAAAACTTTTGGAAGTTTGTTTACAGTTGAAATTTTGTAACTCCATGGCGAATGCCATGAGAGTTTTCTATCTAAATCTATACCTAAGTATTTTACTTGATTTGTGTAAATAATATCTCTATTTTGAACCTTTAATTGAGGCATATTCGGGTTTCTTTTTCGAGAAAAGAGAATGCTTGTGTTTTTTCGGCGTTTAGCTTGATTTTCCAAGTTTTTGTCCATTTTTCTATTTCGTTTATTTGCCTTTGCATATTTTTATGTAGAAATCTTAGATTTTTGTAATTTGGAAGGATAAATAAAATTATTTAGTTTTATAATAAACACCTGTCAAAACTGTACCCTTTAGATTAGGTTATAAACATAGAACTAAAAGTCAGTGTCATTGTGTTACTTGCGGTATGGAACAATAAGTTTTGTGAAAAAGAAGATTTTGTGACTATTCAACCACGACGAATGTTGAGAAGTTTGGAATAGCAGTTAATTAATGATAGAAATACTTCTGCTGTTTCAAACACTTCCTCGCAAAAAACATTTTTTTTCAATTGCTAATAGCAAGATTTAAGTGGATGTGCTAATCAGTAATAACACTTATTAGTAACAGTAAACTTATCACACACTTCCATTTTTTCTGGCGTAAGTGTTTGCTATAACAAAAGTTGCAGTACATAAACAGTGGCAGAGATAAGAAAGATATGCACGTCAATATTATAATTTGGAAATACAGAGTGGACCAAAAGTCTGAAACCGGACAATTATCTGAGCACATTTTAAACACTTGATTAAATAATTATTATGTTAGAAATTTTATCTTTCAATGGTTACGTTTAAATATAGTTGAAAATAGTTTGTATTAAAAAAATTATTATGACAATTAGGCGTTGCCACACTTCTGTTTTATTTATTTAGACTACATAAAATCATAAGTGTTATATATGGCTGAACTCGTATTAAAGAGGAGATTCCAATAATGACTGAATATACAGGGTGATGATTTAAAAAACCAAAGTGACTAGTAATATCAGAGAAAAGGCAACTCTGACAATATTGCAAATGTCAAATCTGGAATCTCCGTATCTCAAAATAGGCTTATTCCAAATATTGTACAATTCGTACTAGCAATTTACGAGAAATTTTTTTGCTCAAGTTGATATCCAATAAAATCAGTCAATTTGTGGTCATCTGATCGAACACAACCAATCAAAACAAAATTATACTGAAAAGAGCCTATGGGTTCTTTTCACTAAATCATGTCATGTTGCTATGGATACATACCTACATTTCCTTTCAATTCGATTTTGACAATTCAAATATTTCAATACGTCACGATCAGCAAAAATTTTTCTATCCGAATAACCCTCGAACATTGATGAATGCTCAAAAATTTTATAACATCTATCTCAAGCTTGTTGCTTATAGGCAACAAGTTTTCGAAATCTGTTATAAAATTGTTTCGACAATTATCAATGTCCTTGGGTTATTACTACTGATAATTGCCTGTTTCCAGACTTTTGGTCCACTCTGTGTATCTAATCGTGGTTTTGAAATGAACCACCAGATGGAACTATTCCAAATTGAGCTGCTATGATAGAATAGATATTTTTATTATTTATGAAATAACTTAAAGAAGAATATTTTTGCAAGGGTTTATTTTTGGCTTTCTTGTTGTTTATTTTTGGTCTTGTAGACTTTTTGTATGATAAAATAAAAAGGAAATTTATATATAATCAGAATTTAATTATCTTTTTACTTTAAAATGTCTACAAATCAAAACCATTAAATTTTCCCAAACAAACGATACCAGAGCCTTTTGGCATATTTAATTTAATAAACTTGAATAGTAATATCATACGTACTACTACATGCAAGATGCACAAAAGAAAACGTTCTTTATTAAAAAACATATTCAATTAAAAGGTAGAGATTTTCTAAGCAAAAATTTCAATTAATTATTCGAAAAATGCCTATATGCCTAGAGTCAAAAAATTCTAGGACTATGAGAATCTCCATAATTTTAAATTTTAGAACTGTATTTGTATCTGATTTAATTTCAACATTTTTAGACTCTCACTTTAAACGAATCATTCGAATAATGTCCCATCTTGTATTTTACACGTTAGGGACACGAAAACAATGTTTGTACAGGTGTGCAATATTTACAAAATTAGTTTTAATATACAATATTTTACATTCTACTATAAAAAAAATGTGAATATTATTCTTTAATAATTTTAATTTAAGAATCGGATTAAAGGCTCGTTCTCATTTGGCAAGTTACTTGTCAAATGATAAAGAGCTCTTTTCCGTGAAAGATCCAAAGCCAGGAGGTCTTGCCAAAAGGACGGTTTGCCCATTTGCCAAGATTGCCAGTTGCAGCTTAAAGAGCTACAATTGGCCACCACACCTTCAGTACTTCATGTGTATTGGGCTGTCTTTCGTGCCCCACCCCGAGGTTCAGAGGTGGCCGATGAAGTCAGCGCACAAGAACCTTACACGGCGCAAGGCACTATACTATTAGAGTCTTAAGCGATAACGAGCCTTTTTTTTGCAGTTGGAGAAAATCCTTTATGTAGAGATTATGAGCCTGAAAGCTCAAGGTCTACTGTGAGACTCCACTGACTGTATCAGGTCTACTCACTAAAAACTTCACCTCTATGTAGGTCCGTCTGGCTATTGCATCCGGTGAAACTTAGGCCTGTTGTCCCATTGAATCTTGCCTGTGTGGTTTTATATTATTGTACCCAATCCAGTACTTTCTTACTTTGTACAAGTTCTGGACTGGGTGGTAACAATATAATTCTGAGTCGCCGGATGGCTGCCCAAAAATTGCCTGTCTTTTGCGGTCCAGTGCCTCGTAGCAGCACAGTATGTGTTTTACTGTTTCCGAATCCTTGCCTCACAGTCTGTAGGTCGGGTCTCCATTGTACAGTCCCATTTTGTTGAGGTGCTCCTTCACTGGTGCGTGACCGGTCAGGAGCCCCGTAGTGATTCTTAGCCGATTCCTGTTTATCGCTAACAGTTTTGCCATCCTTTTGGGGAACGGTCCTTTGGTGTATTCTTTCCTTGTTTGTTTCCTGGGATGCTTTCCCAGTAGTTTTTAAGTTTTTCCCCAGTCCAGTCTCTTACAGAGACTCTTACTATACGCTTCGGTACTCCTAGCATCTGCCCTTGGCTTGGGGGAGTTTCCGAAGCTCTTCTGGCAAGTTCGATAACGAGTCTTAAAAGTAACAGCATATATTTATACTGTTGTTTCATGTGTATAAATAATTTTTTAAATACTAGTCTACTGTAATATAGGCAACACATAATACGCCAATGACGTTTCATGTGCAGATTATTTACCAATAACATATTTGCATTTTTGTTGATAGTTAACTGATCAAGAACAAGATACTAGCAGTATTTTGAAAACTTACATCCTCTGCAGTAATTAAGTGCATTTAAGTACCAAAAATTTGCAGTTTTAACAAGAAGTTTTTTTTGATATACCAACAACGTTTTATTCGTTTCATAGTATTTTTCAATGACACTTTCTTTTCAATAACGCAGTACTTTCTGTCGATCTAGTTTTTGAATGTTTGGGAAATTCTGACATTACCACGTATACCGATAAATTTAAAGATGCCGTTATAAAAGTGATATTGTTTCATAACAGACTTGGTGTAAAAAATATTAAAGGTAAAGCATATATTTTTTATGCTGGACATTTCATGAAGTAGGTACATAAAAGTGCTAACATCCCATGACATTGACTTAGCCCATTCAAAAATCAAGGCTATAACAAAATAAACATAGCAATTTACAATTATTCAATATGTAAAACTGACAGTTAATAGTGACAGAGGGGGCGCGGTAATTATCATTAAATCCCACCTAAGGTACAATGAAATAAAAACATCTTCCAAAACCCGCGTTAAAAACACTGCCATACAAGATGTCTTTTGAAAGCTCTGACAATTCTCTTTACAATAGTCTTTAAATTTTACATTTATTCCCAATACTTTGAAAAAAATTACATGTTAAAATTCCATTTATTTTAATTGTTACTTACTACTTAATTGATTAAATGTTTAAACAATAACAAAGATTTTGTTCAAAACGTTCACGCACGTTCGCAAGAAATTCCGGAGTAATTCGACGGCACTCGTCAACGATTCTTTGATGTAAATCTTCCAACGACGCTGGTTGTGTTTTATAGATTTTACTTTTCAGACGTCCCCACAAAAAGAAATCGAAGGACGATAAATCTGGCGATCGTGGAGGCCATTCAATGCTGCCTCTTCTCCTAATCCAATGCCGTGGAAAACGTTGGTCTAAATACTGACGAACAATCGCCGCATAATGCAAAATACTATTTGAAAATAATCCACAGTAGGTTAGGTTAGGTTAGGTTTCATGTGAGTGAGGCGTGGTCGCCCCTCCACCGCGACCCTTAGTAGGTCTATTGTGGCTCACCCCTAGAGGCTACAGTTCACCGCACAATCCAGCCCTTCTTACGAAGTTCATGGTTGTATAGGGTGAGATTTTTTTAAAATCGGTAGGTTCTAGGTTAGTGTAACCAAATATGTTGAACCTTATTCTTCCCAGGCCGGGGCATGAACATAGTATATGTTCAGCAGTTTCGTCTTCCACGCAGCAGAGTATGTTGGTTCAGATCTATCTTTCTGAGGTGGTATCTTAGACGACAGTGTCCCGTAAGCAGTCCTGTTAGAATACGCAGATAATCCACAGTATGACGAAGATCATTTTTATTTTAACAGGTCCGCATTATGCGGCGATTTTTGGTCAGTATTTAGACCGGTATTCTTCGGAACGTGCGTGAACGTTTTAAACAAAATCTTTATTATTGTATCCAAGCGGGCGGTCATCAGTTTGAACATGTAATCAATTAGTAAGTAAGCAACTAAAATAATTGGAATATTAAAAAGAAAATTTTAAGTATTGGGAGGAAATTTAAAATTTAAAGACTATTGTAAAGAGAATTGCCAGAGCTTTAAAAGACATCTTATTCGATCCCCAATGCCATTTAAAAATTTTGGGGTAATTATTACCTTCGTTTGTGGTTGAAAGTAGTGGAGTTAAAAATACCGGAATAGAGTGTCCCCCTTTAATCAAAAATCGATGAGTCTGAGCGTTTTTACAAAATGTTGACGAGGTTCCTGCAAATGGCTCTGTTTCGTTTTCGGTTAGCCACACTCTGTACAACTTTTTCTAGTAAAAATTTGTTAAATTGTAAGGTAAAAAAACCTGGATAAAACTTAATATAAATCGCACTTACATAAGTATTATTACTTGAATCCAATAAACCAATGTACACATGCTTTGTAGATCTAAAGCAGGCTTTTGACAATGTCCTGCTTAAGGATGTAATCGATCGACTGAACCAAAAAGATGTTAATAAGTGCCGCATAAACCTAATAAAGCAGCTTAACATAAACAATAAAACAATGATAAGAACAAAATTTGGTCTAACAAAAGAACTTAAAGTCTCATCCGGCATTATACAGGGAGATATTCTTAGCCCATGCCTTTTTAACACCATAATGGACCAAATAATTGAAAGTGTGAACGAAGTCGATGCAGGATTCAGAATGAACAACCGCCACCTGAGAATACTCTGTTACGCAGACGATGCTGTCTTGACGGCAGAGAGCGAAGATGACCTGCAGCGCCTTATCTACATATTCAACCCAACAGCACAGAGGCTTTATATGCAAATTTCGATCGAAAAAACACAATCTATGGTAATATCCAAAGATCCGATCAGATGTAAGTTGGTGGTGAGTGAGGGCATTATACATCAGGTGATGAATTTCAACTATCTGGGGGTACAGGTATCGAGCAGCAGAAGCACAGTGAATAAGGTAGACAACCAGATCAGAAAAGCCGCGAGAGTATCAGGATGTTTGCGAGATATAATTTTGAAGAACAAATATATGACCATAATGACCTACACCACCTAGACAAGAGCTGAAACCTCTGTCACCAAAAGGAAAATAAAAACAGCGAAGATGAAAGTCCTAAGAACAATAAAAGGGATCACATTGCATGACAGGATACGCAACGAGAACACCAGAAGAGAACCGGGAGTGCAGGACGTTGTCAGATGGGTGAGAGAGAGAGAGAGAGACGCCGGTGTTGGAGAGACCACATAGAACGAGTGAGTCCAGACCGAATTGCAATATGGGCCAAAACACAAAAACCAGAAAAAATGCGCCCAGGAAGGTTGATAACAGAATTGACAGGACTTTGTCCTAATACACGAAGAAGAAGAAGAAGAAGAAGAAGAAGACTTGACGGTGTCTTTGTTTTGGCGTTTATTTGTGGATATTTGGGCCTCGAATCTTGTGTGTGCTTCTCTACAAGGGTAATTGCTTCTTGTAGTTATTTTATTGTTGTTTTTGTTCTATTGTAAGTTAATACCATGGCAGTATTCTCTACTATTAGTTAGTTAGATGATCACCGAATTTTTACTTCAACTGTTTTCAGTAAAAAGTTGCTATATTACTATACTATATATATATATACTATGCTATATTAACACCATTAAGTAATATCTGGATATTAAAAAAAAACATTCCAAATTAATAATGAATACCTTAATTTGCAAAAAGCAAATAATACCGGCGGTGTAATATTTTTGAAAAAAAAAAATTAAATGAAAAAGAATTTAATTTTAACGTGACTAAAAAACTACTCCAGCAAACTATACCTAAAAAAATCGAAATGATAATAAATTGCTGGTGATAACAATTAAATTTTGATCCATTAAAAGTCGTAATTTAAAAATACCTATTTTATTATCATTTCGATTTTTTTTATAGTTTGCTGAAGTACTTTTTTAGTCATGTTAAAATTAAATTTTTTTTCATTGCAGTGGTGGTTCCTGGTATTTTCAACAGAGGAGGCTTAAAAATGTATATTTAACTTAACTTGAAATTGACATTATGAGCACAATTAGCACATTTCCCCACCACCCTTGAGGTAATGCAGCGGCGCGTTACTTTTTTGTTGTGGGTTGTTCGCCAGTAGCCCTATTATCCCACTTAAAATAAAAAGTTATTCTTAATAAATTGTAAATAAAAATAAAATACTTTCTAGAAAATAAATAAAAATAATATATTTCTTCAAAATGATAGAGGAGGCTTATCCTTCTCTGCCTCCCCTGACCAGCAGCCACTGATTGTTATTTAAGAATACTTTTTAAATACATACATATCGTAGCTGATGTAACAATCCAATTTATTACAAGGAAACAACACAAACTAATTTTTCACTTCCTAAAATTACATTATGAAGACTTATTATGTTTTAACAGAATAAAACATTTAACATTTTATAGTATACCTACAATGTGTCAGATACCTAAAACATGAATTTTTGTTACATTATGAACATCACTTATTATGTTTTACCAAAATAAAACATTTAACATTTTATAATAAACAATGTGACAGATGGGTACTTAAACATAAAGTTTTATTACATTATAAACACTTATGTTTTAACAAAATAAAACATTTAACATTATATAATATACCTATAATGTGACAGATACCTTAAATTTAATTTTTGTTACATTGTGAACATCAATTATTATGTTTTAGCAGAATAAAACATTTAACATTTTATAATATACCTTTAATGTGAAAAATAACTAAACCATGAGTTTTTGTTACATTATGAAAATCACTTGTTATGTTTTAACAGAACAAAACATATTTACATTTTATAATAAACAATGTGACAGATACCTTAAACATGAATATTTGTTACATTATGAGCATCACTTATTATGTTCTAACATGTTTTACCTTTAAACTAATATGTTTTTACCAGATGTTCTTTTCTGGCGGAGTCTCTGTAGTTTTTGTGTTTATTCGTCGATATTTAGATTTTGAATCTAGCTTTTGTTTTATGTGCCCTATGTCAGAGTCGCAATAAAGCAACCCTAGCTGCTTGTACCAATTTTCTACAAGTGTTATTGCTTCTTGTAGGTATTTTTGGATAATTTTTGTTTTATTTATTTTTAGTTACTACTATAAACAGTATTTTTGATTCTGTATGAGTTTAGTGTCAAATAGTTACAAATTAATTTTAAAAATGATTTTTAATACTAAAAAAGTTAAATTTAAAAAATTCCGAGACTAGCAACTTTGATATTTTTTTAAAAACTTGTAACTGAAATGATTGATTTTAAGATAGTTAAAATTGACTTTGTATTAGGCTTTGAATACTAGTTTAAAAAAAATTATCAAAAAAAACCTTTATTGAATGATAAAGATTTAATTTGAATTTTACCAATTATTTATTGACACAAAAATGTTCAAAATGTTTGTATCTTTTTAATGTGCTAATTTAAAAATTGATTTATAGTACCGTTATGTTGTACCCAATGTTTGTTCCCACAGCAGTCAAAAATAGTCCATGATAGTCCGTATTGTACACAGCAATTTAAAAAGCGTTCATTTGAATATACCGACCGTTTCTGACTGTCGAGGAAAGAAACCAATGATTGTCACAATCATGTTTAAGAAAACAACACTTTAAACTTACTAAAATATTATTCGAGGAAATTTCGAATCGGTCCTGAAAACGGTTTAAATAAAGGAAACATTGCAATAATACCAAACATTGTGGAAAAGAATTATTAAAAACTCACCGACCGTCGCAACGTTCCTGAAAAAATAAATCGTTACATTATTAAACATACTAAATGGTTTCCCAATAAGGACGATATATTTTTAAAATTAAATGAAATATAAAATATTTGAAATAAAAGCAAAACTCCTTTTTTTTATGTTTGAGTACAACTTTGTCAATTATGTTTTGAATAACACATCATTTAAATGTCACCACGGCTTGCAGGATAGAATTCAATGAGACTAATTTTCGGTGACTTTTTGCAGTTAATCAGGTATACTTTGTCAATTATGTTTTGAATAACACATCATTTAAATGTCACCACGGCTTGCAGGATAGAATTCAATGAGACTAATTTTCGGTGACTTTTTGCAGTTAATCAGGTATAATTCCATTAATACAGCGTTCGATTTCGAGGTTTGTTGTCATATACCAAAGAATTACTTATAATATCCCCACAAAAAATAACTCAAAATGTTTAAATAAGAACTTCTATTGAGGCCAATTAACAGTTCAATTTTTGGAGATTAATGACTCACCAAACTTTTTCCCCGATAACTCCATAGTGACATTGGCAAAACACCAAAGCACCATCTTGTTGGAAAAACATGCCTCTAAATCAATTTCATCCAATTTTGACCACAAAAACGCAACAATATGAAATTATCCAAAAAATTAATTTATCTTTTTCTTATGTCCGTTTTTTAAGTTTATCGATAATTGGAATAGTAGACTAAGCATATTTTCTCTCGTTGTTAATGACAGCTTTTAAAACAACTCGTTTAGATTTACAGTTTTGAAGAAGTTGTTGGAAGTTGTTGCTAACATCGCAAAGTCGGCAAGCCAGAGGCTAGGTTTTCTGTGGAAAGCCAGAAAGTTTTTTACTCCTGATCAACTGTTGACGACGTACAAGGCACAAATCCGACCTCTACTGGAGTATTGCTCGCACATTTGGGGTTCAGCACCAAGGCATTCTCTTCGTCTTCTAGATTCCATTCAGAAAAGAGCCATTCGCTTGATAAACAGCTCAACTCTCACAGATACCCTTTCACCCTCTAGAACATAAAAGAAGAGTTGCAGACCAGTCATTGCTCTACAGATATTTCCATGGCAGATGCTCCAGAGAAATAAAAACTCTTGTACCACCATTGGCCACATTCGGCCGAAGTACTCGGCACGCTGATCAGTCTCACCCATTTACTCTCAAGATTGACACTACAAGGACCAATCTTCATCAAGAATCCTTCTTTTACAGGGCTGCTACAAAATGGAATAAGCTTCCAAAATCAGTTTTTCCAGAGAACTATGACCTGCAACTTTTCAAAAAGCGTGTCCACAATCATTTCCTTTCTATAATCCCTTCCCCTTCTAATAGTCGCAGTGAGGGCCGTCCGCAGCCCACACGATAGGTCTACCCTATTTGCGACTATTTTCATAAATTGTTCCTTTTGTGAAGAAAGTAATACGTTCTTGTGGTAGACTGTATATGTATATGGGATTTATTGACTACTAGAAGGCGTTTGACAGGGTGAGGCACGAATAGATGATTAACCTCTTACGAGAGAGTCAGCTCGATGAGCAAGATATCAGAATAATAAAGAACCTCTATTGGAATCAAGTCGCTGTGATCAGCTCTGAAGGAAAAACATCAGAAAATATCAAAATACAACGAGAAGTAAGACAGGGATGTGTCTTGTCACCACTTTTGTTTAATTATTATTCAAAGGCTATATTCAAAGAAGCTCTCAGGAACAGGAACGAGGGGATAAATATAAATGGAAAGATTATCAACAACATACGTTATGCTGATGACACCTTGATCATAACCGACAACATACATGATCTTCAAGTATTACTACAAGAGATCGATCGGGTCAGCAGGGAGTACGGTTTAAAAATGAACTATAAAAAAACCAAGTACATGGTCATAAGTAAAACCCCATTAAACCATCCTAATACCAACATAAATACCAATTCAGTGTTGGTCGAGAGAGTAAATCAATATCAGTTTCTCGGCACGTGGATCAAAGATAGGCATGATCAGACTCAAGAAATCAAAGTCAGAATCGAAAAGGCTAGAAATGTTTTCTTTAAAATGAAACAACTATTTACTAACCCACACTTAAACCTTCAAGTACGTCTGAGAATGGTTAAATGTTATGTATTCCCAGTGCTTTTATATGGACTAGAATCATGGACGATCAACAAAGCCACAATGAAAAAGCTCCAGGCATTTGAAATGTGGATCTTCAGGCGTGTACTTAAAATATCGTGGATAAAAAAAAATGAAGAGGTTCTACGTAGAGTAGAAAGAGAAAGAGAATTGGAGTACTTGATTAAAGCCAGAAAACTGGAATATCTCGGTCACATTATGCGTGGAGAGAGAAACAGTATACTGATAATGGAGGGCAAGATTGCAGGAAGGAGATCGGTGGGAAGAAGACGTATATCCTGGCTGAAGAATCTAAGAGAGTGGTTTGGATGCACATCCCTCCAGCTTTTTAGAGTCGCAGCGTCGAAAGTAAAAATAGCCATAATTATAGCCAACCTCCGTGTAGAGACGGCACCATAAGAAGGTAGACTGTTTAGTTTTTGACCCCGAAAAATTGGAAAAATAAATCGAGCAAGCAATTTAACTGAACAAAAAGTAGTGCAGGCCTTAGTTTTATTAGATGAGGGAAATTGTAAGTTATGTTGCCAATTCGTTGAGTAATAAAGACCGAGATGAACGTTTTATTATGTTTATGCTTTAGGAAACAGGACTGTCAATAGTTCTGTGATTAGAAATGAACTCCAAGTTGCCCGCAATGTCACAATTTCTTCTAAAACAGTTAGAAGACGGTTAAATGAAAGTTGATAGAAGACCAGCCACTGCACCCTTGTTTACTAGAGAAAACAGAGTTGCTAGGTTACGTTTTGCTCAAAATAATCAAAATTGGTTTGTGGATAACTGAAAACAAGTTTTATTCACAGATGAAACTAGGGTTAGCCTAAAACATCCAGATGGTCGTGAACGAGTCTGGCAAAAGACGAGAAAAGAGGTTTACTCCTTGTAATATTTCTTCAAGGATTTCATTCGACGGTGGCTCTATTACGCTCTGTGGTGGTATGTGCTTTGACGGTCGCATATATGAATGCTAATTACTATCTTAAGAATATTATAATAGAACACAATTTCCTGTTTATGCAAGACAACGCTCGACCTCCTGGAAAGCTACTCGATTATCTTAATCAAATTTGTATACAAGTTATACAGTGGCCACCAAAAAGCCCTGATCTAAATCCGATCAACCGTCAAAGTATCAAATACCTTCACCCAGAAACCTGAGGATTTTGAAAATGCATTTATCACATCATAGGAACGAATTCCTCAAGTTTTTATCCAAAATTTAAATAGAAGCATGCCTAGACGCATAAATACTGTGATCCGAAGTAGAGGAGGCAACACTCACTACTAGTTTCCCACAAACACCATTAATTTCGCACTAGTGCCTTATTTACACAATAAATTATTTTTTTCAACATAAAATTTTTTTTAAGTCTTAAAAATAATTTTAATTACGATCTTATAGAGAAATATGAAAAATTTACTTTTGAAGTATCCGAATATGGTTTTTCTAAATTTTTAATTTAACCAACGTCCATAAAAAATTATTACAATTAATTAAATATAGCAATCACATTCACTCTTATTACTGCTTCTCCATTTGCATCTTTAAAATACGAGGGCAGTTTGATAAATCAGTGACTTTTTGAATTTCCCGCTCAGTTACTCCAAATGCAACAGTGCTGCCGTCAACTATAATCTATCAGTGGGCAACTTTCTAATTTTGAGCAAGCTACGTCGTGCAGTTGGTGTTTGATAGCCGTTCAAAGCAGACAACCTCGTGAATTTTTACGAAAATGGAAAAAAGTGAATTTCGTGTACTGATTAAGCATTACTTTTTACGTAAAAAATCCATCACTGAAACTAAGGAAAGACTTGATAAATACTACGGGGACTCGGCACCATCAATTTCAATGGTTAAGAAGTGGTTTACAGAGTTCCGTTGTCGTCGTACCAGCACTAGTGACGCCGAACGTCCAGGTCGCCCAAAAGAAGTGGTCACGCCGGAAATCGTCGATAAAATCCATGAAATGATATTGGATGATCGGAGAATGAAAGTGCGTGAGTTGGCTCATGCTGTAGGTATATCTCAACTGAACGGGTACATCATATTTTACACGAATATTTGGACATGAAAAAACTCTCTGCGAGATGGGTGCCGCGATTGCTCACACTCGACCATAAGCGCAATCGTGTGATCACTTCAAAAGAGTGTTTAGCGATGTTCAGCCGTAATCCGGACGAATTTTTGCGCCGTTTTGTTACTGTGGATGAAACATGGATCCATCACAACACGCCAGAGACCAAGAAACAATCGAAACAGTGGGTTGCTCGGGGTGAACGTGGACCAAAGAAGGCGAAACAGAGTCCGTCAGCCAATAAGGTCATGGCCACAGTTTTTTGGGATGTACGCGGTGTCATTCACATCGATTACCTCAAGAAAGGTAAAACGATCACCGGCGAATATTATTCAAAGCTTTTGAACAGATTCGACGTTGATTTAAAGCAAAAACGGCCGCATTTGGCGAAGAAGTGCTGTTTTATCAAGACAATGCACGTGTGCACACTTGTCTAGTCACGATGGCCAAAATCCACGAATTGGGATACGAACTGCTACCCCATCCAGCATATTCTCCAGATTTAGCCCCCTGCGACTATTTTCTGTTTCCAAACCTAAAGAAATGGCTGTATTTTGAGAGCTTTGAAAAAACTTATTATTTGGAGGGAATAAAAAAATTAGAAAAACGCTGGACTAAATGTATCGAGCTAAAAGGTGATTATGTAGAAAAATAAAATGTTTATATGCGGAACAAAAATTTGTTTTATTCAAAAAGTCACTGACTTATCAAACCGCCCTTGTAATAAGGTCCCATGATGATGCTACCATGCCATAAACCACACCAAACACTCATTTTCTTTGGATGCATAGGCTTCTGTTGTGGGTTATTTTCACATAAAAAACGACAGAGATGATTTTTTTTTGAAAAATCAGGATCAAGTTCAAGTTGCTCTAAAGCCCAATAGGCGAAATACACGACGCTTATGATGGTCATGTGGCTTAGTTCTTGAGTCAACACAATCATATAGGGAAGTAAACCCAAATCTTTTCTCAAAATATGCCTAGTTGCCATTTTTGAAATGCCTAGTTGCCATTTTTGAAATGCCAAGTTCTTTAAAACGTCGATTAATATGATTGCATTAAACAGCGCTCTTTTCTTTTGATTTCTTGCTTTACGTGTAGTATTTATTATTAATGTTATGTTACCGTGAATTTTGTTTAGAATTTTTCAACGTGAAGGGCGATAAGGGGTGGACCATTTTTGAAATGCCAAGTTCTTTAAAACGTCGATTAATATGATTGCATTAAACAGCGCTCATTTTCTTTTGATTTCTTGCTTTACGTGTAGTATTTATTATTGATGTTATGTTACCGTGAATTTTGTTTAGAATTTTTCAACGTGAAGGGCGATAAGGGGTGGACCATAATCTTCACGATAATCACATTGAGTTTAAACAAAAGAACGGTTATTTTTATAAAAAAATTCTATAATTACCAAACACGTTGATGAATTGCCAAACTATACTAAAAACAAATGATTGCTAGTGGCATTTCTACCGTTTTAAATAGTTCTGCACTGATCTTTTAAAAATATTACGTACTTATAGGGAAACCCTTTACTTACTAAACTTATTAGAATAAATTATTTATTGTTGTTTTATAATTTTTTTCTCATCCACGCAAGTAAAAAATAATTTGCTGTGAAATGTAACAATCAGATAACCATAATGATCATTATAAAAACGAAAAACCAATGTTATTTTGGAGTAAACAGGTACTAGACGTTTCGAAGGTAAGGCTCAAAAACTCTTTTGAAAAGTAAATTTTTAATTTACGCCTACTTGTTTATAAAACAAAAAATAATTTAAATAAAATGTAAATTTAAAATACTCACCTAATTTACGTTCGTGACCGGCTTGTATCTCATCTAGGCCTCGATACTCCATACTTTTCTCGATCTATCACTCACAATGTCTTTATCACGAAACATTATCAGTTTATTCACAGTAGATAAAACTTTTAAATTTATTGTTCTAAAAATTCTCATTTTAATAGCGGTGGTAACAATTTCCAATTTCTTATAGTAACGGTAATGAATTGAAGACGGCGATGTTTCTGAAAAAAATTTTTTTAAGTATTTTTACATCATTAAACAAAATATTTAATTAAACATTAATTATAAAACTGTCACATAAAGTATTTATTTTAAATTAGTTTAAAAACATTAAAAAAAAAAAATACGACCGAAAGTAAAAACACATTTTTAAAAACGATAGCCTACTCAACACTTTAAGCCTCACTTGAAATTGTTTTATTTTTCTCTGGGCCCAATATTTTTTTAAAATTTTACAGTGTGAATGGAATATAACTTCAAGGAAAAATTTATTTGATTTAAAAAATTGACAAAAAGGATTTATATGTGCAATCTGTGTACCCCCTTTTCGGATGGTCTTTTTAAAAATCAAAATGCCAATTAAAAACATACCTGTTTTTTAAATAAAATAAAAATTATGAATTAAAAAATAGTCGATGATAATAGAACTTACCAAAAACACGGTAAGAAGCATCTTCTACCTCCTGAACATACTTCTCACACCATTAATCCCGAAAAACAAGTCACGATAACGTTTCTGAAAAAAAGAAAAATGCATAATGTATTTTATTTAGACACTTAATAAATGAATCCGACAATAAAGAGTACACATATTAACTACAGAAATTATTATATTATTTTACTTTGTATTTCGTTACAACTGACTATTAAAAAAATACCAAATTCAATAAACAATTATCTACGATCATATCTTAATAAAAATTAAAGAAAATTATAAAATTGTAATTGATAATTAAATGTTAATAAAAACTTACCGATACTACGGTAAGAATCATCTTATAACTGCTAGACATAATTCTCAAACCGTCACTCACGAAAAACTGACCTTTTTATTGATCCTACAAAATAAAACATAATGTTTAATATTATTCACTTACATAATTAACAAAATTTCAAAATGAGATTGTAAAGGTGCGATACATTGAATGAAGGTGAAAAAATCCGAGCAAATCCATTCGCCCGAATTCGTTCGGCATTAGGTCTTTGTGCCTTGCGAACGAATTGTTTCTGCATGTTCGCCGGTATTGAATTTGTTTGCAGCCGTACACACTATAACGTCATAAGAAAACATTGATGAAAAATTGCATACTTTTATGAATTGAATTATTATCACCGCATTATCATTATTTTGTATAATAGAAAGAAGTTAATTGAAAATTACAGTTTTTTTGATAAATTAACATTTATTTGCACTCGTTAATTCAAATATTTTCTGTCTCTCTTCCACTTGGATGCGTCACAAGCCGAACGCTTAGGCTGATCTTGCCTCTCTATCGCTTGTTCCGCGCTCTCGCTTGCACGCTCGGCTCAGGCGGAAAGTGACAATAAGTCATGCTTTTTCGTGAGTGCAGCCGGCGTTCATCGATTTATAAGACGTTATCACGTAAAAAATCTTTTTTTGGAATATTTTTAAAGAATAAGACGATTAGAAATGAAATTTGAAAGCTCATATTTTCTTTCGAAAATAAATAAAATACATTAATATATTTGAATTAAAATAAAAATTATTGGTAAAGAAGAAGTCAATAATGGAAAACTTACCGATTCCACGATGAGAAGCATCTTCTACCTGCTAGGCATACTTCTCATACTGTCATTCGCAAAAGACCGACCACTTCTTATAGATCCTGAAATAAAAACCTAATGTTACTTTTTTATTTACTTAATTAAATTACTAAATACAAATTGAAATAATAATAAAAGAAATCATTTTATAATGTTTGTACTTTAAATCAGCTAAATCATTATTTTTAAATTTTTTAAAAAAATATTAAAAGTAAAAATGAAATATTAAAGAAACTTATACCTATGTGCTTTCCAAAATAAACAAAAGACTTTAATGTGTTTGAAATGAAATAAACATTTTTAATCAAGAAATAGTTAATACCCACTTAGTTGAAAACTTACCGAAAACACGATGAGAAGCTTCCTCTACCTCCTGCACATACTTCTCATACCCCGTCACTCACGATAATCCGACAACGATAAGTCTCAATTATTTTCGATAATAATTTTAGTAACGATAATTTACAACGGCGGCGTTTCTGTAAGAAATATAAATCAAAGATAGCTATGGCATAGCAACCTCTAGCACAAATTTTTATGACCAATTTTTAAAAAAACTATTTTGTTGTAACTTTTTTTCAATTAGTAGGTACTTGTAACTATTATTTTAAATTTCATATGACTGACGACCCAAAACTCAAATCTACAATATTTAAATTTTGAAATGATGCTTTTTTTGTACAATCAAACAATTTTATGCTTATTGTAATTCTTGTAATATTTGCTACGTTAATCAATAAACAAAGTATTCACGTGAATAATAGCACATAAAAAATGACTTTCTATTAGAATGACCACTTAGCAGTTGCAGTTTTTTTAAACTTAAATTGAGAATTATTTACTTTCAACAAATTATTTATTGACCCAAAAATGTTCAAAATGCTTTATCGGTAGCTTTAAAAGAATACTATATCTAATAAAATGTACCAATTTTGATACAAAGTTTTCAACAAAGAATTTTTAAATATTTTTCCACCGAGCAATATTGTACCTGCTCTAACAATCCAGTTTGCTTCAGAAAAGCACATTTCTCTGGTGTTTTCACTTTTAAGTATTCCTAAAGTTCGATTCACGGGATACATTGTAAAATATACACTCTTCGCCCACCTTGGACAATTTTACATACAATTACATACAATTTTTTTAAAATGATGCTCAAAAATTGAAAAAAAGATTTTTTTTAAAAACTCAACAACCGACGCAACGTACCTGAAACAATAAAAATCGTTAAATTTTTTATTAAGTGTAGGTAAATTTGTAGATTCAACTAATTAGGTAGTGTTTTTACACGTTTGGACACGTAGAAAGATTGGTTGAAGGAAAATTGACGCAACAAATTTATAAGGCGAGTGTGACTGGACAAGTCGGTAGAGGTCGACCTCGGCGAACATATCTCGATCATTTCAACATTGTTTTGAAGAAAGGCCAGGTCAATAGTACCATCAACCGACGAGCATGCATGAGAGCACTGATGAAAGTAGAGGAAGCAAAAGATGTGTTTAAAAACCGTAGCGGAAGTGGAAGGAAGTGGTCTCTGCCTACCCCTACGGGAAAAAGGCGTGACTATATGTATGTATGCATGTTTTTACATAAAGATTAACAATTAATAAAAACGCAGCACTATTACAAGTACTTACGATAAAAAAACTAAATGAGTGATGATATATTGTTAAAAGATTTAAATAAAAATTACGAAAACTTAACTATTTTAATAAAATATTAGTTTCGATTTTTGTAAAAGCAAAATGTGCTTTAAACTAAAAGTCCTAAATGAAAATACTCAACTAACTTACGGTCTTGACCGGCTTGTATATTATCTAGGCCTCCACACTTTTCTCGTTCTGTCCTTCACAAAAATGTCCTTATCACGATAACACTCTTAAATTATCTGAAAAAAAATAATGCTAAAAGTATATTTTAACTGCTTTTAATCAAAATTTAAAACCAAGAACGTTTGAATAGTGTTAATTCTAAATTAGTTTAAAAATTGTTATTTGTAAAGAAAATTAACTAAAAAAAAAAACTTCTTAATAACTTTTTTCTAACAATCAAAAGGTTAATTAAAAATAAATACAAACTTACAAAATACAGTAAGAAGCATCCTCAAGTTACCCCTTTTACAGACTTCTTAAACCGAAAATCAGACGTTTCTGAAAAAAAAACATAATGCTTAAACACCTACCAAACTAAGCTGAAAAGCATCTTTTACCTCCAAGGGTTACTTTTCTCTTGTAATACAAAGGCACTACACAGAGGCCCGCTAAAAAAAACCCATCAAGTTATTTATAACTTGCAAGAGACACTCTTCAGATTTCAAAGTATACAACGTTAAAATTATACTCTCATACTTTACAATATTTACCATTCATACTTCGAATACAAAGAGTCCAGCTACTAAATTATTTATAGCTTTTCAGCACCTCGTAATACAAAGGCACTACACAGAGGCCTGAGGTAGATGGCTTTCTTTAACAAAAACTTACACTGATCTTTATTAGCTTTTCGCCCCCAGTGTCGATAGAGCGTCGAATGTCACTATGTACCGATCGCAAACAGCCGTTAACTAGACGTGCCAGTTTTAAAGGTCTGTTTCAACACATTTGGGGTGATCACTGTAAGAGATACTCTTCAGATTTCAAAGTATACAACGTTAAAATTATACTCTTACCTGTGTCTCAGGTACTTAATTCAATTAAAAAATTACCATACATACTACACAGAGGCCTGAGGTAAATGGCTTTCTTTAATAAAAAATTACAGTGATCCTTTATTAGCTTTTCGCCCCCAGTGTCGATAGAGCGTCGAATGTCACTATGTACCGATCGCAAACAGCCGTTAACTAGACGTGCCAGTTTCAACGGTTTGTTTCAACACATTTGGGGTGATCACTGTAAGAGATACTCTTTAGATTTCAAAGTATACAACGTTAAAATTATACTTTTTACCTGTTTCTCAGGTAATCAAATTTAAAAAATTACCACTCATACTTTGAATACGAAGAGTCCTGCTACCAAATTATTTATAGCTTTTTAGCCCCTCGGGATACAAACACGATTCTGGTAATAATTTTAATAACGATTTTATAACGACGCCATTCTTGTGAAATGTTTTTATATTATTTAAATATAGTTTATTTCAACAATGTAGTCACAAATACTGCAGGTGCCTTCAATATTTTCGCTGAAAAAATAATCATATGTATTAGTATCTACATAATCGATTAACAAAAAAGCAGGTTAACAATTTAAACCATAACAAAGGAAATTGTTACAAATTGAAAACATATTTTAAAACTTTACCCAGTGCCTTGTTTACTCAAATTATTTGACAAATATTGCCAAACATAGTAGAAATAGTAATTCAGATTGCAACTGATAACAGTTTAACAGAATTTTAGGTAAAGCATAGGAAAAAAATAGTTCAAGAAAAAATTTATTCAGCCAGCAACTGGACAGGGGATTCGGTTTTGAAGAATATCCAAAACATAACTCCATCCATTTAGTTGCTTACTTGAATAAACACAGAAATATGAGCAAAAAATAGTAAGAGAATATAGTTATTCAGATTGCAACTGAAAAGTTTAACATGATTTTAGGTAAAGCATAGGAAAAAAATAGTTCAAGAAAAAATTTATTCAGCCAGCAACTGGACAGGGGATTCGGTTTTGAAGAATATCCAAAACATAACTCCATCCATTTAGTTGCTTACTTGAATAAACACAAAAATATGAGCAAAGAATATAGTTATTCAGATTGCAACTGATAAAAGTTTAACAGAATTTTAGGTAAAGCATAGGAAAAAAATAGTTCAAGAAAAAATTTATTCAGCCAGCAACTGGACAGGGGATTCGGTTTTGAAGAATATCCAAAACATATCTCCATCCATTTAGTTGCTTACTTGAATAAACACAGAAATATGAGCAAAAAATAGTAAGAGAATATAGTTTTTCAGATTGCAACTGATAAAAGTTTAACAGAATTTTAGGTAAAGCATAGGAAAAAAATAGTTCAAGAAAAAATTTATTCAGCCAGCAACTGGACAGGGGATTCGGTTTTGAAGAATATCCAAAACATAACTCCATCCATTTAGTTGCTTACTTGAATAAACACAGAAATATGAGCAAAAAATAGTAAGAGAATATAGTTATTCAGATTGCAACTGATAAAAGTTTAACAGAATTTTAGGTAAAGCATAGGAAAAAAATAGTTCAAGAAAAAATTTATTCAGCCAGCAACTGGACAGGGGATTCGGTTTTGAAGAATATCCAAAACATAACTCCATCCATTTAGTTGCTTACTTGAATAAACACAGAAATATGAGCAAAAAATAGTAAGAGAATATAGTTATTCAGATTGCAACTGATAAAAGTTTAACAGAATTTTAGGTAAAGCATAGGAAAAAAATAGTTCAAGAAAAAATTTATTCAGTCAGCAACTGGACAGGGGATTCGGTTTTGAAGAATATCCAAAACATAACTCCATCCATTTAGTTGCTTACTTGAATAAACACAGAAATATGAGCAAAAAATAGTAAGAGAATATAGTTATTCAGATTGCAACTGATAAAAGTTTAACAGAATTTTAGGTAAAGCATAGGAAAAAAATAGTTCAAGAAAAAATTTATTCAGCCAGCAACTGGACAGGGGATTTGGTTTTGAAGAATATCCAAAACATAACTCCATCCATTTAGTTGCTTACTTGAATAAACACAGAAATATGAGCAAAAAATAGTAAGAGAAAATAGTCATTTAGATTGCAACTGACAAAAGTTTAACATGATTTTAGAATTTTAGGATTCGGTTTTGGAGGTTATCTAAAACATAACTTCATCCATATAGTTGCTTACGTGAATAAACACAGAAATAAGGGCAAAATGTTTAAAATTGGGCTAGCAAATGGTAAATGGTTAAAAAATAGTTTCCAAAAATTTATTCTTATGTTATGCGTTACCAACAATTAATTTAATTTAAAATATATAGTACCATAAGTACCAAATGAAACCAATAGATAATGTCGTGAAAACAAAACTAGCAGAGGTAATGGATAAGTAGATCAGCCAGTGCACTACTTTCACAAAGAGGGTTTTGCCTGAGCAAAAGAGTTCATGGCAAAAACTCGAGTAATGGAAAACAAAAAAAAGTTAATATTTGTCATTTTACGTCCCCTACAACCCGAATATTTAAAAAAATTAATAAAAGATTAGGCTAGCAACACTGGGTTTTAAAACATTTTTCAAAACCTTATCCTTTTCTAATGCGTTACCAACACTTCATTCAATTAAAAAAATATAACAGAAAGTACCATTAAAAACAGTCATTAATTACGAAACCGGTCGTGAAAACAAAACAAAACAAAGGTAATGGGTAGGAATAATTGTGAAATAGGTAATAGTTTTTTATGAAAAAGATGGGTATTTAAAGTAAAACAATAAATGGGGTGAATTGGAAAAGGGAGATTATCCAGCCAGTGCACTACTTTCGCAAAGGGGATTTTGCCTGAGCAAAAGAGGTCATGGCAAAACCGATCCCCAGCTTTTTTCGTCACCAACAACTCGAATAATTGGAAGAAATATGGAATAATTGTGAAATAGGTAATAGTTTTTTATGAAAAAGATGGGTATTTAAAGTAAAACAATAAATGGGGTATATTGGAAAAGGGAGATTATCCAGCCAGTGCACTACTTTCGCAAAGGGGATTTTGCCTGAGCAAAAGAGGTCATGGCAAAACCGATCCCCAGCTTTTTTCGTCACCAACAACTCGAATAATTGGAAGAAATATGGAATAATTGTGAAATAGGTAATAGTTTTTTATGAAAAAGATGGGTATTTAAAGTAAAACAATAAATGGGGTGAATTGGAAAAGGGAGATTATCCAGCCAGTGCACTACTTTCGCAAAGGGGATTTTGCCTGAGCAAAAGAGGTCATGGCAAAACCGATCCCCAGCTTTTTTCGTCACCAACAACTCGAATAATTGGAAGAAATATGGAATAATTGTGAAATAGGTAATAGTTTTTTATGTATGAAATGTATATTTAAAGATTTTTTCGTCACCAACAACTGGAGTAATGGAAAACAGAAAAAAATATAATATTTTGTCGTATAACCTGTCATTTTACGTATTACTTATAGCAAGAGTATATAGCTGGCAACTGGTAGAAAAGAATTCATTTTGAAAAATAATTCCTAATTTCTATTTTTTATCCATTTTGTTGCTTTTTCGAATAATATGAAAAAATATTTCAAAATAGCTATTATTAAAATCTTATTGGAATTTTAAACTTTAAAAGTTAAATTTAATTTAGAAAACAAATAGGAATAAGTATTAAAATAATTTGTGTATTAACTAATGTTCAAGTAAGAATTAGCAGAAAATAATAGCAACAAATATGTAGTTGTAGAAAAATTTATGGAAATAAAATAAACTGTATATTGCTAATTTTTAACATAACAAAGTCCCCAAGCTATAAAAAACAGTTACTTATCTTTATAGATACAGAATAATGTTTTACGCTTCATCATTTCTGGATATATTGGCGCTTTAAAAGTAATGTGAAGTGATATTTTGTGATATGTTGTTTTGTAGCTGTACCTACCAAAAAAAAAAAAAAATTACAAAAGACGAAAGAATTAAAAATTAAATTTTGTCACTGAATAGAAAAATGTATAAATAGGTAGTAGAAAAAATTTAAAAAAGTAAAAATTAAGAAAGAAAAAAACAGTAAATGTGAAGAAATTAGGAATATGAACTTATCGAATTTACAATAATTTTCCCGATGATAATAAGTAAATCTCGGATAGTTTGTTTTTAAATCAATACAAGTATTTATAACAATTAATAATTAAGTTTTTCAATATCATAATTAACAATTTAATAAATTTTATAATTTTTCTTTCTATTTTTATTTATTAAAAAAATTACTCAATTTAATTGATTTTTCTGATTAAAATTAATGTATATTATTAACAATTATTATGTTTTATGGTTTTTTGGGGTTGCTTTTTTATACTAACATTGGAACGGTACAAAAAAGATTAGCATTGCCCCTGCACAAGGATGAAACATGTTAAATATTTAAATATATTGTACTTTTTTATTAGGTGTTCCTGTATGAAAAAAATGGCATGCTAATCTCTGTATCGTTTCAATTTTAGTACTTATTTGTACCGCAAGTAAGTACCTAATTATTATTAACCTTATATATTTATATAAATATAGAAAACTATAATAATATTATAGAAAACTATAACAATATTTTTGACAGCGATATAAGAATAAAAATATAAAAAACTCTTTTTTAAAAAACCAGCCAATTTTAACCTATAAGTACTATGTATATGTGGGTCGATTATTCGACCGTTAATCAGAAAATAACTACACTCCTGTCTATATGCCTACGACGAGCATTGAATTACATCTGATAAATAATCGTGAATAATCCCATTTCGGGTGATATGCAGATGCGTGTTAAGTAAAAGAAAGAATTATTAAATTTATTCATTCGAAGTGATCACCTATGCACCGGTTTCGGGGGGTTGCCCCTCAACAGCATATGCGATTATGCACGATTATTTATCAGATGTAATTCAATGCTCCGTCGTAGGCATTTAGCCAGGAGTGTAGTTATTTTCTGATTATATAACCGACCCACATATACCTATAGTATAGGTTAAAATGCTGCGAAATTAGCTGGTTTCTTAAAAATCAGTTTTATGTATTTTTATTCACATTAATTTGACTTAGATAACTACTCAAAAAAAGGATATATAATAATAATTATTATAACAATTTTTCTAATTATACATTTTTCATCTTTTTAAAAATTCATAAAAAATTTCGTTTTTAATAGCATGTTTTTTTATGTAATTTTAAAAAAATAACAATAAAAGTTCACGAAAAACATGTCAAAACTGATTTTCTTGAACTTTTAAACTAAAAAAACAATTGAACCAGTCTTTTTTTGGAATTCTTATTACGAGGAGTTGATACTTACATTTATAATTTATAAACCATTTTAAGGTGGAGATTTTTTAGTTCATGTTGGGGTTCTCTCTTGACATCACTCATTAGCCGTTGCAACAAACATTTTTTACTATCTGGAAAAAACAATGGGTTGTCATTATAAAATTTTCGTTTTAAAATAAAAATTTTGGGATTTTTTTTTAAAAAACAATGCTGTTTCATTAAAAGATTAAATCACAATGGGAGACTGCTATCAGAGGCAAAACAATATGATTGAATAGAGATTTACCAGACTTTTTAAATGAGGTATGACTTGATATCTAACGCCATTTGAATAACATTTAAGTGGTACCTCCAGTAGGAAGGATGTTAATGACATTAGCGCTTAAAAGGTGTCCGCTTAAGTTAAAAGTTGACGTGTTTCGGCATTTCTTTCTAATATGTCACATTTCTGAAATATTAAGGGTGGGTCCTTTTCAAATGAAGACAGGATATATAAAATTCGCAGTAAAGTAAAAAGTGGAGGTGTTAAACCCCCAAAGAAAAATGCAGATGGTAAAAAAAAAGTTGAATTTACAGAACAAATTCACAGCGCAATAAGAAGAATAGTGCATGAATTTTAATGAAGAAATTCCAACGGTTGTCAAAGTCTTGGTCGCAATCAATGAAATGGGACACAGACAAAACTGTGGGAAACTCGAACAGATTTGAAGTTTAAGTGGACAAAACTGGACAGACAAGCAACACTAATTGATAGTGATTAAATTACATGCTGGAGACGGAGATACCTTGGAACAATTTTTAAACTACGTGCAGAAGGCAGACGAATATTTTACGTAGACGAAACTTGGGTGAATGAGGGTTCTACAGTCAGTAAAGTGTGGCAGAATAAAAGAATTCAATCTTCACGATAGGTATTTTTGGAAGGATTATCTACAGGACCGAAGACGCCTTCTGGTAAGGGACGACGTTTAATTGTAACACACGTTGGAAGTGATAACGGGTTCTTAGAAGCTGGTTCTTTAATATTTTAGTCTAAAAAAAACAGGAGATTATTACAAAATATTTGGTTACAGTATGGATAACGCTAGTTACCACTCCCGTCAAATTGAACGTGTGCCAAATACTACATGGAAAAAACAAGATTTAATTAAGTGGCTAATAGACAGAAATATTATTTTTCCGGAAAAATCAGTAAAAGCAGAACTACTAAAAGTTGTACAATTAAACAAGCCTCCAGTACGTTATTCAGTAGCTGAACTTGCAATAACCCACAGTATCGATGTAGTACGTCTACCCCCTTTTACCACTGTCAATTAAACCCCATTGAACTGATATGGGCACAAGTTAAAGGATATATACCTCGACATAACAAGACATTTAAATTAAAAGATGTTCAGGAATTATTACACAGCGCCCTATTACAAGTGACTAAGGCAAATTGGCAAAAGGCAATTGATTATGTATTAAAAGAAAAAGAAAACATGTGGAATCTGTACAAAATCTTGGGTGTCGATACAACAGTGCCCACCATTATAAATTTCAATAAATAATGGCTCATCAAGTGACGATAGTGATTCATAAACTTTAACGTTTAGGTACTAATTAACTGCAACAGAAGATATTTTTTACAATACCAAGTAAATAACGACACACTAGTTCGGATTTAGCAAATAGTCTGTTAGAAGCTCGAACACAGTTCTTGAGGATCCTACAAAAAATAAAAAGGGGCTTGCCAAAACTACAGTAGGTACAATAAAAATTAAAGTAAACATAAATAACTACAAATGAAGCAATAAGGAAATAACAAATCTACTCGGAATGGAAAGATACATGTATATCTTTCAGATTATATTGGACGTTACATTGGACATGTTTATGAAGGGCCATAAAATTGTAAAATTGTCAATGAGCTGTTGTTTGAAGCAGATAAACGCTTATATCCAATAAAAAGAGTTTACAAACAAGAATATAGGTAACCATGTAAGAATAACAGAGTTTAAAAGCAATGTGCCAAATGCAATTATTACAGGTAGTCCCAATATACCATAAATTATTAGCGAAGAATTTCTAAAATAAGATAGTAGGTATAATATCTTCGAGTAGGCAATATTTACAATAAATCTATATTGTAATGATATGGGATATTACCAACTAAATCATGTAATGGGAATTTTGAATTTAAAGCAGTCGCTGGTTAATGTATCTCGGTGTTTGCGAGCCAATAACGAGCTGATAATTAGGTATATTTGAAACATATAAGTTAAGAGATTTGTCTCTCCAGACGAGATTTTTCAATTAGCGGTTGTTGTTAGTTCTAAAAGTTGGTAAGTTATTTTTATTGTACTTAAATTTTCCCAAAGAAAAGTTATCTTCTACAATATTTTTAGTCTATATTCTGAATAGTTTCTCTGGGAAAGTTATATTGATTTTTATTTTCTTGTTGAATTTTTTCTGTAATTGGGCATTAATTGTGAGTTTTTAATTTGTTTTTTGTTTCTTATTACTTACAAGGAAAATAATTTAAAACATGTGCAGTTAATGTCGAGATTTGCATTTATTATTTTTGTTAGTTTAATTTTTTTTATTGGTTTTTAGTGACTTATTAAACAAATAATGACTTAAATAGGATAAAATAAAATGGTCTTTGATTGTACCGATTTAAGTAGTACCGATTATTAGTTAAATGAATACTACCCTCAGCGAATTTTACTGAGTTTCACTTGTTAGTGCAGATTGCAATTTTAGTGAACTAGCGTAATTAACGGATTTCTGCCCACAGAAGTCTCCGGAAGGAAGCTGCTCCAGGAGCTCGAGTTTTTTTTTTTATTATTTCTTATTAGTTGGCTTTTATATTTGTTTTTTCCTTTTCTTTAGATACATTGTAAATTTGTTAAGTTATTTTTTTTTTTTGCAGCTATTTAATATTTCTAAATATAAACGTTGAAGCCAGTTAAACACGTTGCTCGTACTAAATTAAATAGTTACAATTGAATTTGTTCGAGGTTACGTTTATTCTCTCTTTGTGATTTTTAAATAAAATCAATTGGCGCCCTAACGTGGTTTTAGTTGGGTTTATTTTAGTTTATTGTTTAAAAAAAAAGAATAGATATATCCGCGAGCTGATCTATCTGTTCCCTCGAATTAAATTCAATTGCGAAGTCAAGAACACACAACCCTTAGTTAGAGTCTATAGTTTCTTTTGAACGTTAATTTTTTTCTAAATAAAAAAAATCAAATCATTTTTAGTACCTATCGACTACTTCCTTATCAAGTGGTTCGTTACAATCATTAAGGAACAATACTTAATTTTCTCAGAAATATTTATTAAGTGAACTTCTGCTATAAAAGTGGCATCTAATTTTACTTATGTTATATTAAAGTGTCATTTAGCAGTGCATTTGAAAATTGTTGTGCTAAATAAATGTACATTCATGACACTCTTGTATTTGTTAATACAACACAAAATCCGATGCATAACATTAAAAAATTATTATTATTTGTAGAAGTAGGTATCTAGAAATTGTTCACGTTCTACCAATAAGAAGATTTGTCAACGCGCAACACCAATCAAAGTGGAAACAAATATCTCAATACACTAAAGTCAGTGCTAGCATCAAAAAACATCTCGCTAAGATCAAAAATCACAATATATAAAACAGTTACACGACCGACTGTTATGTATGCTAGCGAAACCTGGACCTTGACCAAAGACAACGAACGGAAATTAAAAATGTTCGAAAGGAAATTTCTACGCAAGATTTTTGGACCACCGCGAAGCCCAGTAACCCAACACTACTGAGTAAAAACCAACCATGAAATATCACAAATATACAAAGATTCAGATATTGTGGAGGAGATAAAGGCAAGAAGGCTGCAATGGGCAGGTCATGTGCAAAGACAGCCTGACACACGGATGGTAAAATTGGCTTGGGAAGGAGCACCAGTAGGACATATACCTTTAGGGCGCCCCCGAATGAGGTGGCGAGACAACATCAAAGCGGACATAAGGATAATTGGGATAGAGTGCGACCCAGCATTGATGGAAGATCGGACACTATGGAGGCGAATAGTACAGTCTGCCAAGACCCACCCCGGGTTGTTGAGCCATGGAGTAGTAGTAGCAGTAGTAGTAGCAAGGCCAATCATATTCAGTTGCAAAGCGACAGCCGCGTTTGCAAATGCACCAATACCTACAGGAGGGACGGAATTCAATAGAATACGCCTTTTCATCACAATTTTTTTTTGTACGCGTACGTCAGCATCGCCCATCTTTTTTTTACAAACGTTATAAAAGATGTCCGAGTACAAATAATTAAAATATTAAATGAACCACATTTAATTAAAATAAGTAAGATGTAAATAAAAAAATAACTGTTAGAGTTGAAATAAAAAAAAAATAACAGAGTAGTTATTATGATTGTTACCTGTACGAAAGGGATCAACATTGTGATGGAGCGTGTAAGAGTGATACACGGTATTAATTATTTAAAGCCAATACATTTTATTTTATAAACTTTCCAAAACCCTACCTATTATACTTATACGAAGTGGGCCACAGAAAACAGCCGACACCTATATTTGGCAGTATTCATTGGAATTTAAGGAGATGCTGAAACACGTCGATTTTAGTTCCAAGTGGACACATTTTTACGAAACAGATATCTGTCATTTGTCAACCCCTTCCCACTTCCCCAACCTCATAATTTAAAAAAGGGAATGTACCGAATGTGGCATTATTTTTCGATATTTACACTCTCTTTGCAAAAAAAGTCTAGCATTATACAATATTCTTAACACTTGAATGGAATGGTAATCGTTGAATTACCGGAAATTCGGTCAAAATGTATAAGAAAACCAACTGTTAATGTTCTGTTTTTAATATGGGCAACGCTGCTTTTCACGGCCAGAAATTCACATATATCTATCATTAAAAACAAGCAAATGGTTAACGTTAAGATTAAAACTTCGCAATTGAGGACGTAAAAGAGCATATATTTTTGTATTGTTATGTATGATTTACTCTGGCAAAAGTACCTATTTGTTTGTAAGCGTTAAATATTTGGTGAAATTCGATCCGATTTATAGATCTTTACGATGTCTTTTTGTGGTTTTTGGTAATAACCGTCCCATTTATCACGCATTTAAACATTCATGCAGATATACAGGGTGGGGCAACCCATACGACACGGTCCCTGTAAACCAAACCATAAATTTTTTCGGGAATTTCTTCATTACATTAGATGTATATTGATTAAGGCTGCAAAAGGAAATTTTTTTGGAGTCTACAAGGTGGCTCAAAAAAGTGTGACATATAAAAGTTGTGTTTTTTTAAATGGAACACCCTGTATTTCGTTACAATTTTAAATAGTTCAGGAAAAAATAATGTGATTTCATAAAAATTGGTTTGGTTTACAGGGACCGTGTCGTATGGGGTGCCTCACCCTGTATTTAGACATTCAAGTTTTCAATATTAAACGTATCAGTAACGTAATTTTGTATTTTTTTTATTCAAAAAGATGCTAACTTACATAGATATTCTTTTAAGTTACTTACATATCGCAATAAGATTTTTAGTGTTATCTTTGTGTACATCGAAGTTAGTTTATACAGTCAGTTCATCAAATCGAAAAGTGAAAATACCAATGAAAATCTACCCATTGATCATGCATGGACCTTACATTAGGACTCGAACGACCAAAATTCCACAATTTAATGGACAATCCAGGACTTTTACCTTTAAAAATTTGCCCAAAACATTGTAAACTATTGGTGATTTATCCAAATATTTTACCAAATTTTACCAAAATCACAATCTGTAACAATTTATTGTAACAAATTCGAAGAAACCATGTTATCAAAAGGAAATTTTTGTGTAACAAACAAATACACTTTGTGAAGATAAAAAAAAAGTTTCAAACAATCCAAAATATCGAAACAGACTCTAATATTATTGAATTACCAAAAATAAACTTTGATTTAAATATTCAAGAAAACCCATTAATTATAATAAAACCTTTAGTGTTAGATAGTGTTAACCTAGATGAAGTGAAAAGTCTAAAAAACTCTGCATATACAACATGAAAAAATGAAAGCCGCTTTTGAAGATCCAATTAAATATCAAAGTGTTAGCATATGGACTATTATACTTTATATTTGTTGCGTAATTATTATCGTTAGAATTTATTTTTGTTATAAGAAAAAAACGAGCACTGAAATCACTTTACGAGGATTTCACTGCTTGTGTCAGGATAAACGGAGCTTGCACGGACCGGTTTAACATCGAAAAAGGTGTGAGACAGGGATGTGTGGCTTCGCCATGGCGGTTTGACCTATAAATAAACGTATGTTTCAAATATTTGAAAGAAAGTGCGTATGGATTGAAAATGAATGATTTGATCGTCAAATGTCTTCTTTACGCCGATGATCAAGTCATATTAGCGTCATCTGAAGAGGAGTTGCAGACGATGGTTAATGTTATGCATGATGCCCTGAAAATCAAAAGGAATGAAAATAAATGTGAGCAAAACGAAAGTAATGATTTTTGAAAGAAAAGAAAGCATGACAAGCTGTGGAGTTTCGATTGAGGGAGAAAGAGTGGAACAAGTAAATGAATTTGTGTACTTGGGTTCATAGTTTACGAGAGATGGAAAGTATGACAGTGACATTGAGCGAATGGTGTTGGCAGGAAAACAAATGAATGGGGCACTGTATAGCTTTATGAATAGCCAGAAAGTGTCAAAAAAGGCACGTCTGGCCATAGAGGTGTGTTGGTTCCTACACTTATGTATGGTAGTGAATGTTGGGTTTGGCAGATAAAGTAAACAATAGTGATATAAGAGAACGCTGTGGTGTAAAAGAAGATGTGGTTGCAAATATAGATAAATAAATGCTTAGATGGTTTGGACACGTAGAAAGGATGGATGAAGGAAGATTGACGAAACAAATTTATAAGGCGAGTGTGAATGGACAAGTCGGTAGAGGACGACCTCGGAGAACATATCTCGATCAGATCAACATTGTTTTGAAGAAAGGCCAGGTCAAGAGTACCAACAACCGACGAGCATGTATGAGAGCACTGATGAAAGTAGAGGAAGCAAAAGATGCGTGTAGGAACCGTAGTAAGTGGGAGGAAGTGTTCTCTGCCAACCCCTATGGAAAAAAGGCGTGATTTTATGTAGGTATGTAAGCAAGAAAAAAAACATACAAGCAAAATCAAAACGAAGATTCCGTAACCGAATTATCAAGAAATCCTGTTGTTACCCCCAGATTTCTCTCCAAGGGTGGAGAAGTTTTACCTATAAATAACACACGTTCTTATGCACTATATAATAATCGCTTATTTAAAATATCCTATTCATCAAATAATTGTTATTTACTAGAAAACGCTTGCATTGTATAAACATACCATTGTTTAATTTAATTTTATTTTGGGTCTCCATTCTTTTAGTAAATTTTGTTCAGTAAAGTTCACTAAATTTTTCAATTATAAAATTTATGAGATAAAGTTTTTTTAAAAATTACGAACCTGAAAAACATTATTAACTACTCAATAAAATCGATTTCAATATTTTTTTTTGAAATAAATTAAAAACAAAACTTACAATACCAACAACATGCATCATAAATCATAATTTTATTATTTTCGACATGTTTAGGTACATTTTTAATTTTTACTACAAGGTAGACTATATAGACGATGTACTTATAGGTAAATACTTTTTAAATTATTAATTGTTCTTTACCTACATATAGGTAATCTAATAATAAAATCAAAAATTTAAGTTTTTAAACATATTTTAAATTAGGTAAATCGGATAGAAAAGGAATGCAACCGATCAAAATTTAACAAAAGATATACCTATAGTCCGTACACAATTTGTTGATAGCTCACTGCAAGTTTGACCCTCATTAGAGAACTGAAATACAGAGAGGACAGGTAGTATGATATAATAACAAAAACCAACCTAAAACTGGCAGTTTAAGATGTTTTCGACTAACCCACCTTGTATCTGAATAAATACAATACAGCTATAGAACTTTTAATCCGATTATGTAGGTATTTTGAGTGGAAATGACTGACCAGTGTCGTAGAGTATATGATTAAAACATTACGTTACTTTAAATAAATAAATATATTAATATTCTTAAACTGTAGGTACTGTAAATTGTATTTTTATTTTAATAAAATTTCTTTATTTTATTTAAAAATAAAAAGTTACTTGCAATTTGTAAAAGATACATTTATTTAATTAATACCTATTTTTAAATGATATAAACTACGATTACTTACAAAACTATTCAAATTCAAAATAAACAGGATCATCTTCGGAATCCGAGTCGTCTTGCAGGTTAATAATTAGCGGTTGTGTCTCTACAGTCGCATCAATTATATTGTCAAGATCCCACATTTTTTGTTCTTCTTCTATTACATGTCTTACTGCATCTCGCCAATTTTGTTCTGTAATATGTTGTAAAGACTCATATAACAATTCACGTATAGCTTGTATTTTATATGACGTATTTTTTCTAGCCACATAGCTTTTCATTTGTGCCCAAATGAGTTCAATTGGATTTAATTCGCAGTGGTAGGGTGGAAGTCTAAGGACTGTGATGTTTCGTCTTTCCGCCATTTTGTCAACTACGTATTTCTTGAACTTAGATTTGTGTTGCCGGGCAATTTTTAAAAGTTCTGCTTTAACCATCCCATCTTTGTAAGGCAGGGACTTATTCCGCAGCAATTCAATGATATCCTGTTTCTTCCACGCAGTCGTTGGAAGTCTTTCTACTAGTCGTGAATGATAAGGTGCATTATCTAATACTATAATTGAGTTTGGTGGTATATGTTCAATCATCTGCTCAAAATACTCTTCGAAAACATCAGCTGTCATCTCCTCGTGATAGTCTTTTGTGCTTTTGGATTGAAATTTCAACAAACCATGCTTAGCAAATCCTTTTTCACTGCCAATGTGAGAAACTATTAATCTACTGCCTTTACCAGAGGGTGGGGAAATACCAGTAGACCAACCTTTCATAAAGGCTTGCCTGGAGCTTGATATATTTTTATCTGACCAAATTTTTGTGAGAGTATGACCTGCGTTTACCCACGTTTCGTCCTGATAGTAAATTGGCTTTCCTTCAGCCCGAAATTTTCGTATAGATCTTAGATACTTTCTTCTCCAACATATTATCTCTTCCCGGTCAATCAAAAGTGATTTTCGGTCTGATTTCTCCCACCGGAAATTTAATTCTTTTAAAACTTGCCACAATTTGGTTCGTCCGACATGAGGCAAATCCGGGTCGTCTCTAACTTCTTGTAAAATTTTGTTTAAGTTGGGTATTTCTTTTTTGTAAAAAAATTCGTGAATTTTCCTTCGAATACCATTTTTGGCAAATTCATCAATTTCAATAGGTTTTCTCCCCCTCTTTAAGTATTCGTTTGTATTTGGGTTAGCTATACCTTGTTTTTTTCTTTCTGATAGGAACCTATATATTGTTGACTCCCCTACGCCCGTCATGTGGGCACAACTCTTGATTATGTTCTGAACAGTGTTTGTGGAATTCTGAGAAAGCAGAGCATCGTGAACGTTCAAAACAATAGTCTTCTCTCTTGGTGAATAGACAGACTTACTGACTGTACGCAACAGTACCGGTGTAAAACTTGATGATGTTGATGATGATGACGAAGCCATCGCAAGCAATAAAACAAAACAAGCAGGAACGAAAGGTACGTATATGTTTGTAGGAATATGAAAAAAAGTTACTCACGCACTGCACAAAATTCGCAAAATAAATATTAGAGACGTTAATTACTGCCGTAGACGCCGAAACACCAACGAGCCGTAAATTAAATGCGATCAAAAACGTACTAAACCTAATGAGGGTCAAACTTGCAGTGAGCTATCAACAAATTGTGTACGGACATGAATAAACACCTCAGGAACCTCCGCCTATGATTTTACGACTATTACGGCCGTTTTATGACTTGGACGCACATTTTGTGCTATCGACAAATTATGAACGTAGTGTAGATAAATATTACCTATTTAAAAAGCTTACCAAAATATTGTTTATCTAATTGGATAATCGTCACCTATTTGCAACAAATATAATAATATATATAAATACCGTCTAAAATGGAACCTCTAGTTATATTTAAAATATCCAGCTCATAAAATTATTTTCTGTGTTAAAATAATTTATTTACGATTGACGCTCTTGTCATTATAAAGAACAAAAAAATTAAGCAAAAACCAACATACCTACAAGTGTATGCGTAAACAACCGGTTTAAGTAAATTAAAAATTAAGATTTGAATATACGACTAAGCATTTAGTCGAAAAAATTTATACGTAATTTATTTTAAATAAATTTTTTTTTTGAATAGAATGAAATTTATCCAATAAAAGTTTAATATCAATTAATAAAAACTTAGAATGCTTACCAAACTTAAATTTCATTTGATTGAGTGGTATCTAATAATATTTGTTGCAAAAATAATAAAAACCAACTAAAATATCCACCAAATTAAAAATATCGCAGTTCATGAAAATTCTTTTCCGTGTTTGAAAAATTCATTTACGACTGACGCTCTTATCATTTTAAAGAACAAAGGAATTCTAGTACCTACTGCGCACTAAAAATCACAAAAAAATTAAGCAAAAAACAACAGACGATAGAAATAATGTACCTATGCGTAAACAACCGGTTTAACTCAAATTAAAAAATAAATCTACGAGTATTTAGTAAAAATATTTTCTTTCCTTAAGCAGAAAAAGAATTTATCAAATTAAATTTTAGATCAATTATAATATAGATAGGTAAATCAAAAATCTTACCAAACTTAAATTTCATCCAATTGGGTACCTGATAGTCACTTATTTATATCAAAAATAATAAAAACCGACTAAAATTCCACTAAATTTAAAATATAGCAGCTCAGATAGTTACGTACCTATGCCTATTACAATTCATTTACGACTGACGCACTTAAAGGGAACAAAGAATTTATAATACCATCACAAAAAATTAAGCAAAAAAACAGTCGATAGAAGTGTATGCGTAAACAACCTTCAACCGACATTAACAAACTTAAAAAAAATTAGAAATGTAGGTATTTAGTAGAGAAGACAAATTTATATTTATCTACAGTGAGGACCAAAAGTCGATCACCCCCCTTTAACTTATTAACGGTAACAGCTTTTATCGTGCAATTTGGTGTGTTATTACGTAAGTAAAAAAACTATTTTTTGACGTAAAAATGACGGTAGAAAGTTTGGCGACATTTTGAAATGATAATAATATCTTATGCAGGGGTGCCAAATTTTAAACAACCGGCTCGCTATTATTTCGAAGAAAAAAAAAGGTAAATTTTTATCCTCATCCATATTTTTATGACTAGCCGATAAAAGTCTTGCTTTCATATTTTTTTCCACACTATCTAATAATTGCTCTCTGGGAAGAGCTTTTTTTTTTTTTGAAAATAGTCGTGTGGGCCGCGGACGGCCCGCACTGCGACTATTAGAAGGGGAAGGGATTATAGAAAGGAAATGATTGTGGACACGCTTTTTAAAAAGTTGCAGGTCATAGTTCTATGGAAAAACTGATTTTGGAAGCTTATTCCATTCCGTAGCAGCCCTGTAAAAGAAGAATTCTTGATGAAGATTGGTCCTTGCAGTGTCAATCTTGAGAGTAAATGGGTGAGACTTATCAGCGTGCCGAGTTATTCGGCCAAATATGGCCAATGGTGGTACAAGAGTTTATCTGGAGCATCTGCCATAGAAATATCTGTAGAGCAATGACTGGTCTGCAAATCTTCTTCTATGTTCTAGAGGGTGAAGGGTATATGTGAGAGTTGAGCTGTTTATCAAGCGAATGGCTCTTTTCTGAATGAAATCTAGAAGACGAAGAGAATGCCTTGGTGCTGAACCCCAAATGTGCGAGCAATACTCTAGTAGAGGTCGGATTTGAGCCTTGTACGTCGTCAACAGTTGATCAGGAGTAAAAACTTTCTGGCTTTCCACAGAAAACCAAGCCTCTGGCTTGCCGGCTTTGCGATGTTAGCAACATGGTCATGCCAAGACATATTATTGGACACCGTGACTCCCAAAATCGAGATTGAGGGACTTGGTTCAAGGGTATTTCTGGACATTGTGATGGGATGATTTGAGGAATTCACTTTCTTGGAAAACGTGGCACTTTGTGTTTTTTGGGCGTTGAACTGAACAAGATTGTTGGTTCCCCACTCGACGATTGCTTCAAGATCTCTATTGATGGAATCAACCTGTTCCAGCCTGAGTCTATTTATATCATTCACCGAAAGTGATCGACAGGATGTGAAAGTTGAGACAAGTGTGCTATCGTCAGCGAAGCTGTAAATGGGGTTCGTGGTGGTTTTCAAGAGGTCGTTGATGTGTAAAAGAAATAAGGTGGGGGACAGGATGGAACCCTGGGGGACCCCGGCATTAGTTTTAAACGCATCAGAAGAAATATCGTCAACTGCCACATGTAAGGAGCGATCTTGCATGAAGCTCAAGAGCCATTGGCGCAGTTTGGTTGGGAGACCGTAGGCAGATAATTTACTTAACAATGCCTGGTGCCAAACGCGGTCAAAGGCTTTAGATATATCCAAGGCTATTGCACGGGATTCACCAAACTTTTCAATAGTGTTTGTCCAGAGCTGAGTGACATAAGCCAGCAAATCTCCAATCTCCAATCTCGAAGTTGTCGAAATCCATATTGTCTGTCATGGATTATCTCAAATTTCTCCGGATATTTGATAAGTTCTGTGTTAATCGCTTTTTCCATAACTTTGGATATGACTGAGAGCAATGCAATAGGGCGATAATTTGCAGGAATAGTCTTCTTTCCCACAAATTTATTATTGTAATTAAAAGGTATGCATTTGAACCCATTGGATGAAATTAAATTTTGAACTTTTTTTTCGTAGACACCAAAATTAGCATTCTTGTGTAGTTCTATAGCTCTTATTGAACGCCTAATTAATTGATCAGCTTTATATATGTATGGTAATTTTTGTTGATTGTACAATTGATTGACAATTGATTGACAATTATTCTAAGATATTTATCATTTCGTTTTCAAAACCCTGTTACGGTAATACATTTAAGCATTGGTTTTAGACTTTGCCTGTGAGGAAACTGGGTGGATTGAGTAGCTCAGTTAAAACACAGTCGCTCCGAAGCCCGGATAAAAAGGAAGGGTTTTATGTTTATGCCCCTCGACACCTCCAAGCCAAGGGAAGAAATAAATATCTTCTACGAAGATCTACAAGCAGTGCTCGACGGCATTGGACCACAAGACGAAATAATAATTTTCGGAAATCTAAACCCCAGGATCGGAAACGAATATATACCAGGAGTAAAAAAGCGATACAACGAAGAAGCAGAGAATGAGAGCGAGGAACAATTAATCCAACTATGCGCTCAAAACAAGTTACGAATAAACAACACCTTCTTCCCACACAAACCACAACACAAATTCACATTTGAAAACACGTGAGGACACAAATCCGTAATAGATTACGTAATCACCAACAGAAACATCCACCCACGCAGAATCCAAGACGTCAGGACTCTGACCTCAGCGAATGCCGGAATTAATCTGGCGAAAATTGCAGTCACTCTGAAACTGAAAAAGAGCGAACCGACGAAGGGCACTAACAAAATCAACAAGATATATGTACCAACGGAGAGAAGAAAAAATCCAGGCCTGTAAAATACAACAGCCGGACGAAGTAGAAACCGTTTGGCAAAAACTAAAATCGAACATAATAGAAGCTGCGAAAGAAGGCGCCGTACGGCGGGAAGGATTACAAATACCAAACCGTGGTTCACTCAAAAAGTCGAGACGCTGGCGGAGGAAAACGAAAGTCTTACTTACAGTACAGATCAAAATCGATAACGTACAATGAGTACAAGCCTGTAAGAAACAGAATTAACAGCAAAATACAAGCAATAAAAACAACACATTGTCAAAAATTCTCCAAGGATATGGAGCGGGACCTTTACGGAGGACGGAAAAAGGTGTGGAACATGCTCAGAAACAGAAAGAAACCCAATATCGAATTCATACAAGCTACGAAGATTTCAATCGAGGACGGGGAGTAACATTTTCGGGAGCTGCCGAAGACAAAACCGAAAATACCTTAACACAAATAGATGATAACAACTACCGATCTCGGGAAAGAATAGAACAAGTAGTCAGCAAACTGAAAAACAAAAAGTCGCCCAGGGCGGACGAGATATCCGACGTAATGATCAAACACGGCGGCAATATACTATTGGATCAGGTTCAGGTCCTTTTTACCAAGATATCTGACAATAAGAACATACCGACGTAGTGGAAGCACAGCGTAACAATACCAATACAAAAAAAGGGAGCAAAGACCGATCCAGCAAACTACAGAGGAATCGGCCTTCTAAGTACAATGTCAAAACTCCTCACGAAGATCTTCGAGGAGGAAGTTGCTGCCTCTGGGATATGCGAAGAACAACAAGGATTCAAAAAGAACAGGTCCACTATAGACGCAATACTTACCATACAACAGATAACTGAGAAAGCCATATAATTTTACAAGCCTGCTTTTATGTGTTTCGTCGACCATGTCCAAGCCTTCGACAGAGTGATGCTAAATGACGTCGTGCCGCTTATGCAGAAGAGATATACATCCTCGCATAATAACTATCATTGCCAAGCTAAACACCAATAACTACACATCCATAAAAGTAGCAGATGGGCTGTCCGAGAAAATACCCGTAGCACCTGGAATAGACAGGGAGACAATCTAAGTCCCACCCTATTCAACATAATCATGGACGAAATGAGGTGGGGCGAGGATACCAGATGGGGGGCAAAGAAATCAAAGTAATATATTATGCTGACGATGCCGTATTGTTATCCGAGAGCGAAGACGATTTGCAACGGCTTCCTTATAAGTTCTAACAAACTGCGTCAGAATTCAATAAGCAGATATCGACGAGTAAAACACAGTGTCTAACCATAGCTAAGGAGCCGCGCAGATGCAAACTCGCCGTATACGGAAAGAGCGTAGAACAAGCCATGAACTTCAAGTACCTGCGCGTCAATATAACAAGCAGTAGGGACTTGGAGAAAGAAGTAAAAGCACAAACAGTTAAAGCTTCGTTGGTATCGGGCTAACTGCGTGATATAATATGGCCAAACAAGTACATGTCTGTCGAGAGCAAGGCAAGAATATACAAGACCTGTGTAAGACCGATCATGACATACGCTGTCGAAACCAGAGCAGAAAACGCCACAACGAAGCGACTTCTCAGAACAGCAGAGATGAGAACTTTGAGAGGAATGACAGACTGCAGTTTACGAGAGCGACATTCAAGATGTGGTGAGATGGGCAATAGAATAAGAAGAAAAGAGTGGAGAGACCGTGTTGACAGGATGGATAATGTGAGTCTACCGAAAATCGCTAAAAAGGGACTCCTGGTATCGAAAAGACCTCCCGGAAGACCCCCAATACGATGGCACGAAAGCTGGAGCTCCGCGTCTTAACTACGGGTGTAATCGTTGAAGACAAACAGTATGCAATCCTACAATAAAGAAGAAGAAGAAGTTTTAGACTCTAACATTTATTTGTCACATTATAAAATTTATGAAAATGGCAATGTCTCGTCCTTTAAACGAAAAAACTGAAGCAGTTATCATCTTTGGTGAAGCTAATCGCAATTACCATGCTGCCGTCCTCATCTTTAATGAACACTTTCCGCAACTGCCAATATGTAGAAGATTTCTTACAATCTACTGCCAAAATAGAAGAAGCCGCGAATGTAATTTAAAATAATTAACATGGGTTACGTATTTGATATTTAATAGATCTTTGCGAAAGCGGATCATAAAGTGTATCGAAGTAAATGGTGGGGATTTTAAATATTTACTTTGAAGTTTTATATTTTTGTTTTTTAATTTGTTATTGTTACACATTTAGAGACTAAAACTTTTTAGAAGCAAATAACTCGATAGCCGATCGAGTTACATGAATCAAATAATTATTTTACTCACAGTTCAGCCGAAAAATTTTTTGCTTTGATTTACTAAACACAACCAAGTGTAAATAGCACCCTCTATTAGAAACGCTAAATTAGAGTCTAAATTGGCAATCCTCATGCCAAAAAACGTAAAATTGACAATTTTTAAATAGAAATTGTGATAACATTAAAGCGTAAAGTACTTTGCAGCAGAAATTTAAGCTTGCCTCTGCGCGTCCGAGTGCTTCGCTGTTACGTGTTTAGCATACTGTTTTATGGAATGGAAGCTTGGACTTTGACAGATGCGATGTGCAAAAAATTGGAGGCCTTTGAAATGTGGACGTACAGAAGGCTATTAAGAATCTCCTGGGTAGAAAGAGTGCGTAACACCGAGGTACTTCAACGCCTCGACAAGCAGCTGGAAGTTCTGTTTACACTAAAAAAGCGCAAACTGGAGTATTTTGGACACATCTTAAGAAATGACAAGTATCGACTTTTAGAGCTTATTATAGAAGGGAAGATCGAAGGACGAAGAGGCCCGGGTAGAAGAAAGATATCCTGGCTAAAAAAACTTAAGACAATGGTATGGAGTGAGCACTACCACATTGTTCCGCCGAGCTGTAGACAAGGTTCAGATAGCGCTGATGATTGCCAA